>JBBGZY010000655.1:16412500-17012500 GCA_037952925.1 Lithobates clamitans
CACAATTGATATAATCTGTGTTAGTGAAATCCTTATAATAGTGTCCAAAAATTGTCCAAATTAAACGTGCATCCGTATCCAAAAGAAATGATTATCCAAATCATCCAGCGTGCTGAATTCAAATGTTGCAAACAACCGTGATGTGCCTTGGTGACCCCCCAAAGTGATTGCGCTCACCTTAGAGCGTGTGACACAGTGATTAGCTGCGCCAAATCACGCTTTGTAGCCACCCCCTGGGCTCTGCATAATAAGCTAGATACGATCTCCACTCTGGGTTAATAAGGCTCCATAGACATCCAATCATAAAAATGAAGAGAGACTATATAGTGTAATACTATTAAACGATAGTTTATTGAATAAAAAAACACTTCCCACAAAGGGGTACTCACATTCTCTTGGTGCTGCTGTGCACCAAACAATAAAAAGCTGTATAAGAATGTCAATTTGTGTGCCGCGGGGTATACGTTTCTCCCAGCTCAGCTGTGTGCTGCTCACTCCGTCCTGGCCCCTCCCCTACGCGTGTTCGACACAGGGAGTCACGTGTCTTCATATCCATACATATCCCCCTGATGAAGACACGTACTCCCTGTGTCGAACACGCGTAGGGGAGGGGCCAGGACGGAGTGAGCAGCACACAGCTGAGCTGGGAGAAACGTATACCCCGTGGCACACAGATTGAGGTTCTTATAGAATTATACTACTGGGGAGGGGTAGGACGGAGCTGTCAGCAGGGAAGGAGGTGAACACACACCACACCGCACGCCATACGAGCCGTGGTTAACAAATTATACCTGGATAGTTTGGTGCACTGTAGCACCCGCATATTGTGAGTACCCTCCTGGAGGAATATCTTTTACTTTGGCATAAATCCCTTACTATATTACACCATGGAGATCTCTTTTTCTTTTTTATGAATGATATTTGGCTTTACCTGAGAGGATTGAATATACATCAATGTACCCTGAGTGAGCCCAGGAGTGGCCCCAATGCGTGTTAGACACTGTTTAACTACTGTGTCACACGAATAGAGGTGAGCGCAAGCACAAGTGGGGGATCATGGGAGAGCACATTAAGCTTGTTGTGATTTGGACACCATTCAGGAGAAGCATGATGGACACTTAATTCTTGGACACTGAATACTTGCACCTTTTTGTTTTGGTTTGAATTAGCCGATCGTATTTTGATTGGACACTTGATTGCCACAGGATTTGCACTTAGATTTTATGTTTATATCCATGCATGATGCACTTTGAGCATTTTATATATAAGGATTGCACTTTTTTGTGTATGCACTTTGAGGTTTTTCATATATAAGGATTGCACAATATATGTATATTTATATATGTATGTCTTTATTAGCATATTAATTACGGTTTTAATTTAATATTTCTGCACGATTTTTTTTACTCAGTTCATATTTTTTAGCGCAGGCACAATTGGTTATATATCAGTGCCCATCATTGCCACCTATCAGTGCCGCCTATCAGTGCTCATCAATGCTGCCTATCAGTGCTCATCAATGCTGCCTATCAGTGCCACCTATCAGTGCTCATCAATGCTGCCTATAAGTGCTGCCTATCAGTGCTCATCAATGCTGCCTATCAGTGCCGCCTATCAGTGCTCATCAATGCTGCCTATAAGTGCCGCCTATCAGTGCTCATTAATGCTGCCTATAAGTGCCACCTATCAATGCTCATCAATGCTGCCTATCAGTGCAGCTTATCAGTGCCCACCAATGCCACCTATCAGTGCTCATCAATGCAGCCTGCCTCCTCAGCACGGCTCTGAGCAGAGAGTGTATCTCTCATACAGTTCACAGCTGGCAGTTCTCCCTGCTCCCTCCTTCCTCTCTAGTACGGGATGATAGAGGAGACACAGCCGATCTGCTCCTTCTCCCCTCACCACCCTCCTGTGTGTACCGCGGGGAGTGTGAGCTCGTTAGCTTCACACTTGACTTCCCACAGAGCACACACAGGAGAGGGGAAGGGGGAAAAGGAGCAGATTGGCTGTATCATCCCGTGTGAGAGAGGATGGAGGGAGCAGGGAGAACTGCCTACTGTGAGCTGTATGAGAGATACGCTCTCCACTCAGAGCCCTGGGACTAGCAACCCAGCTGGGCCCTTGACAGTGGCGGAATACAAGTGCGACTGCTGGGACCCTGGAAGTTCCGCCACTGCCTTGTGCTCCTCCACCTTCCATTTGAGGATGCCCCACAGATGCTCAATAGGGTTAAGGTCTGGAGACATGCTTGGCCAGTCCATTACCTTTACCCTCAGCTTCTTTAGCAAGGTTGTGGTCATCTTGGAGGTGTGTTTGCGGTCGTTATCATATTGGAATACTGCCCTGCGGCCCAGTCTCTGAAGCAAGCGATGCTCTGCTTCAGTATGTCACAGTACATGTTGGCACCCGTGGTTCCCTCAATGAATTGTAGCTCCCCAGTGCTTGACTGTAGGCAAGACATACTTATCTTTGTACTCCTCACCTGGTTGCCACCATACATGGTTGACACTATCTGAACCAAATAAGTTTATTTTGGTCTCATCGGACCACAGGACATGGTTCCAGTAATCCGTGGCCTTAGTCTGTTTGTCTTCAGCAAACTGTTTGCAGGCTTTCTTGTGCATCATCTTTAGAAGAGGCTCCCTTCCGGTATGACACCCATGCAGACCAATTTGATGCAGTGTGCAGCGTATGGTCTGAGCACTGACAGGCTGACCCCCCACCCCTTCAATCTCTGCAGCAATGCTGGCAGCACTCATATATCTTTTTACCAAAGACAACCTCTGGATATGATGCTGAGCATGTGCACTCAACTTCTTTGGTCAACCATGGTGAGGTTTGTTCTGAGTGGAACCTGTCCTGTTAAACTGCTGTAAGGTCTTGGCCATTGTGCTGCAGCTCAGTTTCAGGGTCTTAGCAATCTTCTTATAGCCTAGGCCATCTTTATGTAGAGCAACAATTCTTTTTTTCAGATCCTCAGAGAGTTCTTTGCCATGAGGTGCCATGTTGAGGTGCCATGTTGGACTTCCAGTGATCATTATGAGAGAGTGAGAGCAATGACACCAAATTTAACACACCTGCTCCCCATTCACACCTGAGGCCTTGTAACACTAACGAGTCACATGACACCGGGGAGGGAAAATGGCTAATTGGGCCCAATTTGGACATTTTCACTTAGGGGTGTACTCACTTTTGTTGCCAGCGGTTTAGACATTAATGGCTGCGTGTTGGGTTGTTTCGAGGGGACAGCAAATCGACACTGTTATACAAGCTGTACACTCACTACTTTACATTGTAGCAAAGTGTCATTTCTTCAGTGTTGTCACATGAAAAGATAGAATAAAATATTTACAAAAATGTGAGGGGCGTACTCACTTCTGTGAGATACTGTACATGTACTTGATCCAGCACAGCAGGGTCGTCCTGCCGCAGTAAAAAGGGGGCGGGCGGTCCACAAGTGGTTAAATAATGCAAACTTTAACTCAAATATCCTCCGCAACGCCAATAAAACATTCAACAATATCCTATACGTGTTGCAGCTAAATGACAGATATGTGTGCCCACATCAACCAGATTTTAAAAACGTGAATAAGTGCAGCACATCTTTATACTATCAAACCTAATTACCAAAATATATATATGGAGTATTTTGGTAATTATGTTTAATGATATGCAGTTGCGCTGCACTTATTCACGTTTATATAAAATGACTTTTAAATACTGTAACTCTTTTTTTATGTTTTAGTTACACACTTTCTATGTGTCTGTGATTAGGGAAGATTGGATGTGGAGCTGTTTTTTTTTTTAAATATAAATAAAATACTGTTTGATCAAATGTGTAGAAACAAGGTCAAAGTCACTGTATCTTTTTATTTTTTTACTCATATCATAAATATATAACCTAATTTTTGCAGCAGTCAGTGATGACAATCTTCAAGAGTAGGGTTCAGTCCAAAATGAAACAGCAAGATGGTGGTGCAAACAAAATATTAAGCACAAGGAGCCAGCAGGAAGCAAAAGCGTTAAAACACAGAGAGAGCTGTCATTGATTAGCACACATGTCTGCCTAGTGACCCCGCTGTGAGTGCACCTACTAAAAGAGATGAAAGGAAAGATCTTGACAGGTAAGTATGTGAAATCATCTCACTGCTCCTGGAAAAGAATTAATTGAGGGAATAAGGAAAACTGGGCTAGGAAGAGAAAAGATAATAATACAGACATTTTCTAAGAACAATGAATAAATTGGATGCCTGCATTTGCATTATTAGTAAAATGTAAGACTAGCTGATCTAGTATGGGCTAGTGCAAGGATTTTTGACACCCTAGGCGAAACCTAATCCCCCCCCCCCCGACACGATCCCCGTTGCCCTGCCCATGTATGCTACACCTTTTTAAAGAAGCGCCCCTCAAATGCAGCCTCACCAGTGCCCATCACATGCAGCCTCATCAAATTCAGCCTCACCAGTACACATCAAATGCAGCCTCACCAGTGCCCAAATGCAGCCTCACCAGTGCCCAAATGCAGCCTCACCAGTGCCCCTCAAATGCAGCCTCACCAGTGACCATCAAATGCAGCCTCACCAGTGCCCATCAAATGCAGCCTCACCAGCGCAAATCAAATGCAGCCCACCGGGGGGGGGACCCGACCCCTTGGTACATGGACCGATCAGTCTTTATACATAAAATACATTTACATGCAAATGGAATCTCAGACAGTGACAGTATTTTACTCACCGGGTCTGGGGCTCTGCAGACTGCTCTGCATCCATCCAACGACGTGACCTTGCCAGTGCGTGTGCGAGGAACAATTTTAAACTCTGCCTGCCTTAGTGCCTCCTCCAGGCAGGCTCCACCGGGGGGGGGGGGGGGGGCGGGGCTAGGGGACACAGGATTACGAATCACGTATGGGCAGACAGGCAGAGCTGGCTGCGGTCATGTCATGGACAGCAATCACAGGTCACTGATGATTGATCAGAGGCACACAGAAGCGCAACAGGGGAGGTTTGCTTGCTTCCATTCATTCAGGAGTTGGGACACAGACACAGTGGGAGAGTAGGAACACCAGCGGCCGGATGCCCTAAGCAGCAGTGCGCCCTAGGAGGCTGCCTATTTTGCCTAGTGGTAGCACCTGCTACCAGGAAAGAACAACTACATGCAAAACCCCTATGTACCATTCATTATTGTGCAGAATTAACTTGTGAATGTACAAACCTTCTATTATATTATTCTTGGATTGGTAAACCTAAGGCAGGCGATACATAACATGAGTTTTTCTTTCCTGCGACCACAGGCTCCCATGGATTCCTGCTGAACCAGCTGAGGTTCAAACCATATATGCTTTACTCAAGTCTAGTGCTGCATTTCCCAAATTGAGCTAATAGGCAAGGTTTAAAGGGAACCTGTTGTGTCAGTGGTAACCTCTTCTTCTGAAAATGCCTGTTGCTTTGTTGTCATGCTGATCCAATGGTGTTGCTATATACTGTGCTTTTTTATAGCAGCATTGCCTTATAGCAACCTATTTATTTTAATAAGCTGGCCACACACCAGACCGCACTAAAAATTGAACATGCATTTGTACATTTATTGCAATACAGTGCACCACAACACACAGCTGTGAATGTATGTGCATTGCAGTGCACTGCACCGCAGGTGCGTTGAGATTTTATTAATAATCATTGGTACCACATTGCTGTCAGTTGCAATACCCATGTATTTCTGCACCCCAACAGTATGAGTGGGCCCTAATACTTTCTGAGTTACTGAGCCGAAACTTTATTTATTTTTGTTCCAACAAATAGAGCTTTCTTGTGATGGTATTTGATCACCTCTGAGGTTTTTATTTTTTGCTAAACAAACTAAAAAAGAACAACATTTTTGAAAAAAAAAAGTTTTTCTTCGTTTCAGTCATAAAATGTTGTTTTCTCCTTCACTGACGGGCACTGATGAGGCGGCACTGATGGGCACTGATGAGTTGGCACTGATAAGGTGGCACTGATGGGCACTGATAAGGTGGCACTGATGGGCACTGATGAGGATGCACTGATATGTAGAATTGATGGGCACTGATATGCAGCACTGATGGGCACCAATAGGCGGCACTGATGGGCACTGACTGGCGGTACTGATGGGCACTGACTGGTGGCACTGATGGGCACTGACTGGCGGCTGTGATGGGCACTGACTGGCGGCTGTGATGGGCACTGACAGGCGGCACTGATTGGCACTGACAGATGGCACTGATGGGCAGCACTGATGTTGAGGTACTGACAGGTTTTACTGATGGGCACTGACTGGCACTGTGTTGGGCACTGATTAGCACTGATATTGGCACTGATTGGCACTTTGATGGGCACTGTGAGATGTGTTTTTATGGGGCACTGACTGACAGCTTATGGGCACATTTTAAAAGGTGTTGTGGCACATCTGAGGGCTGTGCTGATAATCAATGTGCTGATTATCAGCACAGACCCCCCCCCCCTCTGACAGGGAGAGCCGCCAACGGCTCTCCCTGTCAGTGCGAACCGAGAAATGCCGTTTACCAGAACTTCCTGGTTGGTGACAGCTAATCACGTGGTAAGAAGTCTCTGACAGAGGCTTCTTATCATGATCTGAGATGCGGGGTGTCAGACTGACACGCCACACTCGCGATCGCCACGCTGTGCACCCCCACGGGCACCCGCCGGCATGTTATCCTTCTGGACGTCATATGACACACAGTCAGGATAACAGGGCCACTTCCCGGTTGTCATTCTGCATACGGCGGGTGGGAAATAGTTAAGAAATTCACCATGGCTTTAGGAATACTCAACATTTAGGTGAATACCTGGGAAAAAAACATTAATAAACCTAACACTAAACAATCCAAAATGCTGAAAACATCATCAATGTATCTGCATTCTTTCAAAAAAACAATGCTGAGGGGAAAATACATGAGGGGCATGCGGCAATCTTCTACAGTAGTTGTGGAAGTTTGTTGCAAATGCAATAAAAACATTTACATTTGTTTATCATGATTCTTAAGCCCTGTACCGACGGGCCGAATGCTGGGCGACATCGGCTAGTTAAAAAAAAACAAAACAGCCTGTGTGTAGGGCAGATGCTCCGACAGAAGCCAGCTGTCGGATGAACATGCTGGAAAACCAGCAGGAATGTGTACAACGATAAAATGTCCATTGTTTCTTGAGAAAGTCCTCACCAGAAGGATGAACACTTTTTAGAGCTGTAAGAAAATAATGAGTGCCCTTAACCACTTGCCGACTGGCTCACACCGTTATACGGTGCCACTCTGCCGCCATATTTCGGCTCACACTGATATACGGCGGCAGAGTGGCACCGCTGCGCGGATCACCGTACCAGTACGGCGGCTCCTTTAGGAGCCCTAGCAGGCGCGTGCATGCTGGACGTGGCCGGCGGGCGCAATCACCGTCGTCACCTGCTTGTTTAGCTTGTTCAATTAAGTTTCTGTGTCAAAGCTTAATTGAACAAGCTAAAGTTAGAAGCTGATTGGTCACCATGCACAGCCTCACCAGATTTTTCACTCTCCAGTTTTAGTAAATCAACCCCAAAGTGTCAATATTTTGTGCGGCCACTATTATTTTCCAGAACTGCCTTAGCTCTCTTGGCATGGAGTTCACAAAGCTTTACAGGTTGCCACTGGAGTCCTCTTCCACTCCTCCATGATGACCTCACTAAGCTGGTGGATATTAGAGACCTTGTGCTTCTCCAACTTCCATTTGAGAATACCCCACAGATGCTCAATAGGGTTTAGGTCTGGAGATATGATTGGCCAGTCCATCACCTTTACTCTCAGCTTCTTTAACAAGGCAGTGGTGGTCTTGGAGGTGTGTTTGGGGTCATTATCATGTTGGAATACTACCCTGCGGCCCAGTCTCCGAAAGGAGGAGATTATGCTCTGCTTCAGTATGTCATAGTACATGTTGGCATTCATGGTCCCCTAAATGAAATTTAGCTGAACTGTAGCTCCCCAGTGCCGGCAGCACTCATGCAGCCCCAGACCATGACTCTCCCACCACCATCCTTGACTGTAGGCAAGAAACACTTTTCTTTTTTTCTCCTCACCTGGTTGCCACCACACACGCTTGACACCATCTGAACCGCATAAGTTTATCTTGGTCTGATCAGACCACAGGACATGGTTCCAGTAATCCATGTCCTTAGTCTGCTTGTCTTCAGCAAACTGTTTGCAGGCTTTCTTGTGCATTATCTTTAGAAGAGCCTTTCTTCTGGGATGACAGCCATGCAGAACAATTTGATGCAATGTGCGGCGTATGGTCTGAGCACTGACAGGCTGACCCCTCACCCCTTAAACCTCTGCAGCAATGTTGGCAGCACTCATACGTCTATTTCCCAAAGACAACCTCTGGATTTGACACTGAGCACATGCACTCAGCTTCTTTGGTCAACCATGGTGAGGCTTGTTCTGAGTGGAACCTGTCCTGTTAAACCGCTGTATGGTCTTGGCCACCGTGCTGCAGCTCAGCTTCAGGGTCTTGGCAATCGTCTTATAGCCTAGGCAGTGGTGTCGCTAGGGAGTGGCTTCTGGGGCTATAGCCCCGAAAATGGGGCCCATAGCCCTATGTCTCTTACCAGGTGCAGCGGTCAGGGCATGCGCAGGGACGGGTGGGGCCATTTTTAAATGTTAAGCAACAGTGTCACCTCTGGGAGGTCTTGGCGGTGGCACGCGCCTCTCATAATGGCCGAGTAAGACCTCTCTGCATCCTCTGACTACCTCCTTTTATTGCTCTTCTGCACCATTTCTGCAGCCTCTGACCATCTCCACCTGCACCATGTCCGCAGCCTCTGACATCTCCTCCTGTACCATGTCCGCAGCCTCTGACCATCTCCCCCTGCACCATGTCTGCAGCCTCTGACTATCTTCTCCTGCACCCTGTCCGCAGCCTCTGACATTTCCACCCGCACCCTGTCCGCAGCCTCTGACATTTCCACCCGCACCCTGTCCGCAGCCTCTGACATCTCCACCTGCACCATGTCCGCAGCCTCTGACCATCTCCTCCTGTACCATGTCCGCAGCCTCTGACCATCTCCTCCTGTACCATGTCCGCAGCCTCTGACCATCTCCTCCTGCACCATGTCCGCAGCCTCTGACCATCTCCTCCTGCACCATGTCCGCAGCCTCTGACCATCTCCCCCTGCACCATGTCTGCAGCCTCTGACTATCTTCTCCTGCACCCTGTCCGCAGCCTCTGACATCTCCACCCGCACCCTGTCCGCAGCCTCTGACATTTCCACCCGCACCCTGTCCGCAGCCTCTGACATTTCCACCCGCACCCTGTCCGCAGCCTCTGACCATCTCCACCTGCATCATGTCCGCAGCCTCTGACCATCTCCCCCGGCACCCTGTCCGCAGCCTCTGACATTTCCACCCGCACCCTGTCCGCAGCCTCTGACATTTCCACCCGCACCCTGTCCGCAGCCTCTGACATTTCCACCCGCACCCTGTCCGCAGCCTCTGACCATCTCCACCTGCACCCTGTCCGCAGCCTCTGACCATCTCCCCCTGCACCCTGTCCGCAGCCTCTGACATTTCCACCCGCACCCTGTCCGCAGCCTCTGACATTTCCACCCGCACCCTGTCCGCAGCCTCTGACATCTCCACCTGCACCATGTCCGCAGCCTCTGACATTTCCACCCGCACCCTGTCCGCAGCCTCTGACCATCTCCACCTGCACCATGTCCGCAGCCTCTGACCATCTCCCCCTGCACCCTGTCCGCAGCCTCTGACATTTCCACCCGCACCCTGTCCGCAGCCTCTGACATTTCCACCCGCACCCTGTCCGCAGCCTCTGACCATCTCCTCCTGTACCATGTCCTCAGCCTCTGACCATCTCCTCCTGCACCATGTCCGCAGCCTCTGACCATCTCCTCTTGCACCATGTCCGCAGCCTCTGACCATCTCCTCCTGTACCATGTCCTCAGCCTCTGACCATCTCCTCCTGCACCATGTCCGCAGCCTCTGACCATCTCCTCTTGCACCATGTCCGCAGCCTCTGATATCTCTTCCTGCACCATGACTCTTGCTTTATTTCCTTACCACATATCAAATTTTTTTAATTTATATATGGTAAAGGTGACAAACAGTTGGGTTTCTATATTCCGCATTCACATATATGGGTACAGATCACATTAGTAGAATTGTAAAATTCTGAAGTGAGATATATTGTGTAAATATTGTTTAATTTTATATACAGTATATATCAATAATAACAAACTATATATATATATATATATATATATATATATATATATGTGTATACACAAACGTATATTATATACATGTGTATGCCCATCCAAGCATATGACTTTCTTTACTTCACTGCTATGGGTTTTAGCCCCAGATCTTTTGTAGACCTAGCAATGCCCCTGAGCCTAGGCCATCTTTATGTAGAGGAACAATTCTTTTTTTGAGATCCTCAGAGAGTTCTTTGCCATGAGGTGCCATGTTGAACTTCCAGTGACCAGTAGGAGGCAGCGTTCTGGAGGGATGTCCATAGACGCCCTCCCAGAACTGGAAGCCAGAGGCTCAGATGGAAGGGGGGCTTCAGCGGGACCCTTCATGGTTTCTTGCACCAGGGCCCTGAAGTAGGGCTGCAACTAATAATTATTTTTATAATCGATTAATCGGCTGATTATTTTTTTCGATTAATCGGATAAAATCATTAAAAAAAGTAATATGCCATTTTTCTGTTTATTTAAAAGTAATAATGAAAAAACTGAGTGTTACACTCAAACTGCAGAATAAAAGACCAATGATGGGGTACTATTCCTCCCAGGAACAGCAATGATGGGGTACTATTCCTCCCGGGAACACCAATGATGGGGCACTATTCCTCCCGGGAACACCAATGATGGGGCACTATTCCTCCTGGGAACACCAATGATGGGGTACTAATCCTCCCGGGAACACCAATAATGGGGTAGTATTCCTCCCGGGAACACCAATGATGGGGTACTATTCCTCCCGGGAACACCAATGATGGGGCACTATTCCTCCCCGGAACACCGATGATGGGGCACTATTCCTCCCGGGAACACCAATGATGGGGAACTATTCCTCCTGGGAACACCAATGATGGGGCACTATTCCTCCCGGGAACACCAATGATGGGGTACTATTCTTCCCGGGAACACCAATGGTGGGGCACTATTCCTCCCGGGAACACCAATGATGGGGTACTATTCCTCCCGGGAACACCAATGATGAGGCACTATTCCTCCCGGGAACACCAATGATGGGGTACTATTCCTCCCGGGAACACCAATAATGGGGCGCTATTCCTCCCGGGAACACCAATGATTGGGCACTATTGATCTTTTATTAAAAAGAATCAAGCAACCAATTTTATACAAAAGTAAAAAACAAAACCATAGTACAAAACTTCAACAGAAATCCAAGGAATACACATTAATGTTCAGAATATATACAATATATACATAATCCACTACCAAAACTATTTTCATAAAGCAGCAGAGAGGGCCTAAGAGGCACAACCCATCACCTATGTACGCAGCCATTTATCAAAAATTAATCCAAAAAATAATAATCTAGGGTGATAAGAGACAGACAGCCACACCCGGGAAAGAGACTCCTGGCAGTCAGGGAGGCTTGAAACCCCTCCACGCCTTCAACCAAGCCCCCTGACTCCGCTTGTCCCTCTCAAGCACCCGAATCTTCTCCACCTCATGCAGAATGTCATACACCACCACCTGAACAGGAAGGATTTTACGCCGAATGCTGACCTGACACCGTGCGTTCCAAGTGAAATAACGGACTACTAGGCTAACTAGAAAAAGTGTATCTAAACAAAAAACCCCACCAGTATTGAATGCTCCATACACCCACTCAGCATAACCCAGCCTGGAGAGGAAAGGGACACCGAGGGCCCGCCCCACCTGTTTGTACACCTCTATGTTAAAAGGGCAATGAAGCAGAAAATGGTCCATAGTCTCCTCCTCACCTGCACACTCCTCCCGAGGACAGCTACGATCCACCCCACTGCGGAATTTCAAATTGCCCCTAACATAGAGCCTCCCATGGAAGCACATCCAGGCCAGATCCCTGAATTTAGGAGGTACTCTGTCCAAATTAATAAGTCTTAACCCCGCCCTCAAAACTGGGCCTGGGCAATCCCTTAAGGCCAGTGGGTCATGAAAGACTTCGCTCAAGACTCGACTCATAATGACTTTCCTCGGAACCGATCTGAGATCTTCAGCCGACAATCGCCACTGCCGTAATAACTTCAGGCACGGAGCGACATAGGCTGGTAGCTGACCACGATGACCCCTGAGATTCTTCACTTGGCCACCTTCTTCCCAAAGTCGCAGAAAAGGCCTAAACCAAGATCTAAAAATGCCTGCCCATCCAGGAGGTTCCACTGCAAGCATATTACCAATATTAAACTTGAGAAAAAGCAGTGAAAAGAAAAGAACTGGGTTGACCATACCTAAGCCACCCTCCCTCCTGGATAGATAGGTGACATTCCTCTTGATGGGGTTCAGTCTGTTCCCCCACAACATCTGGAAGAACACACTACTGACCCTAGCATAGAGAGACACTGGCAAGATGCAGACAAAGCTGACATACAAAAAGATCGGAATCAGGTAAGTCTTAATCAGATCAACCCTTTCCCTCATAGATAACTTCCATTTCTTCCAGCTGACCACCTTAGTATTGGCAATTTCCAGTCTGCCTTCCCAGTTTTTGAGGCCATAATCGCCGGGTCCAAATTCAATGCCTAGAATCTTAATTCTTTCCTGGGGCACTGGAAAGGTGTCTGGGAGATCAAAACCCTCACCTTCCTTTCCCATCCAGAAGACTTCACTCTTTTCCTGATTGATCTTGGAGCCTGATGCTTCAGAATACCGTGATGTCAGAGAGACCACCTCCTCTGCTTCATCCGCCCCGGTGACAATCACTGACACATCGTCCGCATAGGCAACAACCCTCAAAGGCGGCTCACCCGGGAGACCCACTGGTACCCCACACAACATGCCGCTCTCTAGCCTCCTGATGAAAGGGTCGATTGCAAACACATAGAGCAGGGGACTCAGGGGACAACCCTGGCGCACCCCGGAGCCAACCTCAAAGGACTGCCCAACCCAACCATTAACAAGAGGAAAGCTTTCTGCCCCCTTATACAAGACTTTTAACCAATCGACAAAACCACCCGGCAGACCGTACTTACTAAGGAGCAACCACAGGTACTCATGGTTGACACGATCAAAAGCCTTTGCCTGATCTAATGTCAGCAAATACTTTCCCCAGCCTGCAGCCCTGCACCGCTCCAAGGCCTCCCGGACAGCTAAAACCGCTGTGAAGGTGCACCTACCCTGGACCGAACAGTGCTGATGGCGAGAAAGCAAAGACTCTGCTACTGACGATAGGCGCCAGAAAAATATCTTTGCCAGTATCTTTCTATCGACATTAAGAAGGCTGATGGGGCGCCAATTCTCAATCATCGAAGGATCTTTACCCTTTGAAAGAAGAATCACAGCCGAGTGCCTCATGGAAGGGGGAAGTACCCCCTCAGCAAGGCAACTGTTAAAAACCTCTACCAAATGTGGGGCCAGAATAGACTTAAAGGCTTTGTAAAACTCAGCCGTCAAGCCATCCGGTCCAGGTGACTTTTTGATGGCAAGTTGTTCAATTGCCCTCATCACCTCTTCAACTGTGATCTCCTCTGTCAAATTCATCAATGGGACATCTTCATCATTTAGACCTGGAGTAGAGTCCAAAAAGCCTTCCATCTTGTCACGGTCAAGCTCTTTCCTCCCAAGAAGGTCAGCATAAAAGGACCTCACGACCTCCAGAATCCCTGACCTGGACTTTGTCAAGGAACCTGTACTGTCTTTAAGGCCAACGACCGTTTTAACAGCTACACCTTGTTTGCAGTTCTGGTAAGGGTCAGGCGAGTGGTACTTCCCATAGTCCCTCTCCAGAACCAAAGAGGCATGCCGGTCATATTGACACTTCCTGAGAAGGAGTTTCACTTCGGAGATTTCCCCAGGATCTCCACCTCTCGAGACAAGAATATCCAGCTTCCTCCGTAAACGTTGGTAGGTCATGTATTTATTAAACTGTTTTCTATTGGCTAGGCCCCTAAAGAATCCAGCGATCCTCTTTTTGGTCAGCTCCCACCACTCAGCCTTGCTGCTACAAAAGTCCAGGATGGTCACCTGTGCCTGAAAGAATTCCTCAAAGGATTGTCTAACATGTTCTTCCTTGAGTAGAGTCGAATTCAATCTCCAGATGCCCTTACCCCTCTGAGGGGCGTCTGAAGCATTCAGGACCACAGATAGCATACAGTGATCAGAGAACTCTACTGCCTGCACCACTGGGGGTGAGAAAGCAGAGGTCTCCTTCAAAAAAAACCTATCTATTCTACTCTGACTATTACCTCGATGAAAGGTGAACCCAGTGTCATCCGGGAGGTGCTTAATGTGCACATCCACAAGACCAGCATCCCTAACCATACTATTTAAAAAAACGCTATCATATCCCAGCCTGTCCTTGAAGTCCTTCCTGTCCTTGGGCCTAGTTACTGTATTAAAGTCACCTCCAAAGACCACTTGCCGGGATGTAAAAAGAAATGGCTTGATCCTTGTAAAAAGGAATTTCCTGTCCCACTTTGTGTGCGGCCCATAGACATTAATTAGGCGCAGGTCCTGCCCTCCCACAAGGACGTCTAAGACCATACATCTCCCAATCTCCACCTCAATAACCCGCCGGATAGTTACCATGCCGGTTTTAAACAACACCGCCACACCGCCGTAAGGCTCGGCCGCAAGAGACCAGTAAGATGGAC
The DNA here is from genome assembly GCA_037952925.1 of Lithobates clamitans. Taxonomy (NCBI): domain Eukaryota; kingdom Metazoa; phylum Chordata; class Amphibia; order Anura; family Ranidae; genus Lithobates; species Lithobates clamitans. The sequence goes on from JBBGZY010000655.1 coordinate 16,427,344, forward strand.
CATACCTCCACTCTCTCTTGGCCATATGAATATCTGCCAAGGAGGTGAGTCTAGTCTCTTGCAAAAATAAAATTTCAGCATCTAATTGGCTGAACAAAAAGAAGGCCATAGAACGAGCTCTTACTGACTTAATGCTGGCGACATTTATTGTCACCACTTTTAACGGAGGGGGAACCGCCATTTGGGTTATTGGGTGGATTGCTTCTTAGCTCCCCTCTGCTGCTCATCACCAGAAGCCTCTCTCTTTCTTGAGGCCGCCTCAAACTCCATCTCAGAATCAGAACTTCGCTCCGAAGAAGCTCCAGATGAGGAAATCTCCCACTTAGAGGACCTATAACGGTTGGAGACAGGCACTGGAGCCTGTTCCGTCCTCACCACCTGCTTCTTCCGCTTCCCAACCTTCCTTCTCTCCTCCAGGTACTGCAGGTCAGCTTCAGAGATGCCCTTATCTCCTGTTTTTTTCTTTGAAGTCTTTACAGAAGACTCCTTTAGAGAGGCAGAAGCGACCTTTTTAAAACCCACTACCACTCCTGGTGGGGGGGTTACTCCCTTTGAATCTGACTTAGGAGGGGTAGACTCCTGGGGGGTAACTGACTCGGGGGGCACAGACTTGGAAGGTTCTGACACAAGAGGAGGGGATACAGTAGGCTGGGGGGACACAGAGACAGATACAGAAGGAATACTTACAGACACAGGAGGGGTGGCCACAGGAACTGGAGAGGGATCCTGAGCAGGACCAGGGGAGTCAGTCACCGCAGAGGAGGATGGTACACCAGGGGCATCACCCTCCATCCTGTCCAGCCTTGACAAGTCATCTAGTACCTCCTTCTCCATATTGTGCCAGGCTTCAGGACATCTGCTGTAGGGGTGGCCAAGGCGCAGGCACAGGTTGCACCTGATCATCTCGGTGCAGTCCTTGGCCATATGACCCTGACCCCGACACACTGAACATATCAAGGCTGAACAGGAAGAGCTCAAATGCCCCTTTTCTCCACAGCGGTGACACAGCTTCGGCTGACCAGGGTAGAAAATAGTCATCCTATCCCTCCCTATAAAAGCTGAGGAGGGCAGGTGACGGACAACATTCCCATCCCTGGCCAACCTGACTGTAACCGACCAACCCCCAGTCCAGATGTTACGTTCATCAAGGATTTTGCTGGGCTTAGTCAAAACCTCACCATAGTTCCTTAACCAGACCTCTAGGTCCCGAGCAGGAACACTCTCATTGGTGAGTATGATGGTTATCTTTTTCACCGTTGACCTTTGCGAAACCGCAACTGGGGCCAGACCTTCCCATTCAGGTCTTGACCTGCACCGAGCCTCATATCGCTCCCAGAACAGGTCAAGACCCTCTGGCCTGGTGAAACTAATGGTATAATCTCGTGTCCCAGCTACATGTATAAAGGCATACAGGTCATTTGCCCCAAAACCCATCTCCAAAATCAAATCCACCACTGCACGCCGTGCTGGAGGGATCGCACCACCTTCCCATTTGAGAATTACCACATTTCTTCTCGGACCCCCAGCAGAAGCCAGAGACCCAAGACCAGATCCCGGGGTGCCCAAAGTGGTAGGCTGCAGGGGGAAACCCTGCTTGGGGGCGGAGCCACCAGGAGCAGAGCGTACCACCTGAGCAAACGTGGGTTTATCAGGGCCAAGGCCCCACACTGAAGTCACAGTAGTCTGTACATTATTATTATTTGCTTGGACTGAGCTGGGACGATTGTCCATCACACTTGTACAATTGCTATCAGTCACACACACGTTCAATTTCCCATCAGGAATAGTCACAGTTGCTGCAATACCAGCTGTCTCCTGATGCTGCACTGTAGAGTCTCCAGCAGCTGTGGGGCAAACATCTTTAGACTCAGCCAAAGGAGAGTTAATAGGCTCTGCTGACACCGGTAGTTCCTTTTCAGAAATGTCATTTTTTAAATGCAGCTCTTGCTGCGCTGCAGCATTAGCAGGTACAACATTGCTACACATAGCATTAGAAACTTGAGTGTCACTGGGCACACTTTCAACATTGCTCATGGTGTTAGATGGTACAAAAACAGATTCATCCCCTGCTTGGGGCTTGACATTATCAGGCACATTATCAGTTATGTCCTTATCACCAAACGCCAGCTGATCCCCCCGCACAGGAGACTCCATTACCTGGATGGCCCTGAGCATTCCTCCTGAGTCCTGGGAAGGCATGGGGCTGCTTACCTCTACCTGAGGGGGCAGGGGGTCAGAACTGGGGGTCTCCTCCTCCACCTCCAGCTTTGTCATCCTCGCAAACCTTTTATCATTGTAAAACTTTTCCTTAAATGGCCCATCTCTTCCTTCCATGATGGACACAATGGTCTCCTGATGTTCAACCCGGACCTTGGCCAGTTGGATCTCCGGATCCATGGACCCTCGTTTCTGGCTATGCAAGCCCTCACGCTGCCTTCTCAGGCGCTTCAGCTCCGCTCTCAGTTTATAGAGCTTGTCTCTTTCTCTATTCAGGGCTTTAATCCCGGCCACCACTCGCTCCTGAATTGCCTCTGAGCCTTCATCCTTACCAGGGGCAGAAAGATCACAAGCCATGGTTTGTGCAGAGGAAGACATGTCACCTGATGGCCCAGGAGATGGCTGGGAGCTTCCAGCAGGAGAGGCCCTGCTGGCCTCCATGGCTTCCCCAGAAAGGGGCCAGGAGAGCTGGGATAGATTTCCTCACCAGTCCCCTCTCACACGGATCTGCAGCAGCTCCAGACAGACAGCCTCCTCCTGACACACCTGTGCTCCAATGATGGGTGGGGCACTATTCCTCCCACTGACACCAACGATTGGGCACTATTCCTCCCGGGAACACCAATGATGGGGCACTATTCCTCCCGGGAACACCAATGATGGGGTACTATTCCTCCCAGGAACACCAATGATGGGGCACTATTCCTCCCGGGAACACCAATGATGGGGTACTATTCCTCCCGGGAACACCAATGATGGGGCACTATTCCTCCCGGGAACACCAATGATGGGGTACTATTCCTCCCAGGAACACCAATGATGGGGCACTATTCCTCCCGGGAACACCAATGATGGGGTACTATTCCTCCCGGGAACACCAATGATGGGGCACTATTCCTCCCGGGAACACCAATGATGGGGCACTATTCCTCCCGGGAACACCAATGATGGGGTACTATTCCTCCCAGGAACACCAATGATGGGGCACTATTCCTCCCGGGAACACCAATGATGGGGCACTATTCCTCCCCGGAACACCAATGATGGGGTACTATTCCTCCCAGGAATACCAATGATGGGGTACTATTCCTCCTGGGAACACCAATGATGGGGCACTATTCTTCCCGGGAACACCAATGATGGGGTACTATTCCTCCCGGGAACACCAATGGTGGGGCACTATTCCTCCCGGGAACACCAATGATGGGGTACTATTCCTCCCGGGAACACCAATGATGGGGTACTATTCCTCCCGGGAACACCAATGATGGGGTACTATTCCTCCCGGGAACACCAATAATGGGGCGCTATTCCTCCCGGGAACACCAATGATTGGGCACTATTCCTCCCGGGAACACCAATGATGGGGCACTATTCCTCCCGGGAACACCAATGATGGGGTACTATTCCTCCCGGGAACACCAATGATGGGGCACGATTCCCCCCCGGGAACACCAATAATGGGGCGCTATTCCTCCCGGGAACACCAATGATGGGGCACTATTCCTCCCGGGAACACCAATGATGGGGTACTATTCCTCCCGGGAACACCAATGATGAGGCACTATTCCTCCCGGGAACACTAATGATGGGGTACTATTCCTCCCGGGAACACCAATGATGGGGCACTATTCCTCCCGGGAACACCAATGATGGGGTACTATTCCTCCCGGGAACACCAATGATGGGGCACTATTCCTCCCGGGAACACCAATGATGGGGTACTATTCCTCCCGGGAACACCAATGATGAGGCACTATTGCTTCCGGGAACACCAATGATGGGGTACTATTCCTCCCGGGAACACCAATGATGGGGCACTATTCCTCCCCGGAACACCGATGATGGGGCACTATTCCTCCCGGGAACACCAATGATGGGGAACTATTCCTCCTGGGAACACCAATGATGGGGCACTATTCCTCCCGGGAACACCAATGATGGGGTACTATTCTTCCCGGGAACACCAATGGTGGGGCACTATTCCTCCCGGGAACACCAATGATGGGGTACTATTCCTCCCGGGAACACCAATGATGAGGCACTATTCCTCCCGGGAACACCAATGATGGGGTACTATTCCTCCCAGGAACACCAATGATGGGGCACTATTCCTCCCGGGAACACCAATGATGGGGTACTATTCCTCCCGGGAACACCAATGATGGGGCACTATTCCTCCCGGGAACACCAATGATGGGGTACTATTCCTCCCAGGAACACCAATGATGGGGCACTATTCCTCCCGGGAACACCAATGATGGGGTACTATTCCTCCCGGGAACACCAATGATGGGGCACTATTCCTCCCGGGAACACCAATGATGGGGCACTATTCCTCCCGGGAACACCAATGATGGGGTACTATTCCTCCCAGGAACACCAATGATGGGGCACTATTCCTCCCGGGAACACCAATGATGGGGCACTATTCCTCCCCGGAACACCAATGATGGGGTACTATTCCTCCCAGGAATACCAATGATGGGGTACTATTCCTCCTGGGAACACCAATGATGGGGCACTATTCTTCCCGGGAACACCAATGATGGGGTACTATTCCTCCCGGGAACACCAATGGTGGGGCACTATTCCTCCCGGGAACACCAATGATGGGGTACTATTCCTCCCGGGAACACCAATGATGGGGTACTATTCCTCCCGGGAACACCAATGATGGGGTACTATTCCTCCCGGGAACACCAATAATGGGGCGCTATTCCTCCCGGGAACACCAATGATTGGGCACTATTCCTCCCGGGAACACCAATGATGGGGCACTATTCCTCCCGGGAACACCAATGATGGGGTACTATTCCTCCCGGGAACACCAATGATGGGGCACGATTCCCCCCCGGGAACACCAATAATGGGGCGCTATTCCTCCCGGGAACACCAATGATGGGGCACTATTCCTCCCGGGAACACCAATGATGGGGTACTATTCCTCCCGGGAACACCAATGATGGGGCACTATTCCTCCCGGGAACACCAATGATGGGGTACTATTCCTCCCGGGAACACCAATGATGAGGCACTATTCCTCCCGGGAACACTAATGATGGGGTACTATTCCTCCCGGGAACACCAATGATGGGGCACTATTCCTCCCGGGAACACCAATGATGGGGTACTATTCCTCCCGGGAACACCAATGATGGGGCACTATTCCTCCCGGGAACACCAATGATGGGGTACTATTCCTCCCGGGAACACCAATGATGAGGCACTATTGCTTCCGGGAACACCAATGATGGGGTACTATTCCTCCCGGGAACACCAATAATGGGGCGCTATTCCTCCCGGGAACACCAATGATGGGGCACTATTCCTCCCGGGAACACCAATGATGGGGCACTATTCCTCCCGGGAACACCAATGATTGGGCAATATTCCTCCCGGGAACACCAATGATTGGGCAATATTCCTCCCGGGAACACCAATTATTGGGCAATATTCCTCCCGGGAACACCAATGATGGGGCACTATTCCTCCCGGGAACACCAATGATGGGGCACTATTCCTCCCGGGAACACCAATGATTGGGCAATATTCCTCCCGGGAACACCAATGATTGGGCAATATTCCTCCCGGGAACACCAATTATTGGGCAATATTCCTCCCGGGAACACCAATGATGGGGCACTATTCCTCCCGGGAACACCAATGATGGGGCACTATTCCTCCCGGGAACACCAATGATTGGGCAATATTCCTCCCGGGAACACCAATTATTGGGCAATATTCCTCCCGGGAACACCAATGATTGGGCACTATTCCTCCAGGGAACACCAATGATGGGGCACTATTCCTCCCGGAAACACCAATGATGGGGCACTATTCCTCCCGGGAACACCAATGACGGGGTACTATTCCTCACAGGAACACCAATGATGGGCCACTATTACCTCCCCTCCCAGGAACACCAAGGGGCACTATTTCACCCACCCACCAGGAAAACCAATGATGGGGCACTATTCCACCCACCCCCCGGAACACCAATGATGGGGTACTCCCCCCCCCCCAGGAATACTTAGGCGTTATTTAGAAGGATCATTCATGGGGCACTTGTCATAAAAAATAATGTACTGAGTTTCTGTTTTTACTGTGTTATTACTAGCCATTAGCTGCTACCTTTCACACACAATGTGCAGCTCGGCTCTCCTCACAGCTGCTTCTCACCTCTCTGTTCCCTCTAGGCAGCAGCGGGCCGGGTTGAGAAGATCAGTGGGGAGCTGACGTCAGCGAGGAGGAGAGGCACGGACGTGCGGGGCAGATGTGCCTGGTCACATACGGCGTCATGTACAGAGGAGGAGGATTTTAACGGACGGACAGGGAGGAAGGTGCGGACCAACTAATCGATAATGAAAATCGTTGACAACAATTTTCATTATCGATTATTATCGATAATATCAATTAATCGTTCCAGCCCTGCCCTGAAGGTTCTAGTTACGCCTCTGCCTAAAAGCAAATCTTTTTTTTTTTTTTTTTCATTTTGGATAGAGTAAGGGAGGGTTACAACCCCCATCACTTTCATTTTTTTCCATCTGTGTCCTACTAGGGAGATTTCCCTTCACCTCCTGTCCCATAGACAAAACAGGAAGTGAGTGGAAGTCCCTCCAAAGTGAAGGGAAGTCTGGTTGTCACCAGAACTAGTGTCACCACTGGAAGATTTCTCCTCTATCCCTGTTCTCGTGAAAACTCAAAACGTAGTATTTTCTTTAACTTTCACTCTGTGATAACAGTAAGCAGAATAAATAGAAGGTGAATCTTCCCGACAGGGACAGAGAGCAATAAAAACTTGACAGGTGTTCCAAACCCTCTCCACTCTATCCAAAAACTAAAAAAAAAGTTTTCCCTTTAGTTATACTTTAACCCCCTCGTTCTTTTCTCTTTATTCCATTCCAGCCATCACCTCTGCATCCTTGAAAATCTTACACAGCGGTAAAGTTATGAACTCACACCAATGTCACATACCTCCCAACCTTTTGAGATGGGAACGAGGGACATTTATTAGCAAAAGTATGTAGGCATAGGACACACCCCCTGCCACGCCCCCTTAACCACTTCAGCCCTGGAAGATTTTACCCCCTTCCTGACCAGATCACTTTTTACAATTTGGCTCTGGGTCGCTTTAACTGACATTTGTGCGGTCATGCAACGCTGTACCCAAACAGAATTTGTGTCCTTTTTTTCCCCACAAATAGAGCTTTCTTTTGGTGGTATTTGATCACCTCTGCCGTTTTTATTTTTTGCGCTATAAACAAAAAAAGAGCGACAATTTTGAAAAGAAAAACAATATTTTTTACTTTTTGCTATAATAAATATCCCCCAATTTAAAAAAAAAAAACGAATTTCTTCTCCAGTTTAGGTCAATATATATTCTTCTACATGTTTTTGTCAAAAAAAAAAAAAATAAGCGTATATTGATTGGTTTGTGCAAAAGTTATAGCGTCTACATACTATGGGAAACATTTATGGCATTTTTTTAGCATATTTTGTTAAACTAGTAGTGGCGGTGATCTGCGATTTTTAGCAGGACTGTGACATTGTGACTGACAGATCGGACACTTTTGGCACTTTTTTGGGACCATTGACAATTATACAGCGATCAGTGCTATAGAAATCCACTGATTACTGTGTAAATGTCACTGGCAGGCAAGGGGTTAACACTAGTGGCGATCAAGGGGTTAAATGTGTGTTATAACTGTGTGGGGATGGGAGTGACTAGGAGAGGAGACATATCGTTTTTCCTACTTAGTAGGAACAAACAATATGTTTCCTCTTCCCTGACAAATCCCCATGCTGGTGCTCATGCACACGATCGCGCGTGGCCGGTGGCAATCGTGCTTGCCAGCCACGCGCAGCGGGCGCGTGCCCTCTGGTGGGCACACGTAACCATATGGGATTTCGCCCAGGGGAGCCATTCTGCCGCAGTATATCTGCGCAAGCCGGTCGGGAACTGGTTAAAAGAGAATTACAAGAAAAAACTATTAGTTAAACCCACAAGTGCTTTTTTTTTTTTTACCACTACTATTCCTTTATACTGGATTTTGGAATGCAAATGCAGCAATTTATAAATTGGATTAAAGGTTTAGCACTGAGTAAAGCCTCGTACAACGATTGGATTTTTTGCAGACAAAGCGTCAGACTTTTGCCTGAAGGGCGTGTGCCTTGATTTTGTCTTACATACTAACAGCACAAAATTGTCGGCCAACAAACACGAACGTAGCGATGTACTACGTGGAATTTCAGCTCTTGAGTGCCACCCTTTGGGCCCCTTCTGCTAATGTCGTGTTTGGTGAGCATTGATTCCGAGCATGCGTGTTTGTACTTTGGACTTTTGTGTGATGGACTTGTGTACACACGAGATGAAAATCTGACAGACCACTGTCCGCCGAAAATTTACTAGCCTGCTAACCAACATTTGTTGGCCGAAGGTTGGACAATTGTCTGAAGGAGCGTACTAACGGTCGGATTTTAGGCAGTCTGTCATCACACAATTCCCTGCTGAAAATCCGATCGTGCGTACGAGGATTAATGTTGAGAAAGTTCATGTGACCGTGCCCACCAGAAAGCTGACACTCCGCAGCGCTAATCACAAGCAGTGAGACATTTCCTGATCCTCGGCTGCACAGATTGGTAAATGTCTCACTGCCTGTGATTAGCGCTGTGGAGTATCAGCTTCCTGGCGGGCGCGGGCACGTGGAGTTGCAAACATGCCTGAGCTCATTCTTAGCACTGAGAAACACTTTTTGAAAGATAAATAGTGCATTTTATATATAGCTATTTAGATCAGACCAAAATGAGGGACAAATAAGGAAAGAGGGACTTTGTTCCAAATCGGGGTCAGTCACTCGAAATCTGGGACAGTTGGGAGATATGGTGATATCCCCCAAGAGCAGAGAAAACGTGATAAGTAGAGAACGCGTGAGAACACAGCGCCGCCATGTTTGTTAAGGGAAACGTGCCCACTTATTCCCTTTGCTGTCACAGAGATTGTATAGGCTTTTACAGGGATAACGCGGAAGATATGACGGGGAGAGAAACAATATAAGATATGCGATGACTTGTCTCTACAGTTGAGTGTGCGGACTGTCTGTCCTCGGCAAGGAAATAAACATCCAATACCGGAAGCGGCCCCGGTCTAAGTGGGCGGGCTGACAGTAAATTCTTCCGCTTGGCTCAGCTCCGCCCTCTCTCCTTCCTCTTCCGGTGACGGCGGTACCAGGTATGGCCGCTTCTTTACAGTACACAAGCGGGGCTTTGCTATATCAATCCGTGTTAATCCTTGTTGCCTGCTGACGGCGGAGCTCCGAGCAGCCGGTGTGGTAGTGAGGAGGACACCCCTTGTTCTTCTGGTGCTTGTATTGTCAGCCGAGGCGGGAGGGAGGCAGCGGTGCCGGCAAAGGCAGCTTGGCCTGGCTCGGGCGGCTTTCCTCAGTGTTGTGCTGGGAGTGGAGTAGTGTGTGTGCGGTCTGTGCTGTGTACTGGGGCAGGCAGGAAATCTGCCCAGGGAGATGTGATGTGTACACCTCACTGAGGACACCCCTCACACTGCATTCACTAGCATAGCTGTGCTGCCTTTTCCTAAAGTGGGACTGGAAGTCATTGACGTGTATGTGTGTATAGAAAACGTGTGTGTATGTGTGATACTAATGCCTAAACATAATTTTATTTTTTTTTAACCTTTTCAAGCCCTCATTCACATACCAACTTGTCATACACTTTGCGGTGCCGCATCAATTTGAAAAAAAAAAAGTACCTGCACTACTTTTTGGTGATTTCAGGTGCGACTTTCATAGACCTCTGTGCATGAAGCCGCACAGATGTCTTCAGCGTTGCACTAACACGTGGCTTTCTTTGAAATTGTGCCATTTCACATGAATTCCTGCAATTTCAAAGCTACGTTCTTTGTGAATAAAGATGAGCTCAGGCGTGTCCTCAAACAGCACGTGCAGAGCCCGCCAGGAAGTTGGCACTGCACATCGCTAATCACAGGCAGTGAGATGTTGTCCTGATCTGTGGCGGCGGAGATCGGGAAATGTCTCACTGCCTGTGATTAAGGATGAGCTCCGGTGTGTTCGCATGCTGCACGTGCCGAGCCCGCCAGGAAGTCGACACGGCGCAGCACTAATAACAAGCCGTGAGACATTTCCCGATCTCTGCAGCCGCACATCGGGAAATGTCTCACTGCCTTTGATTAGCGCTGCGCCATGCCGACTTCTTGGCGGGCTCGGCACGTGCTGTTTGCAAACACGCCTGAGCTTATCCTTAATTGCGAATAGGAGGCTAATCCAGGGAATACATTAAAAGAGAAAGTATGGGGTTTTGAAAATTTGTACTTGGGTGGATGCAGCATCGGTCTGATGATGCATCTTGCACCCACCGACTCTTAACACCACTTGGTTCTCGTAGCTCGATGAGCAGAGAGCTGGTGATTCAGTCACAGCTCTCTGCTCTGCCCACTCGCTCACTGGAGCGCTGGGCTGTGGAGGGAGCGGCTGGTTTACTGAGGCTGAGCTGGTCCAGGCATGTGGACAGTTCCCGACTAGGGTTGCTACGTCAGCTCTTTATTCCAGGACACATATTGCACAGGTTCTGAGGCTGATTTAATGCACATAAAGCACCAAGTGAGTTTAATTACCACCTTAATCAGCCACAGAACCTAAGTAATTAATATGTGTCCTGGATTAAAGGGATGATGTGGCAACCCTATTCCCGACTCCAGTGTCGCGATCTTGTCCGGCTCTGTGACATCAGCAGATAGTGGATTTCAGCCCACTGTCTGCTGAAAACAGGTCACAGGAGTGCAGAACGAACTGCACTTCTGTGATCCACAGAAGTACAACCAAACAGGCTTTGGCTGTACTTCTCCTTTAAGGTAAAAGATGTTTAGGCTTTGGAACCACTTGAAGGCTGATTGCAAACAGATCGCAAGCAGGCTTTTATCGCAGAACAGACGTTATTTATTTATTTTTTTTTATATGGGATTTATATAGCACCAACAGTTTATGTAGCGCTTTACAACATAAGGACAGACAGTAAAGTTACAAATACAGTAGGAATCATAGGGCCGTGCTTGTGCAATATCTCTTCTCCAATAAGATCCAGCTACCTGCTCGCAGCCCAGCTAACAATGCTTGCCCAATCCCTATCTGCTGGGATTACTTGCTCCTGCATGTGCACAGAAGTGAGGTCATCCTGTGCCGTCTGGAGACCAGCACACAGGTGATATATAGTCCTCTCCACTCCTAAATGGACCCCTTACCTCTCCCCTTTGAGACAGGAACTAACAGATTCCCCAGTCCCTTTCTCTTTGGGCCTCAGCTGCACTGAAAATGAATGGAGAGGAGCCATAAACAGAAGCATTGTAAACACTGGTTACTATGTTATGAATGGACAGAGGCAGTAATCACTGACTATGTTCATTCAGAAAAGGAAGGAGCTGGTAAATGACAGATTTACCGGCTCCTTCTTCCGCTCTCCATCCTTACAGGTCTGGGACAGGGGCCAGAAGAGGACACGGGGAGCTGGAGAGAGTGAGGACACCGCTGAGGAAGACACAGGACAGTTGGTGATCGGTGCAGCAGTGGGGGTAGTTGACCCCTTCCCGTCTGCGCTATAGCCGAATGCTGACTACAGCGCGGACCTACATTGCCGGGAGGCTGTCAATACACGTCCTCCCCGCACGCCTGCTCTGTGATCACCGAGTTAGTGAGACTCCGGGCTCCTTACCACGTGATCAGCTGTCAGCCAATGACAGCTGATCACGTGATGTAAACAGAAGCTCAGTTATAGTTTTTTTTTTTTTCTGCTAAAAGGACATCGATCCCGAAGAGAGAGAGGCGCATAGCCGCCTCATCTGTGCCAACCAGAACCTCCTGCCAGTGAATATCAGTGCCACCTATAAATGGCCAAGAGTGCCACCTATCAATGCCCGTCAGTGCCGCATATTAGTGCCCATCAGTGCAGCCTCATCAGTGTACATCAATGAAGGAGAAAAATTACCTGTTTGCAAAATTTTATAACAAAATATAAAACTTTTTTTTTTTTTTTCAAAATTTTCGGAATTTTACTTTTTTTTTTTTAACAAAAAATAAAAAAAGAGATGATCAAATACCACCAAAAGAAAGCTCTATTTGTGGGGAAAACAATGATAAAAATTTCATTTGGGTACAGCGTGACCGCGCAATTGTCATTCAAAGAGAGCGCCGAAAGCTGAAAACTGGTCTCGGCAGGAGGGGATTTAAGTGCCCAGTAAGCAAGTGGTTAAAAGCACCGATCTCCCTGTATAACTTTCAATAAAGCACCTGATAGCCATGGGCGGGAGAGGAGGAGGAGGAAGAGAAGCGGCTGTCAGAAAAGCTATACAGGGAGATCGGTGCTTTTAAAGTGTTACTAAACCTACAACAGTAAATCTGTATATGCAGCATATAGCATGCTTGTTACACTCACTGTGGAACTTACGGGGTTAATCCCCTGCATTGTGTTAAAAGGCTGTTTTATCCAAAAAGATATATAGTTTCAGTATTTTAGTGTAAAAAGATTTGTAAACTGTGGGCGGGTGGATGAACTGGTTTAACCTCTTCAGATCTGCGCTATTGCCAAAATGACGGCAATAGCGCGGACCTACATTGCCGGGACGTGTCTATCGGCGCCGTCCCGTGCATGAGTGGCCTGCGCGCCCCCTGCCGGGCGCGTGCAGTGATCAGCGAGTCTTTGAGACTTGCCTGATCACAGATCAGAGTAAGGGGTCTGTCCCGACCCCTTCCCACATGATCAGCTGTCAGTCAATGACAGCTGATCATGTGATGTAAACAGAGCCGGTAATTGGCTATTTTTCCTCCTCACGCTGACAGCATGAGGAGGAAAAAAGAAACCCGATCATCGGTGGCCGTGATCATCTGCCCCCTGCCAGTGACACCTACAGTAGCAATAGGCACCAGTGCCGCCTACCAGTGCCCACCAGCGTCACCCATCAGTGCCCACAGTGCCACCCATCAGCGCCCACATCAGTGCAACAATAGTGCTGCACATCAGAGCCACCTATCAGTGCCCTTCAGTGTCACCTACCAGTGCCCATCAGTGCCGCCTCATCAGCGCATATCAATGAAGGAGAAAAATTACCTGTTTGCAAAATTTTATAACAAACTATGAAACATGATTTTTTTTTTTCAAAATTTTCCATCCTTCTTTTTTTTTCTTTAGCAAAAAAAAATCCCAGCTGTGATTAAATACCACCAAAAGAAAGCTATTTGTCGGAAAAAGATGATAAAAATTTCATTTGGGTACAGTGTTTTTATGACTGCGCAATTGCCAAAGTGCGACAGCGCTGAAAGCTGAAAATTGGTCTGGGCAGGAGGGGGGTTTAAGTGCCCAGTAAGCAAGTGGTTAATTTTACTGGGTTTGGGTTTAGTAACACTTTAACTGCCCCCACCGCCGCACTGATCATCTGTGAGGCTGCCCATCTCCCTGCTGAGCTTGAGGATGCTTGGCTCCATACAACAGGTATTGGATTAGGCATCGGAGCATTTGAATGAGTACCGATACTCGTGCTGATGCTTGGTACTGGTATCGGTGCATCCCTAATGGAAAGGTATCACATATCCATCCCAGAGGACAAAGTTTGTCGCAGGATTGGCTCAATGATTTGACACAATGGGGGGGAAATATCTGAGCCAAGTTCTCTTGATTGGTTGCCATGGGCAACACCACCAATCGGTTCCCTTTTATTTTTCACAGAGCTTAGAAAATAAACATTTAAAAAAAAGAACTTATGGCCAAAGTTTTTTTGAGGGTCGCAGGAGTGCACTTTTGTCTTCCTGTGACCCAGAATTAGCTGATGGCATGCTTTTACTCGCTATCAGATAGCAGAGCTGTACTAGGCTCGGAAGGATCCCGACAATATTGTCACCCTGCTGCCTAACTGATGGCTGACTCCAGCTTTCAGCATCCAGCTGAGAGCTGAAGCAAAATCCAGTGAGCACTGCAGGAGCAGAGAGCAGCGACTGCCAGTCACTGCTCCAAGCATACCGAGAGCTGAGCACTGCGCATGCTAGCTCATTATGAAGTACTTACCTTAGATCGAAGCTGTTGCAGCAGTCATCGTACACTGCTGTGATCGGGGACATGTTTCCCGGAGTTATTTCTGGGTTTGCGGGCTCCTGCAAAGACGTCACTCCCACGCATGCGCAAGAGCTGCCAGTTACGGCACAGCTACTGAAGAAACTGCACGAGCGAGCCGTTTCTTCAGTACACATGTGCCGTTGACTTCAGCACATGCGGATACAGTGAATATCTGCTAAATGGTGCAAGTTAGAGATATTCACGGTACCTACAGGTAAGCCTTATTATAGGCTTACCTGTAGGTAAAAGGAGTAGTACAGAGTTTACAACCACTTTAAGCTTTGACAATAAAACCTGGAAGCTGATTTGTTTCTATGCAGCGCTGCACCAGGTTTTGTGCACTCCAGTTTGAGTAAATCAACCCCACAGTTACTGAGGTCTGGTATAAGGTTTGAGGGTTAATGCTATCTACAATCGTATGATATGATACTACTTCTAAAAACCTTAGTGTGGTCCTGTCTAGGAAACCCAGCCAATGGGGACATAGTGTCAACATTGTTTGTCCTGGATGTTTTGAATCCTATGTTATAGACTGCATTTATTGTTCATTTGCTTCTTAGGGGCAAGTGGGGAGCTGGCATCCTTTTCACATTTCAAATTGATGTGAAGTGATTGTATCAGAAGGGCTGTGTTTCTAAGACTCAGGTGTTTTCCTTTTTTACGGTTTAGATATCAGAAATGGTTCAACGCCTGACCTACCGTCGTAGGCTGTCCTACAATACAGCCTCAAACAAGACCCGGCTGTAAGTATAACAGGAAAATGTTGTCATTGGATGTTTTCATGTCTGATGTGGGGCTCTAATTGAATGGCTCTTTATTTTATAGGTCCCGAACACCAGGAAACAGAATTGTTTATTTGTACACCAAGAAGGTTGGCAAAGCCCCTAAATCAGCATGCGGTATCTGCCCAGGAAGACTCCGTGGTGTAAGTGTGCTCTCTGCTTTCACTTTGAGTCAATATTGAATAACCTGGCTTATTCTATAGTCATGGGGGTGCAATAAGCTTAGTCAGTGTAGCTGCTTTAGTCTAATAAATAACCGTTTTGTAGAAGAGAAGGTTGCATATTTCATTGACTACTTGAGTTTATATGCATTTTTAACTGAATATATTTTTCTACCAGCACAGCCTCTTAGAATCTGTTGAATTTCTCATGTCCATACCCTTTGCTTGTTGTGGAAAATGCATTAATGTGTAATGGCAATACAAAATGTTTTCACAGTTTGGGTAAAGCTTAAGGATTTATTTATTTTAAGATTTGGATAGTGTTGAGGGGTACTCACTGTCAGGATTTTATTCTATGTGTGTCTATTCCAGTGCGACTTCGGCGCAACTTGCATGCAACTTCTTTAACAGAAGTCAATACAGGTCGTGCCGAAGTCAGAGTAGTGTCCTATTAGAACGGTTCCATTGCACTTAACCACTTGACATCCGGAGGCCGTCATATGAGGGCCTCCACTTTCAGGGCTTATATCTAAATGATGTCTGAGGCTACAGACATCATTCAGATACCGGCATTTTCAGCCGGCGATTCCGTACACCATAAGAACGATCATAGCGGCTGTTCCGCCGCTTGATCGTTCTTACGGGCGGCGGGAGGGGACATCCCCCCCCTCCCGCCGCCCTCCGGTGCTACTACCGACTCACCTCAGCGATCGGTGAGTCGGATAGCGGATCCGCCGGCGCCGGATGTTCACCATAGAGATTTCCGGCGGACCAGATGGTCGCCGGAGTCTCTATGATCGTTCGGAGGCCGGGCGCGATGTTATGACGTCACGCCCGGCCTCTGCATTCAAAAAAACGGCGCCGCTTCGGCTGTGAAGCGGCGATCGTTTTATTTATTTTTTTTTATTTTAGGCTTCCCAGCCTAGAGGTGAGATGTGGGGTCTTATTGACCCCATATCTCACTGTAAAGAGGACTGATCGTGTCATATTCCTATTACAAGGGATGTTTACATTCCTTGTAATAGGAATAAAAGTGATCAAAAAAAAAAATATTTTTTTAAAGTGTCAAAATAAAAAATTTTAAGTAAAATTAACAATAAAAAAGAAAAAAAATTTTTAAAGCGCCCCTGTCCCCGTGAGCTCGCACGCAGAAGCGAACGCATACGTAAGTCCCGCCCACATATGAAAACGGTGTTCAAACCACACATGTGAGGTATCGCCGCGATCGGTAGAGCGAGAGCAATAATTTTGGCCCTAGACCTCCTCTGTAACTCAAAACATGTAACCTGTAAAAAATTTTAAAGCGTCGCCTATGGGCATTTTTAAGTACCAAAGTTTGGCGCCATTCCACGAGCGTGTGCAATTTTGAAGCGTGACATGTTAGGTATCTATTTACTCAGCGTAACTTCATCTTTCACACAATGCAAAAAAAATTGGCTAACTTTGCTGTTTTGTTTTTTTTTTTTTTTTAAGCATGAAACTGTTTTTTTTCCAAAAAAAACGCGTTTGAAAAATTGCTGCGCAAATACCGTGCAGGATAAAAAGTTGCAATGACCGCCATTGTATTCTGTAGGGTCTCTGCTAAAAAAACATATATAATGTTTGGGGGTTCTATGTAATTTTATAGCAAAAAAATGATGATTTTTGACATGTAGGAGCGAAGTGTCAGAAATGGCCCGGATGTGAAGTGGTTAATGGGGACTTGTGCTCAAAGTCTGTGTGCATGCCATACCAGTGTGAACTGAGCCATAAGGATATTACCAAGGTTATGAGGACTGAAAGTGAGGGTAAATCCAAAACTTTAGGTTGCCTCCAAAACAGTGAGAGAGGGGAAATCTTCCAATGTGGACACTTGTTCTGTGACTTTGTTTTATCTGTTACCTGCTGAAAAAACGGGATTCCCCCATTCACACATTGGAGGTGGAAAAAGGATACCTCCCTGCTGTGTTTTTGTATTGTGAGAGTGGGACGACTCAGCTGTCACAATAAACTGATCAGCGCTGCAGCCAATTGGCTGAAATTTTCCAACAGTCCTCTTTGAAAGGAGTCGATAACTAGGTTGACTCATTTTGAATGGAAACGGCCATAGATGGATCAAAATTCGTCTGGTCTCTGCTGAACCAGCCCAAATTTAGATCCATGTATGGCCAGCTTAAGAATTAATTTCCCTAACGTTCAAATAAGATCCTCTCATTCTTGAGTCAACAAGACAGGAAGTAAAGGGAAATCTCCCTATAGAGACACAGATGGCAAAAGAACTGACAGCAGTTTTCAACTTCCCCTGCTTTATTTGAAGTGGAAGAGAGTTTTGGCTTTCTCTATCCTTTAAATCTACTGTGTAGTGAAATCCAGTTTTCTTGCAAAATTAAGGAAATGTTTAGATGTTTTAGTAAAAGTTATTTTGGAAATGTGTTAACTTTTCTAATGTTTCTACAGATCCGAGCAGTCAGACCTAAGGTGCTTATGAGGCTTTCAAAAACAAAAAAGCATGTCAGCAGAGCTTATGGTGGATCCATGTGTGCTAAATGTGTTCGTGACAGGTAAGCTTGGATTGCAGTATGTATTTGGTGCTCTGGGAGTAAAACCATTTTAAATCTGGCTAATGTGTGTGTGACCATATACCTCACGATTGGTATGATCACCATTTGCGTGAGTGTGCAGGACTTGGACAAATGTGTACACATTTGCTCATAGGGATGGGGGGGGGCACAATAATTTTTATTAGAAATTTTTTTTTTTTTTTTTTTTTTTTTTTTTTTTTTTACACTAACTTTAATTTTTTTTTTTTTTTTTTTTTTTTTTTTTTTTTGGGGGGGGGGGGGGGGGTCAACTTTATTGTTATCGCAAGGTGTGAACGACGTCCCTTATGATAGCATGGGCTGTGACTGGTTCTCTTTATGAAGAGACCTGGGGTCTATTAGAAACCTCTGGTTTCTGGGGTCACAGCGGGCGGAACAACATCGGCTACTATGTGTAATGCGAGGGAGTTGACTGACCCCTTTCCTCGCCCACAGAAGTGATCGAGTGGCTGAACAGTTTTGCTTTACAGGGCATCAGTTGCTGTTAATTTGTTACTGGGATTTTGCCTGCAAGCATCATCCCGGTATAACCACTTCACACCCAGGACATAATTTAATGTCCACCCAGGTGACATGGTTAAAATTGTAAAACCGTTTAACTGGGAGCTTTAAAATATCCCGGAATAATTTTAAAAAGCATGAGTGTATTTACAAACGTTTTAAGTTGGTTTATAGTGAATTCCTGTACACTTCTGTTAGTACTACATGTGCATGTTGGAAAAAAAGTGGATTTTTTATGTTGCGCTGCAAATGCATTAAAAATTTAGTACAGTAGTGTGCAAGTTTTATATAAATATACACATCCTGGTAGACATTTTATACGATTATGAATGGTACTGTTTATTATTGCCTG
Organism: Lithobates clamitans; assembly: GCA_037952925.1. Lineage (NCBI taxonomy): Eukaryota > Metazoa > Chordata > Amphibia > Anura > Ranidae > Lithobates > Lithobates clamitans. The sequence goes on from JBBGZY010000655.1 coordinate 16,446,065, forward strand.
AAATGCTACACATGGAAAAGAACGTTGCAAGCACACCATGGAGTCATAATTGACTCATAATTGTCCAAACTTTTATTGAAGCAGTTACATCAGACTGTCAGTGCAATGTTTCATGGCCACGTAGGGACCTCATCAGGCATGTGATGCCAAGTCATCACATTTCTGATACAGAGGTCCTGCATGGTCTGAAAACATTGCACTGCTGCAATTGCTTCAAGAAATGTTAAACCTATTGATTATGGGTCATTTGTGCTGGCAACTTGTATTCTTGTCCTTGGTGATCTGTCAACCTGCTGGCGGTTGTTAGAGCAATGTGTGCAATGGGAACACGTTGACTGAAATACTGTACAAACTGCTGTTCTGATCATGTGGTGGCTTTTCTCAAAGTATCGCTGTAGCTAAAATGGGTAAAATTTGAAGTTGTTGCTTGCAGAGAAGTAGATCAACACAGTTTGGGCTACGTAGTTTTAAATTGTCTTGTAAATTAAATGTTTTGGTAGCTCTGTTAGAGATGGCAAGATTTTTTTTTTTTTTTTTTTTTTTACCAGCATTTTAGTCTATTCCTTTTAAAGTTTCCCTGGGATCGCTGCTGGGAGTTTCTGTGCTCTGTGCCAAAGTGTGAAGTGCTTGTATCTCCCATGGTCTTTTGCTCATGCCCCCAGTCCAGCTGTTGATTTACAGCAGCTTCCAACTGGAGTCTCGCTGTCATAACTGCTGCTGGTTTTGGAACATGAAACACAGACTTGGAAGTTACTTCCCTGCTGTGTGTGTGTGTGTGTGATGTAAACCACAGAGGGGGAAATATGTGCCGTTGTGTATGGCTAAACAGACATAGGGGGTTATTAAAGGCAAATCCACTTTGCACTGGGAAGTGCAGTCCCTGTAGATCTGAGGGGGACATGCAAGGAAAATAAAAAACAGCATTTTTGCTTGTACATTATTGGATGATAAAATCAGCAGAGCTCCCCCCCCATTTCAGATCTTCCCCTCGGATCTAAAGCGACTGCAGTTCCAAGTGCACTTGTAGTGCAGAGTGGATTTCCCTTTAGTAAATCAACCCCATACTCTCTGGTATGGTGAAGGAAGCGATGAGGCTGTTTGGTTGTGAAGATTAAAAAAAAAAAAAAGTAAAAAAATATTGGGAAAATTTTGATGTTTCGACCAATGTAATGCTATTTGCTTTATTACAATACCCTTTTAATAAAAATGTTTTCCCAAATACTTTAAGGGCCAGTTCACACCACATGCAGTCCAATGCGTTTTTTTTCTGCATCAAAAATGCATGGAAAGTAGGTTATATAGTTTTCAATGGCATAGTTCACACCAGTGCTTGCAGCACTGCGTTCCAGCTCCAGAGAAAAATAGTATAACGTGCTGCATTTTTCCTGCACTGGACTGGAACGCTGTACAACGCATCAAAAATGCACTGGAACACGCATGTTATTTAAAGTTAAGAAGAAAGAGGGGGGAAAATGCACTGGACTGCACCATAAAAGCATCAGGAATGCATCCGGACTGTTTCTATGGTGTGAGCTGGCCCTAAAGGCTTAACTCTGTGCAAAGGTGATTTCAGTTTGAAATGGTCGGTGGTAGGTTTAATCACTTGATCGTTTCCTTTAGACCCCTTTCACACCAAGGGCGTATTGCAGGCGCTATAGCGTTAAAAATAGCGCCTGCAATCCGCCCTCAAACAGCTGCTCCATTGTCTGCAGTGTGAAAGCCAGAGGGCTTTCACACCGGAGCGCTACGCTGGCAGGACCAGAAAAAGTCCTGCCAGCAGCTTCTTTCTTCGAGTGGTGAAGGAGCGATGTGTTTACCGCTCCTCCACCGCTGCTCCCCCATTGAAATCAATGGGGCAGTGCTGGGATACCGCCGGCAAAACGCCACTATTGCGGGCGGTTTTAACCCTTTCTCGGCCGCTAGCGGGGGGTAAAAGCGCCCCGCTAGCGGCCGAAATACGCCGCTAATCCGACGGTAAAAACAGCGGCGGTTTACCGCTGACGCTGCGGGCGGCCCGGTGTAAAAGGGCTCTTAGGCTGGGTTCACACATTTGCAGCCACTGGAGGTACAGGCAGGTAAAATGTGCATTTACGATTTTATTTTTTAGTTGTCCAAGAAACTACCAGCTCCGTGGTAGTTCATTGAGAATTACAAACGGACAGCTGTAAAGGATGTCAGTACTTGAACTTCATTCATTCACAGAACTCAATGAATGATGTGGGCGGGTTTGGTACAGGGAACTTCTCCCTGTACTGCTGTCACCATGTGCTCTGATCCCCGAGCGTCCGCAGGAGCGGGATCATGTTGCATGTTTCACCCTAAAAACAGGTGGAACGTGTTCTCGAATGTGAACTTCTCATTTAAAGCAAGGGTAGGCAACCTTAAAGAGGTGGAGATCTATCTGAACAACATGGGAGAAGCCAAAGATCACTGGGCACAGTGTCGCCTCCTCATACCTGATTTAAACCTCTACTTGAAAATTTGTTATAAGTAGGGGATTGGCGTTGTCCAACTGTATTAATAATTATAAATAAAATTATAAGTGAGAAAGTGTTAGCACAGCATATATCACAAGTAATTCGTGTCAGAAAATTTAAATATTGTTTGTGCAAATAGCAACAAGTGTAAAGTGTATCACGCAAACATGATCCACCTATACAGTAGACTACGATAAAGTGCAGTGTGCTCATACAGAGTGCATTCAAAAATTCAATGGTTTATATATGTGTGGAAAAAAGGTACCTGGATCTATTAGATGGTAAAAAACAAAATTTAAACCCAATAGTAATATTCAAAGCAAGCAATAGTGTGAAGAATAAAACATGAAAATAAATGAAACAAGTAAAAAAATATATATAAAATATATATATATAAAAACCCAACAGTTATGTTTAAAACATAATTACGACACCCAAAGCAATTCTATTAAGGAGAAAATGTGAAAAAGGGTGAAAAGTTATTTTTCAGCTTATATGCATAAAAATAAAAAAATTAATGTCCGCAAAAAAGTCCTAAAAATGTCCTCCTGTTAAAGAAAAAACGTAGTAGCGGAGTTTATCCCGTCCTTCCCTGCACCCCCACTTGTGTTTGCACTCACCGGACTCCCTAACACCTGCAGGGGTAAAGGGCATGTGTAGACAATCCTGTGTTATCGGAACCGGGGGGTGATCCTCTGTCCAGGGGTGCTTTATCCTGTTCTGGCGTAATGTAGTCCCCAATACAAAGTATCCATATGAAGTGAGGAAAGAAAACACTTCATAGCGTGAATCCGTAGATATCAGAGTTTATTTGTTAAAAATCCATAGTATAGACTGTTTAAAAACAATCGTTAAAAACGTTGGAGCTGACAATGCTCCACTGGCAATCCAAACAGCCGGTTCACAGCTGCGGGGCAGCGTGGTGTAGCGTGCGTTCCACCGCCCGACAGCGAGAACCGGAAGTATCACAGGCTGGAACAGAGAGGTGCTGACGTGTGCGTATCACGAGGCCTCATGATACGCACACGTCAGCACCTCTCTGCTGTGAACCGGCTGTTTGGATTGCCAGTGGAGCATTGTCAGCTCCAACGTTTTTAATGATTGTTTTTAAACAGTGTGGTGGCTGTTTTCACCTGGTGATCTGGTTAGTTTAGACTAGAGATGCACGATTAATTGTCAATCGTTATCGCGATCTTGGCTAAAGTGTTTCCCGATTCTTTCTATGCAAAGAATTCTTTTTCTGACATTTGTTGGTTTCAAGTTAAAATCACTTTTTTTGTGCTAGAAAATTACTTAGAACCCCCAAACATTTATATATATTTTTTTAGTAGACACCCTAGAGAATAAAATTGTGGTTGTTGCAATATTTTATGTCACACTGTATTTGCGCAGCGGTCTTTCAAATGCAATTTTTTTGGAAAAAATTACTTTAATGAATTTGAAAAAAAAACTAACCAGTAAAGTTAGCTTTTTTTTTTTTTTTTTTTTTGTATAATGTGAAAGATTTTACATCGTGAGAATCGTGATCTTTTTATTCTAAGCAAAAAAATTGTGATTCTTGTTTTGGCCAGAATCGTGCAGCTCTAGTCTAGACATGTGCCCGTTCTCCCTTCCGCTCTGAAGGAAGTTCTCTTCCCTCTCCCCACAGTTTTCTGGGACACGTCACAGGTCCCAGAAGACTGTGGGCCCATTCACAAAGTGCAGCGCGGCTCGCACATGTGCAGTGGGCAGCCAGCTGTAAAGCCGCACAGTTAGGATGCTGGAGCTGGGAACCAAAGGCTAGTGAAGAACTAGCCTGGGTGAGGATGATGTTGGATCCCTGGAAGAGTAAGTGTCCAGTAGGGGTGCAACGGCTCAAAAAACTCACGGTTCGGATCGTTCCTCGGATCAGGAGTCGCGGTTCGGATAATTTTCGGATCAACAAAAAAAAAAAATCTCCCCCACTGTAATATCCACAATCTCCCTATTGGCAGGGCATTGCAGAGTATTGGCACTGCTGCCATCCGATCTCTCCCCTCCACTGTACAGATCAGTACACAGAGGGAAGAGAGGAACCAGCGTCATGACATGACGCCGGTTTGTTACAAGTGATCGCTCCGTCATTTGACGGAGCGATCATGTGCTAAACGGCCGCCGGGTGTACCAAGATGACCGCCGCTCCGGAGCTAGGCCGAAGCCGCGGCCTTTCCTATGGCCGAGGCCACAGAGCGCTCCATGGATCGCGGGTGTCCCGTACGGATCAACCTCCGCGGATCGGATCACGGATCGATGACGATCCGTTGCACCCCTAGTGTCCAGGATTTGTAGTTGCTGCCGTTTTTTTAAAAAACAATTATTTTCCAGAGTTAACCTCCTTTAATCTTATGGAAAGATATTACAATTTTATGGGGTCTTTTTAACGTGGAGCTGTAGTTTTTGCTCTTCCATTCATTAGATGTCAGAAATGCATTTGTTGCACCAAGTCAGTTTATGTGGTGGTTGGGATCTTGCAAGGGCCTCTAATCTGTGAAATCTGTGCTGTTGACGGCCCAGTCATGCCTTTTAATGCAGAAAAAATAAAGGCACACCCTTTTAAGGGCTTTCTTTGCCCTTAAAATAAAACTCTAATTTAAAATTCCAACCTTGCAGTAGGAGCTCTGTTCAGTGCAAAGGGTTAAATGCTCTTAGTCTGTGGGCAGAAAATCAAGGAATAAGTATTTGCCTTGCTCCAGCAAGGTCCTTCCAGCGCTATGACCATTCCACCGCAGCATACTCTGTAAACTGCAACTTGCTCCAGTTGCACTCCAGCCTGCTTGGTGTACCACACTCGGTTAACATCCCTAGATTGTACATAATGCCAAGACCCTGCCCACAGACGAGAGCTTGGGAGGAGGAGATTGCTGGAGTGGGGTTCAAGGTAAGTGATGAGCCACTTTTATCTCTCCCCTAGACATAACTAGCATTTGGATTTTTTCACTTTTCTGCAGTGGGATTAACAAGCAGACAGGGAGGTTACCATGGTGTGGGTTTAGTTTGCCTATGTTTTGTGTGTATCAGTCATCTTTAACCACTTCCCGGCCTTATGACATCCCGGACTTTGAGTGGAGATGTGTGTGTAATGTAAAAATGTATTAGAGATATCTATCTATCTATATCTCTATCTATCTATCTATCTATCTATATCTCTATCTATCTATCTATCTATATCTCTATCTATCTATCTATATCTCTATCTATCTATCTATCTATATCTCTATCTATCTATCTATCTATATCTCTATCTATCTATCTATCTATCTATATCTCTATCTATCTATATCTCTATCTATCTATATCTCTATCTATTTTATGGGCTGCTTAACGGGGTGGGGCCACATAACACGTAGCAGCCCACCCAGATGCCATCCCATTGGCTTGTGTTTGATAGCTGCTGGGTCCCGCCCACCCCCAACATCAGAGCTGTATTATAAGGAAATAATTCTAGACGGCTGCACTTCCAAAAATCTTTTATTGAAGCTACATATGACAAGTGGTTAACAGATGGAGCAGAGGACAAAGGTAGACGCGTTTCGTGCAAATGTTAGCGCTTAGTCATTACCAACGCTTTATTCTGACAGCTGGTCCCTCTCTGCATTCAGTTACATATGTTAGTTTCACACAGCGGCTCTGGCAAGCGTCAAGCGCCGCTCTGCCAATGGAGTGTAGGGAAGGGAAATATCGGCGCACACACACACATTCCCAAAGCCATTATATCGGCTGTTTAGCAGCATGATTATTATAAGAAGCAGTACAGCACTTAAAATTTAAATTAATACTAATAGAAAAAGTCCATCAACTGGTAAGAAAGCACAGACAAGCTTCCAGTGTTGAAAGTGAAGAGATGCACGATATATGGTGACTTCCGTGACACCCTCCACCAACGCAAGGAATGGACCCCTGAGTTAATCAGTCAGGTCTAATACAGCATTCCCATTGCTGGGTCATTATGCACACATCATAACTTGCAGTGTAGGGACAGTCTGGTTAAAAGGATCCTCTTCAACTCCAATCCGTACATACATGTAATAAAATAAGCAATATCTAGTGCTCTCTGTATTTCAAATCTTAAGTCTGTTTATTAAAAGTAGAATAAAACTCACAAGCGTAGCACTGTAACCCCAGTGCTAAGGATCGAAAGCAATCATAGACACAGCGTGTCTGCGGGAATCAGCATCGGGCCGCGGGTGACGTCACGAACGTATCATGATATACTATTGTGCATCTCTTCACTTTCAACACTGGAAGCTTGTCTGTGCTTTCTTACCAGTTTATGGACTTTTTCTATTTAGTATTAATTTAAATTCTAAGCGCTGTACTGCTTTTTATAATTCTGTTGTATGGGATTTGATATTTTGACCCTCAGTATTTCAGCTGCTTTTACTTTAGGGATTACTGTTGCGCTGGTTGATTTTTCTCCTTTTGAGTTAGCAGCATGATTGCTTTTGCAGGAGGGGACTTTACCCCGCCGCCCTCCGGTGCTTCTCCCGTCTCACCTGTGCGATCGGGGAGCTGGAGAATGAATCCGGCGGCAGTTTACCATAGAGCTGACCATGGACCAGATGGACATGACGTCACTTACGATGCCGGCAGATGTAAACACGGGGGGTTTTTTTCTTCTATTCCCAGGATTTCCATCCTAGAGGAGAAATCTGAGGACTTATAGACTCCAGATCTCTGTAAAGTGGACTTGTCATGTCCTATTCTAAAAAAATTTTAAGCTCTACTCCCCTCCCACCACCCCCTCGTGCTCGCGTGCAGAACCGAACAGATACGTAGGTCCGGCCCACATATGTAAACGGAGTTCAAACCACGCGTGAGTTATCTCCGCAAACGTTAAAGCAAGAGCAATAATTTTTAGCACTAGACCTCACCTGTAAAAAAAAGCCTATGGAGATTAAGTACTAAAATTTGGCGCCATTCCACAAGTGTGCACTGTTTTAATGCATGACATGTTTGGTATCTATTTACTGTGTAACATCTTTCACATTATACCAAAAAATTGGTGTAAAATAGTTTTATGAAAAAAAAATAAATTTTATTTTCCAAAACCTAAATTGCAACGACCACCATTTTATTCCCTAAGGCAGTGATGGTGAACCTTGGCACCCCAGATGTTTTGGAACTACATTTCCCATGATGCTCAACTACACTGCAGAGTGCAAGAGCATCATGGGAAATGTAGTTCAAAAACATCTGGGGTGCCAAGGTTTGCCATCACTGCCCTAGGGTCTCTACCAAAAAAAAAAAGAAAAAGTTTGGGGGTAATAAGTAATTTTCTAGCAAAAAAAAATTTACATGTAGGAGAGGAGTGCCAGAATTGACCCGGTATGGAAGTGGTTAATGTTTTAGATTTGCAAGCAATTTGGCTTACAATTATATTTTTTATTTTACAGAATCAAGCGGGCATTCCTCATTGAAGAACAGAAGATTGTGGTGAAAGTATTGAAGGCCCAAGCACAGAGCCAGAAGGCAAAGTAACATGACTTGTATTGTTTACTTCAGAATAAATACTTCTATTGTGTATTTGGTGTTTTTGTTTTTTTTTTGTTTTTTTTTTAAATGTATCAGTTTTACTATTAGCATACCTTACTGGAAGGGACTGTAGCATAACAATAGTGAAATGGATACCAGATTTTATTACACCACATCAAATTTAGTGGACCAAAATCAGTAATACAGTTTATGGGGTGAACTGATGTATAATTTATTTTTTGTCTGGACGTTTTTACAGCTGCTTCTAAGGGCATCTGGCATTTGTAGGGTGTGGTTCCCCCCCCCCCCCCCCCCTTGCCTCTAAACTTCCCTAAGTGTCCATGCATAGCAGCATTTAGTGGCATCAGTTTAGAGGCAGAAAGAACAACAATGCCAGTGCATACAGGAGCAGCAGGGTTTAGACAAAAAAAAATGCTTGACACTTGTTAACAGTAATTTATTCTGGCCAATGAAATGAGTAAACGATTGACGCTGCTAAAGGCATTACACGCTTTTACAAGCTCCGGGGTTTTTGTTGGCTTAATCGCTGCTGCCAGGAGGAAGGCTTCTAGGAGAGTGTAGCAAACATCCAGTGTGCATGAGGCCTAAGGAAGATATAAAATTGAGTTTTTGATTCAAGTCACTTAAAGCGATAGTGAACACCACTTGGAACCTTGTAAGTACAGGCAGGGTGGATTTGATTTAAATGGCTAGTAAAAAGGATTTAAATCAACTTGATTTAAATCATCATTTTTAAAGATCAACTGTCATCTCTGTCCCGCAGCGGCTCCTCCTCTGACCCGCTGTTGACTTACTGAAAGTCCCATTCACTTAAATGGGACGGCTGGTGACACATGATGGACATAGCGGCAGCAGGTGAGTGAATGCCTGCTAACAGGCACTGCCGTGATGGATCTGAAATGAAAGGTGCTCTTTAAGGCCCCTTTCACACATGCAGATCTGTTATACGGATTCCACTTTCGCAGCAGAAAATCGATCCGTTGATCCCCGCTGAGCAGGTGGATGACGGATCTGTTTCCGCTCACTGTGCAGTGATGGACCTGTCAGATCCCCGCTCTCCTCTATGGGGAGTTTGGATGAAACCAGACAGTCTGTCTGTTTTTCATCCGATCCACCAGACGGTTGGAAAACCACCATGCGTCTGAATTTAGCGGATCGGATGTCAGCGGACATGTCACCACTGACATCCGCCACTCCATAGAGATGCATAGAGCGTCCGTTCAGGTCCGCCTGAAAAAACTGACAGGTGGGCCTGAATGGGTCCGCATGTGTGAAAGGGGCTCAAATGTAAGGACTTATTCTTACTGGTAGTTAGAATCTTTAATATTAGGAAACCTTCATTTGGTTTGCAATTTAGAATAATAAGCTGTCAGGTTAGTAAAACAGTGCTATCTGAACCGTTTCAATCATACAGTTTGTAGTGTACATCGATTTGCAAAACAATGGGATAAAGGAATATTCCTGAATTTTGTTTTATCTCATGGTTACTGTGAAATTCTGTGAATGCATCAATGCAGTAGATGTTATCTCAGCTTGCAGAGCTTGGATTATGTAAACATTGCAGAATTTCAAGCCTCATGCTACATAACTAAACTCCATTTCATGCTGAATAACTTAATTATTAATGTATCCTAAATAGAAAACTGTCTTTAGATTTTTACTCAAAGTATTTTATTAAAATAAATTTGCTAAAAATCCAAAAAAATCGATTTTTAAATTAAAAAAAAAAAAAAAAAATTTTTTTTTTTTTTTTCTTTTTTAAAAAAAATCATTGACTTATATCCACCCTGATTACAGGTAAGCTTATAATAAAGCTTACCTGTAGGTACAATGAAAATCTCCTACATGTGCACCGTTTAGGAGATATTCACTATTTCTGCAACTGGTGATGTCACTGGCGCATGCGCTCTAAAAGGATGGCTTATTCATACTGTCCCTTCAGAGGTTTGTGCCACGTGCATGCGCAGATGACATCGCGGCTCGACCATTCAAACAGCTGTAGCCCGTGGAACCTGGAAACAAAGACTGGATGAAGATGGGAACCCTGTCAGTGGTGACGGTGCCCTGCCGGAGGGCTTTGCGGTAAGTTCTTTCATAATGTAACATCATGACCGTAACTTGCAGGGAGAATTTTTCTTTTTTTTTTTTTTTTTTTAACCACAGTTTACTGCCGCTTTAAATGGCCGTCGCCTCTATCCATGTTTTTGTCCAAAGTAAAAAGCAGGCTTCAGCACTACTTGATACTTGTGGAAAGCCTGCTAGCAGCTTATCTAAAGAGCCAGCCTTTCCAATAAATTCTAACATTAACATCCCAAAGCCTGAATGATCATTCAGCACCTCACTACCCCCAAGCTCTGGATACTGTCTTCCATTTGTGAGTATGCTGGGTGCCACTCCTTGGAGCCTTTTCTTGCTCTTTTTAGACATTATTTGAAGAGATGAAGCGTGTCATTTAAAATATCTTTATTGCACAACAGCCTGCCACTCAACTGCATTTTACCCAACAAGGATTAGAGTTGTATCTTTCTACACTGTGTCAAGAGAAACACACAGCCTAGGATGGCAAGACTATCCCCTGTTCCTTCCTTCTCCAGGCAAACACCAATTGGAAACTATGCTGTCCACTTTTTTTTGTGTGTGTGAAATCCAGAAGTTCAAGGAAGCAGTGCTGGGAGAGCAGGAGTACTGGGGTAAAAAGTTAACAGCTAGTTTAAAAAAAAAAAAATAGGGAAGATGTAATAATACTTTTAACCACTTGACCACTGGGCACTTAAACCCCCTTCCTAGCCAGACCAATTTTCAGCTTTCGGTGCTCACATTTTGAATGACAATTACTCAGTCATGCAACACCTATATGACATTTTTGTCTCTTTTCACACAAATAGAGCTTCCTTTTGGTGGTATTTAATCACCTCTGGGTCTTTTATTTTTTGCGCTATAAAAGACCAAAAATTCTGTAAAAAAAATTGCATTTTTCTTCGTTTCTGTTAAAATTTTGCAAATTAGTAAGTTTTCTTAACATATTTTGGCCAAAATTTATACCGCTACATATCTCTAGTAAAAATAACCCAAATTGCTGTATATTTGGTCTTTGTGAAAGTTATAGAGTCCACAAGCTATGGTATAAATTTTCAGAAATTGGCCACACCTGAATTCCTGACGGCCTATCATTTCTTGAGACCCTAACAAGCCAGGAAAGTACAAATACCCCCCAAATGACCCCTTTTTGGAAAGTAGACATTCCAAGGTATTTAGTAAGAGGCATGGTGAGTTTTTTGAAGTTGTGATTTTTTTTTCCCCACAATTCTTTGCAAAATCAAGATTTTTTTTTTTTTCCACAAAATTGTTATATTGGCTTATTATTTTTCACACTCGGCATATGCATAGCACAAATTACACCCCAAAACACATTCTACTATTCCTCCTGAGTATGGCAATACCACGTGTGAGACTTTTACACACCGTGGCCACATACAGAGGCCCAACATGCAGGGAGCACAGTCAGGCATTCTTGGAGCATAAATTACACATATAATTTCTTGACTGTGCAGGGCTCTGAGCTGCAAATTTCTCTCTCCCACAGCCCATTTGTTTTATATAACACAGGCACACATAGCATTATACAACATGGCATGATCATAGTATAGATATGATTGCACCAGGAGGGGAGGATTGTGGAGTGGATAGAGCTTACAGGGAGGGGAGGGGGGAGGACACAGTAGAGCGTGGCTGCGGATGACAGGCACATAAATTGGACAGGGCTCAGCAGACATGATACACTGTGGTCAGTTTACAGGGGGGAGAGTATAGCCAGGCAGGATCAGCCAGGTAATTCAGGTGTTAAAAGGGGCCAACATTAAGGGAACAGGATCAACGCTTTAAATGACAATTGTGCGGTTGTGTGATGCCGTAACCAAATAAAATTGATGTCCCCCCCCCCACACACACACAAATAGAGCTTTCTTTTGGTGGGATTTGATCACCTCTGCGGTTTTCTATTTTGTGCTAAAAATAAAAAAAATTTATATTTATTCCCACAAAAGTGAGTACACCCTTCACCTATTTTGTTATAACTTTTCATGTGACAACACTGAAGCGATGACACTTTGTTACAATGTAAAGTAGTGAGTGTACAGATTGTATAACAGTGTAAATTTGCTGTCCCTTTAAAATAACTCAACACACAACCATTAATGTCTAAACTGCTGGCAACAAAAGTGAGTACACCCCTAAGTGAAAATGTCCAAAGTGGCAATATTTTGTGTGGCCACCATTATTGTTCAGCACTGTCTTAACCCTCTTGGGCATGGAGTTCACCAGAGCTTCATGGGTTGCCACTGGAGTCCCCTTTCTCTCCTCCATGATGATATCATGGAGCTGGTGGATGTTAAAGACCTTGTGCTCCTCCACTTTCCGTTTAAGGATGCCCCACAGATGCTCAATAGGTTTTAGGTCTGGAGACATGCTTGGTCAGTCCATCACCTTTACCCTCAGCTTCTTTAGCAAAGCAGTGGTTGTCTTGGAGGTGTGTTTGGGGTCGTTATGTTGAAATACTGCCCTGCGGCCCAGTCTCCGAAGGGAGGGGATCATGCTCTGCTTCAGTATGTCACAATACATGTTGGCATTCATGGTTCCCTCAATGAACTGTAGCTCCCCAGTGCCGGCAGCACTTATGCAGCCCCAGATCATGACACCCCCCACCACCATGCTTGACTGTAGGCAAGACACACTTGTCATTTTACTCCTCACCTGGTTTCTGCCACACACGCTTGACACCATCTGAACCAAATAAGTTTATCTTGATCTCATCAGACCACATGACATGGTTCCAGTAATCCATGTCCTTAGTCTGCTTGTCTTCAGCAAACTGCTTGCAGGCTTATGTGCATCATCTTTAGAAGAGGCTTCCTTCTGGGAAGCCATGCAGACTAATTTCCTTCCCAGGCCGATCTTACCAGTATTTTGGAACCCCCCTGGACTACTGGAGTACTGCCCAACTTAGACACTTTTTTTTTTTTACAAACCTTTCAGAGATCCCATTATTCACCCAGAGCCCTTACCACATTTGAGTCTATTTGTAGGAATGGGGAGCTGACCAAACACACACTTTCCTTGCTCTATGGATACATGGCGTCGCCTTCAGATGGCACATTTCTGTCGTTCATACATCCAATGGGAAAAGGATTTAGGGATTAAGTTTACACCAGCTCAATCAGCGGAGATTTTTTTTTTATCTTGGCCCGAAAAAATCTTCCCTTGCTAACTAGTATCAAGAAGTGGGATACAAAATTCTCTCAAGATGGTACCGTGTACCGTTCTTGCTACACAAAATGAATAGCAATGTCTCGGAAATATGCTAGCGTTGCAATCAAGCGGTAGGTACGATGGCTCATATATTCTGGCAGTGCCCCCTCCTGGGGTTGTTCTGGGCGGATGTGACGGGTACCGTTACACTTTTGACATCGGTTGATATAAGTGGCAACCCTAAGGCGTGTCTCTTACATTTGTAGGGGATACCCTTCTGGAAATACAAAAAATCTCTCACTATCCATTTGGTGAATGCAGCCAGAGCTTGCATTCCTGCACTCTGGAGGCAGTCACAGCCCCCGAATAAGGTCCTGTGGTACGCCAAATTTAATGATATCCTACGTATGGAGGAATTCACTGCCAGCCTGAATAATAATAATGAGGAGGTGGTCTTCAGGGAGCATTGGAGGCCATGAAGATATTTCACCTGTACTGACGAATACCTGCAAACTATGGCCCAACCTATACCAGCGGATGGTCAAGCTACCAGTTAGTTGCTTCTTAGCTAGGGGATGGCTGGAGGTGCCTCCTCACTGGAGGGTAATCCCCCCCCCCCCCCCCCACTCCTTTGTGCTTCCCCCTTACCCCTTCCTTCTATCATTTTTGTCTGCTTCTCTCCTTACTCCTGATTTCCCTATCTTGCTTTTTCTTCTGGACTGGATAAGCCTTTTACTGCAGATTTCTCTGATCCACAAATTTGTTTGAATTAATAAAGCGTTGCTGTCCTCCCGGTGCTTGAACTGGGACCAGAAGACAGTGAGTTTCCTATTACCATACTTTCCAAATCATTTAAGTACACACTCTAAAACAAGTCTAGAGTCTAGATTAACCTCTTATCTTGGCAAGATTAAGTATGGGTATTTGACAGACTGGGTCAGTTTTGCGTTGCAGAATCACAGGCTGACAAGCCATAGCCGAAATTTGGATGTGTGAATTTTGAAGCCTTTGTTTTGTGCTGTTTTATTGTAACCTATTATTTTTCAGTTATACTGATCGGTTTTACATTCAGTTGTTATATTTCTTTGTCCATATACATGAGATGATCGGCTGTAACATTGACATATTCGTTATGCCTTATACGAGTAATGCTATTGGCTATGGTCGACTATAATCTGGTTTACAATTTTGTATTGTACTTTTTTTTTTTAAATTGTACTTTTTTTTTTGGGGGGGGGGGGGTCTGAAAATCAGTCAGTATCTGGTGTGACCACCATTTGCCTCATGCAGTGCAGCACATCTCCTTCGCATTGAGTTGATCAGGTTGTTGATTTTGGCCTGTGGAATGTTGGTCTATTCCTCTTCAATGGCTGTGCGAAGTTGCTGGATATTGGCAGGAACTGGGACACGCTGACGTATAAGAGTATCCCAAACATGCTCAATGGGTGACATGTCCGGTGAGTATGCTGGCCATGCAAGAGCTGGGATGTTTTCAGCTTCCAGGAATTGTTTACAGATCCATGCAACATGGGGCTGTGCATGATCATGCAACATGAGGTGATGGTCGTGGATGAATAGCACAACAATGGGCCTCAGGATTTCGTCACGGTATCTCTGTGCAATCAAAATGCCATCAATAAAATGCACCTGTGTTTGTTGTCCATAGCATACGCCTGCCCATACATAACCCCACGGCCACCATGGGCCAATCGATCCACATTGTTGACATCAGTAAACCGCTCACCCACACGACACCATACGCGCTGTCTGCCATCTGCCCTGGACAGTGAAAACCGGGATTCATCCGTGAAGAGAACACCTCTCAAGTGCCAGACGCCATCGAATGTGAGCATTTGACCACTCAAGTCGGTTACGACAATGAACTGCAGTCCGGTCGAGACCCCAATGAGGACGACGAGCATGCAGATGAGCTTCCCTGAGACAGTTTCTTACAGTGTGTGCAGAAATTCTTTGGCTATGCAAACCGATTGTTGCAGCAGCTGTCTGGGTGGCTGGTCTCAGACAATCTTGGAGGTGAAGATGCTGGATGTGGAGGTCCAGAGCTGGTGTGGTTTCACATGGTCTGCGGTTGTGAGGCCAGTTGGATTTACTGCCAAATTCTCTGAAACACCTTTGGAGACGTCTTATGGTAGAGAAATGAACATTCAATTCCAAGGCAACAGCTCTGGTGGACATTCCTGCAGTCACCATGCCAATTGCACGCTCCCTCAAAACTTGCGAAATCTGTGGCATTGTGCTGTGTGATAAAACTGTACATTTTAGAGTGGCCTTTTATTGTGGCCAGCCTAATGACCTGTACAGACGATCCGAATATCGTACGAAAACTGTCGTCTGAGGAAGAATCGTACGATTTTCGGATCGTGTGCACACTACTTTCGAGAGCCGATCACGTCAGTTTTTTTTTTTTTTTTTTTTATTAAATTATTCGACCGTACAAGCATGAAAATTTTCCTTGTGCGATACCAGATCGTACGATTTTCGTTTATTATTATTATTATTATTATTATTAAACAGAATTTATATAGTGCCAACAGTTTGCTCAGCTCTTTACAACATGAGGGCAGACAGTACACTTACAATACAAATCAATACAGGAGGAATCAGAGGGCCCTGCTCGTTAAAGCTTACAATCTAGAGGGGGGGGTCAAGTGGAAACAAAAGGTAATAACTGGGGGGTGAGCTTATGTAGAAAATAAAAAAAAACAGTTGTTAGGTGTGGGTAGGGTAGGCTTCTCTGAAGAGAAGGGTTTTTAGGGATCGTCTAAAAGCTAATAGAGTAGGAGATAAGCGGACACATTGGGGTAAGGCATTCCATAGGATTGATTTAGTCAGTATAGTTGTCCGAAAATACAATACAAATACATTACAGCACGCGACATCAATTCCGATTTTATTTCTTTATTTTTCTGTCGTACGAGAATTTCCGTGACCTTTTTTTACCTATTCCAGCCTTTCTCAACTTTTCAACATGAAGGAACCCTTGATATAACTTTCCGGTCTCAGGGAGCCCCTGCTAAAAACTACTTTATCTACAACTCATGATACTTGAGTGTGGTGGTCAGTGGGAAGAATGCTCCTTCCACTTGTGGTCACTGAGAAGAATTACCCCCTTACAGATAGCTAAAAAGACCAATGGTGTTGGCGGGAACCTATCGGAGGCAGAAATTTCTAATTTCTCAAGGAACCCCTAGCAACCTCTGGAGGAACCCTGACCTATTCAATTTCTACTTGCGACTATTAAGCGAAAAAGGTTGTATGATCTGTCGTACGATATTCGGATCGTGTGTACAGGCCATTGGGCACACCTATGCAATAATCATGCTGTCTAATCAGTATCTTGATATGCCACACCTGTGAGGTGGATGGATTATCTCGGCAAAGGAGAAGTGCTCACTAACACAGATTTAGACAGATTTGTGAACAATATTTGAGGGAAATGGGCCTTTTGTGTATATAGAAAAAGTTGTGGATCTTTCAGTTCAGCTCATGATAAATTGGGGCAAACACAAAAGTGTTGCGTTTTATAATTTTGCTCACTGTATATTGCTATGAAAAGCAGACATAATTGAAACAGTGGAAAGATACAAGGCCACCTTTATAAAATGGATCTTGCTAGCATTCTAATAAAAATAACATAATGTAAAACGTATCTATTGCTTTTTAGCTTGCATTGGATATTGACAGATAAGCTGATGACCATAACACGCATTTGGATGGAATGGCAAGTCTGTTTTCAGCTTACTTCTTAAAGCCTCGTAAGCACGATCCGATTATTTGCAGGGGATTGTGTGATGACAGACTGTTGGTCTAAAATATGACCTTTGGTACGCCTCTTCAGACAATTGTTGTCCAACTTTTGGCCAACAAATGGATGGTAGGCTAGTAAATTTTCGGCGGACAACAGTCTGTCAGATTTTCATATCGTCTGTACACAAGTCCTTCACACAAAAGTCCAAAGTACAAACACGCATGCTTGGAATCGATGCTCACCAAACAGGACATTAGCAGAAGGTGCCCAAAGGGTGGCGCTCAAGAGCTGAAATTCCACGTAGTACATCACTACGTTCATGTTTGTTGGCTGACAATTGCACGCCGTTAGTATGCAAGACAAGATCCAGGCACTCGCCCTTTTGACAAAAATCTGACGCTCTGTTGGCCAACAATCTGATCGTGTGTACCAGGCTTAAGCCTGAACTCCGAATTCAGTCTGTTTTTGATTTTAAGCGGTTGGCTACATGGACCACTTGTGGCTCCCAGGTAGATAAACATGGCCCTCTGCATCGGTGTATTGAGCAGTGTGCCCAAGTCCAAAACAAGTTTCCCTTTGAACAGGTGTGGGGGAGAGTTACTAAACCCAGAATCTAGTGCAGCTGTGCATCAGTTTCTCCAGCTTGTTCAATAAAACTTTGAAACCTGGAACCTGATTGGTTTCTATGCAGAGAGCTGCACCAGATTTAGTAAATGTGTTTTCAGTCACGTTTGCTTTTCCTGCAAGGTAATACGAGCGCAAATTACATATATATATATATATATATATATATATATATATATGTATATGTATGCGTGTGTATGTATATGTGTAAAAAAAAAAAAAAAAGGTATTTCCTTTCATTTTAAATACATGTAATACCATAATACAATAAATATTCATCTGTAAACATGTAATTCTTCATGTGTTGCTTAACTGCTTCAGATCCCCGCTATAGTCAAATGATGGCTACAGCGCGGATCTGCTTTGCCGGGAATCAGTCCCGAAGAGGAAGAGCCTCTGTGCCCACCAGTACCGCCTGCCAGTGCCAGCAATCAGTGCCCACAAATGCCACCTATCAATGCCCACCAGTGGTGCTAATCACTGCCATCTATTTGTGCCCTTCAGTGCCACCTATCAGTACCACTTATCAGTGTCGCCTTATCAGTGCAGCCTATCGGTACCCATCAGTGTAGCCTCATCAGCGTACATCAATGAAGGAGAAAAATTACCTGTTTGCAAAATTTATTAACAAAACCTAAAACAGTTTTGTATTTTTATTTTTTTTTAAATTGTCTTTTTACATTTTTTTAACAAAAAATAAATGACGCAGAGGTCAAGCTCTATTTGTGGGGAAAAAAAATGATAAGTTCATTTGGGTACAATGTTGTATGACCGCGTAATTGTCATTCAAAGTGTGACAGCGCTAAAAGCTGAAAATTAGTCTGGGCAGGAAGGGGGTTTAGGTGCCCAGTAAGCAAGTGGTTAATTGTGTACCAACTTCTGAATAGGATATAGTGTTTGCTGTTGGGATCTTTGGACCTAGATGTACATGGTGCAGCGACCTCTGCCTAAGTCAAGATTAAAGTGCATCTATGGTAAAAATGTTTTTTTTT
Source organism: Lithobates clamitans (assembly GCA_037952925.1). NCBI lineage: Eukaryota > Metazoa > Chordata > Amphibia > Anura > Ranidae > Lithobates > Lithobates clamitans. Next base: position 16,464,682 of record JBBGZY010000655.1, read on the forward strand.
TTTTATTCATTTCAAGTCTACTTCTGTTAATCTGAATGTACACTTAGTTTAAGAAGGTCCCTGCACATTTACTTCCCTAAATTCTGCGACCCCGTTGCTATTTCCTGTGAATATAATTCTGTGTCACATTTCACAGAGCCTGCCATCTGAACTACAGAGATGCTGAGAGGAGGAGTTTTCAGAGTTACTACATGCAGGCAGCAAGGTACCATAGGATACAGTGCCCCCGGAAAGTATTCACAACACTTCGCTTTTTCCACATTTTGCTATGTTAGAGCCTTATCCCTGAATGGATTAAAATTAATTTTCCTCAAAATTATACAAACAATACCCCATAAGGACAACGTGAAAGGAGTTTTGTTTGAAAACTTTGCAAATTTATGAAAAAACAAAACAAAATCACAAGTATTCACAGCCTTTGCTCAAAACTTGTTGAAGCACCTTTGGCAACAAATTACAGCCTCAAGTCTTTTTGAGTATGATGCTACAAGATTGGCACACCTATTTGTGGGTAGTTTCTTCCATTCTTCTTTGCAGGATCTCTCAAGCTCCATCAAGTAGGATGGGAAGAGTCTGTGCACAGCCATTTTTAGATCTCTCCAGAGATGTTCAGTCGGCTTCAAGTCTGGGCTCTGGCTGGGCCAATGAAGGACATTCACAGAGTTGTTCCGGAGCCATTCATTTGTTATCTTGGCTGTGTGCTTAGGGTCGTTGTCCTATTGGAAGATGAACATTCGCCCCAGTCTGCACTTTTCATCAAGGCTGTCTCTGTACATTGCTGCATTCATCTTGCCCTCGATCCTGACTAGTCTCCCAGTTCCTGCTTCTGAAAAACATCCCCACAGCATGATGCTGCCACCACGCTTCACTGTGGGGATGGTATTGGCCAAGTGATGAGCGGTGCCTGGTTTCCTCCAGACATGCTAGCCATTTAGACCAAAGAGTTCAATCTTTGTTTCATCAGACCAGAGAATTTCATTTCTCTTGGTCTGAGAGTCCTTCAGGTGTCTTTTGGCAAACTCCAGGCGGGCTGTCCTGTGCCTTTTACTGAGGAGTGGCTTCTGTCTGGCCACTCTACCACACAGGCCTGATTGGTGGCGTGCTGCAGATATGGTTGTTTTTCTGGAACGTTCTCTCTCCACAGAGAAACGCTGGAGCTCTGTCAACGTGACCATTGGGTTCTTGGTTTCCACCCTGACTAAATGCCCTTCTCCCCTGATCGCTCAATTTGACCAGCTCTAGGAAGAGACCTGGTGGTTCCAAACTTCTTCCATTTACGGATGATGGAGGCCACTGTGCTCATTGGGACCTTCAATGCTGCAGACATTTTTCTGTACCCTTTTCCAGATCTGTGCCTTGAGACAATCCTGTCTTGGAGGTCTACAGACAATTCCTTGGACTTCATGACTTGGTTTGTGCTCTGACGTGCACTGTTAACTGTGGGACCTTTATATAGACGAGTGTGTGCCTTTCCAAATCCTGTCCAATGACCTGAATTTACCACAGGTGGACTCCAATCAAGTTGTAGAAACATCTCAAGGATGATCAGTGGAAACAGGATTCATCTGAGCTCAATTTTGAGTGTCATGGCAAAGGCTGTGAATACTTAAGTACATGTGATTTTTTTTTTTCATTTTTTAAATAAATTTGCAAATATTTCAAACAATTTTTTTTTCATGTTATCATTATGGGGTATTGTTTGTAGAATTTTGAGGAAAATAATGAATTTAATCCATTTTGGAATAAGGCTGTAACATAACGAAATATGGAAAAAGTAAAGCGCTGTAAATACTTTCCAGATACACTGTATATAGTCCTTAGAAACCAAATGAAAACAGCAGAGGTAAAACTGCTGAGCATGCAGGCTGTTCTGGAAAGAGATGGCCAGCAGACAGACAGCACTTGCAACGTAAAATTTAGATTTTTTTTAAAAGTAAGCTTCTATTGGATTGTCAGTCAAAACTTGTTTGTATTGCTATTACAATGCCGATGGTATAAAATGAAAGTGTATGCTGTGAACATAAAACTCCATCTCCTACTGACAGTTCTTTTTTTTTTTTTTTTTCCCTTGCATTTGACATGAAAAGCTGAGTCGGGTTCCCCCCCCCCTTCAACCAGCTGACAGGAAACTGTCAGCAGAAATACCTGATGTGGATTTTAAAGCAGTAGTAAACCACAAAAATAATTTTTTCCCCTGCAAGTTAAGAGTATTATGTGCTAGTATGCATTGCATACTAGCACATTTTGAAAGACCTTTAAACAGAAGCCCTCCAGTGGTGCACTGTCACAGCTGGCAGGGCTTTCATCTTCACCCAGTCTTCCTTCTGCTTTCATGGGCTCCAGACATTTTAAATGGCCGACCGGTGATGATGTGTGTGCACAGGAGTGACGGCTGCGACAGTTCTCTCAATGGGCGGCACGCCGTCCACAGAGCGCAGTGCGTATGCGCTGGTGATGTCACCAACTGCTTCTAAAGGTAAATATTTCCTAAACAGTACACGTTTAGGAGATATTTACTGTACCGGCAGGGAAGCCCGCTGACAGCTGAAGAGTCATCGGTTATTGAGGGTGCAGAGCAGCTTCCCAGCTCGCTCCTTCACAACCAGCTATTCTTCACATAGAATTCAAATCAGTCTATAGTTTGACTGATCCTAATTCGATTCGTTCTGAAAATTTGTAATTTGTTAGAAAATTATTAAGTGGAACAAATTCCGAAAAGTATCAGTGACACTAAATTAGTAACATAACCAATCCATCCAGAATGAAACAAATTTTTCCGTTCCGCACATGTCTACAAGAGGACGAGAATGATGAGGTTCCAGTAAAAATCCACCCTTCCGGGGCCAACAAAAGGAGTAATGCAAATCTATCCCTCACCTGCCCACGATCAACGTCTACAGAAGTGAAAAGAAGCTAAAAAGTAAAAGCACATTTTTATAGAATAGATAGAAGGGGTTAGAACATCTCCCATCCCACTGAAGACAACACCCCACATATGGAAAGGCTTCTTCACAGTAAGAGCTGTGAAAATGTGGAATAGACTCCCTCCAGAGCTGGTTCTGGCCAGCTCAGTAGATTGCTTTTAAAAAAAAAAAGGCCTGGATTCTTTCCTAAATGTACACAATATAACTGGGTAACATTTATAGGTAAAGTTGATCCAGGGAAAATCCGATTGCCTCTCGGGGGATCAGGAAGGACTTTTTTCTTTTCTCCTGCTTTAGCAAATTGGATCATGCTTTGCTGGGGTTTTTCACCTTACTCTGGATCAACTCTAGGTGAAGGATTGTGTATATGGGATTTTTTTTTTTTTTGGTTGAACTAGACCAGTGGTTCTCAACTCCTGTCCTTGGGACCCACTAACAAGCCAGGTTTGCAGGATAACTGAAATACATCACAGGTGATATCATTTGCTGCTCAGTGATTGCAGTATTCTAGTCTGCATCTCCCCAAGGTAATACTTAAATTCTGGCCTGTTATTGGGTTCTGAGGACCGGCGTTGAGAACCACTGAACTAGATGGACTTGTCTTTTTTCAACCTATTTCTAGTATGAATAGAATAAGCTGATTGTTGTGAAACTAAATCACCTAGTGATATAATATTCAATTCATATTGTAAATACATCAAATATAAGTTATTGATATACACATAAACAAAGTGACAATAATGATCCTCTGGCGTGGATCAATGAACTCCAAAATTGTAATATTATAATAACAAATAATGTGAGTCTGTTAATCCTAAGTGAAAAATGATAACGTGTGATAGATGTTAGAATAAGTCCCAATAAACTTGCAAAAAAGAAAAAAAGATTGGTCGGTGAAAAATACGATCAACACTTCACTGCAGTCAATCCCCAGACGACGTCCGCTAGTGATGAAACGCGTAGGGAGGAGCCTGCTTCTCTGAGGTCATCACGCTTCCTCTTCGGGGGAAATGGTTTGTTAACGGATAGCGTGTGAAGGAAGCCTCGGGAGACGCCGCCGTTCGGACAGGTTGACATGTTCGCCTGTGATTGCGCTCATTTCAGCCACTTTTTTGTAAGTGCAATTCTTTTTTGAGTTCAATAAATATTTCTTACATACTGCACTATGGGAGATCTCTCTGCTTTTATGTTTTGAGTGACACCATTAACTACAGACGGAGCAGCCCTCGATGCCTTGTATTTTCTCTGGTGATACAGATACAACATCCCTGGAGTTCATTGATCCACACCAGAGGATCATTATTGTCACTTTGTTTGTGTATATCAATAACTTATATTTGATGTATTTACAATACAAATTGAATATTATATCACTAGGTGATTTAGTTTCACAACGATCAGCTTATTCTATTCTTGGTAAACTTTTCCACCTTAGTTTTCTGTTTTTAGTTTGATTTCACCAATTCATTATGTCTACGTTTTTTGTTCAATGATTTTAGCGCTGCACTAATTTATATTTTATGACTTTGGGCTTTGTATTTTAGACTCTTGGTGCTGGCTGCTTATATTTTTGATTAATTTAAGATTCTTTTTCTTTTCCAATATTTTTATTCAGAATTTTTTCCAAAAGACATAAAATTCAATTTTACATATTTTGTTTAAGGTATTAGAACAGATAACAAGTTATTTATATATAATAAACAAAAAAAAGAAAAAAAGGGGGTTACACAACATGTAATCACATATTATTATGAAGTTTAACCTTTCCTAGTCTTACTATAACACTATATAGTGAGAAGTCCAACCATTAAGATTCTTTTTGATTCAGTAGATATTCAAGTGTAATTTTAGCGCAGCGTTTGGCCAATTGGCCTCTTTTTTTTATTTCTAGTATGGCTGGCACAGAAGCAGAAGTGACAGAACACCCCTAACAGGGGTCACAAAGAAAATTAAGCTGGACAGCACATTTTTAAACTTGTTCTCATGCTTTCCAAAACCTAAAATAAAATGACTGATGTTAGACTTTTAATGTGGCAAGCTTTCTATAAAGCATATATATTATACTAGTTACAAAAAAGTATGTATAAGTAAGTATATGTTAAAATATATTTTATTTGGCATTTAAATACTGAGCAAAGGCAAGGTTCTACAAATCTGAAGATGTAAACAATGTATTAACATTTACTGGAATTGGGTTCTCTATATGGCTAGGTTCACACTTCTAGCATGTAAACCTGTTCCTGCACCCACAACCACCCATAGCCAAACCGTGCTGCTTTTTTTTGCAGGCATACAGGACTGCCATTTATTCTTCATGGCACCCCTATGCATCTGAAAATGCAGCACATTTTCGGTTGCTGGAAAATCACATGGTGCAAAAGCACCATGTCATTTCTCTGCAGGTACATTTCAAAAAAGGTGTAGGAACCTTTTTTCCTGCATGGAACGCGGGCACAGCAGCCTATTAAAATGAATGGGCTTTCGTGCCTCGAAAACTCGGCTCACACAGCCACTTCAGTGTAAACCTAGCCTAAATCATTTCCAGAGCCTTGATTTTATGATAACAGTTTAGGCAGTGAAATTGGAGCCAACAAAATTTGGATTCCTATAGACATGTTATATCAGGTTGCATTGTGTGCATCAAATCCTTTTGCAAACTAGGCCAATAACTTGTAAGAGTAGCATCACTATCTTGCATAGCCTGTGCAAAGAACAGAGCTGTGGGAGGGACCCAGAATACCTACTCACTACAGGCCCTCTAAAAAGGATAAAAGGGAAGAGCTTTATAGCCCTCCCCATTGTCAGGACCTGCATTTGAACCTGGGACCTCTGCTTTGTCTGGCAGTACCTCTTGAGGCTCCTGAGATGTTGGATAGCTCCCTTCTGATCCAACAATCTTGCCTTGTACCTGGTGTTTTTTTTGTGAACCTTGAACTTCCTGATTTAAACCATGTCTCTGAACTTCCCGTTTGCCAGATTATTGTGCTCTCTCCAGCCAATATCGCTCTTGTCATTTTTGCTGCCTTCCGTATCTCTGCTACTACTTGTTACGGACCTCAACTATACCTCTGCTTGATCCCAACCCCGTAATCACTTGTTACTGGCCTTCGGCTTATCCCTACCTGCTACATCTGCTACTGGAGCCGGGTTTGTTCACCTCCTGGTGGGGTGATTTTGAGGCCTGCAACCTGGTACTAACATACAGTGAAATCCCATCTCCACCATCAGGAGCTCTGGTGAACACCTGTTAGCACTGATGCCCCGTACACACGATCGGACTTTCTGACAACAAAACCGTGGAATTTTGTTCGAAGGTTGTTGGCTCCATACACACGGTCACACAAATGTTGGCCAACAATTACGAACGTGGTGACGTACAACGAGCCGAAAAAAAAAAGGAAGTTCAATAGCCAGTGCAGCTCCTTCTGCTTGATTCCAAGCATGCGTGAACTTTTGTGCGTCTGACTTGTGTACACATGATCGGAAGTTCCGACAACAAAGTTTTGTTGGAGGAAAATTTGAGAACCTGATAGCCAACATTTTTTGGCGGAAAGTCCGCCAACAAATGTTCAATGGGGCATACACACGGTCAGACTTTCAGCCAAAAAGCTTACATCCAACATTTGTTGTCGGAAAATCCGATCGTGTGTACGGGGCATTAGAACCCGGGTGAGCCCGCATCATCCATCAAGGTGGCATGCTTGTGTAGCACCCTGGTATTAGGCAGGGTTGCTAACAAATTTAGTTATGCTGGGTGTAACTATCCTGGCTAACTGGTAATTGTATCCACTGACATTGTGCCCCAAGCCTGAATCTGGTGCATTTCTCTCAATAGGTGGCACGGCTGCCTTTGGCATTAGAATGACAAGACCAGAGTGAGTTCAGGCACTGAATAGACATCATTTCTCAGCCAGAGTAGCGACTTGGCGTGCTGGGATAGTCTATTTAAAGGGGAATGAGTCATGTGATCAGTGTTCTTTTAGCCCCAGGCTGAGGCCTAGGGGCTGTATGTGAAGCAGCAGCTGAAGGTTGGGCCTGAGGCCTAGCCAAGTGTTTAGAGGCTCAGCCCAAGTGAGCCTGATCATTGCAGAGGTTCAGCCAGACGGTGAACCGAGTATTGCCAGAGGTGAAGGAGAAGCAGTTGGCACATGGGACAACCACTCCTGTTAGCAGTGGCAAGTGAGAACCAAAGGTCATAGATAAAAGGGGACACCGTCGGTAGTAAGGGGCAACTTCTATTATCAGAGGCCAGGTTTGTGAAGTCCGAAGAAGTACCAGAGCAGCCTTTTTCACTAGTTGAGACGGGGACCTAACGGCTTCAGCGTTCAAGTCAGGGACCTAACGGGTGAGCGTGAGTGACACTTGAAGAGGATTCAGCAGGTTAGCTGAGAGCCAAGCCAGGGACCCAGCAGGTAGCATGGGTGATGTACAGCGGGTTAGCCTTAGAAGAGCTCAGGGGATCCAGCAGGCAGCTGGGATCTGAAAGTCTGATGAGAAGACTGGGAGCTCAGTTCGAAAAGCTACAGCGGAAGGCTGTGAGATGGAGGCCAGGTCCTACATAACAGGGATACCAAGTCTGGTATGTGTACAGATCTGTGTTGAAGTCAACCTACGAGTTCAGTTGCCATAGGAGACAGCAGTTCTACAAATACAGTGCTGCAACCAGCTTAAAAGGCCCTCAACCTGTATAGCTGTCTGCCAATTGCTATTGCATCTCTCCCCAACTCCACCATCGGGCCTCTAGGGGTCTGGGACATTGCTACACTTGTATACATCCTGATGGTTGGTGGGGGCCTCTACCACTATAGCTACTGGACTCTGAACCTGACTCCAGAGTGATAAACCCCTGGTCCATATTAAAGAAACCTGTGTTTTGTTTAACATGCAAATTATTAAATTATTTCCCAAAGACATCATCTGAATATGGCGCTGAGCACGACGTGCACTCAACGTCTTTGGTCGACCATGGCGAGGCCTGTTCTGAGTGGAACCTGTCCTGTTAAACCGCTGTATGGTCTTGGCCACTGTGCTGCAGCTCAGTTTCAGGGTCTTGGCAATCTTCTTATAGCCTAGGCCAGTAATGGTCAACCTTGGCACCCTAGATGTTTTGGAACTACATTTCCCATGATGCTCATGCTCATGCACTCTGCAGTGTAGTTGAACATCATGGGAAATGTAGTTCCAAAACATATGGGGTGCCAAGGTTCGCTATCACTGGCCTAGGCCATCTTTATGTAGAGCAACAATTCTTTTTTTCAGATCCTCAGAGTTCTTTGCCATGAGGTGCCATGTTGAACTTCCAGTGACCAGTATGAGAGAGTGAGAGCGATAACACCAAATTTAACACACCTGCTCCCCATTCACACCTGAGACCTTGTAACACGAACGAGTTACATGACACCGGGAGGGAAAATGGCTAATTGGGCCCAATTTCGACATTTTCACTTAAGGGTGTACTCACTTTTTTTTGCCAGCGGTTTAGACATTAATGGCTGTGTGATGAGTTATTTTGAGGGGACAGCAAATTTACACTGTTATACAAGCTGTACACTCACTACTTTACATTGTAGCAAAGTGTCATTTCTTCAGTGTCACATGAAAAGATTAATAAGAATAAAGAAATAAAAAAAGAATAAAATATTTTAAACAAATGATGAAAATAAAAAATGCAAAAAAATTGCAACCTTTAAAACATCATAGCAGCGCTTATGTCACTTTAAATTTCTTATGACATTTAGAAACAATTTCTTGTACACATTAAGTATTAGGATATGTGAATGAACAAAAATAGTCCATAGAAGTGGTTTCATGTGAGAAGAACACAAGTATTCTTAGGATGGAGATAAGAAAGTTCATCAATCCATACACCAAAACCCCAAGACCGTCACCACGTGAAGAGAAACACTCCCCTTTGGGGATAAACTTACCAGAAAACTGGTAAAATTGAGGATTCAGAATATATCTTTATGCCTCCACTTCTTAAAGGGGTTTTAAAGGTAATTTTTTTTTTCCTTAACCACTTCCCGCCCGCCCTATAGCGGATTGACGTCCGGGAAGTGGTTCCGTTATCCTGACTGGGCGTCATATGACGTCCAGCAGGATAACATGCCGCCGCGCGCCCGCGCATCGCGGCGAGCGGTGTGGCAGCCTGACACACCGCTCCACCGATCTTGGTAAAGAGCCTCCGGCGGAGGCTCTTTACCACGTGATCAGCCGTGTCCAATCATGGCTGATCACGACGTCAATAGGAAGAGCCGTTGATCGGCTTTTCCTCACTCGCGTCTGACAGACACGAGTAGAGGAGAGCCGATCGGCGGCTCTCCTGACAGGGGGGGGTCTGCGCTGATTGTTTATCAGCGCAGACCCCCCTCAGATCACAACACTGGACCACCAGGGATCGCCACTAGGACCACCAGGGAAGAGGCAACATGTGGATGGCTAGGTATGTACCCCATGGCCATCCACATGTGCCCAATCTGTGCCACAAATGGGCACTGATTGGCACCATTATGTTTTAGTTATGCCCAGCAATGCCACCAATAAATTTTATCAGTGCCACCAATCAGTGTCATCAGTGCCACCTGTCATTGCCCATCGGTGCCACCTGTCAGTGCCCATCAGTGGCACCTATCAGTGCCCCCCATATGTACCAATCATTGCCAACTACGAGTGCCCATCAGTGCCGCCTATGAGTGCCCATCAGTGCCACCTATGAGTGCCCATCAGTGCCGCATACCAGTGCCACCTGTCAGTGCCCATCATCAGTGCAACCTCATTAGTGCCACCTCATCGGTGCCCATCAGTGCTGCCGTATCAGTGTCCGTCATTGAAGAAGAACACTTACTTATTTACAAAAAATTTTAACAGAAACAAAGAAAAACTTGTTTTTTAAAAATTTTCGGTCTTTTTTTATTTGTTGCGCAAAAAATAAAAACCGCAGAGGTGATCAAATACCACCAAAAGAAATCTCTATTTGTGGGAACAAAATGATAAAAAATTAGTTTGGGTACAGTGTAGCATGACCGCGCAATTGTCATTCAAATTGCGACAGCGCTGAAAGCTGAAAATTGGTCTGGGCGGGAAGGTGTCTAAGTGCCTGGTATTGAAGTGGTTAAATAACAAACATGTTATACTTACCTCCACTGTTCAGCTCGTTTTGCACAGAGTGGCCCCAAACCTGATCTTCTGGGGTCCCTCAGCGGCTGTCTCAGCTCCTCCCCGCAAGAACAAAGCACCTTCATGCGAACTCTCTTGCATGGTGTTTAGTTCTTGCGGGCGCGCTCCCGTGATACAGCCGGCGGCTATAGCCGCTGACTATCACTCGGCCCTGCCCCCGGTGCGCCAGGTCATTGGATGTGATTGACAGCAGCGCAAGCCAATGGCTGCGCTGCTTTTAATCCATCCACTCTAGCCAATGGCCAACGGCCAGGCTGAGCGGCGAATAGGAAATCGGGGGCGAGCGCAGCAGGTGAACGGGCTCAGGTAAGTAAAATGGGGGGGGCCCGGAGTGGCCGGTATTGTCGGATGTTTTTTCACCTTAATGCATAGCATGCATTAAGGTGAAAAAACATGAACCTTTACAACCCCTTTAAGAACATCCACTGGTTAACTGTGTTTATGTAAGGTAGGAGCAGCTCCAAAGGTAGCAGGGTCATGTAGAGAAAATAAGGTTCACATACTGTAGCATAATCCCATTTAAACCTTTTATTTAAATCTTTAACATGGCCCCGTTACAAAATAAACGTACCAGAATAAAATAGTAAAAGGAGCATAGATGCAAACCGTGATGGAGACGCCAACTTACTTCCTGGTTACTCAGCTGTTGGTGACCCACACAAGTCACTTCCGGGTATTGTGGAGAGCACGCACCTTGGTGGGAGAGGTGTGTGCTCTCCACGATACTTGGAAGTATCGTGGAGAGCATCTCCATCACTCATACATAGGTTGCGCCCGCATTTGTAAATATCGTTCAAACCACACATGTGAGGTATCGCCGCGATCACTAGACGGAGAGCAATAATTTTAGCACTAGGCATCCTCTGTAACTCTAAACTGGTAACCTGTAAACATTTTAAAACCAGAGATTTTTAAGTACCGAAGAATCTTTAGCGCCATTCCACGAGTGCGCTCAATTTTAATGCGTGTCATGTTAGGTATCTATTTACTTGGCGTAACACCATCTTTCACATTATTAAAAAAAAAAAATTGGGGTGACTTTAGTGTTTGTTTGTTTTTTCTTTCATGAATGTGTTTAAAAAAAATTGCTGTGTGACGTAAAAAATTGCAATGACCGCCATTTAATTCCTTAGGGTCTCTGTTAAATATATATATATATATATATATATATATATATATATATATATATATATATATATATATTTATTTGGAGGTTCTGAGTAATTTTCTAGCAAAAATACACGTAGAAGAGGAGTGCCAGAGTATGCCTGGGCTGGAAGTAGTTAATAGTAACTACCCACCAGGTTTTGTCTGTCACCCTGCTATACTGAAAAATGACCATCTATAATTGACACATAGAGGGACAAGGCCCCTCTATGTGCAGTATACTCACTCACTCAGATCACGGCTCAGTTACCAGCAGGGGGCAGCAAAGATTATACAAACAATGTCAGCTCCGTATCCATAGGAAGAAGGCAAGACATCACATATTTACATAAAGGGTGTGTCTTTCGAGTCCTCTTTTTTTTTTACTTGTACCTACAGGTAAGCTTATTAACCCCTTCAGATCTGTGCTATAGCCGAATGACTACAGCGCGGACCTACTTTGCCGGGAGGCCGTCAATAGATGTCCTCCCCTCTGTACGCTCCCCCTGCAGGGTGCGAGCTGTGATCACTGATTCAATGAGATCCCGGCCCCTTACCAATGACAGCTGATCACGTGTTGTAAACAGAAGATTGGTAATCGCTTTTTTTTCTCCTTACACTAACAGCGCAAGGAGAAAAAAAAGATGATCACCGACTTCTGTGCAAGGGACATCGGTCCCGAAGAGGAAGAGGTACAGCCATCTCATCTGTGCCCACCAGTGCATAACGGTGCCAGCAATCAGTGCCACCTATTAATGCCCATGAGTGCCACCTATCAATGACCACCAGTGGTGCCAATCAGTGCCTCATCAGTGCCACCTAGCAGTGCTGCCAATCAGTGCCACCCATCAGTGCCCATTACTGCCACCCATCAGTTCCCATCACTGCCACCTATCAGTGCCCATCAGTGCCACCTCTCAGTGCCCACCAATGCCACCTTATCAGTGCTGCCTTATCAGTGCCCATCAATGCAGCCTATCAGTGCCCATCAGTGCAGCCTCATCAGCATACATCAATGAAGGAGAAAAATTACCTGTTTGCAAAACCAAATAACAAAATATATAAATACCACCAAAAGCTCTATTTGTGGGGAAAAAAATGATAAAAATTTAATTTGGGTACAGTGTTGTATGACCGCGCAATTGTCATTCAAAGAGTGACAGTGCTAAAAGCTGAAAAATGGTCTGGGCAGGAGGGGGGTTTAAGTGCCCAGTAAGCAAGTGGTTAAGTAATGGTTCTGAGTAAATTTGTTAAAGTGGATGTAAACCCAATGTCATCCTTTCTAAACTACTGCCATAGGGGTTATCTATAAGGATATACATGCCTCCTGCATGCAGGGGCAGATCCAGAGCCTAGTCTCGGGAGGGGCACTGCCAGAAAATACGTTTTTTTGGGGGTAAATTTAACGGGGAAATGGCTGGTGTTAGCGCTTCAATCATCACGGCACCATGGTTGTTATGGTGTCAGGATGATTGAAGCGCATTATTACTATTATTACATGGTTATAAAAAATGAAATGGTTCAACTCACCATAGGATCAGTGGGAGCCCCGAGCGTGTCACTTGCCACTGTTATCTGCCACACGTTGGGGATTGTCACTTGCCACGTCACCTGTCACTAGATGTGGATTGTCACTTGCCACGTTCCATGCCACACGTTGCGGATTGTCACTTGCCACGTCCCATGCCACACGTTGCGGATTGTCACTTGCAACGTCCCATGCCACACGTTGCGGATTGTCACTTGCCACGTCCCATGCCACATGTTGCAGATTGTCACTTGCCACGTCCCATGCCACACGTTGCAGATTGTCACATGCCACGTCCCATGCCACACATTGCAGATTGTCACTTGCCACGTCCCATGGCACACGTTGCAGATTGTCACATGCCACGTCCCATGCCACACGTTGCGGATTGTCACTTGCCACGTCCCATGCCACACATTGCGGATTGTCAATCACCACGTCCCATGCCACACGTTGCAGATTGTCACTTGCCACGTCCCATGCCACACGTTGCAGATTGTCACTTGCCACGTCCCATGCCACACGTTGCGGATTGTCACTTGCCACGTCCCATGCCACACGTTGCAGATTGTCACTTGCCACGTCCCATGCCACACGTTGCAGATTGTCACTTGCCACGTCCCATGCCACACGTTGCGGATTGTCACTTGCCACGTCCCATGCCACACGTTGCAGATTGTCACTTGCCACGTCCCATGCCACACGTTGCAGATTGTCACTTGCCACGTCCCATGCCACAGGTTGTGGATTGTCACTTGCCTGCTATAATTGTCTGCTGTGTCCCACTCAGAGTCAGGCTTATTTAACTGGTGACCCCCTGTCATCAGTGCTGGGCAGGGAGGAATGGGCTGGCTGCTGCCACTGGGAGAGCGATGGTAGCAGAGCGAACACATGGCTCATCCTGAGCGGATGTGTCAGCGCTGCATCCCGCCCCAGGGGCAGCAGAGAGATGTTGTAATCTCTCTGCTGCCGTGGCTGCCTGTACATTCAACAGTGTGGGCGGAACTGCAGGGATGCAGGGCGGCGCTGGGCGGTGAGAGATGATGTTATCTCTCTGCTCCCCCGCCCGCCGGCTCCCTAATTGGCCAGCAGCCGCTCACAAACTGTCACTGAGCCGCACACAGCTGTTCACGTAACGGAGCCGCCCGTGCTCTCAGCTGTGGAGCCGCCAGCTGGCTCCCTGAGCCCCGGTTCACACAGGGGCGGCACGACTTGCAGGTCGCCTCACCGAGGCAACCTGCACACGACTTCCACGGCGACTTGCAAAACGACTTCTGTATAGAAGTCTATGCAAGTCGCCTCAAGTTGCCCCCAAAGTAGTACAGGAACCTTTTTCTAAGTCGGAGCGACTTGCGTCGCTCCTATTAGAACGGTTCCATTGTAGAGAACGGAAGGCGACTTGTCAGGCGGCCAGTCAGCGCCCCTGTGTGAACCGGCACTGACTGGCCAGCAGCCGCTCACAAACTGTCACTGAACCGCACACAGCTGTTCACGTAACGGAGCCGCCCGTGCTCTCAGCTGTGGAGCCGCCCGCCGGCTCTCTCACCCACAGTGATGCCTGCCCTGCCCACCCACTCACCCACAATCTGGATCCGCCTCTGCCTGCATGTATCTTTACCTGTCAAATGTTTCCCCTCTGTCTGTTATTAGACCCGAAAAACTGCATATTCTGTGGGTGGGTCTGTTGTCTGGAGCTCGGTGGGTGGAGTCGTGATGTCAGTAGACTCCCCGCCCACCTCTACACTCCCCTTGTCAATATGCATTTTCTCTGTGTATTTCTTACACTGAACTTCTGCTATGATCTCTAACATCCAGTGAAAAGACAGGAAAGTAACCACATGACTTCAGCATGCCAAATCATGCTGAGGTGTGGAACAGCCAATCCTTGCAGAGCTGCTGAAGAAAGGAGTGGGGGAGGGAATTAAAAAATACTGCATGTCTCTTAGTCTAATGCACGAGATGTAAATCACCTGTCACTCACAGCAAGGGGGAGGATTTGACAAAGTTTTTCTCAGTTTGTCAAGTTTTATCTCACTGAACAATAAAAGAGGATTGCTCAGAGATGGATTAACTCTGTGTGGCAAGACTGGGCTCAAATGATAGGAAATCTTATACTCTACAATTTGACATAAAAAAAAAATTTGTGTTTACATCCACTTTAAATATACATATATAGCCACTGGAGGAGGATGGGGAGATATGCAAATATTTTCAAGAGATCCCCTAATGAAAATGATTTGAAACAGCTAAGTAAATAAATGAAAGGCAAACCAAAATAAAAAAAAAAAAACAACTTTAAAGTAAACTTTACAATAAAAACTCAAAGTGTGTCGACATACAAAATACATTATGGTTTATCTTTAACGACTACACTGGTAATGTGAATTACAATATATTTTTACACAGCATATTTGCACATTATGGCAAACTTACTACTACATTGTTTCAGAGATGACAGCTCTGTTTTCCATTTGCCATGCCACCAGTGCCATTTTCTCTTAAGGCTTCCCTGTAAGTACAGTGAATATCTTCTGAACGTGCACCATTTAGGGGATATTCACACTGTATCCAGCAGGTGGAACCCCGGCGCATGCGCTCTGAAGGGACGGCATAACGTGCTGTCCCTTCGGAGCTCTGTGCAGCGGCCGCTTTAACACTTGCCCCGTCCCAACATCAGCTGAGCGCTTATTCAGGTGTTGTAAAAAATTCCTGAACTTATTCAGAATCTCGACCGTGTCACTTCCTGTGCAGCTACATCGCAACACAGCTGAACGTGGACCTCCACTGCGCATGCGCAGACTCCCCTTTTCAGCTGAGGAAAATTTTAGACTCGTGTGGGCGGGCAGAGGCGGTGCAAGTTCCTTAATTACATTGTCGGCAGCAGAGCCTCCAGCCCCGCCCCTGACACACCCCTAGCCTGCTCTGGAGAAGGGGGGTGGGCCCCCTTGCTAACACTGTGTATATCAGTGGGCCGAGGTCAAGAAAAAATATAGAGCCGCACCGCATCCAGCCCTGCCCCGTCCCTAGCCTGCTCTGGTGAAGGGGGCGGGCCCCGTGCACAATAGCACTGTGTGTGTATGGGGAGGTCGAGAAAAAACATAGAGCTAAGCCCCCCCATCATATGCAGCCACTTGTGCCAATCAAATGCAGCCACTTGTGCCAATCAAATGCAGCCACTGTGCCCAATATATGCAGCCACTTGTACCAATCAAATGCAGCCACTGTGCCACATCATATGCATCCACTGTGCCCCATCATATGCAGCCACTGTGCCCATCATATGCAGCCACTTGTGCCAATCAAACGCAGCCACTTGTGCCCATCATATGCAGCCACTTGTGCCATGCAAATGCAGCCACTGTGCCCAGTATATGCAGCCACTTGTGCCAATCAAATGCAGCCACTGTGCCGCATCATATGCATCCACTGCACCCCATCATATGCAGCCACTGTGCCCATCATATGCAGCCACTGCGCCCACCATATGCAGACACTTGTGCCAATCAAATGCAGCCACTGTGCCCATCATATGCAGCCACTTGTGCCAATCAAACGCAGCCACTTGTGCCCCATCATATGCAGCCACTTGTGCCAATCAAACGCAGCCACTTGTGCCAATCATATGCAGCCAATTGTGCCAATCATATGCAGCCACTTGTGCCAATCAAATGCAGCCACTTGTGCCAATCATATGCAGCTACTTGTGCCAATCAAATGCAGCCACTTGTGCCAATCAAATGCAGCCATTGTGCCCCATCATATGCAGCCACTTGTACCAATCAAATGCAGCCACTGTGCCCATCATATGCAGCCACTGTGTCCATCATATGCAGCTACTTGTGCTAATCAAATGCATCCACTGTGCCCCATCATATGCAGCCACTGTGACCCATCATATTCAGCCACTGCGCCCATCAAAGGCAGCCACTGTGCCCATCATATGCAGCCACTTGTGCCAATCAAATGCAGCCACTGTAAACCATCATATACAGCCACTTGTGCCAATCAAATGAAGCCACTGTGCCCCATCATATGCAGCCATTTGTGCCAATCAAATGCAGCCATTTGTGCCAATCATATGCAGCCATTTGTGCCAATCAAATGCAGCCACTTGTGCCAATCATATGCACCCACTTGTGCCAATCAAATACAGCCACTGTGCCCCATCATATGCAGCCACTGTGCCCCATCATATGCAGCCACTTGTGCCAATCAAATGCAGCCACTGTGCCCATCATATGCAGCTACTGTGCCCATCATATGCAGCTACTTGTGCCAAACGCAGCCACTGTGCCCAATACATGCAGCTACTTGTGCCAATCAAATGTAGCCACTGTGCCCCATCATATGCATCCACTGTGCCCCATCATATGCAGCCACTGTGCCCCATCATATGCAGCCACTGTGCCCATCATATGCAGCCACTTGTACCAATCAAATGCAGCCACTGTGCCCCATCATATGCAGCCACTGTGCCCATCATATGCAGCTACTTGTGCTAATCAAACGCAGCCACTGTGCCCCATCATATGCAGCCACTGTACCCATCAAATGCAGCCACTGTGCCCATCATATGCAGCCAATGTGAACCATCATATGCAGCCACTTGTGCCTCATCATATGAAGCCACTTGTGCCAATCAAACACAGACACTTGTGCCAATCATATGCAGCCACTTGTGCCAATCAAACGCAACCAATTGTGCCAATCATATGCAGCCAATCAAACGCAGCCACTTGTGCCAATCATATGCAGTCACTTGTGCCAATCAAATGCAGCCACTGTGCCCCATGATATGCAGCCACTGTGCCCCATCATATGCAGCCACTTGTGCTAATCAAATGCAGCCACTGTGCCCATCATATATAGCCACTGTGCCCATCATATGCAGCTACTTGTGCCAATCAAACGCAGCCACTTGTGCCAATCAAACGCAGCTACTGAGCCCAGTATATGCAGCCACTTGTGCCAATCAAATGCAGCCACTGTGCCCCATCATATGCAGCTACTTGTGCCAATCAAATGCAGCCTCTGTGCCCATCATATGCAGTCACTGTGCCCCATCATATGCAGCCACTTGTGCCAATCAAATGTGTTATATCCTCTGAGTTGTGAGACACAAGACTCTGGTCTGGAACTGATGTTTATTTCAGTACTCACTGTACACTCCAACATTCAGGACCCCCTTGACCCTTGTCATCACTCCTGAGTGGATCTAGCCTTAAAGTGACAGTACATGTGGAGCCCTTCAGGTATAACAAAATGCAGCCATTGTGCCCAGTATATGCAGCCACTTGTGCCAATCAAATGCAGTCACTTGTGCCAATCAAATGCAACCACTGTGCCCCATCATATCCATCCACTGTGCCCCATCATCTGCCGCCACTGTGCCCTATCATATGCAGCCACTTGTGCCCATTATATGCAGCCACTTGTGCCAATCAAATGCAGCCACTTGTGCCCAGTATATGTAGCCACTTGTGCCCAAAAATGGCAGCCACTTGTGCCCATCATATGCAGCCATTTGTGCCCATCATATGCAGTCATTTGTGCCCGTCAAATGCAGCCAGGTGCAACCCCAGTATATGCAGCTACTTGTGCCCATCAAATGCAGCCACTTGTGTCCATCAAATGCAGCCAGGCACGTCCCCCCGGCCCGGCTGTCACTTCACTAACCCCCCCATGCGCAGCCGGTCCGGTGGCACTTACCGAGTGACGGAGCTTCCTCCTACTCTTCTGTAGCGGCGGCTGCGGCTCTTGTGTCCGCTCGGCTCCTCAGTCTTCCTCCGCCGTGTCTCCTCTTCCGCCAAAGAGTTAGGCATCCAATAGGATCACCTAATGCTTTGGCCAATTGGGAGACAGGTCTCACTGACCTGCCTGCTGATTGGCAGGGAGGAACGTTAGTGTGAAAATAGCGGAAAATTCATTCGCTATGCCACACAACAGGGTGGGATCGGGACGCAGTGCTCTGCGCCCTGAGCCCACCCTATTTTGAAGCCTATTAGAGCCTCTGGCTCTAATCATGTGCTTCAAAATAACCCCCCCGCCTATCCCCGCCATAGTAATTCATGTGTCTGGCGTCCTGAAAGGGGCCGGGCACATGAGTAGGGAGGGCGGCAGAGGTAATGGGGAGCGGCGCCCGTGCGCCCACAATGCACGGGCTGCCACTGGTCTTTGATCTCTGTCAAGTGCTGGGGGCTGGATCGCCTCCGCTGCTTTTCCTCCAATCAGGGGCCAAAAATGCTAAGTGCGAGTTTACCTGTAGCCCTCACACTGGAGACTTGTACACCATCATCATGGCATCCCAGGACGGTGGGTACTGGGTCCCTCGAGAGCAGAGCGCATGTGTGACCCGCTTTGGGTTCACTGGTGGCTTAGGGAGATGGAGAGGGCCTCTGGGTGGATGTGGGAGAAGGAGATTGCTCCTGGGTGGAAGTTGGAGAGGGAGAGGGCTCCTGGGTGGACGTGGAAAAAGGAGAGGGCTCCTGGGTGGACGTGGGAGAAGGAGAGAGCTCCTGGGTCGCTAGTGGAGAAGGAGAGAGCCCCTGGGTATCCGGTGGAGAAGGAGAGGGCCCCTGGGTGGCCGGTGGAGAAGGAGAGTGCACCTGGGTGTTTGGAGGAGAGGGCCCCTGGGTGGCCATTTAGTCAACAAGAGGGCCCCTGGGAAGAGGGCCCCTGGATGGCCATGGGAGAAGGAGAGGGCACCTAAGTGTTTGGAGGAGGAGAGGGCCCCTGGGTGGCCGGAGGAGAAGGAGAGGGCACCTGGGTGGTTGGCAGAGGAGTGGGCCCCTGGCTGTTTGAAGGAGAAGGAGATGGCCCCAGGGTTGGCCAAAATTGGAAGAGCTGGTCCTTGGGTGGTTGGAGGAGGAGAGGGTGCCACCCTTCTCCCCTGAGGACGGGGACACACCTCTCTCCCCGGAGGACAGGGAAACCCTTCTCTCCCCCGGAGGACGGGGACACCCTTCTCTTCCCCAGAGGACGGGGACACCAGAGGATGGGGACACCCTTCTCTCCCCCGGAGGATGGGGACACCCTTCTCTCCCTCGGAGTACGGGGACACCCTTCTCTCCCCCGGAGGACAGGGACACCCTTCTCACCCTGGAGGTAGGGGACACCCTTCTCTCCCCGGAGGACGGGGGCATCCTTCTCTCCCCTGGAGGAAAGGGACACCAGAGGACGGGGGCACCCTTCTCTCCCACTTCTCTTCCCCAGAGGACGGGGACACCCTTCTCTCCCTGAAGGTAGGGGACACCTTTCTCTCCCCTGGATGACAGAAGACACCCTTCTCCCCCAGAGGACAGGGACACCCTTCTCCCCCGGAGGACAGAGGACACCCTTCTCTCCCCCAGAGGACACCCTTCTCCCCGGACCACGGGGACACCCTTCTCTCCCCCGGAGGATGGGTACACACTTCTCTTCCCCATGGGGACGGGGACACCCTCTCCCTGGCAGATGAGAACAGGGACACCTTTCTCGCCCCCGGAGAACCGGGACACCCTTCTCTCCCCGGAGGACGGGGACACCCTTCTCTCCCCTGGAAGACGAGGACACCGGAGGATGGGGACACACTTCTCTTTCCCAGAGGACGGGGACACCCTTCTCTCCCCGGTGGTAGAGGACACCGTTCTCTCCCCCGGAGGACAGAGAACATCCTTCTCCCCCAGAGGACAGGGACACCCTTCTCCCCCGGAGGACAGAGGACACCCTTCTCTCCCCCGAAGGACGGGGACAACCTTCTCTCCCCGGAGGTAGGGGACACCCTTCTCTCCCCGGAGGTAGGGGACACCCTTCTCTCCCCAGAGGACGGGGACACCCTTCTCTCCCCGGAGGACGGGGACACCCTTCTCTCCCCGGAGGACGGGGACACCCTTCTCTCCCCCAGAGGATGGGGACACCCTTCTCTCCCCCGGAGGACAGGGACACCCTTCTCTCCCCGGAGAACTGGGACACCCTTCTCTCCCCTGGAGGACACCCTTCTCCCCCAGAGGACGGAGACACGCTTCTCCCCCGGAGGACAGAGGACACCCTTCTCCCCCGGAGGATGGGGACACCGGAGGACGGGGACACCCTTCTCTCCCCTGGAGGACAGAGACACCCTTCTCTCCCTGGAGGAGAACAGGGACACCCTTCTCTTCCCCGGAGGACAGGGACACCGG
The DNA here is from genome assembly GCA_037952925.1 of Lithobates clamitans. Classification (NCBI taxonomy): domain Eukaryota; kingdom Metazoa; phylum Chordata; class Amphibia; order Anura; family Ranidae; genus Lithobates; species Lithobates clamitans. The sequence goes on from JBBGZY010000655.1 coordinate 16,485,612, forward strand.
AGGATGGGGACCCCCTTTTCTCCCCTGGAGGACGAGGACACCCTTCTCTCCCTGGAGGACGAGCACAGGGACACCCTTCTCTCCCCCGGAGGACAGGGACACCCTTCTCTCCCCCGGAGGACAGGGACACCCTTCTCTCCCCCGGAGGACAGGGACACCCTTCTCTCCCCTGGAGGACAGGGACACCCTTCTCTCCCTGGAGGACAGGGACACCCTTCTCTCCCCCTGGAGGATGGCGACACCGGAGGACGGGGACACCCTTCTCTCCCCGGATGGGGACACCCTTCTCCCCTGGGGACAGTGTCCCCTCTTCTCCCCTAGGGACAGGAACACAATCTCCCCTAGGGATGAGGAACCCATCTTGCCTACAGACAGTAACCCCATCTCCCCTGGCAACAGGGACTCCATCTCACCTAGGGACCCCATCTCCCCTGGGGACCAGGACCCCACCTCCCCTAAGAACAGGAACCTGATCACCCTAAGTGTGCCAACCTCACCGCCCTGCCTGATCACCCTGTGTGTCAACCTCACCACCCTGCCTGATCACCCTGAGTGTGCCAACCTCACCGCCCTGCCGACCATGTGTATTGTGTGAGGACCCTCCTGTGACAGCTCTTATCAGAACTAACCCCTCTGTGTGTTCCCCTTACACAACTATTCAAGGACTGTACTTACAGGCGCCGCTCCTGTAGCCACGCCTCGCTCAGTTGTGTCTCTGTAAGTTGTGAAATTCTCCCCCTCTATCCAGATATGAGATCACCAGTATATAGTACGGGGGCAACCTGAGGTTTACTCCTCTTCATTCAATTTCTTCTCTGACATCGAGTCTCATGTATGTGGAGATGTTCTGATGGACAATAAACACTTATGTTGCTGCTCTCACTTTACACATTATGTAGATTGTTAGACACAAACACCCAGGCACAGAAATCATGACTTCTAATTCACATTCTTGTCGTCTGACCCTGCCATCGCTTCTTTTCATCCAAGTTGAAGAGCCAAGGCTGATCAGATGTTTACAGACTTAGCCAACACAATCTTTCCTAGTGATGTGTGATGTCACCCAATCAATGACAACCCACCCTTATGTCAATACTGCTCATGGCAGACTGTTGTCTTCACATTGCTTGATAAAGTCAGCTACCAAGTCCTCCGGGGGGGAGGGTGTCCTCTGTCCTCCGGGGGAGAAGTGTGTCCTCGGTCCTCCGGGGAAAAAGGGTGTCCTTTGTCCTCCAGGGGAGAGAAGGGTGTCCCCATCCTCAGGGGAGAAGGGTGGCACCCTCTCCTCCTCCAACCACCCAAGGACCAGCTCTTCCAATTTTGGCCAACCCTGGGGCCATCTCCTTCTTCTTCAAACAGCCAGGGGCCCACTCCTTCTCTGCCAACCACCCAGGTGCCCTCTCCTTCTCCCCTGGCCATCCAGGGGCCCTCTTCTTCACTAAATGGCCACCCAGGGGCCCTCTCCTCCTCCAAACACCCAGGTGCCCTCTCCGTCTCCCATGGCCACCCAAGGGGCCCTCTTGTTGAATAAATGGCCACCCAGGGGCCCTCTCCTCTTCCAAACACCCAGGTGCTCTCTCCTTCTCCACTGGCCACCCAGGGGCTCTTTTCTTCTCCACCGGCCACCCAGGGGCCCTCTCTTTCTCTACCGGCTACCCAGGGGCTCTCTCCTTCTCCACTGGCGACCCAGGAGCTCTCTCCTTCTCCCACGTCCACCCAGGAGCCCTCTCCTCCCACGTCCACCCAGGAGCCCTCTCCTTCTCCCACCTCCACCCAGGAGCAATCTCCTTCTTCCACGTCCACCCAGAGGCCCTCTCCTTCTGCCTAAGCCACCAGTGACCCCAAAGCGGCTTACACATGTGCTCTGCCCTCGGGGGGGACCTGGTACCCACCGTCCTGGGTCTCCATGATGATGGTGTACAAGTCTCCAAAGTGAGGGCTACAGGTCAACTTGCACTTAGCTTCTTTGGCCCCTGATTGGAGGAAAAGCAGCGGAGGTGATCCAGCCCCCAGCACTTGACAGAGATCAAAGACCAGTGGCGGCCCGTGCATTGTGGGCACACAGGAGCCACCCCTTCTATCACCTCTGCCGCCCTCCCTATTCATGTGCCTGGCCCCTTTCAGGACGCCTGACACAGAGAACTGCATCCCGATCCCACCCTGTTGTGTGGCATAGCGAATGAATTTTCACACTAACGTTCCTCTCTGCCAATCAGCAGGCAGGTCAGTGAGACTTGTCTCCCAATTGGCCAAAGCATTAGGCGATCCTATTGGATGCCTAACGCTTTGGCGGGAGAGAAGACACGGCGGAGGAAGACTGAGGAGCCGAGCGGACACAGGTGCCGCAGCCGCCGCTACAGAAGAGGAGGAAGAAGCCCCATCACTCGGTAAGTGCCGCCGGACCGGCTGCGCATGGGGGGGTTAGTGAAGTAACAGCCGAGCCGGGGGGACGCGCCTGGCTGCATTTGATGGGCACAAGTGGCTGCATTTGATGGGCACAAGTGGCTGCATATACTGGGTATGCGCCTGGCTGCATTTGATGGGCACAAGTGGCTGCATCTGACAGGCACAAATGGCGGCATATGATGGGCACAAGTGGCTGCATTTTAAGGGCACAAGTGGCTGCATTTTATGGGCACAAGTGGCTACATATACTGGGCACAAGTGGCTGCATTTGACAGGCACAAGTGGCTGCATTTGACGGGCACAAGTGGCTGCATATGATGGGGCACAGTGGCTGCATAAGATGGGCACAGTGGCTGCATATGACGGGGCACAGTGGCTGCATTTAATTGGCACAAGTGACTGCATTTGATTGGCACAAGTGGCTGCATATACTGGGCACAGTGGCTGCATTTAATTGGCACAAGTGGCTACATATGATGGGGCACAGTGGCTGCATATGATGGGCACAGTGGCTGCATTTGATTGGAACAAGTGGCTGCATATGATGGGCACAGTGGCTGCATATCATGGGCACAGTGGATGCATTTGATTTGCACAAGTGGCTGCAGATGATTGGCAAAAGTGGCTGCATATACTGGGCACAGTGCCTGCATTTGATTGGCACAAGTGGCTGCATATGATGTGGCACAGTGGCTGCATATGATGGGCACAAGTGGCTGCATTTGATTGGCACAAGTGGCTGCATATGATGTGGCACAGTGGCTGCATATGATGGGCACAAGTGGCTGCATTTGATTGGCACAAGTGGCTGCATATGATGGGACACCGTGGCTGCATATGATGGGGCACAAGTGGCTGCACATGATTGGCACAAGTGGCTGCATTTGATTGGCACAAGTGGCTGCATATGATTGCCACAAGTGTCTGCGTTTGATTGGCACAAGTGGCTGCATATGATGGGGCACAGTGGCTGCATAAGATGGGGCACAGTGGCTGCATTTGATTGGCACAAGTGGCTGCATACAATGGGGCACAGTGGCTGCATATGATTGGCATAAGTGGCTGCATATGACTGGCACAAGTGGCTGCGTTTGATTGTCACAAGTGGCTGCATATGATTGCACAAGTGGCTGTGTTTGATTGGCATAAGTAGCTGCATATGATGGGCACAGTGGCTGCATATGATGCGCACAGTGGCTGCATTTGATTGGCACAAGTGGTTGCATAGGATGGGGCACAGTGGCTGCATTTGATTGGCACAAGTGGCTGCATTTGATTGGCACAAGTGCCTGCATATGATGGGGCACAGTGGCTGCATATGATGGGGCACAGTGGCTGCATATGATGGGGCACAGTGGCTGCATTTGATTGGCACAAGTGGCTGCGTTTGATTTGCACAAGTGGCGGCATATGATTGGCACAAGTGGCGGCATATGATTGGCACAAGTGGCTGCATATGATGGGGCACAAGTGGCTGCGTTTCATTGGCACAAGTGGCTGCATATGATGGGGCACAGTGGCTGCATATGATGGGTGGGTGAAGCTCTATGTTTTTCCTCGACCTCCCCATACACACACACAGTGCAATTATGCACGGGGCCCGCCCCCTTCACCAGAGCAGGCTAGGGGTGGGGCTGGATATATTTTTTCTTACAATGGGGCACAGTGGCTGCATATGATTGGCACAAGTGGCTGCGTTTGATTGGCACAAGTAGCTGCATATGATGGGCACAGTGGCTGCATATGATGGGCACAGTGGCTGCATTTGATTGGCACAAGTGGCTGCATATGATGGGGCATGGTGGCTGCAATTGAATGGCACAAGTGGCTGCATATGATGGGGCACAGCGGCTGCATATGATTGGCATAAGTGGCTGCATATGGTTGGCACAAGTGGCTGCGTTTGATTGGCACATGTGGCTGCATATGATGGGGCACAAGTGGCTGTGCTTGATTGGCACAAGTGGCTGCTTATGATGGGGCACAGTGGCTGCATATGATGGGTGGGTGAAGCTCTATGTTTTTCCTCAACCTCCCCATACACACACACACAGTGCTATTATGCACGGGGCCCGCCCCCTTCACCAGAGCAGGCTAGGGGCGGGGCGGGGCTGGATTTATTTTTTCTTGACCTCGGGTCCCACTACTATACAAAGTGCTATCAAGGGGACTCGCCCCCCTTCTTCGGAGCAGGATAGGGGCGTGTTGGGGCGGGGCTGGAGGCGGCGCTGAAGATAATGTAATTAAAGCGGTAGTAAACCCGTTGACTTTTTTTCCTACACCTGTAAGGGAAAAGCCATAATGAGCTAGTATTGAGAGTATTATGAGATACTTACCTTAGAACGAGGCGCCGGCATCTCACCCAGTCCACGCCGAGGTAGCTGACATTTCCCCTCGGCGTGTCTTCCGGGTATCGCGGCTCCAGCGCTGTGAGTGGCCGGAGCCATGATGTCGTCACTCCCACGCATGCGCGCGGGAGACTTCTTTCCCGCATCTGCTTTCAGCTGAGAATCCCCTGTGCGAATTTGCGCCGCTGCAGTCAGCGGCTCATTGCGAGGGGAATATCTCATAAAAAGTACAGGTTTAGGAGATTTTTTTTTACCTACAGGTAACCCTTATTATAGGCTTACCTGTAGGTGAAAGTTTCAAAAATAAGTATACAACCGCTTTAAGGAACTCGCACCGACTCCGCCCGCTGGCCTGCCCGCTCGCTCGAGTCTTAAATTTTCCTCGACTGAAAAGAGGAGTCTGAGCATGCGCAGTGGAGGTCCGCGTTCAGCTGTGTTGCGACCTAGCCGCACAGGAAGTGACGCGGTCGAGATTCTGCATCCAGTTTAGGAACTTCGCCACGTCAGTCCAGCGCTGCCCTCCCCTTCCCGGTACACAGAGGTAGGTGGTGAGTGGTCGGTGCAGGGAATGGTGTGGGTGTGTTCGCTGTGTGTGGTCAGTGAATGACGTGTCTGTGTTGTGTGCAGGGGGTGAAGGATGGAGACTCTCTTCCGAATCCCGTACACAGTGCTGGAATGTCCCAACCTGAAGCTGAAGAAGCCGTCCTGGCTCCATATGCCCTCAGCTATGACGGTGTACGCCGCGGTGGTGGTCTCCTACTTCCTCATCACTGGAGGTGAGTACAGCTACTGACCTCTGTACTTGTCATTCATCCTATGGGACACACTGCCACCATCATACCTGTACCAGTCGTACCTGGGCATAGTGGGAGACGAGAGAACCTGGGCTTTCTGCAGGGCTCAGTACAACACATGCTGCCTATGCCAAGCCCTGATTGATATATATTGTATGTATTACAGGCACTTCTATAAAATGAATACTGTATATCTGTATCAGATATCTCCTGCTCCTCCAGATGCTGCAAAGCACTGATAGGAGGTGACAATGACACGGATTCCATAACCAGTTATATATGCTCTGATTGCAGCTCCTTCTATAATCTGGAACATTACCTATAAAGTAGAATGTGCTCTGTTGTAGGCTTTTTATTGTATTCTTTCCAGTCTGTTTGCAATCTCTTTGGCGATTTATACACGCGGACGCACAGCTCAGCGGACAGCTGCAGCCTCTGTTGGGTGCCACGATGAATCATCTCCTGTGTGCATGTATGCCGCTTTTTCTATTAATTTCAGTGGGAGCCTGCGTTTTTGGTGCGGTTTTCAAAATGGCACTAAAGATGCAGCATGCAGGACTTTTGAAAACGCACCGCGCCCACCGCGCAGTGGTGTTTAAAGACCCATAGGATTTAAAGGGAAACATATTTTTCTTGCAAGGAAAAACATATTAGTGTGAAAAGGGCCTTAGGAAAATCCAAAATGGCCGAGAGCCTTTCTTTCAGAGTAGTTGGTTAGGTTTTTCTTTTGCAGCGTTACTTTACAGTCCTTGCTAACTCCAATGTTTCAAGCTCCATGTATGCTTACACATTTACAAAATGCAGCTTGTGACTCTGGGGCCCCGATGATGTCATTACAAGCTGTGAATGACGTTGACCTTAACTTGCCACTTCTTACCCTATTGATGGACGGTGTGGAATGCAGAGACATGTATTTATGTTGGCAGTCACGTTGTGATGGTGAATGGCATGCAGCCCTGAAGTGAAGTACAAGATCAAATCACTTGACTTCTATTTGGAAGCGGACAGTAACGTATTTAAAATAGAAATAAAGTCAAAACTTTTTTTTTCATTATGGATAGAGTAAGAGGGGGTTATAACCCCTCTGTTTTTTGCCATCTGTGTCCCATTGTGGAGATTTCCCTTCACTTTCTGTCCTGTAGTAAAAGCAGGAGGTGAAAGCGAATCCCCCCCCCCAAGTGAGAAACTCCCTGGTTGACGCCAGAATCAGCATTCCCCCATTAGAAGGTGCGTTTTCTGGTAACAACCCTAAATTTGGGATTTCTTTCGCATTAATAAAGAGGGGGCACATAAAAACCTAACGGGTGCTCTAATTACTCTCCACTCTATCCAAAACCCCAGTTTTGCCTTCAGTTATACTTTAGAGTGAGTTTAAAGTGTTTACTGTTTAGTCTTCACTGTACTGATATCACACAGCACTGTCAGTGTTTGTGGGTCTGGAGTTCAGCTTTAACGTTTGGATATGTGAAGTGTTTTTTATGGTAAGAGTTGTGAAAACATGGAATAGTTTTTCAAATAAATTGACATTAAAATAATTAGTAGTTTGAAAAAGTATATAACTATGTAAAAGTACAAACTATAAACTTTAATTTAAATATATATATAAAAAAAAAAACATTGAGGGATGTTGTTTCATGGAGTTTATCCCATTGACTTTGAGGGTCAGGAGCTTTCTTCACTACAAGAGCAGATGGGACCAAACTTTATAAGGCTTTTTTGCTTGGATTGACTACAGGTTAAAGGTTCAGAGGATGCAAGATTGTTTTATCTTTTCTTTTTAGTGTTTTTTTTTTTTTTTTTTCATTTTGATTGTGGCAGATGTTCTCTCTATTCAGTTAGGAATTATTTTTTTTTCTGTTTTTTGTTTTTTGTTTCATTGTTTGTTTTTTCTTCCTTATCTTTGTGTCTGCGAACCTATAGGGATCATTTATGATGTCATTGTGGAGCCACCTAGTGTCGGATCCATGACAGATGAACATGGACACCAAAGACCGGTAGCTTTCCTGGCCTACAGGTGAGAGAGCACAAGATGTGTAAACCTTTTTAACTTGGCTTCTGGTTATCTTTTTAACCACTTGCCAACCGTGCTATAGCTGAATGACAGCTACAGCGTAATTGTCCAGTTTGGATTGGGCATGCTTTGTAAATGCTGTGTCCTTCGGATGCAGCTGATCACAGATAGAGGGCCAATCACAGCGGCACTTTACCATGTGATCAGCTATCTGCAATTCCTTTCCTCAGCGCTGTCACTGTCTGAGGAAAGGAAAGCCTATGACCAGTTATCCTGTGACAGGGGACATTTACAGTGCCCTGATTATCAGTGGCCATCTGTGCCACCCAATCAGTGCAGCCTCATCAGCACACATCAATGACGAAGAAAAGTTACTTTTTTGCAACATTTTATAACCGAAACAAAGAAAAGGGTTTTTTTTTTCCCCAAAAAATATTCAGGTTTTTTTTCTTGTTTAGCAAAAAATAAAAATCCCAGTGGTGATTAAATACCACCAAAAGAAAGATCTACCTGTCTCAAGAAAATGATAAAGATTTCAGATGGATACAGTGTTGCATGACCGCACAATTGTCATTCAATATGCGACAGCGCTAAAAATTGGCCTGGACAAGAAGGGGGTGGAAGTATCCAGTAGGCAAGTGGTTAAAGGATAAGTTCACCTTTTGTAACAAGATTACACCCTGAATATGGGTGTAACATGTTACAAATCCATCGGCCCCCCCGCAAAAAGCTGTGCTTTTTTTTTTGTTTTTTTTTTGTTTTTTTTGTTTTTTTACATGAAGTTATCCTTTAAAGGGCAATGTCAGCAGTTGGGAATGCGTGGAGCAAGAGGAGGAGAGTGAGTACTGCATTACTCTTCATGCCGCCCAGTCTCAAGTTTTTTTTTTTTCCTGCCCCCTAAGTCTTTATTGACGTTGGTTTTTCTGACCCGCAGTGGATAAAGCTGATGAATACCACAAGATATGGCTCAGAGTCAATCTACATAGAGTAAAAAAACATTTTTTGAATCTATACTTTCCAAACTCAGGTTCCAGGAAACCATGCTTGTTAGAGTTTCCTGATTATTTATTTAGTAAATTTATATTCTGAAAACAAATGTAAAGCAAGGCCAAATTTACTTCATTTACAGTACACATCCTAAGTGGCCTTGTCACTGCAGCTGGAAAAAAAAAACGGATAGAACATTAGACACCCTGTGGCCTGCAGCCTTCTATACTTCAGAGGACACTCTTATGCCCTGTACACACGGTCGGATTTTCCAACACACAAAGTTTGAGAGCAGGCTATAAAATTTTTCAACAACAAAATTCGTTGTCGGAAATTCCGATCGTGTGTACACAAATCCGACGCACAAAGTTCCACGCATGCTCAGAATAAATAAAGAGATGAAAGCTATTGGCTACTGCCCCGTTTATAGTCCCGACGTACGTGTTTTACGTCACCGCGTTCAGAACGATCGGATTTTCCGACAACTTTGTGTGACCGTGTGTATGCAAGACAAGTTTGAGCCAACATCCGTAGGAAAAAGTCCTAGGATTTTGTTGTCGGATGTTCGATCAATGTCCGATCGTGTGTATGGGGCATAACTGGCCTTTACAAGAAGGCACTTTTGAAGATAGTATAGGGACTGGAATAAATGAGCAGCTGACTTCTGCGGGGGCTAAAAGTAAATCCTCCGCATTACAGGGGGAAAATCATGTCTGAGATGCTACAGCTTCTAGTGACATTTTTTTTCCCAGGCTGCCCAAGCAAGGCCACCTACATAATGTGCAGTTATTCATTTAGTTGCCAAATACAATTCTTACATACATTAAATGTTGCTCTATGTATATTGAAACAAAATATTGGGTGCCTTATTATAAAATATGGAAAATAATGCAAGCTATACAAGATTGTAGTTTTCCAGGATGTCTTTGTACTTCCATCTACACAGTGGAAGGAATATTGTAGGCATCATTCATGAAACTTCCACTGGTAACTTTCATAGACAATCCTGTCAACACTAAGTAAATATTGTCTCCATCCACTTGTGGTAGGTGCTTGCTGTGCTAATATGGGTCTCCAACCTAAATTTGGTGTAGATATTAAAATTTGACCATCTGCCACAGTAGCCATTTCTAATTTTTCAGAATGACCTCAGTGACCTATATTTTATATTTGAATGTTGAACATCAGGGTTAGTTTACAGAGATTTATAGGTATGATGCCAATTACAACACATTTTACTGTCTGTCCACAGAATCCAGATGCTTGGCATATTGAACAAACATTTACATACTTTGCCTAACTACTGCAACACCTTAAATTAACCAGTTCTTAGTACATGGCCAATGTGACAGGTTCACTTCACCCCCACTTTGTATTTATTTATTTGTTTTTTAAGGCTAAGTTCACCTTTTGTAACATGTTACACCTATATTCAGGGTGTAACATGTTACATGTACTGCCCCCCCCCCCACAATAATTAATGTAGAGGCTTTTCAAGTAATTCCTGTAATGTATGTTTGGGTATGAGTGGTAGAATATATTGCACTTTATTGCTTTAGGAAAACTGTGTATACATTTTATATTTGTAATGTCTCCACAGAGTGAACGGTCAGTATATCATGGAAGGACTGGCATCAAGCTTCCTTTTTACCATGGGAGGTTTAGGATTCATTATCCTGGATCGATCCAATGCACCAAATATTCCAAAGCTGAATAGATTTTTGCTGCTTTTTATTGGATTTGTTTGTGTTCTGCTCAGCTTCTTCATGGCGAGAGTCTTCATGAGAATGAAGTTGCCGTAAGTTTTCAGCTACGTGCATCCTGTTACCATAAGATGAATGTCCTTTGAGTCTGTTTACTCTTTTCTGTCATTTCATGCCCATGTTTAAAATAATTTGTTACCATTCTAAAGGCCGGCTAATAGAGCATGTTTCTCAGTTCTTTTCACTGGTAAGATATATAAAGTACACTGTCATGGCCCTAATTTGTCAATGTGCCTCAGATACTGGTTGTCTGCTTGTCCCATAGAGTGAGATTCAGATTTCCATTCTTTGAAAGTTAGCTCTTACAAAGTGCTTTCTTTTTAGTCAGTCTGCCCATCACTAGATGCAGCAATAGGAAGCCTTGTGAAGCAGAAAAAGTCAACTTTTGTTTTTCTTTATAAACTTTTACAAATGAGTACATGTGCTTCTGTTTGAAAGCATACACTGTGAGCAGGTGCTAGATTAACCGATTCTCGACCGGCTTGCGTACATATACTGCAGCACAGTGGCACCGCTGCATGAAACCCGTACAGATATGGGATTCCTTTTAAGAGCTGCAAGGGTGCACGCGCCCGCTGCACGGCGGGGGATACGATGCGTGCACGAGCGCCAAAGCGGGGTTTTGTGTGTAAACTCACAAATCCCTGTGCTGTCAGAGGAAAACATATCGTTTGTTCCTAGTAAATAGGAACAGTGAAATGTCTCCTCTCCTACTTAGTCCTATCCCCATACAGTTAGAACACACTGAGGGAATACACATTTAACCCCTTGATCGCCCCTTAGTGTTAACCCCTTCCTTACCAGTGTAATTTACACAGTAATCTGCATTTTTATAACTCTGTATAAATGTCAATGATCCCAAAAATGTGTCAAATGTCCGATCTGTCCACCGCAATACCGCAGGTCACCGCCATTACTAGTAAATAAATAAAAATGCCATAAATCTTTCCCATAGTTTGTAGACGCTATAACACTAAAACCAATCAAGATACACTTATTGCGATTTTTTTTTTTTTTTTTTTTTTTTTTTTTTTTTGACTGATGAAGAATTTTGTGTTTTTAAAAACCTTTTTGGGGATATTTATTATAGCAAAATAATTTTTTTTTTTTTCAAAATTGTCGCTTTTTTTGTGTATATCGCAAAAAATAAAAAAGTACCAAAAGAAAGCTCTATTTGTGGGGAAAAAAGGATGCAAATTTTGTTTGGGTACAGCATTGCATGACCACCCAATTACCAGTTAAAGCGACGCAGTGCCAAATTGTAAAAAGTGCTCTGCTCTGGTCAGGAAGGGGTTAAAACCTTCCGGGGCTGAAGTGGTTAAAAGGATCCTGGCCTTCAAGATACAAAGCTTTCCTGTTGTGTTTTAAAAGGCAAAAACTGAGTTGCTTGCAAATTCTATATGTTGTAACTGTTTAAGTTTTTGCATGTTTGATATAATCAGAAGGTGCCTTGATAGCAAAATGTTTAACAAGGATGCATTAAGCACCTTTCAATCATAATAAATACTGTCACCGTCTTGCTTTTGTATGTCTTTAATGCATATTTATCACATGCTTATTCTGGGTCATTAACACAATAAGTAAAGCCATAGCTAATTTTCCTAAACATTAGTTTTTAGCTCTAAGGCAGGCTTTTGGAACATGAAAGGTTTTTACTTGGTTTATGTACAATCAAACTTAATTTGTATAAGAGCAGTGTATAGTACAGACTTGCAAAGCTTTTCACCAAGATTTATGCAGCTTTTTAAAGTTTCTAAGCACCCTTCATCCCCAGTTTTAGGATGTAAAACAAGGATCTAAATGGAACAGCTCGCTGTCACTCCACACACGCCTCTACCAGGCTTTAGAGCCCATTCACACAGGGACGACTTGTCAGGCAACCTAGTCGCCTGACAAGTCGCCTCCCGTTCTGTGCTATGGAACCGTTCTAAGGGGAGCGACGCAAGTCGCTCTGACTTAGAAAAAGGTTCCTGTACGACTTCGGGGGCGACTTGGGGCGACTTGCATAGACTTCTATACAGAAGTCGTTTTGCAAGTCGCCCGGGCAGTCATGTGCAGGTCCCCTCGGCCCCAAAAGATTTTACCCCCTTCCTGACCAGAGCACTTTTTGCGATTCGGCACTGCGACGCTTTAACTGACAATTGCGACATTGCACCCAAACAAAATTGACGTCTTTTTTTTTTTTTTTTTTCCCACAAATAGAGCTTTCTTTTGGTGGTATTTGATTGCCTCTGCGGTTTTATTTTTTGCGCTATAAACAATTCAAAACAATTTTGAAAAAACTATTTTACTTTTTGCTATAAAAAATATCCCCCAAAAATATATAAAAAAACTTTTTTTTCCTCCAGTTTAGGCCGATTCTGTATTCTTCTACATATTTTTGGTTAAAAAAAAAAAAAAAAATCCCAATAAGCGTATATTGATTGGTTTGCACAAAAGTTATGGCGTCTACAAAATAGGGGATAGTTTTATGGCTTTATCATTTAGCTTTTTTTTTTTTTTTTTTTTTTTTTTACTTGTAATGGCAGCAACTTATCGGGACTGCAACATTATGGCGGACATGTCAGACAATATTGACACATTTTTGAGACCATAGGCAATTTTACAGCGATCAATGCTATAAAATTGCATTGATTACTGTAAAAATGTCACTGGCAGTGAAGGGGTTAAGTGTGTCCTAGTATGTGTTCTTCTTTTTTTATTTTATAGGTGAACTAACCCTTAAATGAGTGTTTTTTTTTTTTTTTTCTTACAGAGGATACTTGATGAGCTGAAGACGCCTATCATCCATACTTTGCAGTTTTTATAGCAGTAATGATTGGAAGGAATGCAACGTCCATACTGTAAAAAGATGTAGAAATTGTGTGCAAGTGGCAAGAAAAGAACGAACGAAGGGTTACTGACCGCAAAATATTTTTGTAATTTTTTTTTTTTCACTGCATTCTATCCTTATTTCGTTCAGAATAAAACCTTCTGTTTTGGTAGTTTGATGTATTACTGCATGCTACTATAGTGTATTTGGGTAAAATGCATGATCTGTTCATGCAAATTATGTGGTTTCCAGAAACAGTGTGAGCCCACGTTCACACTGGGGGGGGGGTTGGAAAACCAGCATTTCAGTCTGACTTGGGGGGTGATTTGAGAGACATCTGTGCGGGTTCACATAAAAGATGTCTATTGAAGTCGCCAAAAGTAGTGTAGGAACTACTTTTGGGAATCGGTGCGGCACTGATTCAGACTGTGCCGTTGCCGGCAATAGACTCCGATTCAGGATGTGAATCTAGGCTGAAGGTGGTAATTGAACAGGAATTGAACCGTCCTTGTCAGTAAGGATGGTCAAGAATAACCAAGCTAGTGTTCAGACTTGAAGACAAAATTGATGCAAAATGCATACTGGAACCCAGAAGAAACTTTATGGAAAATTAAAGACATTCTCCAGTTTATTCTTTTCTTCTTATCTGTGATTTTGTAGGGCATGCAGTCTACTCTTCTATGTCATCTCTGCCTTAAAGCCTCGTACACAGGCCGAGAGACATCAGCCAAATCAAAAAAAAAGAAAAAAACGTCTGACATTCGTCCAGTGTGTGTGTGTGTGTGTGTCATCTGACAGAAGCTGAGAAGGCCAGCAGCCAACCGGCCAATGGCCGAGAGCACTGACCCACGTGTTCAGGGGGAGTTGTATGGTTTTCAGCCACACCTGTTGTCAAAACACAACAGCTCAGCGGGGAAGATTGCTGTACTAACGTTGGATCGTTAGTACAGCGGCTCTGACTGGAGCTGTCAGTGTGTATTAGTGTGTACCAGGCTTCAGTATAACAATATTTTTTATCTACAGCCTGGCTGGTTATGTTTACATCTACATCTCCTGTCATTCTCCCTTTCCTAGTTCTTGCCCACTCTCCTTTTGTATTGCACCCTCCCTCCCCCCCTTAACACATTGCCATCAGAGCAGCACATGCTGTGTAAGAATACGAAATGCATGGAAATGTAGTCTGAACAGAGGAACAAAAGGTACATAGTGGAGACAAGTTGGAGTATAATGGTCTCTCCTCCGAGCTTGGTCCTGTGTACTAAAAGAGGTCTCAACAAATGATGTGACCACCACTTTACAGCTAAAAAACAGAAAATTGTTTCATACCATAATTTCCTTTTCCTGTTGCCTATCCATGGCAGCATACCTATGACAAGCTCCGCCTTGGCTCCTCCCTCAGGACCAGTGAATATTATAAAAGAAAAGAATTAGTGCACTCCAAGCATACTGAGGGTGGGATTGTATGCTGCCATGGATAGGCACCAGGAAAAGAAAATTACGGTAAGTATGAAACCATTTTCTGATTTCCTGGTGCCTCCATGGCAGCATACCTGTGACAAATAATTAGCTGAAATTGGTGGGATGATGCATAGTAAAAGATTTATTTTAAAAAGAATTTAAAATAGGCAAATGCCGGCCTGATAGCCTGTCTGCCAGTTTCTACAGATGAGAAAGCTGCCGGGTCTACTCTGTAACGTCTCGCAAACGCATGTTGGGATGACCATGATGCTACCCTATAGATAGATACGTCTGCTCTGGCAGTCCAAGAAGCGGGAAACCGGGTGGCATACAGCTCGACTGAAGAGGGGGGTTCCAGGCCCCTTATCCCTGTACACCTCTTTAACCAACTTGATTATCCATGAAACTATTGTACTAGAGCAGGGATCTGCAAACTATGGCTCCCCAGCTGCCGCAGAACCACATGTCCCATGAGGTATTGTAAAGCTCTGATATTCACAGACATGACTAGGCATGATGGATACTGCAGTTCCGGAATGGCCAGAGGGCCTGAGATGATGCTTCTTTGCCCCTGTCTTTCTTTTTTGGAGTATTACAAATCGGTTAGATGAAAGTCTGAAGGGAGTTGTGGCTTGAAGATAGTGTCTTAGTACCGAAGTAATATTGTCTTTGTGAAGAAGGTCAAAATTGGATCTGAAAAGATTGGCAGGGCCCAAGGCTCGGAGATAGCAGAGGAGAACTTAGGGATGAATCCATGTACCATTCTAAGTTCCACTCTATCCGAGTACAACAAAAATATTATTGTCTTCTGATCCCAGAGCCTGAAGTTTTGATACTCCCCTGCCCGATGCCATCGCCACAAAGAAAAATAGTTTCCAAGTGAGATTCCACAAGGATGCTCAATCAGATTGGGCAAAAGGCTGTTTTGATAAGGGCTCAAGAGTGATAGATCCCAAGTGAGAAAGATTTGGTTTAATGGGTGGGCTTATCTTCTTGATTGTCTTGAAGAATTTGATTATTTAAGGATCTTCGGCCCATTTCTTGTCACAGCAGAGATTGCCACCAGCTGTACCTTTTTTAAATTGCTTAATCCTAAATCAAGGTCTGCTTGCAGTAAATCAAGGAGTTGGGAGGAAGAGAGTACATCAGGATTGAAGTTTTGCTGTTCACGAAAGATCTAAACTTATTCCAAACCTTGTCACATGTATTGTTCCTTAAAGGCTCCTGTGCTTTGAGCAGAGTTGAATCAACTCTGGAGGAACAGCCTAATGATTAACCGCTTCAGCCCCACACCATTTGGCTGGCCAAAGACCAGAGCACTTTTTGCGATTCTGCACTGCGTCATTTTAACTGACAATTGCGCAGTCATGCAACGTGGCTCCCAAACAAAATCAACATCCTTTTTTCCCCACAAATAGAGCTTTCTTTTGGTGGTATTTGATCACCTCTGCGGTTTTTATTTTTTGCGCTATAAACAAAAACGTCAATTTTGAAAAAAAAACGCATTTTTTCCCCATAAAAATATATAAAAAACCTTTTTGTTTCCTCAGTTTAGGCCGATACATATTCTACATATTTTTGGTAAAAACAAAAAAATCGCAATAAGCGTATATTGATTTGTTTGCGCAAAAGTTATAGTATCTACAAAATAGGAGATAGTTTTATGGCATTTTTATTAATATTTTTTTTTTTTTATACTAGTAATGGCGGCGATCAGAAAATGTTTTTTTTTTTATTATCGTGACTGCGACATTATGGCAGACACATCAGACAATTTTGACACGTTTTTGGGACCATTGGCATTAATACAGCGATCAGTGCGATTAAAACTGCACTGATTACTGTAAAAATGTCACTGGCAGTGAAGGAGTTAACACTAGGAGGCAGTGAAGGGGTTAATGTGTGTCCTAGGAAGTGTTTTAACTGAAGGGGGATGTGGACTGTGCAGGGAAACTAACAGATCGTCTGTTCATACTCTGTATGAACAGACGATCTGTCAGTTCTCATATCAGAGAAGTGGAAACTGTGTGTTTACACACACAGATCCCGGTTCTCTGTGTGGCCGAGCGATTGCGGGAGCCCAGCGGTGATCGAGAGCGCCGGGCACTCGCATTGGCTCGGGGGCTAGTGGCCACAGGGCGAAGCGATGTTACATAAAGTAGTTTCGCCCAGCCGTGCCATTCTGCCGCAGTACAACTGCGGCGGCTGGTCGGCATATGGTTAAAGCCTCTATGTTAACATTCTAATGTGAAGGTTCAATCTGTGAGGGTTCTGATGGGTGCGATGTCTTTAGCCAGAAGAAAGGGTATCAGAGGAATATTTACCGGAGGCGGGACACTAAGCAATATTGCCCTAGGGAATCATGGGTCTCCCTGCAAATATGGCAGGACTGTTCTCACCATTTATTGTTGATATTGTAAGTCTCGAGAGAATTTGAGGTAGGAGGCCGGAGGCCTAAATTAGATTGCATGCCCGTGGACTTGACAGGGCATCTATTGCTTCTGCCCAAGGGTGAGGTAGATGAGAAATAAACCTCCGCAGCTTGGTATTGCTTGCTGTAGCAAAAGGATGCAGTTCAGGAAAGGTCCACTGGCCCACAATCCAACTGAAAAACTTTGGTTGTAGGGACCATTTGTTGGGATCCAGGAATCCTTGGGATAGGTGATCAGCGTCTGTGTTTTAAACGGACTGGAAGATAGTCTACTCTTAGGTCCTTCAGATTCCCCTCTGCCCAAATGAAGATGGGTTCCACTTCCCTTGGTAAGGAACTGTTGTTGGTTTCACCTTGGTGATGTATGTATGATATTGCAGCTCTATTGTCTATCCAAATCAGAACTGATTTGTCCTTGATCTGAGAGATCAAATGCTGTCGATGTGAGATAAGCTGCCTGGATTTCCAGGATATTTGCGATTATGTCTGCTGCATTAAACGCCCATCTCTCTTGATCCAACATCTGGTTGCAATGTGCCTCCTAGCCTATTGCATTGGCGTCTGTGGTAACTGTGGTCCAGAAGACATGGCTTAATGGATGTGGCTTTACAGCATCTCCCTCTTTGTCCACTAGTGCAGACCCTGTGCATCAAACTTGTTTGATATATGGACTGGGATAGATGGTTTGCTCCAATGCTTCAGGAATTTGAGCTTAAAGGTTCCTGAGGTATCCATGTGTCCATGGGACCATCTGGATAGAAAGACAAAAATCCCAATTAAGTTGTTAGCTCGAGGCTGTTATGTAGTACCATGTCCTCGCTCTCCTTACTTTCTGAATGATCGCCCACACTTTCTGAGATGGCAGGGACACCGTCCCTTTTGCGGTGTTGAAAGAGGCGGCTAAACTGGAGAAAAGATGACTCGTTTGATGATTTACCATCCAAATGTATCTTAATAATGTAGGCCACAGCATCCACCTGTGTTCCACTAGCTGGGCTGGATCTTTTGATAAAAGGAGGATATGGTTAGTGATAAGAACCGACACCCAGTTCTCATAAAGAAGCTTGGATAGTGATCCGAGCCCTCGTAATGGCTCTGAGGGAAGTGCAGGGTCCGAAGGAGAGACTCGAATTGTAGATGGGCTTGGTTGACCGAAAATCTCATACTTCTAACAGTTGTAGTATGGGTGCGTGCAAGTAAGCATCCCTGATTCCCCGGGTATATCTAATTCTGCAGTTCTGGGGAATCAAGTCTGACTTTCCTCCTGTGACGGGGGAAATGGCTTTCTGTAACCTTTCTGCAAAGAGTGATTTACCATCAAATAAAGGGTATTTATACCAATTTTGTTTTGACATGGTGTCAGCTGCCCATAGTTCTGACCACAATACCCATATGGCTATCACAAGTAGTGACGTTGATCTTGTGAAACAACAAATGGTATCCATCGCTGTCTCATCGGAGAAGTCTGCTGAAAGCCATAATTCGTCCAAAGCCTTGACTATATTTTCCCTGGGAACATTTTGATGAATCACTGTTTCCATGTTTTTGGTCCATGCCCACAAGGCTTTGGATACAGATAAGGCAATTGCTGACTTCCAGGCGTTTACCTGCCATTTGGTAAGCTCCTTCAAGTTGGGGTCTCTTCATCTGTCTAAAGGATCTGCAACTGAGGCTGAATTATCGATTGGTGAGATGAAATTCTTTGTTATACGAACCACTGCCACGTCTACCTCCAGCGGGGACCGTCTGCCATTGCAGAATCTTGTTCGGACCGTGGATAGTTTTTTCCTAGGCAATTGAGAGGAAAACATAATATTTTTCTTCTTTTCTTTGCTTTTCAACAATGTCTCTGATATCCATCAGAGTAAGCCTATGTTTCCACTATTGCGACCAGAAAGTCACTCTGTTTTGATGCGACTTGAAACAATGCCTGTGTATTCTTGAGGTCTATGGACCTCTAGTCGCATCAAAGTGGGACCAAAGTAGTGCAGGGACTACTTTGAAGTCACTGCGACCTGAAATTGCACAGATATAAGCGGTATTCATTGGAAATCATGGGGTATGACTTGTCATGCGACTTGGGACTGCAAAGTCGCATGACAAGTTGCACTAGTGGAAACCGAGCCGAAAGAAGGAAACCTGCTTCTTTAGAAATGGGAAGTACATCTTTTGAATATTCAGATGTAGTGTCAGCTTTCTCCCAGCCAATAGCTAGCTTTATAGCCTGGACATAGGGCTGAACTAAGAAAAAGTTGAAGTCTGATGGCCGAGCTCTTCTGAGGTATCTTCAGATGGCCCAACATCATTTAGAGGTCTAGGAGGGATACTTGCTGCATGGTGAGAGGATTCTCTCAAGGATCAGCCAGGAAGAGTTAACTTCTCTGGAGGAGATTGAGCTAATTGCTGCAATAGAACTGCTGTTGCTCCTTCCCCTATGTATCCCCCTGCCCATCATTTGAGTAGGACAGCTTACCTGTTAACCCTCTGACGCTCTGTCTGCTGCATAGACTCTAAAACAGCTTTTGCAGACCACTTGGCTGGTAATGGGATGACACCGCATGCTCGCCATTTAGGGATTTGAGAGTTGGTGAATGTGAAAAACTATTTCTTTTTATGGATGAACCCTCGCCGCTTGCATGGTAGCCTGATCTGGTTGGGGCCTTCATAGGTTTGTTTATGTCGCCTTGATGTCCGCTTGGACTTCTTCTGGCGTACAAGGCTGAAATACATAAACGTACCAGCATAAGTGCGCTCTTTTTTTTTTTACTCACTTGGACGACGGTCCCTACCTTAAATGTTGGGGAGGGTCTTATCTGGGTGGCATACTGCTTATTTTAGGCAACAGACAGAAAAAGCAGCTAGAGAAAGATAAAGCAGTTAGTGACTGGTATTTCAGCAGGTGCAAGGAGACGGTATTCTAAAGTAAAGAAAAAGAAAGAAATTACATTTACCGTTGGCAAAAACAGGGTCCCCTTCAGGAGCTCCCCGCATAGGCAACCTCCTCAGATGACAATAGGCTGCCATGCTGAAAGCCCCCAGTAATAAACAATGGAGAGGGGAGGGACATCTGTGGAAGATACAACCCTCTAAGAAATTATTTTGAAAAACAAGGGCAAAAAAATGTAAAATTTGACCCTATCAAGAGGCCACATAGGCACTAGGACCTATGTGGCCTGCCCGGCCCACCGAGCCGGCTCCTGACGTCCACGCATGCGCAGAGCAGGCAGGAAGACGCTGAGGGACTCAGAAAACCCGGCACGAGGTGCGCGCCGTCCACAATCGTAACCAGGAATGAAGGTACAATATCACAAGGAGGGGAAGGTGGTGGGGGAGGAAGAAAGCGAACAAGAGAGAGGAACGCAAAGAAAGGAAACCAAGAGAGAATGGATGGCAGGAGGGAGAAATGGAAGGATAAGGCTAAGTGAAAAATAGATATAGCTGCTTTCTCTGCTGCAGGCTTGAGCAAATGCCAGTTTATAAATGCAGATAGGAACTCTTAGTTAAGAGACAACTGCTGTCCCAAAAGACCCACAGAAGGGACTCCAATTCCCTCCTTCAAATACAGCTTATGGTATAAATAATTTTCTCCCCTCAAAACTAACCCCACAGCACAAATCCCCCCCCCCCAAAAAAAAATAAAAAACATTTTATCTCCCTCACCTAACTTCCCCCTGCAAGCATAAATCCCTCCCCCCAATATCCCCTTCCAGTATAAATCCTCCCCATCAAAAACCTCCTAGGTAAAATCCTCTTACCCTCCCCCAAATTCCCCCTCACAGCACTAATCCTGCCCCCCCACCCCCATATTCAACCTCTCAGCAAAAATCCTCAGCCCCATATACCCCCTTCCAGCACAAAACCCCCCTTTCAGTACAAACCTTACTCTCCATCTCCCCCTCCCAGTAAAAAACCCCCGTCTGAGCACAAATCGTCATCCTCTCATATCCCCTCCCAGCACAAATCCCCCCCTCTCAGCACAAAATGCCCCCCATATCCCCCCTTTCAGCATAAACTCCCCAAACCTCTCCTTATACTAATTCTCTTAAGCCCCCTCCCCAAATCCCCCCTCTCAGCACAAATCATCCCCCCCAAGCACAGACTTCAGTTAATGGGACCTCAGCGCCGGGAGATCTCCTTCCCAGGTTCCTCCTCCTGTCCTGTCAGAACTGAGGAGGAACCTATGGGAAACTTCCCTTGGCACTCTGATCACTGTGCTGGAGACCTGGGGACACCGATCAGGAGTTGTGGGCAAATGCTCAGTGCTAGCGATCGCCGACATTCCCGCTGCCACATAGTGCTGGCCCTGGTGATACCACACACCGCGATCCATTCTCTGTATTGCAACCATCATCTCCCCGCTGGCTGCCGGTCACCGTAACTTGATGATGAGGAGATGTCTGCTGCAATACAGAAACTGGATCGCAATGTGCGTTATCCCATACGCATAGCTCCCAACTGTCCCTGATTTCGAGGGACTTTCCCTGATTTGGAGCAGTGTCCCTCTGTCCCTCATTTTGGTCTGATCTCTATAGTTGTATATAAAATGCACTTTTTTTTTTTTCAAAAAGTGTTTCCCAGTACTAAACCTTTCATCCGATTTCTAAATTGCTGCATTTGTACATTTTAAAAACCAATATGAAGGAATAGTAGTGGTAAAAAAAAGCACTTGTGGATTTAATTAACCTTTTTTCTGGGGTTAATTCTCCTTTAAGGGGGTGTGACAGGGGGCGTGTCCTATGCCTACATACGTTTGATAGTAGGTGTCCCTTATTCCCATCTCAAAATTTTGGTAGGTATGCATACACCCTGCACAAGCTGCTGGGCAGAGGCACCCAGTGCCCATGCTAGCGTGCCCCTGCCGGACAAGTCACTGGAACCAAGGGCCAGAACTTTTTCCAGCACTGGGCTCCATTCTGGGACTCAGATTTGATTTTTTAAATGTTGCGCTCACATATTATTTAGTATGCATGCACTGAAAGAATACTGTATCTAAAACCCCAAACTGAAATATAATATACAATATTGTAGAGAAATACGTGTTGATCTTGCCAGAAATACAATGGGGGAGATTTACGAAAACTGGTTCACACAGAATCTGGTGCAGCCGTGCATATTAACCAATCAGCTTTTAGGTTTCATTGTCAATAGATTAATTGAACAAGCTGAAGTTAAAAGCTGATTGGTCACTATGCTCTGGTTATTATGCACAACTGCACCAGTTTTAGTAAATCCCCCACAATGTCTTTGTTATTTCCTGTGAGCGGAAAAAGAAAGCACAAGCATCTTTTTATTGCTTGTATAAGTCACTAGTCCAATCAATCCACCATGTAATGAAGATAGAAAAAGGTTGATAGGTTTGTGTCATGTTTGTAGTGCAACCATGACAATCATGAGCCCCTCCCATAGCGAAGGTGCATAGTCACAAAGAGAGAGTGTTATTTGCAGGATTACCAAGTGAAAATAAATGAAAAAAGCCTGAAAAAAGAAAACCAATGCAGCCACCTCTTTTAAGGGTTAGTAAACTGCGACATATTCCATTTTTGCTTTTGAGTTTAGATATGTTTTTGTTTTTTTTAAATATATTTATTAAGAATTTTCGTACAAAAGTAGAAAAATATCACAAACACGAGTCATATATTAGCGAAGGCTAGATATGCTTTTAGCTTGAAAAATTATATTTATTGCTAGGTTCACTGTAATATGAATATGTGAACCTTTTGTTTAGTGACAGTTTGAATGAGAGTTTTTGGCCAGGTTCACACCTATGCAAATTAGATGTGGGTTTCCCCGCATCTAATTCGCATAGCAGGAGAATGTGACTGGCTCCCTATGGAGCCGGTTCACATATCCCCGTTGCGGCTGCGGAGCGCACTGCATAGAAACGCTGTGCGTCTTTATACAGATAGTATGGCTGATATCGCATTCGGGCAAAACTCGCACAGGACCCTTTTTTTGGTTCGCACCAGAATCGGATTGCATGGGCGTTCACACCTATGCGATCCGATTAATGTCTGAACTGTCAGTTCGCAGTGCGATATGCAAGCTGAAATTGGGGTGTCATTAGCAATGTATTGCCACTCCCAGCAGTTCGCATAGGGCAGTGTGAACTGCCGTGTGAGTCGGGTGCGATGCGGAAAATGAAACACTAAAGCCTCGTACACACGCTTACATTTTCGGACAACCATTCATCCGTTTTTTTAGGCATGCTAGTCTCATGTCGAAAGTGAAGAGGTTACTCACCATACGAAAATTTTCGTACGATAGAATACAACGTCAGAAGTGATGTAATGTGTTGAATGGTTTTGTATGTATTCTTTCATTTCTGAGCATGCGTAGTCTTGCTCTTACGATTTTTTTTCGTCCGAAAACCATACTAGTTATACGAAAATTGGACGTTGCGTTCACATTCGACAAAAATGTTATAGTCTGCACCAGTGCTGATCCTGACCTCCCTGGGGCCCTAAGCAAAATTCTGCTAAGGGGCTCTCTACCTGACCCGTGATGCCGTGAGCTATGTAAACCATTTGCCATTGCCACACAGTCACACCTGACACTTCAGTGCTCCAAATACAATCCTCCCTCCCTAGAGAGCCCTCCCTTACATCAGGGTCTCCAGAGAGCCTCCCCTTACATCAGGGTCCCCAGAGAGCCCCTCCTTACATCAGGGTCCCCAGAGAGCCTCCCCTTACATCAGGGTCCCCAGAGAGCCCCTCCTTACATCAGGGTCCCCAGAGAGCCCCCCTTGAATCAGTGTCCTCAGAGAGTCTCCCCCTACATCAGGGTCCCCAGAGAGCCTCCCCCTACATTAGGGTCCCCAGAGAGCCTCCCATTACATCAGGGTCCCCAGAGAGCCTCCCCTTACATCAGGGTCCCCAGAAAGCCCCTCCTTACACCAGGGTCCCCAGAGAGCCTACCCTTACACCAGGGTCCCCAGAAAGCCTCCCCTTACACCAGGGTCCCCAGAGAGCCCCCCCTTATACCAGGGTCCCCAGAGAGCCCCCCTTACACCAGGGTCCCCAGAGATCCTCCCCTTACACCAGGATCCCCCGAGAGCCCCCCTTACATTAGTGTCCCCAGAGAGCCTTCCCTGTTACTCTAGTGTCCCCAGAGAGCCCCTCCTTACACAGGGTCCCCAGAGAACCCCCCTCTTACATCAGTGTCCCCAGAGGGCCCCCTCTTACATCAGTGTCCCCAGAGGGCCCTGTCTATATATTAGTGTCCCCAGAGAGCCCCCCTCTTACATTAGTGTCCCCAGAGGCCCCCCTCTTACATCAGTGTCCCCAGAGGGCCCCTTTCTTACATTAGTGTCCCCAGAGGCCCCCATCTTACATCAGTGTCCCCAGAGGGCCCCTTTCTTACATTAGTGTCCCCAGAATGCCCCCCCTCTTACATCAGGGTCCCCAAACAGCTGACTCCCCCCTCTTGCAGAGGTTCCCCTGTACCTGGCTGGGGGAAGTGGGAGGCAGCAATCGGCAGCTCTATGGTGTCCACAGGCAGTGGGATCTCCCTGGAGCTAATAGTTCTATCTCCGAATGTATACAGCCGGTGTCCTATCGAAAATAGTCCCCCATCGGATAGTGACCATCCTGTAGTGCGCAGGCGCTGAGGAGACTCCGAAAATCTACCAACATCAACAGCTGATCGTGAGCTCTACACGGCGCATGCGCACTTAATACCACATTCTGTCACACGCTCCTGCACGCTCCCAATGCTCGTAAACTTTGCAAGGGGCGGTGTGCCTACACAATGTCCACAGCTAGGGCGGTGATAACGGCGGGTACTTCAATTTTACAATGGGTCCAGCAAACCTGCCCATAAACATTGCTAAACCCACCCCTCAGTTCAGTAAACACGTCCTGCAAACATCCGCCCATTTCACAAATCCACCCCCTCGAGCATCGGGAGCGTGCAGGAGCGTGTGACAGAATGTAATATTAATTGCGCAGGCGCCGTATAAACCAGCTGTTCTTCTTAGGAGACTTTCGGTGTCTCCTTTGTCCTCCGTACTGTACAAGCGCTGCGCCTGCACAGTATGGAGCGGACACTATCCAATGGGGGGACACTTCTCGTCAGAACATCGGGTCAGAGGCCCCTCCCTTCTCCTCTCCACTGTATACACTGACACTCGAGAGAGTACTACAAGCTCCAGGGAGATCCCGCCGGCCACACAGGCACCATAGAGCTGCAGATCGCCGCCTTCCGACTCCTCCTACCTCTCCCTACTGCACTCTAAATGGCCAGCCAGAGGTGCAGGGGGGATGCTGGGTGTTGGGGGCCCCACGCAGCTTGCGGGGCCCTATGCAGCTTGCGTAGTGAGTGTATAGGGCGGATCGGCTCTGGTCTGCACATCCAGCTTTTCTCAGACGAAAAACCTGAGTCAACTTTTGAAAGCACCGTACTAACGATCCGAAAATCGGCAGATCGTTCGTCGGACGTAATTTTACTTTTCGTATCGTGTGTACGGCCCTTAATCCCATACATGTTATTAGATTTTCTGCAGATTTTTGTCTTCAGATTTACCAAAACTATGTAGTGCAAGGGCATGCCTGATTGCATACAAATTGAAACTCTTAAGGTTTTTACGTCATATTATATGTTTTTGGTAAATCTGAAGACAAAAATCTGCAGAAAATCTAATAGTGTGTATGGGGTCTTAAGGTCTGTTGTTATGAGATTTGTTGGACAAATGTCAAACACCTTTGTGCAGGCTCAGGTCAGTTTTTCCTGCATAGTCTACATTCATTTCTATGATCACCAGCTCCACCTAGTGGCTTAAATGTAGTACATTTTCTGATTGAGTTGGTTCGGTACTGCATTTTGGTCATTAGATGGCGCTGACAATCATAGGCATTAATCTATTCCAGAAAAAATAGGAAAACTTATCCAGTGGGTACAAATGTGTGTGATGTTCGACCCCTAAATTCACACCTAAGGCTGGCCATACAGTATACAATATACTGTACAATTTTCCTTTAGATTTACCAAAACCATATAATATAAGTTCAAATCTAAACACGTTCAATTTGTATGCAGTCAGGCAGGCCCTTGTACTACATAGTTGAAGGTAAATCTAATGCCCCGTACACACGATCAGACTTTCCGACAACAAAACTGTAGATTTTTGTTAGAAGGTTGTTGGCTCCAACTTGTCTTGCATGCACACGGTCACACAAATGTTGGCCAACAATTACGAACGTGGGAACGTGGTGATGTACAACACGTACGACGAGCCGAGAAAAAGGAAGTTCATTAGCCAGTGCGGCTCCTTCTGCTTGATTCCGAGCATGCGTGAACTTTTGTGCGTCGGACTTGTGTACACACGATTGGAAATTCCGACAGCAAAGTTTTGTTGGCGGAAAATTTGAGAACCTGCTAACCAACATTTGTTGGAGGAAAGTCCGACAACAAATGTTCGATGGAGCATGCACACGGTCAGACTTTCCACCAACAAGCTCAGATCCAACATTTGTTGTCGGAAAATCCAATCGTGTGTAAAGGGAATTGAATAAGAAAATTGTATATAAGGTCAGCTTAAGTCTCCTTTCACACGGAGTGGACTCCACCACTTGCTCAGCAGGGAATATGTCCTCTGATCCCTGCTGAGCAGGCAGATGACTGGTCCATGTCCGCTCTGTTTATTCATCCACAGACACATTCCGTTCTCCTCTATGAGTGATTGGATATAAACAGACTTTCTGTCCCTTTACATCTGCTGCTCCATAGAGGAGAATGGAGGATCCACCTGTCCGTTTTTCAGAAGTTCGTGAGAGTTTTGTACTGTGTGTCAATGCGTTCAGCTTGTCAGGACATTCAGCTTGCTAACTTACAGTGAAATGTGCCTACAGGATTAACCTTCTCATTTTAAACTGCCCACCCTCCGTGATAAAAAGTGATGCTGCATGGCAGTATACAATATGCATTTCTGTTCCAGCTATATTATTTTTACTATATTATATATTCTATTCCATGCTTCCGTATACCGTGTTAGAGAAAGTTTGGTTCGTACATCCAGAAATATACCTTTATAAAGTGTGTATGGGAGCGGTGCTTAGCATGCCCATTTGGGGAACCCAGAGCAAAGTCTTGCTAGTGCCGCCTGTTGCAGGCTTGGGCTGCAGGCACAGGAAATCAGCATTAAGGCAGGGCTCTAACTTAAAAGCGAGACCCTCCCATGAGAATACAATTATATTATTGGCTGTTAGGATGCCAGCAGCTGTAAAGCTTTAATGGTGCACAATGAAAACCTGTGGCTTAGTGTATCTAAAAGGCAGGCTTCATCCATCCGCTGGCTTGTATACAATTTTCTGGGTAATTTTTCGGCAAGAAACCTGAAGGTACCCCAGGGTGTCTGGGCACCCTTGTTGAAAAAGCGTACCTCTGCCATGAGGTCGATCACAGAATGTGGAGAACCAGTCGTTAGAGAATTAGCCAGCGGTACACTCCTGAAAATCACAGGAAAACCCAGCCAGCAGAGATAACCCTCTCAGGGTTTACTAGCTCACAAGGGCAACCACAAATTACAGTATAATCAACTCACATTAGACTACACAGTTTTCTTACAGACATGCAGACTAAGTAACCAAACCCATGTAGCACTACCCCTGCAAGGGCCGCTGGATTCTTGGGTCCTCCCTTGAGCACACAGCCAGGCAACAGGAACTTTTGCCGATTTCATGCAGACTCAAGAATCAGTCCAGGAGATGTTTGTTTTGTTTTTGTTTATTTAAGGTGGTTAAAACTTGGATGGGAGTGGAAACATGGAATGCCCAGAACTGTAGAACCTAAAGGCAAACTTGAGGACTAGCTAACTTTCTGGCTGCTAGGAATTAATGTTGCAAAGCTGTCCTCCTGTAGGGTTGATGGTACAGCAAAACAGATAGCAAAAAGTTCCAACTGCTGAATAAAGGTGCTAATGCACCTGGCTGCTCTTGAATCCCCAGCTAGAGGTGTAGGGTGACTTTCTTAGTTTTGAACTGTCACTAAGCTGTCCCTTAGTTATGGACAAAGTACTGTACCTTGCTGTCCCAGCTTGGGGTGTGAAGAATTAAGTTTTCTCACTCAGTCCCTCTTAAATTAATCCTGAGGTCCAGATGGCTGCTGCAACAGGCTTCCGCTGAACAGGCCCAGCTCCTGACTGTCAGGGTAGCTCCATCTAAGCCTAGACTAGGCTCGAAAGGAGTATGAGTCTTCAGCTCTCTCTATTTCTCTCTCTTCCACTAGCTTCATCCTTTTGCCCAGGGGCAGAGCCCCCCCAGAACAGGGATCTCCTCCTGGCAACTGGACCCTAGACTCTACTCCCACATGGCCAGGCTCCAGAACATTTATGACCTACCTCCTCACCTACATCCCAGGGATTGGGAGGAAACTCCATAAATATTCAGGCTTTGTCGCTGTTCCTCCACCCTCTAACTTCCAGAACTATCCAGCACATTCTGGAAGCCAGGGGGAGTTAACAGAGATCCAGCCTTTGAAGCTCTGTGCACCAACACAAGCCAAATATACCCCAGCTCCTCTGCCTACAGCGGAGCCAACTAAATGTGCCTTCTCTGTACACTAAGGGTGCCACACCCAGAAGAAAACATGAAAAAAATATTTAAAACAGGGAACAATTTGCACCTGCTTATACATTCACCAAACTTCCATTATGGGGGTGGTCATGTTCTGTCTACATGGTCCATCTGTATGTGAAAATGTATCCACCATCCTCTGTGCATTCCAAGAAGGACTATATTTATAAGTGCTGATGCATCCAGTGCCGTCACAGAAATGTACCTCTAATTTCTACCAGGATTAATGAATGAAAATGGGGACATGTGCATTAGAAAAGGAAGGGACATTAGTTCCTGGGATTTGCAGTCTCAGGAGAGCATGCACGTGACCCCAATACATGTGCACTGCTTGTACAGTAACTAGAAAACAGGAGTGAAAAGGAGATGGCCTTCTTTGCTAGCATGGGGAAAAAGCGATTGTGAGGGGAAAAATTTGGTATTGTTAAACATTCATTACAAATCTTAGTGAAGTGATGATGTGTAGGACATTATCCTGGATTATAATGTAATTTTTTACATGGAGTGTTTAAAACACATGCATCCTGCTGTATGTTGTGTAGGAGCAGTGAGGGCAGGTAGTAAGACACTATCAAGTACAAGGTGCAGTGACATGCAGTGATAACAGGTGCCTCTAGGGGGTGACATGTGAGCCACAACTCCCAACCTCCCAACAACAACTGTTTACATTTTCTTTTATTGGTATCAGAAAATGACACTTCATTCAGCTCTCTGCAACTCAACTGGTAATCCAGATGCATATGGAAGGTAGCCACAAAACAAATAAATGAATAATCTTTTGGAAATCATGTATCCAAAGGAATAAGACAGAAACCTCATGTGTTACTAATTTCCACCCCTGGAAGTAGAATAAAAAAAATTTTTATGCCTTAAACACAAAGTCTAATGTATCGCCACCACGACAGTTAATATGTTTTGATGCATTCGATGGATATATTGTGTCTGAATTGTCCCATAAGTGTTTCTGGGTTCTCTTATCTTTATTTTAGCATACCAGTGGCACAACCCACATATCACACTTTGCAGCTACAACACATAATTAAATATACCACATACAGTACATCATTTTTCACAAATCTATAACACATACAGTATAGCTTGTCCATATTTATAATAACCTACTGTACTCTACCACATTTGCTAATGTGGTGCTTTTTCTGCTACTAATTTAGGGAAATGTATGGCACCTAAAGTGGCGGACTTACAGCTGATATGTATCACCCCTTTTCTTCTAATTTGTTGGTATACACTGTTACCATAAAGGATAGCTTAGTCTTTAAAGTGTGTGTCCAGCCAGGGGTGTAAAACCCTGGGGTACACTTCGCACCCTGAGAAAAGAAATGTTGTATAGTGTGACTTGGTGAAAGGTGGGTGGACTTTATAGTGCGAACAGTGGAAGGGACTTTACTAGTTCGACTCTACAGCAATTTTTTTCATTTTTTTGTAAAAATCTGCATTTTTGGCCATAAAATTATTTAAAACCTCCAGAACATTACTATACACCACCCATCTACATTGTTACAATTTGCTCCTGGCTGGCTCAGTTAACTTGGGGACATGAGCACAGACATGAAAAACTGGAACACAGAACCTGCCTACACACTTTTTGGTAAAATATAAAAGATGGGGTTGTGTCGAGTAAATGGATACCAAACTAATTATGTCTTAATATTGCATGCATCCATGATATTGCAAAAAATGGTGGTACCCAAAAATATCCGTGCATGACTTTAAAGCTTTTACTGCTCATCAATTTAGCAGTTTAGAGTTAACAATGAGATATGGCACTAGAAGTATTGCTGTCATTCTGGCAATTTACTATACATACATGTGTGCACTCTTTGCTTTCTTTTGCATCTACCGTATAACTTTATTGCAGGTATTAATATTGTGGCGAAAATTTTACACAGCTCTTTACACTATATTATATATATAGTATAGTTGTGGGTATGTGCAGGGCAATGGGGGTTACATATTTTTTTTATACATTTTATTACATAATTTTTTACATTTATTTTTATTTAACTTTATTGCTGTCACAAGGGGCTAACAAACCCCCATGTGATAGCACTGGGCAGATGACAGGCTCTCTTTATGAAGACATCAGGGGTCTATTAGACCCCCAATGGCTCCCCTGCCCTCTAAAGCAGCTAACCAAACACATAATGTGCTTGGTTAGCTGCTTCCCTGGTTGTATCAGCCAAGGAATGACAGATCTGAAACTGGAAGTTCCCTCCCCCTCATCATCCTGAAGCCCTTTGATGTGGTCCAGGCTCCTGGATAGAGCAAGAGAGCCTGGGAACCATGGAGGGGGGTGCTGATGGGTTTTACTTTACAGCCAGGAGCCAGCTGAACAAAATGAGCACAAGCTTATGACTTACTGCAGCAATTAAAACTTGGCCTTCTCACTGTATGCGTACCACACTTATACCACCTTTCTTCTGTACCCTCAAAATATGCCTACTTACTGTGCCACAAGCACAAGTCTCACAAACATAACCTTGGCCTCTGCACCTGGAAAGGAGAAAACTTGCAGAAGGTGCAGCGCCTGAAACAGAGGCAGAGACGGTAATAAAAAGGAGACAGGGGTTATAGTCTTTTCCTCTTTATCTATATATTTACAGAGGTGTGTGTGTGTGTGTACGTATATAGGTATATATATATATATTACTCTGACAGAGTGTAAAGAAAGAGGAAATCCATTACAGGAGAGAGCATCTGGGAGCAAGCGCTGTATTAAGGACAGGGGATTGTCCAAATTTTCATTTTTTTTTCATCTGTGACACAATAGGTTAAAGTGGCAAGCAAGTGGGAAACTGTACGTAATGTTGACTATTATAGTCAATGCCATCCCATCCTGTATGAATAAAACAGTATCTTTACTTGACCACTAGATGTCCCCCTAGGTCAAAGAGTCATTTTTCAGTGTGAAAGAATCTGTTTCATGTAACCAAGAAAAGATGTTGGATGATCTGTATACTTTTAAAGCAAATGCTCACAGAAATTAACACAATAGTGCCGTCATGCTAATGTGCCCTCACCAACCCAACTTAAAGGTTATGCTAACAGTTTATCCAAAACCATTTTTTTTATTTTTTTATCCCCCCCCCCCCCCCCCCCCCGCGTGCATTGCTATGTAGCATCAAGAGTAGCATAATGCTTTCCTAAAGTAAAACACATACACTATATTACCAAAAGTATTGGGACACCTGCCTTTACATACACATGAATTTTAATGGCATCCCAGTCTTATTCCGTGTGTCTAAATGGACACACGGAGCTGCGGCTTGGCTCGGATTCCCCCATAGCAAGCTGCTTGCTCTGGGGGCACTCGACAGGAGGGAGGGGCCAGGAGCAGCGAAGAGGGACCTGAGAAGAGGAGGATCCAGGCTGCCCTGTGCAAATCCACTGCATAGAGCAGGTAAGTATAACATGTTTGTTATTTAGAAAAATAAAAAAAAAACGAGACTTTAGTATCACTTACACCTTGTGTCCTCAGGACTTACCTGGGGATACTATACCACCAGCAATGCCTACATAATACAAATGTTGTTGCAAGCATTGTTTGTTTTATATGTATGGATATGTGTCCCTTTTTACCAATTTTTGTACAAATAAAATGTAAAAACTTTAATCATATAAATCTGCGTTATTTTCTGGGTACCAAGATAGTCCATTTTCCTTATATTGGGGGTCTAGTGGGGATAAACCCTGGCTTTACCAATATTGCTATCAACATGATGGTACCTTGTAGAGATCCAACTATTTTGAGGCATACATTTACTTACAGAGAGGACAACTGTGGATGGAGGAAGGGGACTGCAGAATTGATGGGTGTGAATGGGGGAAGAGGGTGTGTTGAGAACTGTGGATGAAGGGAGTCCAGAGGTGACCACTGTTGATGGATGACAGGGGATACAAAGGTGACATTTGTGGATGTAGGAAAGGGGGTGCAGAGGTGACAACTGTGAAGGGAGGAATGAGGAGGCAGTGGTGACAGCTATGGAAGGAGGACGGGGGATGCAGCGGTGACCGCTATGGAAGTGGGGATGCAGCGGTGACAGCTATGGAAAGAGGAAGGAGGATGCAGCGGTGACAGCTATGGAAGGAGGAAGGGGGATGCAGCGGTGACAGCTATGGAAGGAGGAAGGGGGATGCAGAGGTGACAGCTATGTAAGGAGGAAGGGGGATGCAGCGGTGACCGCTATGGAAGGGGGATGCAGCAGTGACAGCTATGGAAGGAGGAAGGGGGATGCAGCGGTGACAGCTATGGAAGGAGGAAGGGGGATGCAATGGTGACAGCTATGGAAGGAGGAAGGGGGATGCAGCAGTGACAGCTATGGAAGGAGGAAGGGGGATGCAGCGGTGACAGCTATAGAAGGAGGAAGGGGGAAGCAGCAGTGACAGCTATGGAAGGAGGAAGGGGGATGCAGTGGTGACAGCTATGGAAGGAGGAAGGGGATGCAGTGGTGACAGCTATGGAAGGAGGAAGGGGGAAGCAGCGGTGACAGCTATGGAAGGAGGAAGGGGGATACAGAGGTGACAGCTATGTAAGGAGGAAAGAGGATGCAGCGGTGACAGCTATGGAAGGAGGAAGGGGGATGCAGAGGTGACAGCTATGGAAGGAGGAAGGGGGATGCAGTGGTGACAGCTATGGAAGGAGGAAGGGGGAAGCAGCGGTGACAGCTATGGAAGGAGGAAGGGGGATACAGAGGCGACAGCTATGTAAGGAGGAAAGAGGATGCAGCGGTGACCGCTATGGAAGGGGGATGCAGTGGTGACAGCTATGGAAGGAGGAAGGGGGATGCAGCGGTGACAGCTATGGAAGGAGGAAGGGGGATGCAGCGGTGACAGCTATGTAAGGAGGAAGGGGGATGCAGTGTTGACAGCTATGGAAGGAGGAAGGGGGATGCAGCGGTGACAGCTATGGAAGGGGGATGCAGCGGTGACAGCTATGGAAGGAGGAAGGGGAATGCAGCGTTGACAGCTATGGAAGGAGGAAGGGGATGCAGAGGTGACAGCTATGGAAGGAGGAAGGGGGATGCAGCGGTGACAGCTATGGAAGGAGGAAGGGGGATGCAGCGGTGACAGCTATGGAAGGAGGAAGGGGGATGCAGAGGTGACAGCTATGGAAGGAGGAAGGGGGATGCAGCGGTGACAGCTATGGAAGGAGGAAAGGGGATGCAGCGGTGACAGCTATGTAAGGAGGAAGGGGGATGCAGCGGTGACAGCTATGGAGGGAGGATGCAGCGGTGACAGCTATGGAAGGAGAAAGGGGGATGCAGCGGTGACAGCTATGGAAGGAGGAAGGGGGATGCAAAGATGACAGCTATGGAAGGAGGAAGGGGGATGCAGCGGTGCCAGCGATGGAAGGAGGAAGGGGGATGCAGCAGTGACAGCGATGGAAGGAGGAAGGGGGATGCAGCGGTGCCAGCGATGGAAGGAGGAAGGGGGATGCAGCGGTGACAGCTATGTAAGGAGGAAGGGGGATGCAGCGGTGACAGCTATGGAGGGAGGATGCAGCGGTGACAGCTATGGAAGGAGAAAGGGGGATGCAGCGGTGACAGCTATGGAAGGAGGAAGGGGGATGCAGAGATGACAGCTATGGAAGGAGGAAGGGGGATGCAGCAGTGACAGCGATGGAAGGAGGAAGGGGGATGCAGCGGTGCCAGCGATGGAAGGAGGAAGGGGGATGCAGCGGTGACAGCTATGGAAGGAGGAAGGGGGATGCAGCGGTGACAGCTATGTAAGGAGGAAGGGGGATACAGCGGTGACCGCTATGGAAGGGGGATGCAGCGGTGACAGCTATGGAAGGAGGAAGGGGGATGCAGCGGTGACAGCTATGGAAGGAGGAAGGGGGAAGCAGCAGTGACAGCTATGGAAGGAGGAAGGGGGATGCAGTGGTGACAGCTATGGAAGGAGGAAGGGGGATGCAGTGGTGACAGCTATGGAAGGAGGAAGGGGGAAGCAGCAGTGACAGCTATGGAAGGAGGAAGGGGGATGCAGTGGTGACAGCTATGGAAGGAGGAAGGGGGATGCAGTGGTGACAGCTATGGAAGGAGGAAGGGGGAAGCAGCGGTGACAGCTATGGAAGGAGGAAGGGGGATACAGAGGTGACAGCTATGTAAGGAGGAAAGAGGATGCAGCGGTGACCGCTATGGAAGGGGGATGCAGCGGTGACAGCTATGGAAGGAGGAAGGGGGATGCAGCGGTGACAGCTATGTAAGGAGGAAGGGGGATGCAGTGTTGACAGCTATGGAAGGAGGAAGGGGGATGCAGCGGTGACAGCTATGGAAGGGGGATGCAGCGGTGACAGCTATGGAAGGAGGAAGGGGAATGCAGCGGTGACAGCTATGGAAGGAGGAAGGGGATGCAGAGGTGACAGCTATGGAAGGAGGAAGGGGGATGCAGCAGTGACAGCTATGGAAGGAGGAAGGGGGATGCAGCGGTGACAGCTATGGAAGGAGGAAGGGGGATACAGAGGTGACAGCTATGTAAGGAGGAAAGAGGATGCAGCGGTGACCGCTATGGAAGGGGGATGCAGCGGTGACAGCTATGGAAGGAGGAAGGGGAATGCAGCGGTGACAGCTATGGAAGGAGGAAGGGGATGCAGAGGTGACAGCTATGGAAGGAGGAAGGGGGATGCAGCAGTGACAGCTATGGAAGGAGGAAGGGGGAAGCAGCGGTGACAGCTATGGAAGGAGGAAGGGGGATACAGAGGTGACAGCTATGTAAGGAGGAAAGAGGATGCAGCGGTGACCGCTATGGAAGGGGGATGCAGCGGTGACAGCTATGGAAGGAGGAAGGGGGATGCAGCGGTGACAGCTATGTAAGGAGGAAGGGGGATGCAGTGTTGACAGCTATGGAAGGAGGAAGGGGGATGCAGCGGTGACAGCTATACAAGGGGGATGCAGCGGTGACAGCTATGGAAGGAGGAAGGGGAATGCAGCGGTGACAGCTATGGAAGGAGGAAGGGGATGCAGAGGTGACAGCTATGGAAGGAGGAAGGGGGATGCAGCAGTGACAGCTATGGAAGGAGGAAGGGGGATGCAGCGGTGACAGCTATGGAAGGAGGAAGGGGGATACAGAGGTGACAGCTATGTAAGGAGGAAAGAGGATGCAGCGGTGACCGCTATGGAAGGGGGATGCAGCGGTGACAGCTATGGAAGGAGGAAGGGGAATGCAGCGGTGACAGCTATGGAAGGAGGAAGGGGATGCAGAGGTGACAGCTATGGAAGGAGGAAGGGGGATGCAGCAGTGACAGCTATGGAAGGAGGAAGGGGGAAGCAGCGGTGACAGCTATGGAAGGAGGAAGGGGGATACAGAGGTGACAGCTATGTAAGGAGGAAAGAGGATGCAGCGGTGACCGCTATGGAAGGGGGATGCAGCGGTGACAGCTATGGAAGGAGGAAGGGGGATGCAGCGGTGACAGCTATGTAAGGAGGAAGGGGGATGCAGTGTTGACAGCTTTGGAAGGAGGAAGGGGGATGCAGCGGTGACAGCTATGGAAGGGGGATGCAGCGGTGACAGCTATGGAAGGAGGAAGGGGAATGCAGCGGTGACAGCTATGGAAGGAGGAAGGGGATGCAGAGGTGACAGCTATGGAAGGAGGAAGGGGGATGCAGCAGTGACAGCTATGGAAGGAGGAAGGGGGATGCAGCGGTGACAGCTATGGAAGGAGGAAGGGGGATGCAGAGGTGACAGCTATGGAAGGAGGAAGGGGGATGCAGCGGTGACAGCTATGGAAGGAGGAAAGGGGATGCAGCGGTGACCGCTATGGAAGGGGGATGCAGCGGTGACAGCTATGGAAGGAGGAAGGGGGATGCAGCGGTGACAGCTATGGAAGGAGGAAGGGGGATGCAGAGGTGACAGCTATGTAAGGAGGAAGGGGGATGCAGCGGTGACCGCTATGGAAGGGGGATGCAGCGGTGACAGCTATGGAAGGAGGAAGGGGGATGCAGCGGTGACAGCTATGGAAGGAGGAAGGGGGATGCAGAGATGACAGCTATGGAAGGAGGAAGGAGGATGCAGCAGTGACAGCTATGGAAGGAGGAAAAGGGATGCAGCGGTTACAGCTATGTAAGGAGGAAGGGGGATGCAGCAGTGACCGCTATGGAAGGAGGAAGGGGGATGCAGCGGTGACAGCGATGGAAGGAGGAAGGGGGATGCAGCGGTGACAGCGATGGAAGGAGGAAGGGGGATGCAGCGGTGACAGCTATGGAAGGAGGAAGGGGGATGCAGCGGTGACAGCTATGGAAGGAGGAAGGGGGATGCAGAGGTGACAGCTATGGAAGGAGGAAGGGGGGTGCAGCGCTGACAGCTATGGAAGGAGGAAGGGGGATGCAGCGGTGACAGCTATGGAAGGAGGAAGGGGGATGCAGCGGTGACAGCTATGTAAGGAGGAAGGGGGATACAGCGGTGACCGATATGGAAGGGGGATGCAGCGGTGACAGCTATGGAAGGAGGAAGGGGGATGCAGCGGTGACAGCTATGGAAGGAGGAAGGGGGATGCAGCAGTGACAGCTATGGAAGGAGGCAAGGATATGCAACATACAACACAGCAAAGAAGTTGTAGCAATCAGGATTATGTAGTGTCTAGTGTATATTACATACTCCTTACTATATGGTACATAGTAAGGACATTTATTGTATTTCACATACTTATGGCTTCTGCATGGTTTACTGTACAGTACAGACCACCGCACTCTGTACACTAGGCTGTATATGACATACACCTGACCACTGCACTTTGTACATTATTTACTCCTGATCCGTGAATGCTATATGGTATATTGTAATTACATACTCCTGGCCAAACTGTTTATTGTCTCAACAGTTGCTGGTTTCAAAGTAGTCTGTTTTAAAGTGGTTGTAAACCGCAGGTGATTTAAAAAAATAAAAATAAATCCCTGCAAGGTAATGTCATAATCTGCTTGTGGCACAATAATAAAAGCATATTTTGGGGGTATAAGGACTGTGGCATATGTGTGCTATGCATGCAGTGTGTAGGGCGCAGGTTCTTTTAGGTATGCTCCTTTTAGTCTCTCCCACTGTCAGCGTAGTGAGGCCACACCCACTGTTTTCATTTTAGCATTCCACTTTTAGCGCAATTTGGCAACATCCATCATTCAACAGGATGCACTTAGCTCTAGCACTTACTCTGCCCTTATTATCAGGAATTATGATTTTCGAAAGTTCCCACGTATGCTAAACAGAATCCTTTGTAAGGAAAACCGCACACATACTGTATATCTATTCTGAATGTGTATGTAACTGTTTTCAGTTTTCAAGAGATCTGTTTCAAAGGAAGTTTTTGCCAGATAAAAACTTGTGGTCTTTCCATTATCAGTCACGGTAGTAGATCACAATAAGTGCTGATTACAATCTTTAGTTGTAAAACACTATACAGCTGTTCCTGAAGTTCTATGCCAAGATTTTTTCATTGCCCATTTGTTTGTTGCCATTTTTGTTACCCCTCGTTGATACTTGCATTGTGTTTTTTTTTTTGCTTTATTTTTTTTTGCTGCTTCATAGTACTAAACAGGCTGCAGAACTGCAAGGAAGGCACATAGCGGTACCTTCACATAACTCTTGGGGTCTTAATGAAAACTATGATATAAAATGTATCCTTGAGGTGTCAAAAGATGGCCCTTCTTCTCCTTCCTTCCACACCTACCGATTGGTCCCTCACTATGGTAGTTTTATTGCACAACAGGAATGGGCATGAAGAGGCAAGCCGGGTATAGGCACTAATAAGAAATGCTGACATTTGAATATTATAGTGCCTCTGGATTCAGGGCATCGAATGGGCACCCAAGGGCATGTAAAGGTATGTAGAGTCACTGCTAGATGCCTTCATTATAATGCTGCAGCCTATTTAGTGCCATATTGGTATTGCCAGTTTTACTAATAGGTAAATTGCTCACTGTGGAAAGCTAAAGGGCACCCCAGACACAAAACTAGTCATGGCTTGAGTAGTTCACTCACATACAGTGCCTTGAAAAAGTATTCATAACCCTTTGAAATTTTCTACACGTTGTCATGTTACAACCAAAAACGTAAATGTATTTTATTGGGATTTCATGTGATAGACCAACACAAAGTGGCACATAATTGTGAAGTGGAAGAAAAATGATACAGTCCACCTACGTGTAATTTAATCTCAGAGTAAATACAACTGTTCTGTGAAGCCCTCGGAGGTTTGTTAGAGAACCTTAGTGAACAAACAGCATCATGAAGGCCAAGGAACACACCAGACAGGTCAGGGATAAAGTTGTGAAGAAGTTTAAAGCAGGGCTAGGTTATAAAAAAATATCCCAAGCTTTGAACATCTCACGGAACACTGTTCAATCCATCACCTAAACTGACAGGCTGGGCAAGGAGAGCATTAATCAGAGAAGCAGCCAAAAGGCCCATGGTAACTCTGGAGGAGCTGCAGAGATCCACAGCTCAGGTGGGAGAATATGTCCACAGGACAACTATTAGTCGTGCACGCCACAAATTTGGCCTTTATGGAAGAGTAACAAGAAGAAAGCCATTGTTGAAAGAAAGTCATAAGAAGTCCTGTTTGCAGTTTGCGAGAAGCCATGTGGGGGACACAGAAAACATGTGGAAGAAGGTGCTCTGGTCAGAGTGAAGTTTTTGGCCTAAAAGCAAAATGCTATGTGTGGTAGAAAACTAACACTGCACATCACCCTGAACACACCATCCCTAATGTGAAATATGGTGGTGGCAGTATCATGTTGTGGGGGTGCTTTTCTTCAGCAGGGCTAGGGAAGCTGGTCAGAGTTGATGGGAAGATAGATGGAGCCAAATACAGGGCAATCTTAGAAGAAAATCTGTTATGGGGCGTACACACGGTCAGACTTTTCGACCGGACTGGTCTGACGGACGCCGACAGACCAAATCCGGCGAACAATCCGATCGTGTGTGGGCTTCACCGGACCTTCAGTGGACTTTTCCAGTCGCAAATCTGATGGACTTTAGATTTGGAACATGCTTCAAATCTTTACGTCGTAACTCCACCGGACCCAGAAATCCGCTCGTCTGTATGCTAGTCCGACGGACAAAAACCGTCGCTAGGGCAGCTATTGGCTACTGGCTATCAACTCCCTTATTTTAGTCCGGTGTACGTTATCACGTACGCATCCGTCAGACTTTGGTGTGATCGTGTGTAGGCAAGTCGAAAGACCATCGAAAGTCTGTCGAAAGTTTGTCGGACGGGTTGTCGAACTTTTGTAGCTGAAAAGTCCAACCGTGTGTACACGGCATTAGTCTACAAAAGATTTAAGACTGGGGCGGAGGTTCACCTTCCAGCATGACAATGACCCTAAAAATACAGCCAGAGCTACAATGGAATGGTTTAGATCAAAGCATATTCATGTGTTAGAATGACCCAGTCAAAGTCCAGATCTAAATCCAATTGAGAATCTGTGGCAAGACATGAAAATTGCTGTTCACAGACGCTCTCCATCCAATCTGACAGAGCTTGAGCTATTTTGCAAAGAAGAATGGGCAAAAATTCCACTCTCTAGATATGCAAAGCTGGTAGAGATATACCCCAAAAGATTTGCAGCTGTAATTGCAGCGAAAGTATTGACTCGGGGGGGCTGAATATAAATACACGCCACACTTTTCAGATATTTATTTCTAAAAAAATTTGAAAACCATTTATCATTTTACTACCACTTGACAATTATGTGCCACTTTGTGTTTGTCTATCACATAAAATCTCAATAAAATACCTTTACGTCAAGGGGTGTGAATACTTTTTCAAGACACTGTATTTCCTCTTTTTTTTTCCTTGGGGAGTGTTTACATAATAGATAGAAAATAATGCTATAAAATGAATATTTGCTCCTTTACACCTTCCAGCTCCTATGCTCATTAGGTTCTTGACAGAATCTTATTATCAAGAAAAATGTAGGTTACCTCTACTTGTAGACTTTGTGCTGTAGGTGCAGTGGAATGTCTTAATCATGCTTACTCATAGTGTTCTATATTTGTGCTGCTTACCTTAGTTCCCATTTAACTCTGAATATTAAACCAGTTTTTATTTATAACTTTGAGAAACTATGCCCTATTATGAGAATGCTTAGAGCAGCAAATTTAAAGCAAATAATGGGCAAAGCTAAAGGGTTACATAAACAAGTCCAAATTCAAACCTAAAGCTACCAATCCCATTGCAAGAGAATTTAAATGACCTGATCCCCAACCGGTCCCTACAGTCCTTGACCATGTAACTGATGTAACCTGACACCCAGTAGTTATATCAAAATGTTTAAGGATGTTCATTGATTGGTACATCATCCTGACCCTCACTGCCCCTGGATCACAAAAGCATCAGGCCACCTGGAAGGGAGCGCTTGATTCAGTATCTCCCACCAATGC
The DNA here is from genome assembly GCA_037952925.1 of Lithobates clamitans. Lineage (NCBI taxonomy): Eukaryota > Metazoa > Chordata > Amphibia > Anura > Ranidae > Lithobates > Lithobates clamitans. The sequence goes on from JBBGZY010000655.1 coordinate 16,526,579, forward strand.
TTTGGAGACACAGGTTACTGCACAAGGTCAAGACAAAGCAATTTTTTGTGCAGGACATGGAAGTAAGAACAAAGAGCAGATAAGGAAAACAGCCTAGTAGTGGGCAGCCAGATAAGCTGTAGTTAAAAACCACAGTCTTTCTTTTTTTTTTACTAAAGGCAAATCCACTTTGCACTACAAGTGCACTTGCAGTGCAAAGTGGATTTGCCTTTAGTAAATCAACCCCTTTGTCTCCAGCAGCATATCCCCAGCTTCTAGCTTTCTCTTGGACCATGCTGGCAGCCTTTCAAGGAAATGCATAGTATTTGGGGATACATTTACTTCCTTTATTGTGTTCCCAACAAGACTATAAAGAACAATAAAACATTTTTTTCTTTTAGTCAAGTAATTATGAAATATTACACATGAATCATGCGTGTGTATATTATTAGCCAGCCTTATAGTGCTAAAAGAATGCTGTTGTTTACAGATCAAGGAGACCCTGTCACCAACTGCAGATAACAGCAATGAAGAATAAAGTATTTGAAATGCATACTTGCAGTGTTTTTTCCTTACTAGAAAATATTTTTATTCTCTAAGACCCCATACACACTATTAGATTTTCTGTAGATTTTTGTCTTCAGATTTACCAAAACCATGTAGTGCAAGGGCCTGCCTGATTGCCCTCAAATTGAAACTCTTTAGGTTTGACCTCATATTGTATGGTTTTGGTAAATCTGAAGACAAAACTCTGCAGAAAATTGAATAGTGTGTATGGGGTCTTACAATGTGCTTTTGAACTTGCAAGCAAATTGAATTAATTCAAGAAGAATCCATTCCCTAGCACCTCCCCTAGAACTTCATAACCCTCTTCGCTCTCTGTGCCGTTCCGCGCCTCCTTTCACCTCCCTATATTAACTTTTATGTAGCTGCCAGGGTAACCTGAGTGACAGTCTGCTAAGGCTGCTGACTAGAGATAAGGTTTGACCACGGTGGGTTTGTGGGTTCCTCGAATCTGGGGGATTTTAATTTATGGTGAAATTGCCCACCGAATTCTAAGGACCCATAGGAGTTGATTTACTAAAGGCAAATAGACCGCGCACTCTGCAAATTACGATGCTCCAGAGCTTAGTAAATGAGCAGAAGCTCTGCTGACTTATCATCCAATCATGTGCAAGCAAAAATGCTGGTTTTTTTTTCCTTGCATGTGATTGGGTATTCTTTGCAAAATGAAGCTTTACCTCCTTTACTAAGCACTGGAGCAGCTGCATTTTGCAAAGTGCATAGTCTATTTGCCTTTAGTAAATCAACCCTATAATGTCCTGCCAGACCTTTCAACTGTGGTCAGCAGAGTTAGGCCCCAGTGCAAAAGTTTCTGCCATTTTGATGCAGGTGGACGGCACAGGAGCCCCACTTCCTGCAGCCAGTTAAACTCTATGCGGTTCATTTACTAAAGGCAAAACCACTCTGCACTACAAGTGCATTTGGAAGTGCACTTGGAAGTGCAGTTGCTGTAGATCTGAGGGGAATGTCTAAAGTGAGGGGAAGCACTGCTGATTTTATCATCCAATCATGTGCAAGCAAGAATGCTGTTTATTATTTTCCTTGCATGTCCCCCTCAGATCTACAGCGACTGCACTTCCAAGTGCACTTGTAGTGCAAAGTGGATTTGCCTTTAGTAAATAACCCCCTACTGAAAGCTACTGTGGCTGGATGGGGCTGGACAGTGCATCAAGTTCTACCAACGTTTAGGGCAGTACGTGTAGGGTAGAGAGATGTCTGGCCAAAATGCAAGAAATCTGCATTCCAGGCATTCATTTGTTCCAGGGCACAGGGTATCCTAATTGTTTAGAACTCAGTGCACCATCTAGCCCCATCCAGTAATATAAGCTTTTAGCCTCCCATAGAGTTTAGCAGGCTGCCGGCAGCAGAGTTGGACAATGCAAGTGTACAAAAAAGTGGCAACCACCCCAATCTCTAACTGGCCTTTGTATCAAGGTGCACATGGAAGGGCAATGCACACAACAGAGCCAGAGTTCCCACACCAAGGGACCTCTGTATATACTTTGGTCCTAACACTAAATTTTAAGAGCCTCTATAGTAGGAGCACATTCAGGAAAGGATAGATTAAGGGCAGGTATGCTTGGAGGGAGCCCACTCCTCCTTAAATGCACAGGGACGCACGTGACACTCAGCAAGAACACAATGGCAGCAAAGGCATACTGTGCGTCCTGTCACCCAATTCGTCCAACTGTACAAAAAAGTGGCAACCTCCCCAATCTATAACTGGCCTTTGCAACAAGGTGGACATGGATGGGAAATGCACATCACAGACAAAGAAAAGATTTCCCAGCACACTTACTGACCAGCCTACAAAACAACCAAATTGACCATGGGACCTAAGAGTGTTCATAATACTACAGCTTTGCTGACTGCTAGACCCTTCACTATAAAAGGGTAGGTTCCAAGCAGCTATTTGTCAGAGTATCTTGTGTTGAGAGAGTTAGTTGCTATATGGTGCTATACTGTGCTATACTGTGCTATACTGCACACATTTACTGTGGGTTGCACTGTGGTGGGCTACATATTCTTGTGTACACTATGTTTACAGTTCAGAGACCCAACAGTCCCCTTTAGGACTACCTTTTTGTGTGTGTCAGCACAGGCACAAACAAAGCTGCCCTTTGTTTGCAACATATTACCACATAATTGAAAGGTAAAGTAATGTGCACCAAAGCACCACATATTTATTCTACCTATTCCCATAGCTGCCATTAAAATTAGGCAATCCCTTTTATACTGTCAAGCAGACCTAAGCTAGAGGTTCTGCACATGGAGGTAGTAGGGGCAAGCAGGTTCTGCAAGACAAAGCAGTGGTTGGGTCACACCATCTAGAGGCATGCCACATCTGCATTTTCTAGCCCATTGTGGCCATGCTATAGAACCAGAGCACATGCAGAAGGTAGTTGGTGGCTGCTAAAACCTTCCTCTTTTTCCTCTTCCCAGACACAGTACAACTGGTTGTCTGCAAGCACTCCTCCTAACTCATGCTCTTCCTCCTCTTCCTCTTCTGCTAAGCCTGTTGTAGCTACACAAACTGGCTTAGAGATGTCGGGGTAACTATTTGATCATGCGATTGTGGACTTGCTGCAAAAGGATTATCTTATATTGAGGATAAAAACATAGAACGAGAGGAGGATTCAGCCACACAGCAGTCAGGGAGCAGCCAGAGGCAGTGACATTCCAACAGCTGAAGCTCACTGCAAAGTTGGTTCCAGCAATGTGGAGGGGTTGGATGATGAGTTTGCAAACCATTTGTGGGTACCACTGATTGGAGAGAAGGAAAATTCTGAGGGGGAGGCAGGACAGCAGCGAGGGAGGATTTTGTCAAGGAACAGGGGCACCTTGCACAAGACTAACAGGAGCAGCTATCCTAATCTATGTGGCGGTTCCACAGGTACAGGTCACTGATATTACCCAGGGCTGGTCTACAGAGCTCTGTAGAGTGGGAATTTTTTTTTACGTATCTGCTTCCAGCAGCACCACTGTGGTCTGCAGATTCTGCCTGCAATTTTTTGTTGAATTGAATGGGCTGACAATCTGGTCTCTTTAATGAAATTTACACATATATCCCAGTGATTAGATGAATAACAAAGTATACTAGGGCAGTTAAGGAAACCTGCAAAAAGTCTCGCACCTTTTTGTATTCTGCTGCAAAACATAGTAATATGCATTAAAACATGCCTAAAAAATGCATCTGGCACGAGGAGGTTAATTTATTTGAGACTCCTACAAAAACTCGCAAATTGCCCTACTTTTTATTGGCATTAAAGTTAATGACACTAAATCCATCTATGTTTTAACGTTTACTCGATTACTGCCAATGTGACTCATAGATAACCTTCGTTAGCAAATAACTGCAGTCCCATTACGCAGCACATGTGATATAATTGTGTTAATCATCATGTAATCATTTTTTTCTTGTTTACAAGTCGAAGCAGAATTATTTGGTAATCGAGCCAGGACCTCATATGCCCTGGACAGTCTCCCAGCCGCTAGTGGTGGTTTTTCCAGGGAAAGAACAAAAACTTGGCTTCAAGCAAATAGAACTTCTGAAAGGAGGCACCCTTGCAGCAATTTAAAAGAGAAATGTAATGTAGGGCTAATAGTAGCCTAAAGCTTGTTTATTTGAGGTCCTTTTCTAAAGTCTTTCACCTTTTGTGACAAGCAAAGAGTTAAGAGGTGGCAATTAATAAATGGTGAAACTTTCATCAGAGTGTTAGGTTAATGGCCTTCTGCTGAGAACCACTTAACAACCAGTTCTTATTATGTAAAAATCAAAGACTGACATCTTGGCGCCATCCTGTAGACCTGCAAACATTTTCACAGTCTTGACAATTTCACGTGGCTATGCCAACTGGACGTACCTTTTGTGTTAGGCATTGTGCAGAGTTATTAGACCTGGAAAGAATGAAATGCATGTATCCCTGAATAATTGGCTCAGAATATAACCCTGTGCTGGTACCATGTTGACCAATGTCAACCCAATACATGAACTACTGCAGTTGCAGCTATCCACGACTGTCTCCACAGCCAGCGATTAACTGTAGAAATCACTGCTGGATGCACACAAAGTTCACCCCAGTTAATTGCTGGCTGTGCGGACAGTCGTGGATAGCTGTGGCCACGGGTGAACTGTCATTAAAATGTACAGGGCTCTGCGGCCGCAGGTAGCTGCACACAGGTGGCAAAATCAGCAGCAATTCCTGCCGCTGTCATTCCCACCAGGGCAGGTTTGGCTGTGCGAACGTAGATTCATTTTGTTGTGAAAGGTGGAGTATTTTTTATATATATGTAAGAAGTATGTTTTATCTGGAAACCTGTTTATAAAAAGTAAGTAAAAAACCCTAATTGTGGTAAAACGTGTATTATTTGAAGCTACATTTTTAATGAATATTCAGCTAAAGTGTGCAGAAAAGTTGTGGTATATACAAGTCTTACTTTCATTTATTACAGGTACTTATATAGCACAGTCAATTTACATACATATACATATATATATATATATATATATATATATATATATATATATTACATACAGTATCTCACAAAAGTGAGTACACATTCACATCAGTCTTTGCCCTCAAGGAGCTTACAATCTAAGGTCCCTAAATCACATTCATACATACACATAGGCCAATTTAGACAGGATCCAATTAACCTACCAATTAACCTTGCCCTCAAGGAGCTTACAATCTAAGGTCCCTAAATCACATTCATACATACGCATAGGCCAATTTAGACAGGATCCAATTAACCTACCAGCATGTCTTTGGAGTGTGGGAGGAAACCAGAGTACCCGGAGGAAACCCACGCAGGCACAGGGAGAACATGCAAACTCCAGGCAGGTAGTGCGGTGGTTGGGATTTTGAACCAACAACCCTAGTGCTGCTAGGTGGAAGTGCTAACCACTTAGCCACTGTGCTCATAGGCAGGAGGCTGCAGGGAGGACCACTGCTATCTAGTGGAAGCAGTGATCTCTCTGTAGTGGTCCGACACCCCCCTTCCCCAGGTGAATCAGTACTAGAGTCCTCCAATTAGCACGGAGAAGGTGAGCTTTGTATTTACACAATTAAACAGAAAACTTCAATAGGACTTTACGTTCCAATTTTTCTAATGTCATCCCATGGTTCCCGATCTGACAGAACTGTCAAGAATTACAGTCTTATTATAGCAAACAAGTATTACATCCCTATTGTAGCCTCAGAAATTGAGGTGCTTTGTCGCAATCATGTGTTGTCTTGTCTTTCTATATTGCATCTGCGACCTTCAATTATGTGTTAACCTCACTACTTTTTGACCATCTTGTCATGCAAGAATTTTTTTTCTGTTTTATTGCATTTTAGAGAAAATTCTGATCAACAGAATCGCCTGCCACAGGGGTTGTATTGAGCTGTCAAGAACATACAGAGTATATGGAAAACTGCAGTATACCAGGCACTGGAACAGTGGTACGACCCGTATACCAACTTGTATGTATGTAGGGGCCCATAGTGGCAAAGGAAATATAGGGGAATGGAAAGGGGTAGTTATATAAATAAATAGTAGAAAAGATCTAACGGCCCTCAAGGGCCTAGGCTCTTGAGACAAAACAATTATAGGCAACTGAGGCTATGTAGATTCAAGGTAGTAAACGCATAGCAAAGCCAGGGCTTCCAGACTTTGAGGAATTGTAGTTATAAGTAATTAAGGATACAGATGGAAAGTTTCTCATTTACAAGCAGCACATTCATATGTCTTGCAAGGCCACCGTAGGTTTCTTCCAGGAAGAAATGTTTTCTATCATATAAAATGTGCAGTGTCTGCAGAACTTGCTAATATGTCTTGTTTGTAGTGTATGGTTTTTATGTCTGTACTACAAGTTGGCAACATTATGAGCGAATAAAATATTTTAATGTTATACTGTAGATGTAATGGTATAATATAATAAATATTAAGTAACATTCTCCAATATATTCCTTCTAAATAAAAAAAACTCTAAAGCAACTGTTGCCTTTATTTATAGAAAGTGCTATCAAATATAAAGTATTCAGCTTATTAACAACTCACAGGGACATAAACTCTCTCCCCAGGGATACAGTTATTCCCTCAATGGGTGCCATCATCCATTCTACTCGGCACTGTCACAAACACCTCTGTCCCTTTTGGGACACCTTTGTGTCACTGCTGCCTGTGGCCACTAGGAGTAGTTAGAGATGGAGGTGACAAAAAGTCAAAATTAGCACTTTCTAAAAAAATGCAATTAAATCTTGTTTCGCTGCATTTTCTAGCAGCTATTGAATCAGTGAAGCCACAACTATAGGTACATGCTAGAGGAGTGATTCAGTTTAACCTTGCCTGTTATGTGACAGCTGGCCCTTCACACATATACATACTCGTATGGCACCATAACCTGAGACTGTTCCAGGAAACTAAAAACTGTCAGCTGAGTGGATAAAAAAAACATCAGAGGAAGAGGGAAATCCTGTGTTCACAGACAACAACAAATGCTGGCTATAAGCATTTTTCATAATATCCATTATTGGCTCATGTGTATCATCTGAGAAACAGCAGCTGACTATTCATTTTACTGATGTCACCATAAATTACTGGTATTCTTGACCCTGGGTTTACCAGGAACTTGCTATATATTTACTTCTAGGTAACCAGTGCATAGAATAACTTTTTTTGAGTATTTTTATTGCAGCAATATAGCATGTACAGAGGTATAATCAGTGCTGAAGACACCTTCTGGACATTGTAAGGGCTCATTTACACTAGCGGCAAGGGATAATTTTGGGCTAGATATGGGTTAAATACCCGTCACAATTGTATGAAAATGGTGCCTTCCAATTCCTTGAAGACTTTAGGAGCAAGTAGGAATGATCCCGTTCTGCAAACTTCTGTTATTTAAAGATTAGGCATACAGCATCAGCACAGCTAAGTCGAGTTGGCATATCTTTGTCCCCCTGTTGGGTGGGGTCACCTGCACACATGCACACGGGGGTACCTCTTGCACAGAGTGTGCTCATCAATGCCCCAGGTGGGGACTGTGGTCATGTGAAGATCTAACTGCCTAAGAGCCCTTGCACACTGGGGCGGTTTGCAGGCGCTATTGCGCTAATAATAGCGCCTGCAAACCGCCCCGAAAGTGCCGCTGCTTTTATCCCAGTGTGAAAGCCCCGAGGGCTTGCACACTGGAGCGATGCGCTGGCAGGACGGTAAAAAAAGTCCTGCCAGCAGCATCTTCGGAGCAGTGAAGGAGCGGTGTGTATACCGCTCCTTTACCGCTCCTGCCCATTGAAATCAATGGGACGGCGCGGCTATACCGCCGGCAATGCGCCTCTGCAGAGGCGCTTTGCGGTGGTATTTAACCCTTTCTCAGCCTCTAGCGGGGGGTAAAACCGCCCCGCTAGCGGCCGCATACCGACGGTAAAACGCAGCTAGTAATAGCGGCGTTTTACCGCCGACGACGCCCCCCGCCCCAGTGTGCAAGGGCTCTTAGGCAGCCCATAGATGGTACAAATTTCTTTGCTGCAAATTTTCTTTCCAGGAAAGAAATTTGCAAGATTCCCCCATCAACACAGATAGTGCTGACAGGGGAATCCCTCCTGTCGACCAATTGTCTGGGGGGGAGGGTGGGGGGAAGACAGTAATTAGCGCTAGTGGCTATAGCACCCGCTTGCCATAATCAGAAGCGAATCCGGCAGGCTGGTTTTACCCAAGTTGATTGATCAATCAACTTGTTACATTCAGCCTGCCCATTAACGGTTTGAATCTCGGCCAGTTGTTGAACCGGCCGAGATTCGAACTGTGTATGGCCGGCCTTAATCTAACATTAAGGCAGTTCCCAGACTTAGAGATGGGTGCAGTAATAAAGTGCAGAGTTCCTGTGAAAAGCGACTTGTCCCACGTCACTACACACTGTAACTTGTATGTTTGCATTAGAAGGGACGTGCTTTGCGCCCACTCCACCACTCCAGTGTACCTCTTTTACCTCACTCCCACTAACAGAATCGGGTCCTGGCGTGCACATAACATGGACCTCATGCATGCTCTCACTAAACTCTTCCTGTACCTTATGACCAAGCAATAGATCTCCGTAAAGTGGGTTTGGATCCGGTTGCCATTGGATACTGACCACTAGGGGGAGCCAGAACATTAACCCCCTTGCTACCAGAGGACCTGTCACCTTTAACAGGTACTACGCTTATCGACTGGTTGCTTGTAGCTTGTTCCTTCACTTAGTAACACATAGCAGTATTACTTCATGCCCCAAAGTACTTTACATACCCAGGTTCTTTTGGAATAGGCCAGAACCAACATGCACCCCTTTGAATAACTTCAGACCAGGCCATGGCTCGTAAAACTTTACTGAACATAATGCGGCATACAGTTCAATATGAACAATGTCCTTTCCCTAATCCTAATTAGAATAATGTAGTGGCCCAGGCATGAGGTAAGAATCCATTACGGCATTGTCTATGACTTGGATGTCCTCCACAATTCCCAGTTAATTGGTAGCGCCAAAGACCGCGGTTACAGGTGATGCTGGAGCTCCTGGACCCACCACAACCTGCCTTTCTTGGACCTCAGCCATCCCTTTTTTTATAACACTGGTGGGCTGGCTAGGACCAAAAGCCTGGGAACTAAGCAAGAAACACTTAACCTTTTCCCCAGCCTGGGCAGGCTGCTGAATAGCTAAACTGTGTACATTTTCCAACCTGTCTATACCCCTCCAAGGTGGAAATTTTGCTTAACATTAATGACAAGGACTGCTGCACCTTTGAAAATTGCATGCAATTGAGAAGCAGTTGCAGCATGGCACCATTCACTTAAATGGGTCACATTCAGTAGGTGGTAGTGCCTGCCAAATGCAACATGGAGTTTAATTGCTGCCGTGGCATGTCATGCCACATGGCCGCTGCCTTTGCAACCTATGGGAGAGCGGTTGGGGGCGGGCAGTAAAAACATGGCTCAACCACATTATCAACGAGAAGAATGGACCCTGCTCACCAACCCAGTGCATTGGTATGTAGTTGAATGTGGCCTCAGCCAGCACTGATCCAGCCACACCTCCCTGACATGTTTTGCCGCTGCTCACCAAGCCCTGGTGCACTGACACCAGCTCCCTTCACTGCAACCTGGTGGGGAGATCTCTGTCTCAGCTTAGAGCTTCACTCCAAATTTCATTTGGATGGCCCAGTCGCATGTTTTTAACCACTTCCGGAAGGCCACCGCTGTTATACGTCAGTACTTTGAAGAGGAGTATCGTTGTTATGGCAGCAGCTAGCTGCGATAACCCTGGTATCCTCTTCTTCAGCGGGCGGTCCGCTTCACGATAAAAGTGGTCTCTGCGGCGGATTCACCGCAAGATCACGTTTATTGGCCCCCCCCCGGCCACTCTCCGGTGCCCTCCGCCACTTACCGGAGCTGTTGGCAGCGGCAGATCTTCTCCCTTGTGTGACATGGAGATGAGTGAGGAGAAGATGGCCCTCACCCATCTCCATATCATTGCAGGGTGGAAGCAACGTCAAAAAGGTCACTTCCGCCCATAGCTCTTAACCTCCCTGGCGGTATGATTATGTCAGGAATTTTGTACCAAACACGGTACAATTTTTTGCATGAAAATTTGGTGTTATGTATTGTAGGCCCTGCAATTCTTATGCCCCGTACACACGGTCGGATTTTCCGACGGAAAATGTGTGATAGGACCTTGTTGTCGGAAATTCCGACCGTGTGTAGGCTCCATCACACATTTTCCATCGGATTTTCTGACACACAAAGTTTGAGAGCAGGATATAAAATTTTCCAACAACAAAATCCGTTGTCGGAAATTCCGAACGCGTGTACACAAATCCGACGGACAAAGTGCCACGCATGCTCAGAATAAATAAAGAGATGAAAGCTATTGGCCACTGCCCCGTTTATAGTCCCGACGTACGTGTTTTACGTCACCGCGTTCAGAACGATCGGATTTTCCGACAACTTTGTGTGACCGTGTGTATGCAAGACAAGTTTGAACCAACATCCGTCGGAAAAAATCCTAGGATTTTGTTGTCGGAATGTCCGAACAAAGTCCGACCGTGTGTACGGGGCATAAGTAATTACTTACTTAAACCTGACCAAACAAGACTCTAGTAGACATTCCAGATGTGATAAAGTTTGAAACACAAAATCATGAATTATAATCTAATAAATAATATAATTTCATTCAATAATGTAATACAAAATAATGAAATTTGTCAAACAAAGAAAATTCAATAAACATCCTGAGTGTGATAAATTTTGAAACAAGCTACAGCACAAAGTCTGACGTCACAATCAGGACAATGGAACCTGCTTTCTTTTCGGACTTTCTTTCAATTGCCATCTCTCTTTGAACAGCAAACCACGCACATCCTGGTAGGTGCTGCCTTTTTTGCAGTTGGCGGTATGTAGTCAATAAAGTGAGTCAGGCGTTCTGGGTTGGCAACGTCAACAGCACGTCGTCCTGGTCTGTTCACAGCTACTGATGGCGTCTGGTGGTTGACAAAAATCTTCTCAGCCACCTTCCAGATAAAATCAGAATGAACAAGAGGCTTGTCACTCTTTGCTCTGTACAGGATATATGCATTCCAAAGGCATTGTTCCAGAAGATGCTTGAAAAGCTTCTTATAATATTTTTTTTGCTGTTTTCGCATAGCCGGATAAAATGTCATTGCCTGATCGGCTCTGTCGACACCTCCCATTGTGTTATTATAGTCTATCATGACGTGCGGCTTTAGCACATCTTTCCCACCTTTTGTTTGGACCATGGCAGTGGAGGTATTGTGCACAGTACTCATGAGACACACGTCCTTCTTGTCTCTCCATCGCATTGCCATCATCTTACCATTCTGCCAGGCAACCATTTCTCCGGTTTTTAGTTTTTTCTTGGCAAACATAGATGGCATGTCACGTCGGTTAGGCCTAACAGTACCATACGCATCAGTCTTGTTTTTATAGCAAAACCTCATACAGTTCTGGAGACGTGTAGAAATTGTCCATGGTCACACAATATCCCTAGTTCAGCAATGGCTCCAGCAGTGTAAGGACAGATGATGTGGCCATCCCATAACCACTGTACCTGGGGTTAAACTTCATGCCTTTACCGGTGTAAATGACCGAATTCCAGATGTACCCAGTGGATGACTCGCAGAGCATGTAGGATTTGATGCCAAACCACGCTCTTTTGGATGCAATAAACTGTATCCAGCTTAGATGTCCCTTGTAGGCCATCAAACTTTCATCCACGCTGACGTCCCTTTCTGGCACGTAGGTCTGCTGGAAATTGGTCACAATACTTTGCCATACCTCCCAGATTTTTTTTAGTTTGGGCGCAGGATGCGTGGCCTAATCAAATTCTTCATTGTTCGTGAAGTGGAAATACTTCATGATAAGGGAAAACCGGTATTCTGACATCACGGTGCCAAAAGACGGAGTGGCCAGTAACTTATTGGTGGTCCAGTACCATTTCTGGAGCGGTTTCCCCACCACCCCCTGAGGAATGATGAGTCTCAGACCAGAAACTGCCAGATGTCCTCTTTGGTCCCGGTTCCCACTTTCTGCTTCTGGAAAACCTGGCATGCAGCGTAGCGGATTGCTGCTCTTGGTAGCAATTTGTCTCTGTGACAATTTTGTCAATTACATCCTCAGTCAGGAATAATTGCAGGTATGCCAGAGGGTTGTCACGCTCAACATCTACCTTCATCCCAGGTGATCCAGTGAAGGGGAATCTTGGGGGCGCTACCTGGTCCGTATCGCAGTCAATAGGGCACCAAATGCGCACATCGCTGAGGTCAGGTGCAGGATCATCACCATTGTCACTTGCCAGATCAGTGTCAGTGTCAGACGACAAATCTCCCCACGACTCACTATCGCTCAGTTCTGCGAGCAACTCCATGTCGCTGTTGCTGTCACTCAACTGGTCCAAAAGTCCTTTTGTAGTAAAGTGGCGCTTTTTTGATGCCATGTTATAAATATTTTTTGGACACAAATGACAGTAAAATGGCAGGCAAGGGGCACTGTACAGTGATCAAGTGTCAGATCTGAGATGATACAGTGTAATCCTCTCAGATTACAACCTCTTTTATGTGTGTGTCACTTTTGAATGTGTGTGTCACTTTTGAATTACCCGCCCAGTTCCGCTTCCATGCACCGCTGCTGCTCGCAGGGAATGGAACCAGGAAGTCAGATTCCGGTCGGCGCTCTCGCCGGTGATCTCGCTGGCGATCACAGCGGAGGACGTAGCTGGATCGCCAGGAGAAGGTAAGGGGACTCTGCTGACAGCTCTGCAATGTTACCCTGAGTGTGACTCGGGGCTACTGCTCCTGGCAGAATAAATCAACCCTGAGTCACGCTCAGGAATACCGCCAGGGAGGTTAAAGGGACATTTTTTTTTGCATTTTTTTAAATGACAACATTTTTTTTTATTGCATTTTAGTGTAAATATGAGATCTGAGGTCTTTTTGACCCCAGATCTCATATTTAAGAGGTCCTGTCATGCTTTTTTTCTATTACAAGGGATGTTTACATTTTTTGTGATAGGAATAAAACTTTTTTTTTTTAAGATTGGTGTAAAAATAAAATATAAAAGGTAGAATAAATAAGAAACAAAAACTGTTTTTAAACGCGCCCCATCCCAACGAGCTTGCGTGCAGAAGCGAACGCATACGTGAGTAGTGCCCGCATATGAAAACGGTGTTCAAACCACACATTTGAGGTATTGCAGCGATCGGTAGAGTGAGAGCAATAATTCTAGCCCTAGACCCCCTCTGTAACTCAAAACATGCAACCTGTAGAATTTTTTCAAACGTTGCCTATGGAGATTTTATAAAGGAACAGTTTCTTTCACAATAAAAAAAAATTGGGCTAACTTTACTGTTGTCTTATTTTTTAATTCATAAAAGTGTATTTTTTCCAAAAAAGTGTGCTTGTAAGACCGCTGCGCAAATACCTTTATAAAGGTAAAGGTTTTTTGGCCATTCCACGAGCGGGTGCAATTTTGAAGTGTGACGTGTTGGGTATCAATTTACTTGGCGGAACAGTTTCTTTCACAATAAAAAAAAATTGGGCTAACTTTACTGTTGTCTTATTTTTTAATTCAAAAAAGTGTATTTTTTCCAAAAAAGTGTGCTTGTAAGACCGCTGCGCAAATACGGTGTGACAGAAAGTATTGCAACGACCACCACCATTTTAGGGTGTTAGAAAAAAAATGTATAATGTTTGGAGGTTCTAAGTAATTTTCTAGCAAAAAAACCCTGTTTTTAACTCGTAAACAACAAGTCTCAGAAAGACACTCGGTCCTTAAGTGTTTAAAGTCCTCCAACCACAAGTGTACTCTAGCTGTTTATCATGCTTTTCTGTATGATAGTAGTACAGAAAAGCATGATAAATAGCTAAAGTAAAACATAACAAATGGTGGAAAAAGAAGTCAGTAATGCCTTAAAGCAGCAATGACTCTGAAAGTGAGTCGGGCTCTCTGTCAATGGGTATCTGTGAAAAGGTGAAAATTCTTACGTCTATTATCTAGGTTTTATATTTTTCACTGAGCTATGTTGAGCTGCAAAATAAAGTTGCAAAGAAAAAAAGACCTGCTTGATAATGAGTAACAGGAGTAATATGAGCTCACAGTTGTTAGTAACGGATCCCCACTTTGACCATTGCAAACTATTGAAATTGGGGGGTAGGATGGCTACCATGCCTCCTCCTATGTTTTATGGAGTTACTGGTAGCACTTCCTTTACAATAACATTTGCACAAAGAACTCTAAAGTATACAATGCAATAGGACTTTAACTGTACCAGACAAGAAAAAAAAGAAAAAAGAAAATTAATCATATTTATTGAGAAGCCTCGCTATCTGTGCAGGCTCACTTTGTTTTCTTACAAATGTTCTTGACAAATAACTTGTTCTGTATAATTCTCAATAAAAAATATTTGAAAGAGAAAGATAATCACATTTTATTACATCATTACATAAAAAATCCTGGGAACAGGAACTATGTTTCAATGAAACACATTTTAAAATCCTCACACAAGGGTGGTGATGGATGGAGTATTATTGAGCCGTATTTGTTGGACTTGGTGGAACTTTTCTCCAGGACCCAGCCCAGGGTGGTGTTTTAATATGTGTGTGTGCTTTCAGTTTTAACAGGCAGCTATGCATGTAAAAGTTATCTCCCTGAAGAAGCAAGCTCTGCCCTGTGAAACATGTCGGAGAAACAACCAAGATGTTATATATGGAACCTTCTACTTTGGAGTCACACTTTGGAAGGATTTACTATGAAGGATTAATGTAACCTATGGTGTAACTGTTTTTATTTTAACATGCATTTCATTATATGTGTAACATAATCCCTGTTCCAGGGATTTTTTTTTTGGAACGATGTAATAAAATGTATTTAATTTTATAAAGTAATTTTCTTTTTTAATTTTTTTCTGGTCTGGTACTGTTAAAAGTCCTATTAGTTGTATAATTTAGGGGTTCTACTTGATACCCACTCTGACTATATTTTCTAAAATTTCTTAGGGCACCCTCTGGCTTTATAAGTCAACTGATATAGCAATAATGATTGATTGGGAGCAGTGTTGGTCTATTGTAAGACCACCAGTTTTTATTTTTTGCATTAAAGTACAGTAAGACCATAGGCGTGCGCACGGGGTGTGCCAGGTGTGCCTGGGCACACCCTAATCGCCTTGTGTGGTGCATATTATCCCCTATTTAGACCACTGATATTTCATCCCCAAAAAAAAGGTTACAAAATAAAATAATTTCTATAAAAATAAAATAAAACTAATGACACTGTCCACTGCCCTACTGACACCATCAGTACATATACACATGCATATGTATTTGAGCTTTGGGGTGCACACCCAAATGCAAGAGGCACACCTATGAGTAAGACCGTAAGTAAGAAATGGAAAACTCCCTCAAGTCTTTGTTATCAAGAGCTGCTATATTCCCCCCTATTGATCTCTAACTTTTTGAAGTCTGGAGTCTTTCTTCTACATTAGTGTGGATTATTAAATGGAGACAAGTTTCATGTGGATATGTGACAATCGCATAGTTTCTAATAACAAGTTCCAAAGAGAAATTGCAGAGGAGGGCAACCAAACTGATAAAAGGCATGGAGGAGTTTAGCTATGAGGAAAGATTAGAGCACATGTGTCAAACACAGGGCCCGCGGCAGACCATTTCATGTGGCCCTTGCACCTCTCCTGCAGCTGTGGCACGCTCCTCATCTCCACCTCCACCTTGTCTCCACCTTGTCTCAGCAGTCAGCAGCAGAGAAGAGGTCAGAACTCCTCCTACAGATCCTACACCTCTCTGTGCAGCCGCAGCACCCCCTCGTCTCCACCTCCCCTGTTCTCAGCATTCAGCAGACTCTGGCAGCTCACTTCAGCCCTCTTCCCAGCGCCACCAGCTTCTTCCCAGCAGCAGCACATGGTAAGGGGGGTGCACTGTGATTTAAGGGAGGGTGTTTGACTCTTGACTTGTGATGTAAGGGGGGGGGGGTGCTCTGGACATCTGTTCTTACAGATACTGTACCACTGGCCCTTTGAGGGCGACCATAATGCTGATGTGGTCCGCAATGAAATTGAGTTTGACACCCCTGGATTAGAGGAATTGAATTCATTCTCTTTTGAGAAGAGGAGATAAGGGGGGATATGATCAACATGTATAAATACATCAGTGGTCCATATAGTGAACTTGGTGTTGAGTTATTTACTTTAAGGTCATCACAGAGGACAAGGGGGCACTCTATATCTTCAGCAAAAAGAGATTTAATCTCTGAATACAATCAAAATGCAACAGGGGCTAGGTGCTGATCCAATAGGTTGTATTCTGTCAACATACCTATATATGCACACAAAACCAAAATATTTGACCCCAATAGGACTTTAAGGCAGAATAAAGAGTTGTAACCATATGTAATAGAATAAAAGATACCAATCTTTATTTAAAAACAATATAAAAACAACTGAAAGTCAATATGAAAGGTGGGTACAAAACCAGTTAAAAACAAATTAAATAGCCATGTACAAGCACAGTAAAGAATACCCTGCTACTCATAAAACTGGAGCGCCAGACCAGCCTTCTCAATTATACGGCCTGGATATGTCCCGACACGTTTCGAAAATCATTGCAGGGATGAGAAATGGATAGATGACTCCCTCTGTACACAGCTCTGTGTTGTTTACCAACATAGAGCTTTGGGCTGTGATTGCACACACCCGATCAGCAGGTTCTGGCCGTGAATCATTGGCCGGGACTTGCTGATAGGCTGCCACTGTGTACAATCAAAGTAGGTGCTGGGCTGGAGGTGCGTGTGCGCGCGTGCCCTAAACCTGGCAGTGATGTACCAATACATCGCTTTGCCTACAGCGCCCGATCACACGTGGTACATTGTGGGCGGGCGATCGCCAAGTGGTTAAGCTCACCACATGTGTTACAGTCTGAATGTACAATCTCCCTTAAAGCTATCTATGTGGTGGAAGGGCCTGCCTGCCACATTAAGTGGATAGTTTAGGTAGGTCCTCATATGACATAGTTCTGGTGGATCTAAGACTAATTGTACAGAGATTGTTTAATCAGATTGTAACATATATGGTGACTTTAGAGAGATTTCCCCTCATTCACTGTCCCAGCGACAGAAGTTTTAGCCAAACAAAGACCACCAACTTAAGCCCCACCAAACAAACATGCCATACCTCAAGCCACACTCTTGTCATATTAGCTTAAAACATTTTTTTTTACAAAGATCTGTGACAGATATGTCAGGTTGGGGAGAAACTCTTGTCTGGCTGGCTCTGAGGATTGTTCGGGAGCTTAGCACAAGGCACACTCACTTCTGCTGTCTCATGTATATAAATGCACTTTTTGTATATAAAATGCACTTTTTATCTTTCAAAAAGTGTTTCCCAGTGCTAAACCTTTCATCCAATTTCTAAATTGCTGCGTTTGTACATTTTAAAAGCCAATATAATGAAATAATAGTGGTGAAAAAAAAGTCCTTGTGGATTTAATTAACCTTTTTTTTTTTGGTTAATTCACCTTTAAGGGGGTGTGGCAGGGGGGCATGTCCTATGCCTGCATACATTGGTTAGTAGGTGTCCCTCATTCCCATCTCAAAATGTTGAGAGATATGCATGATAGCAGGCAGTATGTGCAGGAGAGAAGTACAGATGACATGATGGCAGGCAGTATGTGCAGGAGAGGAGTACAGATGACATGATGGCAGGCAGTATGTGCAGGAGAGGAGTACAGAGGATATGATGGGACCTTGTTACGCCGCCGAACACACACACAGACCCAGCTGTGTGACACACAGCGCTGCAGGAGATGTCGGCTGTGTGATCCATCCAGGGCAGGCTATGGTGAGTCTGCATTCATAGGCAAAGTGAGGCTGAAAATATGGTCACAGAGAGAGAGGCTGCGATTATGGTCACACAGGCTGCGAGTATGGTCACAGAGAAAGAGGCTGCGATTATGGTCACAGAGGCTGCGATTATGGTCACAGAGAGGCTGCAATTATGGTCACACAGGCTGCGATTATGGTCACACAGGCTGCGATTATGGTCACAGAGGCTGCAATTATGGTCACAGAGAGGCTACAATTATGGGCACAGAGGCTGCAATTATGGGCACAAAGAGAGAGGCTGAAACTATGGGCACAGAGAGGCTGTGATTATGGGCACAGAGGCTGTGAAAATGGGCACAAAGAGAGAGGCTGAAACTATGGGCACAGAGAGGCTGCGATTATGGTCACAGAGGCTGCGATTATTGGCACAGTGAAGCTGCAATTATGGGCTTAGTGAGGCGGCATTAATGGGCACAGCAGTAGGCTGCATTTGATGGGCACTGGTGAGACTGCATTGATCTCTTGTATCATGTCTGCAGTCTCTGAGGGGAGTTTGCTTAATTAGCAATGGTATTGGTAATATGCAGCAGGAAGGGGGTTAATGCACTGTCACTGATGCATTAGTATAGATCCCATTGTCTGTAGGCGCTGTAGCTTTTCACAGGGGGGGGAGCGCAGTTTTTCATCTTCACCCTGGGCTCCGGATGACCTTGTCCCGGCACTGGGTAGGCAGTATGTGCAGGGGAAGAATGCAGAGGTCATGATGGCAGGCAGTATGTGCAGGAGAGGAGTACAGAGGATATGATGGTAGGCAGTATGTGCAGGAGAGGAGTACAGAGGATATGATGGTAGGCAGTATGTGCAGGAGAGGAGTACAGAAGACATGATGGCAGGCAGTATGTGCAGGAGAGGAGTAAAGAAAACATGATGGCAGGCAATATGTGCAGAAATGTAGTGCAGAGTCTCCAAAGTGGGTCAGAATGTGCAGGAGAGAAGTAGGAAGACATAACAGCAGACAATATGTGCTGGAGGAGAGTGCAGGCAGGCAGCATCTGTAGGAGAGGTGTGTGTGTGTGTGTGGGGGGGGGGGGGGTATTACATCAGGCAGTATCTGCAGTGACCAAATACAGAATGTATGACAAAAGACATTCTGGGCAGGAGAGGAGTGTGGAGGGCCTTTACGTATGGAAGTAGTAAGTACAAGAAATGGATGTGGAGGGTATGATGGGGGTCAGTATGTATAGTATAGGAATGTGCAGGTTGTGACATGGGACTGTATGTACAGGAGAGGAGTGCTGAGGGTAGACAGTATAGACTGAGGAGGAGTGCAGAAGGTCTGACATGGGGCAGTGTGTGCAGGTGGGGTGTGCATAGGGTGTGAGAGAGTATTAGCAGTATTAGCTTTTTGTGTGGCTGAAAAGTACTCTTTATAAAAAATCATCTATTAGACCACTGATGCCTCCTCTGTGACACTCAGATACAGGCTGGAAACAGAGAGCCCCCATCTGAATAGTAGCCAGCTCAGTGCACTGGCAGACTGAATGTAAGAACCTTAAAGTGGATGTAAACCCAACATTTTTTTTTTTTTTTTTTTAATATCATACTGTAGAGTATAAGATTTCCTATCATTTGAGCCCAGTCTTGCCACACAGAGTTAATCCATCTCTGAGCAATCCTCTTTTATTGTTCAGTGAGACAATTCCTAACAAACAGAGAAAAACTTTGTCAAATCCTCCCCCTTGCTGTGAGTGACAGGTGATTTACATCTCGTGCACTAGCCTAAGACATGCATTATTTTTTAATTCCCTCTCCCACTCCTTTCTTCAGCAGCTCTGCAAGGATTGGCTGTTCCAAACCTCACAATGATTTGTCATGCTGAAGTCATGTGGTTACTTTCCTGTCTTTTCACTGGATGTTAGAGATCATAGCAGAAGTTCAGTGTTAGAAATACACAGGAGAAAATGCATATTGACAAGGGGAGTGTAGAGGTGGGCGGGGAGTCTACTGACATCACGACTCCACCCACCGAGCTCCAGACAACAGACCCACCCACAGAATATGCAGTTTTTCGGGTCTAATAACAGACAGAGGGGAGACATTTGACAGGTAAAGATACATGCAGTAGGCGAGTATATCCTAATAGATAACCCCTATGGCAGTAGTTTAGAAAGGATGACATTGGGTTTACATCCACTTTATAGTGCTCACAGGAGATCAGTGAATGGGCTTTCACAGACCTCTCACACTTGGCACTCACCGTAGAATGGCTATCAAATCGACAGCTCCGTCCTGCATATGACACTAGCAGAGCAGCAGTTCATTATATTGTACAGGGATGACCTATTACCAGGGTTGCCACCTTTTCTTCAAGTCAAACCCGAACACTTTAGCGGCGCACAGCAATTTTTTTTTATAGTATAAACTACACATATATTTTGCAATTACAGTAAATAACATTTCTAATCATATGAAGTTAATCACACGAGTTCCCCTTTATATCAGAGTCCACAGAGTTCGCCTTTTAAATCATCAGAATCCACATAGTTCCCCTTTTACATCTGAATCCGCAGAGTTCCCTTACACTGTAAGGGTGGACTCTGCAGACTCTGATGTAAGGGAGAACTCTGGGGACTCTAACATAAGGGATTCTCTGGGAACCCTGATTTAGGGGGGGAACACTGTGTACTCTGATACATGGAGAGGACTCTGATGTAAGGGGGAACTGTGATATAAGAGGTGCTATGAGAACCCTGATTTACCTTAGTGTACTAAGAGGCAGGAGAGAGAGGGGGAGAGACTTCAGTCAAAGAAAGGGATGGATGGTGAGCTCACTCACCCCTTGGCAGTCAGCACCTCTCACTCAGATGTATCTGAGGCTGCTGGACTTCAAATTTACGATTTGACTTCGGGTGCACCAGTGTCAAAATTACACATGGTTTCAGTTAATTAAGGCGACCATATCTGACTGACAGCTATAGGCACATGACAGCTAATGACATACATGGCTTTGGCTGTTGAAGAACTTTAATCACTTCCTGTCTAGTAAAATTGTTGTCAGGTGGACAGGAAGTGAGAACACATCTCCTTAACGAGGAACTGCAGTCTGCTCACATAATTTGTAATGAAAACATCTTTGCCATTCTGAAGCTTTCCTCCAACCACTTTGCATATTATTTTATATATGTTGTGATTCTAGTGTAGCACCTCTACCCTAGGTGGGTAGGTGCTACATTAGTGTTTTTTTGCGTACTGCCAGTCCAGGTAAATTTAGGCAGGCACACAGCTAGGCCTGTTTGTTTTTGATCTGGGGGCAGGGGAGTAGTTTAGTATAGCAGTAGGTGACTGACATGTACTTCAGCTCTTTGGCGCCCCTTTGTTTCCAGTGGGAAGGTTCTGGAAAGGAGACAGGGCAGAGTGCTGGAGTGACAGGGGGTGTATTTGGGAGACCTGACCAATCCCCAACTAGGACTGGCAGGGCCCAGGCCTCCTATATATACTCATGGTCAGCCTGCTGTGGGAGCAGTTGTCGGGTGGAAGAACTGAGATGATGGCATGTTAGGCTGTGGTGGCCCTAGAGGGACCCCCTTTCTGGGGGGGGGGTGACCTCGGGCCTGGGGCTCGAGAGCTGGGAGGGAGCCTCTCTTTACACGGTCATTAGGATGTCCTGGAACAGGAGCAGGAGGAAGACAGCAGGGAGCATGGCTAGGAAAGTCATTCAGGAGGGATCCATGCCGGGGTCGGTGAGTGAGAAGAACAGTGAGAGGCGCTTGGAGAGACATGCCAGGATTGGATGTGAAGCCAGAGGGAGAGACTTTGGTGTTGTTGAAGTCAAGTTGCTGCAGCCAGGAGGGTTGGCAGGATTTGCACCGGACTTGCTGGGATCAGTAGTCCACAAGTGCATCAGTTAGCACGATTATCCTTTTCATCTTAAATGGTTGCTACCACAGAGGGGACTGCAGGAAAATGTAAGGACTTATTCAGAGTGAGTCCTAGCCATGTGCTAACGGTGACAGGAATCTAGAATTGGACAGTAGAGGAAAGCAAGTGATCTCAAGTAGTGTTCTGGAAGAGATGTGAAGTAGCAGAGACTGTCAATTTGGATTCAACTACCTTTATTTCTACTAAGAATGATTCATAATTTGGGCATCCCATGTCCCTTTTCCCAATCCAAGTTAAATCCCCTAATAAAAACAACAAAAACAAGCAAGAGACTTCATTGACTGGAGAAAGTGTGCCTGAAATGGATGTCTGACCAAGAAGGGTGATGTGTGGATGCTGAAACACGCAGCGACCCTACAGGGGGCACCGCTACACTGTACTTGCCAAATATGCTGCAGAAATCTCGCTCCATTGAGTCTGGCTGCATCCATTTTAATTGTGGGCAGCTGAAGTTGCTGCCTGTCCACTTCCTGGCTTTACACAGACACACACCTCCAGCTCTGCAGCTTTCTTTAGCCCTCTTATGACTCATCCCCCCTCCCTTCCTGGCAAACTCTCACGAGAGTGAGAGAGAGAGCTGTGCATGCATACTTGCCAACAGTCGCGATTTTCCCGGGACAATCCCCATTTTGGGACCCTCGTCCCAATGAAATTCACGGGATTTTGCCTTTGTCCCGGGAAAATCGGGAATGTTTTAGGCAAAAATGGCCAGTGGGCTACAAAAAGATGGCTATTGCCGCGAGGACTAATCCCTGTGTGTTCAGTGGAGAGGGGAGGGGCAGCCAATCGGCTTCTCTCTTTGGTGTACAAGTAGACAGTTCTCTTGTACACTGAAGCCGATTGGTTGCACGGCCCGAAGGCCCCTCCCCTCTCCACTGAACACATGAGAAAGCTGGGAACTGTGTAGCTGCCGCTGATGGGGACAGACGCATGAAGGAGGGCTCCACTGCCAGGGACACAGATGTAAGGAGGCCGGCTCCGCTGCTGGGGACACTGATGTGAGGAGGGCTCCGCTGCCAGGTACACTGATGTAAGGGGGGCTCCGCTGCTGGGGACACCAGATGTAAGGAGGGACTCCGCTGCTGGGGACACCAGATGTAAGGAGGTACTCCGCTGCTGGGGACGTTAGATGTAAGGAGGGATCCGCTGCTAGGTACACTGATGTAAGGAGGGCTCCGCTGATGGGGACACTGATATGAGGAGGACTCCACTGCCGGGGATACCTGATGTAAGGAGGGCTCCGCTGATGGGGACACCTGATGTAAGGAGGGGCTCCGCTGGGGGCACCTGATGTAAGAAGGGACTCCGTTGGGGGCACCTGATGTAAGGAGGAACTCCGCTGGGGGCACCTGATGTAAGGAGGGACTCTGTTGGGGGCACCTAATGTAAGGAGGGACTCCGCTGGGGGCACCCGATGTAAGGACAGACTCTGCTGGGGGCATTTGATGTAAGGACAGACTCTGCTGGGGGACACCTGATGTAAGGATGGACTCTGCTGGGGGCATCTGATGGCATCTGGTGGCAGGCGATGTGACAAGTGACATGCTCAGGGCTCCCACTGATTCTGCATTATGGTGAGTTGAACGATTTCATTTTATATTACAATGTAATGATAGAAAAAATGCGCTTCATCATAACAACCATGGTGCCGGGATGATTGAAGCGCAAACACCAGGTATTTGGAGTATCTTTGTCTGCTGATTGTTAAACTTTCTGCGCTACACATATTTCCATTGTGGTATAGGATCTGGGCCTGCTGTCTGTCTGTCCCTTCCCCACAACCCTGGACTGTGGTTGTGGGGGTCTGCGGGCGGGGCGCTTATCAGAATCCGGAAGCCCACTTTAACAAGGGGGTCCCCAGATCCTGCTCCCCCTATGTGTATGAGTATGGGGTACATTGTACCCCTATTCATTCACCAAAAAAAGTTTCACATAGAAAAAAAACACAAACACAGTTTTTTACAATTCCTCTATTAACCACTTCAATACAGGGCACTTTCACCCCTTCCTGCCCAGGCCTATTTTCAACTTTCAGTGCTCTCAAACTTTGAATGACAATTACTCAGTCATGCAACACTGTACCCAAACAAAATTTTTATCATTTTTTTCACACAAATAGAACTTTCTTTTGGTTGTATTTAATCACCACTGGGTTTTTTTTATTTTTTTGCGATATAATAAAAAAAATAGCGAAAATTTTGAAAAAAAAAACACTTTTTTTTAGTTTCTATTATAAAATTTTGCAAATAAGTTTTTTTTTTCATAAATGTGGGCCAAATTTTTAATTTAATGCTAAATATCTTTGGAAAAAATAACCCAAATTGGTGGATATTACTTAGTCTGTGTGAAAGTTATAGAGTCTACTATCTATGGTGCTAATCATTAAAATTTTATTACATCTGATATACTGATGGATTATCTCATTTCTCGAGGCCCTGAAATGTCAGGAAAGTACAAATACCCCCCAAATGACCCCCCTTTGGAAAGTAGGCAGTCCAAGGTATTTAGTAAGAGGCATAGTGAGTTTCTTGAAGTTGTAATTTTTTCCCACAATTCCTGGGAAAATGAAGAAATACATTTTGTTTTTACACAAAATTGTCATAATAACAAGTTATTTCTCACACACAGCATATACATACTTGCACTTACTCCCCAAAATACATTCTTCCACATACATTTTTTTCCACAAGTTTTTGGAAAATGTGGAAAGAAAATGAAAAGTATAGCGATACCATATGTGAAACTTTTACACAGCCTAGCCACATACAGAGGCCCAACATGCAGGGAGCACTGTCAGGTGTTCTAGGAGCTTGCGGCTGGGTTCACACTAGTGCGAATTGGATACGGGTTCCCCACATCCAATTGGCAATAGCAGGAGATTGTGACCGGCTCTCTATGGAGCCGTTTCACATATCTCCGCAGCGACTCTGGTGTGATTTGCAGAGGAATGTCTTTTGGTCCGTTTCAGGTCCGATTTCAGCCAAAAATTTGGGCTGAAATTGGACCTGAAATGGTGAACAAGAATGCAGTGGACTCCTGCTGTGAGCCACTATGTGTTCATATGTGAACAAAGCCTAAACTACACATCTAATTTCCTCATACACATCTAATTTCCTATCACACTTTTGAAAGCCCTGAAGCACCAGGACAATGGAAATGCCCACAAAATGACCCCATTTTGGAAAGCAAACACCCCAACGTATATTCTATGGGGCATGGACTGCAGATAGGTACTCAGGTACTCTGATTGGCTGCAGATAGGTACTCCGGCACTCTGATGGGCTGCAGAGAGGTACTCGGCTTCTCTGATGGGCTGGTGACAGGTACTCAGGTACTCTGATGGGCTGCAGATAGGTACTCAGGGGGTCTAATGGGCTGGAGACAGGTACTCCTCGGATATTCTGATGGGCTGCAGATAGGTACTTGGGTACTCTGGGCTAGAAACAGGTACTCGGGTACTCTGATGGGCTGCAGATAAGTACTCGGGTACTCCGATGGGCTGGAGACAGGTACTCGTGTACTCTGATGGGCTGCAGATAGGTACTCGGGTACTCTGGACTGGAGACAGGTACTCTGATGGGCTGGAGACAGGTACATGGGTACTCTGGGCTGGAGACAGGTACTCAGGTACTCTGATGGGCTGGAGACAGGCACTCGGGTACTCCGATGGGCTGGAGACAGGTACTTGGGTACTCCGATGGGCTGGAGACAGGTACTCGTGTACTCTGATGGGCTGCAGATAGGTACTCGGGTACTCTGGACTGGAGACAGGTACTCTGATGGGCTGGAGACAGGTACTCGGGTACTCCAATGGGCTGGAGACAGTTACTCGGGTACTCTGATAGGCTGCAGATAGGTACTTTGGTACTCTGATTGACTTCAGATAGGTACTTGGGTACTCTGGGCTGGAGACAGGCACTTGGGTACTCTGGGCTGGAGACAGGTACTCGGGTACTCCAGTGGGCTGGAGACAGGTACTCGGGCACTCTGATGGGCTGCAGATAGGAACTCGGGTACTCTGATGGGCTGCAGATAGATACTCAGGTACTCTGATGGGCTGCAGATAGGTACTCCGCTACTCTAATAAGCTGCAGAGAGGTACTCGGGTTCTCTGATGGGCTGGAGACAGGTACTCGGGTACTCTGATGGGCTGGTGACAGGTACTCGGGTACTCTGTTGGGCTGCAGATAGGTACTCAGGTGGTCTAATGGGCTGGAGACAGGTACTCCTCAGATAATCTGATGGGCTGTAGATAGGTACTTGGGTACTCTGGGCTAGAAACAAGTACTCGGGTACTCTGATGGGCTGAAGATAGATACTCGGGTACTCTGGGCTGGAGACAGGTGCTCGGGTACTCTGGGCTGGAGACAGGTACTCTGGTACACCGATGGGCTGGAGACAGGTACTCGTGTACTCTGATGGGCTGCAGATAGGTACTCGAGGACTCTGATGGGCTGAAGATAGGTACTGGGGTACTCTGGGCTGGAGACAGGTACTTGGGTACTCTGGGATGGAGACAGGTACTCTGATGGGCTAGAGACAGGTACTCGGGTACTCCAATGGGCTGGAGACAGGTACTCCGGTACTCTGATGGGCTGCAGATAGGTACTCTGGTACTCTGATGGGCTTCAGATAGGTACTCGGGTACTCTGATGGGCTGCAGATAGTTACTCAGGTACTCTGATGGGCTGGAGATAGGTAGTCGGATAATCTGATGGGCTGCAGATAGGTACTCGGGTACTCTGGGCTGAAGACAGGTACTCAGGTACTCTGATGGGCTGCAGATAGGTACTTGAGAACTCTGTTGGGCTGCAGATAGGTACTTAGGTACTCTGGGCTGGAGACAGGTACTTAGTACTCTGATTTCATTGGCTCTTTATCCTCCTTATCCTGTGTCAGAGTGACATGCCTCATCCCCGATCGCTGCACAAGTGGCATGCACAAGGACAGTGCATGTGACCGGCTGTGATTGGACACAGCTGGGCACGTGGTAAAGAGCCATTTTCATTGGCTCTTTACCCTGATGGGGGATGGGCTGTGTCTCGAGGGACACACCTCCACCCTGATCGCCACGCTGCGTGCCCCCCGGGGCGCGCAAGAGCGGCGAGAATGCCCGCCCGGAGGAAGGAGATGTTCCTGTCGGCGTCAATTTACAATGCACCGGTAGTGAAGTGGTTTAAAATCCAAAAATAATGTCCCCCAATGTAGATCCATCGTCAATCACGCCACCAGCTGGACCGCTGGACCCAAAAAAGTAAAAAAGCTTTGCACTTGTCAAAGGCTAACCACATGCTGGGGCGGTGATGTCACAAGGGGGTGGGGCCACCCGGTGACTTTGCTGGCTGGCCAGCCCCTTACCTATTTAAGAACTGTCAGACGGAGGAGTGGGCAGCCGGCAGTTAGCCTTCGACGAGTGCAAAGCTTTTTTTGGCGGTCTGGCGGGCGGCGTGATTGATGATGAGTCTACAGCGGTGGGAACATTATTTTTAGATTATTAATAAGGAAATTGTCAAAAACCATGTTTGTGTTTTTTTCTATGTGACACCTTTTTTGGTGAATGAGTAGGGGTACAATGTACAATGTACTCATTCACATAGGGGGGGCCAGGATCTGGGAATCCAAATTCTGATAAGCCCCCTGCCCGCAGACCCGCACAACCACAGCCCAGGGTTGTGGGGAAGAGGCCCTTATCCCCATCAACATGGTATGGTTCAGGTATGGCTCGTTCGTCCCCTCCCTTTCCTGACATGCCTGGCTGCATGCTCAGATAAGGTTCTGGCATGGATTGGGGGGGACCCCCACGCCATTATTTTTCTAATTTTGGTGCGGGGTTCCCCTCCAAATCCATACCAGACCCGATGGGCCTGGTATGGATCGCCGCTTTTTTCAGGAAATTTTTTTGACGGCAATTTTTTTTTACCCCGCTGACAGCTGATGACTCATCGGTTGTTACGGTAGAGTGGCTGGTTTCCTGGCCTGCTCCTTAGCAACCAGCTATATACAGTTTTTTTTTAAAGAGAAAAATCACACGCAAAATGCATGAAAACTGCATGCAAAAACGCATCAAAAACGTGGGTTTAAAAATGCAAAACACACTGCAAAACATGCCTGAAAATTGCATCAACTGCATAGATGTGAACCTAGACTAAAAATGCAGCATTCAGGACTTTAAATGCAACACACCCGCATGCACCACACCCGTTTTGTTGCATTTTTGGCATTGTAACAATGCAGCAAAAACCTATCAGTGTGAAAGTAGCCTTACAAGTGTGATTGGGGTCCACCTTATTAAAGTGTCATAAATTAACACTTTCTTTCAACTCTAAGCACGGCAACATGTTTTGTCAAACTGCGTCTGGTGACATGCGATGCAGTGAGTTGCATTGCATAAAAAATGCATACATGCTGCATTTTTATGAAGTGCATCGCACCATTTGATGTGATTGAAGTGAATGGGGCACATAGAAAACATATGTTTACTATGTGCCCATGCATTGAGTCTGTGTGAACCACTTCCTACAAAAAAAGCGTACCCATACATCCTCTGGTTGAAATAGTTATACCGGGGCTTTAATTTAGCTGGCATGATGCTGAAAAATGTAAAAGCAATTTGAGCAACTAAATAGAAACTGGATTACTTTTACATGTGGTGGAAAGGGGTCTCCGCTCTCCTGCTGCCTTCTGCTGCCTTCCTGAGCTCTCCCGTCCCACCAGGAACCCAGGAGTGAAATCAGCGGTTCTTTAGGCCTCTTGCACACTACAGCTTGAAAAAGCTCATTACAGCCTTTTTTTTTTTACTGAGCTAAAATACAGCCGATTAATTGTAAAATGCCTATGCACACAGGCACGTAAACAAGCATTCTTCAGTAAAAAAAATAAAATAGAAAAATCAGATTTTTTGGTCAATAATTTTTCGCCTCATGATCGCAAATGACCATTTACATATTGTGCAGGACGAGAATGCGAGGATACGTTTTCACGCATCTAAACTAGTAACCTGTAAAGGCTTTTAAAGTGTTGCCTATGGAGATTTTTAAGTATTATAGTTTGTCGCCATTCCACAGGCGTGCGCAATTTTAAAGCATGACATGTTAAGTATCAATTTACTTGGCGTAACATCATCTTTTATATTTTACCAAAGAATTAGTTACTGTATTATAGTGTGTTTTTGTGCATTCAAATACATTTTTCCTCTTAAAAATTGTGTTTGAAAAACACCCACCATTTTATTTTCTAGGACCTCTGCTTACAAAAATATATAATATTTGGGGGTTCTAAGAAATATTCTAGCAAAAAAAAAGCTGATTTTTTCATTTACATTTATATGAGAAGAATAGGTTTGGAAAGCATGAGGTTAATCTAGGACAGGATGTGAACAAGCTTTACCTTACTGTTTCTGAAAGTTCTGAACATAACCTGCTGACTGAACACTGTTCCTATGTCACAATAGAATGACAGCGACATGTTGTACAAAGATCTGGATATAACCAGTTTGCTTCTAGGTATTTACCAGAGGGCAAAGACCAAGCACCTGATAGTGTCAGGGATTTATGAACAGCTTTGGAGAACCATTTCAAGGTTTCCTAGAATGTCAGCACAATCATCTACGTGTGTGAGGTATACAGTACATCTAAAGACAACGTCTGTCTGATAATGTGAAAAATATGATACTACTGTTGTAAACAAAATACATAAAGGTGTATGCCATTGTATAAGAATAGCATACATTTTTATGAGAAGAAAAACCTGACACACTAGTTTATTTATAGATATAATGTGACTTCCCGGACACTATCCTTTCATCAGCCCAATCATGTGCCCCATCCCATTGGGTATTTAGTTGGCAGTGGCGTAGGCGGGGTTGTCAGCACCCGGGGCAAGGCAAGTCATTTGCGCCCTCTAATCTGCGGACCTTTAGCCCTCCCCAAGTCCCTTCCAAAACAATAGTACTGACCTACCTAATTCCTATACTGACCACTACACTAACCTACTTAATTTCAACACTGACCAACCTGATTCCTTTACTGACCATTACACACTACACTGACCACTACACTACACTACACCATACTGTCCACTACACTGACCACTACACTACACTATACTGTCCACTACACTACACTATACTGTCCACTATACTACACTACACTGTCCACCATACTACACTACACTGTCCACCATACTACACTATACTGACCACCATACTACACTACCCTGTCCACTATACTACCCTGTCCACTATACTACACTACACTGTCCACCATACTACACTATACTGACCACCATACTACACTACACTATCCACTATACTACATTGACCACTACACTGACCACTACACTACACTATACTGTCCACTACACTACACTATACTGTCCACTATACTACACTACACTGTCCACCATACTACACTACACTGTCCACCATACTACACTACACTGTCCACCATACTACACTATACTGACCACCATACTACACTACCCTGTCCACTATACTACCCTGTCCACTATACTACACTACACTGTCCACCATACTACACTATACTGACCACCATACTACACTACACTATCCACTATACTACATTGACCACTACACTGACCACTATACTGTCCACTATACTACACTGTCAACTATACTATACTACACTGTCCACCATAATACACTACACTGACCACTATACTATACTGACCACTACACTACACTACACCATACTGTCCACTACACTGACTACTACACTACACTATACTGTCCACTACACTACACTATACTGTCCATTATACTACACTACACTGTCCACCATACTACACTATACTGACCACCATACTACACTACACTGTCCACCATATTACACTACACTGTCCACCATATTACACTACACTGTCCACCATTCTACACTACACTGTCCACCATACTACACTATACTGACCACCATACTACACTACACTGTCCACTATACTACCCTGTCCACTATACTACACTATACTGTCCACCATACTACACTATACTGACCACCATACTACACTACACTGTCCACTATACTACATTGACCACTACAATGACCACTATACTGTCCACTATACTACACTGTCCACTATACTACACTGTCCACTATACTACACTACACCATACTGTCCACTACACTGACTACTACACTACACTACACTGTCCACTACACTACACTATACTGTCCATTATACTACACTACACTGTCCACCATACTACACTACACTGTCCACCATACTACACTATACTGACCACCATACTACACTACACTGTCCACTATACTACATTGACCACTACAATGACCACTATACTGTCCACTATACTACACTGTCCACTATACTACACTGTCCACTACACTACACCATACTGTCCACTACACTGACTACTACACTACACTATACTGTCCACTACACTACACTATACTGTCCATTATACTACACTACACTGTCCACCATACTACACTACACTGTCCACCATACTACACTATACTGACCACCATACTACACTACAATGTCCACCATATTACACTACACTGTCCACCATATTACACTACACTGTCCACCATACTACACTACACTGTCCACCATACTACACTATACTGACCACCATACTACACTACACTGTCCACTATACTACCCTGTCCACTATACTACACTATACTGTCCACCATACTACACTATACTGACCACCATACTACACTACACTGTCCACTATACTACATTGACCACTACAATGACCACTATACTGTCCACTATACTACACTGTCCACTATACTACACTGTCCACTATACTATACTACACTGTCCACCATACTACACTACACTGACCACTATACTACACTGACCACTACACT
Organism: Lithobates clamitans; assembly: GCA_037952925.1. Lineage (NCBI taxonomy): Eukaryota > Metazoa > Chordata > Amphibia > Anura > Ranidae > Lithobates > Lithobates clamitans. The sequence continues at coordinate 16,558,274 of JBBGZY010000655.1, forward strand.
GTCCACTATACTACATTGTCCATTATACTACACTGTCCACTATACTATACTACACTGTCCACCATACTACACTACACTGACCACTATACTACACTGACCACTACACTGTCCACTATACTATACTACACTGACCACTATACTACACTGACCACTATACTACACTATACTGACCACCACACTGACCACTACACTACACTGTCCACTACACTATACTGACCACTATACTATCCACTACACTACACTGACCACTACTATACTACACTACACTGACCTCCATACTAAACTACACTATACTGACCACTATACTAACTAATATACTATACTACACTAACCACTATACTGTCCACTATACTGACCACTATACTACACTATACTGACCACCATACTACACTACACTGACCACTATACTACATTGACCACTATACTACACTGACCACTACACTGACCACTATACTATACTGACCACCATACTACACTACACTGACCACTATACTACACTGTCCACTATACTACACTGACCACTATACTACACGACACTATACTGACCACCATACTAAACTAAACTGTCCACTATACTACACTGTCCACTATACTACACTACACTGTCCACCATACTACACTATACTGACCACCATACTACACTACACTGACCACTATACTACACTACACTGACCACCATACTACACTACACTGACCACTATACTACACTGTCCACTATACTACACTGACCACTATACTACACGACACTATACTGACCACCATACTACACTACACTGTCCACTATACTATACTGACCACTATACTACACTATACTGACCACCATACTACACTACACTGACCACTACACTACACTGTCCACTACACTATACTGACCACCATACTGACCACTATACTACACTACACTGACCTCTATACTAAACTACACTATACTGACCACTATACTAACCACTATACTGTCCACTATACTGACCACCATACTACACTACACTGACCACTATACTACATTCACCACTATACTACACTGACCACTACACTGTCCACTATACTACACTGACCACTATACAACACGACAACATACTGACCACCATACTACACTACACTGTCCACTATACTACACTATACTGAACACCACATTACACTACACTGACCACTACACTATACTGTCCACTACACTGACCACCATACTGACCACTACACTACACTGACCTCCATACTATACTACACTACACTGACCACTATAGTACACTATACTGACCACTATACTGTCCGCTATACTGACCACTATACTACACTGTCCTGCCTACAGTCTCTCTCTCCCATCCCCCTCCCCCGGGCCAGTAACATGACTCTCACGAGGGAGTCTCACTCACCTTCTTGTCCTGGCCTGCATCGGTCCGGAGGAGGAGGAGAAAACAGCGGTGGCTCACATTGTTGCTTCTCTCCCCCGCGCTCTGGCTGCTGCCATGTTCAGTGTCCAGCGCACTGTGATTGGGCGAAAATGGGTCATGTGTGGAGGCGGAACTTCAGGAGCGATTGAGGACAGGCCAGCCCTACGCCTCACATGACCCCAATACGCCTAATCACAGGGCACCGGACACTTAACATGGCAGTCGGACACAGGAACTTGAAATTAGGAGGAGGTAGCCAGTAGTGACACATACTGGCACCCCCCTAAATGTCGTGCCCGGGGCCACGGCACCCCCTGCACCCCCCACGCTACGCCACTGTTAGTTGGCCTTTGATTATTTAATATTATCCTCATCTTCTTGAGGTCCAGCTCTGCTCCACCTACCCCGCCGCCATAGTCTGACATTGTCATCATTCTGGATTTGTTACTATCTAGGTATGTGTGTTTTGCATAGATCATTATCCATTTTGAATACTCTTTGGTTGTTCTATGGACATTGTTCTAACTATTATTGTTATACATACATAGAACTTCTATGGCTTATGAGCCTATTCCCATGCAAAATCCTTTTTAGGTTTATTTGTTTAAAACTTGCAGTATAAAAATTGCAATGTAAAAAACACCATAGATACAAAGCAGCCCTCTAGGTATGCTGAGAGGTGGAGGCTGCCTAGAGCCTGGCATGCGTTCCACTCGCTTGGCTGGAAGTGACGCACGGAAAACATCAGCTTGACGCGTTTCATCATTAATTGGCGGCGTTATCAAAAGCAAGCCGTTTTGTATCTACAATGCAATTTTTTACTGCAATTTTTAAACGAAAAAACCTTAAAAAGTATTTTATACTATGGGAGGCTGTCGCTCCATTTATTTTTCATATGCCCAATAATCGTGTGGGGCAACCCCTTCAGCCGCAACAGGGAGGAACTTTGGATTTGTGAGAGCAAGACACCAGGGATTGTGGGACAGGTCCCCCTAAAGACCTACAAGCTTTTCTGACTTTCCTTACTATAAGGCTAGGAAGTCATCGACATCTGGTGAATGTGGTGTGAACATATTACACGTGGTGGAGCACACAGGGGAAACCCTGGGAATGAGGCTCAAAGCACTCAAGATTGCACTAAATACTGTTTGCACTATGTCACTTTAATTTTTATTTGTCACTTATGTTTATATTTGTACCATTGTTTGTCAGATATTATTACATTAGTGGCATTCACAGCATGTCATAATTTTTTGGATATCATTAGTTCATGTTATAGCAAGCTCTGTCTGAGATCAATTGATTAACCACTTGCTTACTGGGCACTCAAACCCCCCTCCTATCCAGACCAATTTTCAGCTTTCAGCACTGACGCATTTTGAATGACAATTGCGCGGTCATACAACACTGTACCCAAATTAAATTTTTATCATTTTTTCCCCACAAATTGAGCTTTCTTTTGGTGGTATTTGATCACCTCTGCGGTTTTTATTTTTTGTTAAAAAAATGTAAAAAGGCTGAATTTAAAAAAAAATATATATATATATTTTTATATTTTGTTATAAAAAAATTAAAACAGGTAATTTTTCTCCTTCATTGATGTACGCTGATGAGGTGGCACTGATGGGCACTGATAGGCGGCAGTGATGGGTACTGATGGGTGGCAGTGATGGGCACTGATGGGTGGCAATAATGGGCACTGATCAGTTACACTGATAGGCAGCACTGCTAGTTGGCACTGATTGGCACTACTGGTGGGCATTGATAGCTGGCACTTGTGGGCACTGTTCGGTGGCACTTGTGGACACTGATAGGTGGCACTTTGGGCACTGTTAGGTGGCACTGTTAGCTGGCAAAGATGAGGCAGATGTGCCTCTTCCACTTCGGGACCTTTGTCCCTCTCATCTGAGCCGGTGATCGGCTTTTTTTTCTACTCACACTATCAGCGTGAGTAGAAAAAAAAACTATTACCAATCTTTTGTTTACATCATGTGATCAGCTGATCACATGGTAAGGGGCCGGGACCGGCCCCTTACTCGGATTGGTGATCAGCCGAGTCTCAGTGACTCAGTGATCACAGCGCGGAGCGCATGCACAGGGGAGGCCGTCATATGACGGCCTCCCGGGAATTCGGGTCCGCGCTGTGGCCATCATTCGGCCATAGCGCGGATGGCAAGTGGTTAAAGGAGAAGTATGGGTTTGGGTTTCTTTCCCTATTCATATTTACCTAGGTGGATACTGTCCCCCGCTGTCTCTGCACTGAGAACTGAGCCACTGAACACCGCCGATGGCTCGGTTCTCTCGGCTCCCCGAGAGGAGAGCTGCTGACTGTCAATCAGCAGCTTTCCTACTCTGCTCCTCCATGCTCACTGGAGCGCTGAGCTGTGGAGGGGTGGGGAGCGGCCGTCTCAGGCCCTCATCGGCTTGCTGAGAGACTGAAACAGCAATCAGTCCAGGGACCTGGCGGATCCAGACTTCCGAAGTCGGATGGCGCGGTGCCTGTACTGAACTTGGTGACATCAGCAGAGAGCTGACTTCAGCTCGCTGTCTGCTGAAAACAGGTCACAGGGGTGCAAAACGAATTGCACTCCTGTGACCCTTAGGAGAAGCCCAGCCAAACAAGCCCAGGCTGGACTTCTCCTTTAATGGAAGCATTCATGTTTGCTCAATATAGAAGCACGCTCTGCTTTCTGCTATGCAATGCTACACAGTGGTTATGGTTTACTGCTCTGTACCACAATATGGGTTTATGAGTCAGCCTATTGATTGAAAACCACCCATTACCATGTGACGGCTATCTCAACAGCTGTTTAGCACCTGAGCAGAATATGTGTCAATATTGTTTTACTTGTAGCTAGTCTATAAGTCTCATGAATGAATCTGCCTGGGTTTAGTTCAAAGAGGGTACGTTGAATCCTGCTTAAAATCTGTGAACCCCAATCTTAACACTGAACCCCATTGAAGTCTATTGGAAGTAAATCATGTTGCCTTGGAATTGCCATTTTCAAAGCTAATAGGCAAGCTACTGTTGAAAAAAGGACACGAGAAGCTGGACGCTGTTATTGGGAACATTTACTAATGCAATCAAAAATTATTTAAAAATATCATACAGCATGTATAAGGTTATTTCATGCGACTTCAATGACCACATTGAAAACACACAAGTCATTTAAATAACATATTTGGGGGATGCATTAAAAATGGAATTGGTGTTATGGAACAGTACGCTTTTCATGGAAAATCTCAGTGACTTTGTACACTGGCCATTTTTGGTTATTGAATTGATTTTTCTTTCTCTTTTACAATTAGCTTGGCTTACAAACAGTAGCACCCAATCATAATTAATTGTGGGTTAAATATAGTAATAAAAAAATAGCATAGATTACCCTTAATATTCCAACACCCCTTCTTGTACCAGACCAGGCTACATGCCTTTCAAAGGTGGGGGGGGGGGGGAGAGGCTGTGCAAAGCACCCTTTTTCCAGTGTTGACAGGGGTCTCCTTTTAACCTCAGTTTCTTCACTAAGGCAGGCAATAGATTATGTGATTTTCTTTTCTGGGACCACGGTTAAAGTGTTACTAATGGTTATTTTTTTTTAAACTTAAAATACCAAACATGTTATACTTACCTGCTTTGTGCAATAGTATTGCACAGAGCGGCCCGATTCTCCTCTTCCAGGTCTCCTGCCAGCGATATTGGCTCCTCCTCTTGGGATTGCTATGGGAGCACACGTTGTATGCTCGCTCCCGAGCTATGTGTCTATGAAGCCGTGTCCATAGACACATATAACGGGGCTTAGCCCCGCCCCCCACTTCCTCCTCACTGCTTTTAATTGACAGCAGCAGGAGCCAATGGCTCTTGCTGCTGATCGAGTCCCCGTGTGAACAGGAAGAGAGGGAGGAAAAGATGCAGCCATGCACAGCAGTGGACCTCTTCATCCCTCTCTTCCCCTTCACACAGGGAAGGGGGTGGGTAAAGCAATATAAAACTTTTTTACCAAGGCAGAGCTGTGGGAGGGCTCAGCAGGCCCCACCAGCTATAGGTGGCCTGCAGAAAACTACAGGAGGGGTCAGACACAAGACTAGTAACCCTGCACAAGAAGAGAGAGCAATGGTGACCAGTCTTTATTCCAGGAAGTTCCTGCACATAAGCAAAGTTTCCCGCTGGATTATTGCACAGGTATGGAAATACAAAGCAATACACAAAGCACAACAAGATTCAATTAAGAATACAAGGGGTTTTGCAAAATTGGGTGCAGCTCTGCACAGAACCAATCAACTTCTGTTTTTTTTTGTCAAAGCTTAATTGAACAAGCTAAAGTTAGAAGCTGATTGGCTACCATGCACAGCTGCACCAGATTTTGCACTCTCCAGTTTTAGTAAATCAACCCCATATGTCTCTTGTATTGAGATGATATTTGCTTATTCTGGAGTTCAGTTTTAATTATTTCATTTGAACCAAGACCAAATAGAATTTTTACCTGCACCAATTTAATTTCTTTGCGCTTAAACTCAGAAACACATGCCAGTTGAGAAAAGGAATCCCACATCTTATTGAACATCTTATGGATCAAATCTTAAAAAAGTAAATAACAAAGGCAATATATGTGTGAGATAGAAGGTGCAGAAACTAAAATGCACAAAGAGAACAAGAAGGGACAGAGCATGGCATATACACATCAAAAGACAATACAGTCAAGAAACAGAAGAAAGGAGTATAAAGGAGGAGAATAAACAATGAGCACTGAGCTACTGACAAAGCAGGAGACTGTGCTTCAATAACAACTTTATGATGAGTGACGCTTTCTTTGTTTTGTTACTGTTCAAGCATTTCTTTTTAAATAGACTCAGATTCCCAAAGTCTCTGTTGCTTGATAAAGCCCGAAAAATCTATTGGAATTAGAAATGTACTTTGCTGAAAGTAACATTGCCATAATTTTCTTGACTGAGGTATTGCTGATGCTTCAGCTGCCATGACCTTACATCTCTAGTACATACCCCCGACTACCCCAGTAAAGACACAACCACTTACTTTGGATTTAAATAGCCAAAGCAGCCTTTTTATGAACAAAACCATAAATCACAAAATAACATATTAAACCATACTGTATAAACCGACATAATTTTTTAACCATAATGTACCTAACTGAGTATTTCCTGAGTCCTGTATCAATTTAATACCAATTTACCACCTGATGCAGCCCGATGACCGATAGCCCTTTATTGACGTCACTGAGTAGGGACGGTACACCCATACCGAGATGGGCCCAACCCATTACACTCCACCCACTGTTTTTTTACCCTGTCCACCTTAAAAACCTAAGACCCCTGCCTGCTGCTATTACAGAACCAACCCAAAACCCCTGTGTAAAGAACACCCCCGAGCTATAGCACTCTATAGCCCCTGTTGCCCCTGTAAGAAACAACCACGGGACGATACGGTCCATGTAAAAACCACAGATAATTGAAGGGAGGGCGGGCAAGTGTCTTTTTTGATGCTCTGCTCCCACTGATCTACAGAAACTCACACCTTCTGCTAGACCACTGGTGCCACACCCCAGCCACACCCTACCCCCCTATGTAATCAAATCAGGTAAACCTACCCACATTTCAAACCAAACCTCTTAACTGCCTGACTGTAGCCTGCCCAGCAACCCTGTCATGCAGGCCCTCCACCTATGCTGCACTTTCAGTTCCAGGCCTATACTTGACTGAGGTATTGCTAATGCTTCGGCTGCCATGACCTTACATCTCTAGTCCATATCATGACTACCCTAGTAAAGACACAACCACTTACTTTTGATTTAAATGGCCAAAGCAACCTTTTTAAAACCATAAATCACAAAATAACATATTAAACCATACTGCATAAACCAACATCATTTTTTAACCACAATGTATCTAACTGACTGTTTCCTGAGTCTTAGGTTAATGAAGGCACGTATTCCTCTATAGCATCGGCTGTATCAACCACCACATTCCTATCCCGGCCCCCAGCCGCAATTACACCAGGACAATTTAATACCAATTTACCATCTGATGCAGCCCGATGACTGATAGCCCCTTATTGATGTCACTGAGTAGGGAAGGTTAACCCATACAGAGATGGGCCCAACCCATTACACTCCACCTACTATTTTTTGACCCTGTCCACCTTCAAAAACCATTGCCCCCCACATGCAATAAATAAACTGACAGACACATGTAACACATAACATATACCCGACCAACAATGCTTACAACAGCAACCCACACCCTGATGAATCAGTCTGAACCAACACAAAACAACAAAACCTGAATGGGTCAAATATACTGTCGTTCACGAGGAATGAAAGAGTAACCAAAGACCAGGAATCGCTAAGATTTCCAACAACCAATTCTTTGCAGAACCTGGTCACCCAAAACCCCACCCTCTCCGTAGTGGCCCCTATCCGAAAAGAATGTGAAGAATAATCTGAAGGGGAAAATCCTGCAACCTGCAAACATACTTTGAAGACCGCAATAAACTGAAACCGCGACAAAGCAGAACCGTCAGCGTGTTTCAATAAAGACCCAGACCCAGTAGGCCGGATTGTCAACCAAGCACTCACTACAGATAACGGGCACACAGACAAAACAAGAACCCGTCTGAGTGATACCTGCGATCAACCTGATCAGTTGTGAACCTACGAATGAACAAAGTCAACCTGTCTTCTTAAACCGCAACATCCAAATAAGCCAATCCCTCTTCCTGAAGGACTCACTAGTTCCCCTACCCGCAATGCTCCAAAAAAGAACAGCTCCTCTTTAAAAAAAAAAAAGTTAGAACAAATCGCAGGCAAGTGGTCCATTAGGACATCAAGCATCGCAAAATAAACAGGGCGATGGGAATCCACCACCTGTCGGCCTTTTTAGTAACCCCGCAAGGCCATCCGAATTAGAAAGAACTTAGTGACAAATTTGACACCAGACAACCTGAACAGAAAGGCCAGGCCGACGAAACTGAGACACCCTTCTCGCAGTTCTTCCCCAAAGATTACACCAGAATGTGGAGCCGGTACTCATCCCAAAACAACCACCCGCTGAACTTACCAGCTCATATCATGCACGCTAAACCCGTTCATATGCTATCCAGGTGGAATCCGCCACCGACCGGCGGGTAAAAATGATTTCCCACAAATGACTGGGGCACGTGATTCCCAGCTGCTTCACCTCCTAAGCAAACTGACAAAATCTGTCCCACTACAAGCGAGAAAGCGCGTCAGCCCCATTATTTTCAACCCCAGGAACATGCACAGCATTCATGAAAACAGTCAAACTCAGACATCGCAGAACGAAATGTCAATGCAAAGACACCACAGGAGGGGAAGAAGCACAAACCTAGTTAATGGCGTGCACCACAGCAAAATTGGCACAGTGAAACCTCACACGTCAGTTCTGAGAGACCTGACTCCATAATTTCACAGCCAGCACAATTGGAAACAATTCCAAAAGCACCCAGATGCGGATGAACACTGAACAGCTCCAGGTGTCCAGTCAACTCTCCGCGCACCATTGGCAGTAAAAATATGCTGCAAACCCCATGGAACCTGCCGATTGTGCCCAAGATAAACTGCAAGGACTGCAATTGCAATTTTTGGACAATGGATTGCACTGGAGACTGCCCCTCTCAGGTCCTCCAGCTCATCCGGCAGCAAACGACATTCCATTCTAATAGTATTGATGAAATCCCCAAGAATTTTAGCTCAGTGGTGGGGCCCCCAGTTTTTTTGCCACCGCTAACGGCACTGCAAAAACCTGAAACACATCTGGAAGTGTTGCCAGCCTGGTCAGGCAAGTCCGGTCACCCAGTGGACCCATCACCAAAATCATCCAAGTAAGGACTGATCGATGTTACACCCGACAAGTCTCGCAAAACCCATTCCAGAAAAGAGCTAAAAAGTTCAAATTAGGAACAAGAAATTGCCCAATCCATGGGCAGGCAACGATCCCTAAGGTATCGCCCCTCCCACTTGAAACCCAACAGTCGAAAACTGTCTGGTTGGACCAGCAGCAATCTAAAGGCAGGCTCCATGTCAGTCTTGGCCATAAGCGCGCACTTCCCGAATCTACGCACCCACACCACCGCCATGTCAAATGTCACATAGAACAGAGTGCTTAAGGACAAATCGATCGCATAATTCACCGAACCTCCCTTACGATGGGAATGGTGATGAATCAGGCAAAACTTATTGGGTTTCTTCTTGGGGACTACCCTCCATGGAGAAACCACTAATTAGCTATCAGGGGAGAAAGAAAACGGACCCACCATTCTCCCCAATGACACCGCGTTGAGCAATTTTTTGAAAACCACGTCTGGATGTAAATATGTCGACTTCAAATTGGCCAACACCGGTGGGATATCAGACAATGTGCAAGGAATCGGAAATTCATCCGCAAAACCTTGCAAAAGCAACTGAGCAGCGGCCCAGTTTGGATCTCTACTTAAAATTGCCGCCAGCTTTTCCTCCCTCTTTCTAGCTTCGGCAGATTTTCCTCTCCCTTGCTACAAGCATTTAGAGGAAGGATGCGCCCCTCCACAGCTGAAGCATTTATGTCTAAAATGGCAAGATCCACTAAATCTGCAGGTCCCATCATTAAACAGCCAGCAGAACCCCTTCCGTGTTTCGGCCAATGGTAAAGAGGCAGCAACACTCCCGGCACCCCCAAGAAAGGTAGCAGGGGCTGCCCTTGCCTGGGTGATAAGCTTCATCCACAAGCCGATGTCCTTATGATCCCACCTAAATGAGGGTCTAACAGCCATCCACTGGCGAAATTGTTCGTCATGTCGCAACAACGCCACTCCCTCATACACCCTCTGGGCCTCACTAATTGAGTCCAGGTAACAGAAAAGGGCTGAACGGTTTTCCAACACCTTTTCTCCAGTGACACTGGCCAGAATATTAAATGCCTGAAGCCAGTTGGGAAATTTCCTGGGGATGAGACGATAACGCCTCTTTTCCTCTTCCTCCTTCTTACTCTCGTCGGGCTTCACTTTATCCGGATTGAACTTTTCCAAGGGCAATAGTGAAAATATTTCCACGTATTGCCATTTCTATATCCTGTCTTTTACTTCTGACTTAAGGTGCGCCCCAAGGGGGGCCCTCATAGCAGACGTGAACTTTGCATTTTGTGGAGTCAGATAAACGAAGCTTGTCAGAGGCCATATCCGCCTTCTTTGATTCCGCCCCCGCTGTTTCCGAAGCGGTGGGCGAATCTGCCAAAAGAGTTTGCGTAAAGCCGCCCCATCAGTCGCCGTCACTACTGACCGTGCTGCAGCTGGGGGCCCCAATTGCGACTGCGTCAAACCAGCAATGGCTGACCCATTGTCCCCTGCAGATGTTCTGACTTAAGGTGCACCCCAAGGGGGCCCTCATAGCAGACATAAACTGCATTTTGCGGAGTCAGATAAACGAACCCCGTCAGAGGCCCTATCCGCCTTCTTTGATTCCGCCCCCGCTGTTTCTGAAGTGGTGGGCGAATCTGCCAAAAGAGTTTGCATAAATCCGCCCCATCAGTCGCCGTCACTACTGACCATGCTGCAGCTGAGGCCCCAATCGCGTCTGCGTCAAACCAGCGACGGCTGACCCATTGTCCCCCGCAGATGTCCAAGCCACTACCGGGGAAACCTCCCTCGAGGAGGGCAGGGCCATCTTAATGAGAGGGCACATCTGGGCATTGCCCAGGGGCCCCAGCTGCATGGGGGGCCCCTGCACTTTCCCCAAAGAAGCTGCTCCTTGGGGGTCCCATGATGGCACTGAAAGTGATGGATACACAGGGGAGGCAGGCTGGCAGCGGTGCGCCGTGCTGTCCAGAATGATACCTATTTCACAGCCAGCAGGGAGGGGCGGGGCCGGAGCGCCAGTGATGCTCTGACCCCGCCCCATGCAGCTTGAATGCTTGGGACTCAGAGGCCGCGGGGTAGGAGTTGGAGTGGGAGCTGCTAAGTCGGCAGCACTGAGAGCCCACCTGCTGATGTGGCATTGTGGATGGTGTCATGGTGAGCCCAGCTGTCCTGCACTGTTTGCACTGAAGGGCTTGGAATGCCCGGAGGGATGCTCCCTCCTCCACCCCTCCTTCTGCCTGCATGAATTGATTGGCATAGGTGAGTCCTTGTCACAGTGCTGGAGGTGGGCACACTGTAGGGGTATCAGGGATGTAGTGGGGTCACAATACAAGGGGTATCTTATGGTATATGGTAACAGTGTTGGGGGAATATCTAGGGTGCAGAGATGGGTCAGAGTGCTAGGGGGATATCTGGAGTGTAGAGGGGTCAGAGTGCTGGGGGAATATCTGGGGTGCAGAGAGGGATTAGAGTGCTGGGGGAACATCTGGGGTGTAGAGGGGTCAAAGTGCTGGGGGGATATCTGGGGTGCAGAGGGGTCAGACTGCTGGGGGAATATCTGGGGTGCAGAGAGGGATTAGAGTGCTGGGGGAATATCTGGGATGCAGAGGGGTCAGAGTTCTGGCAGATATCTAGGTTGTATAGCGGTCAGAGTGCTGGGGGGATATCTGGGGTGTAGAGGGTCACAGTGCTGGGGGATATCTGGCGTGTAGAAGAAGTTACAGTGCTGGGGGGGTATCTGGGGTGTAGAGGGGTCAAAGTGCTGGGGGGATATCTAGGGTGTAGATGGGTCAGAGTGCTGGGGGGATATCTAGGGTGTAGAGGGGTCAGAGTGCTGGGGGGATATCTAAGGTGTAGAGGCGTCAGAGTGCTGGGGAGTTATTTATTTGGGGTTGAGAATCCAGGGGTGTGGAGGTGGTAACGAGATAACAATTTTAGGGGGAAACCTGGTGTGTGTTTGTGTGTGTGGGGGGGGGGGGGGGTGGATTTAGGAGTGCTGGATGTATATAAGATGTAGAGGGGTTACAATGTTGGGGGTATCTGAGGCCCTGTCAGGCTGGATAGTGCCTCATGATTTTTATTGGCGGCCGTGTCTATATTTGTTACAACTGTCCTGAGCAACATTCTAGCAGATATATTATATGCACAGGACAGCTTTGTTACTTTATATATGTACAGGGGGTCCCCTACTTACAAACACCCGACTTACAAACGACTCCTACTTACAAACGGAAGGAGACAACAGGAAGTGAGAGGAAATCTACCCCTAGGAAGGGAAATTCACTCCTGTAAGAGTTAACATGGGAAAAAGATGTCTCCACTGATGCTTTATCACCAATCCTTATTTCCCTAATAACCCCAAATTTTCAAAATCCAATTGTCATAGGGACAGAAAGTGAGGTGAAATCTTCTGAACAGGGGCACACACAGCAAAATAAATGTTACAGGGGTGATAGCCTAGGGAAGGGTTATCTAAAAGACTTAAAAATAGATTTTTTGGCTGGAGCTACACTTAAAAAATTTACCTGTTCCGACTTACAAACAGATTCAACTTAAGAACAAACCTAAAGTCCCTATCTTGTTTGTAACCCGGGGACCCCCTGTAGTATTTTCCCACTGTTTCTTTGCTGTACAGAATCCGCTTGTCTGCCTCCTACCTACTTGATGTCTGTTTACCTGCGCTGTCTCCATTGTAGGGGTCCCAGAGCATTACTTTGCTCAGGGGCCCATGATGCTATTAAGACGGCCCTGGAGGAGGATGCAACCGCATCCCCCTGTGTCAGAAGATCCCTACACCCTGTCAACAATGCCATCAGGAAGTTGGACACCAGGGAATCCTGCCCCACTGCAGCATTGTCAGGCAGAGGGGGAGCGGCCCCCACCATGACCTGGTCAACTGCGTTAAACCACCCAAGGAACCCCCTACAGCATCCCCAACCAACAAGACAGGAGACACAACAGGAAACGACAACAGAGACAGAAAGAGGAACATCTGCTATCCCAGGGCTGGGTCCAGCACAGCCGTTTCCCCAGATCCCAGATGCTGCTTGGTCTCATCTCCAGCCGTAGCATCCTCCTCCAGTTGTTGCTCTCCCCCCTTCGAATCTGAGATCTCATCTTCTGACTGGTATGCAGGGCTCTGGTCTCCGGGTGAGCTCAAGGCTGCAGGGACTGGGCGCACAACAGCCGTTCAGATGCATACTCCCTCACTGAGCACTCTGCCGGCCACTCCTGCCCACAGATGCTGTCCTCCTATCCTGAACCCTGGGAGGAGCGACGATGACATCACCTCTGCTTCTCCCCACGATGGTCACGGCCGCACCAGTTAAGGGGCTCGCACCAGTTAAGGGGCTCACACCAGCCGACACTACTCTCCCTCACCAGGCTGCCCTGCCAGCGGGAGAGGCTCCCGCCGGCCCGGCCAAATGGTCCTGCAGATGCTGAGAGGAGAGCAGGGAGTGCGGATCCATAGTAGAGCTCCTGTCCGGGTCCCGCCTAAGACGGGGATTCCTCCCAGCCCCACCAGTAAAAGAGGAATGCTGCCTCTTAGATTTTGGGGCTGGAGGGTCCTTAATTGGGCTCCCTGAGCAGCAGATAACCCTTGAGGTCCCTTTTGGGCTGAGACGCGCAGGAGGCCTTGACCTCCTCGCCCATGTATGAGCAGGGGCAGGTGTAGCTAGAACCTGCCCAGCCCCCGACAGCATACTCAAAAGTTGTGCGTCCAACCAATGAGGGCCATTCGCCAATGCTGCTGTCTGCAGCCGTGAGAGCAAAATGCATTTTGTCTTCACAGGATCAAGGAGGCACAAGTGTCTTTTTCTATGCTCTCACTGACCTACAGCAACGCCCACCATCTGCTAGACCACTGGTGCCACACCCCAGCCACACCCTAGCCCCTATATAATCCAATCAGGTAAACCTACCCACATTTCAAACCGAACCTCTTAACTGCCTGACTGTAGCCTGCCCAGCAACCCAGTCATGCAGGCTCTCCACCCTTGCTGCGCTTTCAGTTCCAGGTCTATACCTTTTTTTTTGTTTATTCAAATTTTATTTCTTAAAATATAAGAACATGCATTTAGTAATGTGTCTGTAAAACACCAGGTTCTACAGACAATTGGTCATACTGACCTCCCTATGTGACACACATGAGCTGTGCTCCATTCGCATCAGTGGAGTGCATGGGAGACAATAGGGGTCTCATTAAAGAGAACCTGTCACTGTATATATACAAACTTATAGGGATTTATAAATCCCCTATAGGATAGCAATACACCTAAATTAAAAAAAAAAAAAAGTAAAAAAAAATTAAATGTAAAAACAAAAACATTTACAGCCTCCCCCACCCCTACATAAACACATGGGTCAGTAGCTCTAGAAAAACTATATGGCCATCACCTATGGTTAATTCTTTTTTGTTTGTTTTTTTGTTTGTTTTTTTCCCATCTTATAATTTGTTCCCAGTCCGTTCATATATGAACACAATTTAGGTAATACATTTTTATTTAAACTTTTTGTAATGATATATCGTGAACCCATCAGGACCTGGGCTTTTTCCCGACGCCCATTCTTTTAAAGCTGTATTAATCTCCTCTTCTGTTATGGGTTTTTCTAATGTAATTAGCTTGCTCTCGGTTACTTGAGGTAGTCTGGCACTTTTTTTTTAAATTAGTTTTTATTGAAAAAACACAGTATACAAAGCATATACGAAAAAACATACATAAAGAAAAAAGGAAGGGGAGGGGGAGAGGTTGAGCAAATCTACTAATGGGCCTTAAAATGACATAGCAGACAATTAAAGAAAGGTGACTATTGTACATATCCAATATCATGTTATAGAATCAGAAACTCTATATATGACTGGTATCAATGTTCAATGTTGTCGCAAGCTAACCCGATTGCCCAAAATACTAAGGCTGTCAGCAGACATGGGACATAGACACCATTGAATTCTCTGTGAGGGCCCTCACTCAAACATAGAACATTTGAGAATTCGACAAAATAAAAAGTAAGAGGAGAAGAAATTAGAAAGAAGAAAAAAGGGGGGAGAGAGATTAAGGGTAAGTGTGGGGGGGGGAGAGGGGTGTCTGCCTCGGTCCAGTCCCTCTGACCGAATATATTCGGCATATATCACATAATTTACTTATTTTGAGACATAATATCCGTATATGCAGATGTATATTTGAAGGCAAACCAGCAGGGTCATATTTTCTTTACAAGTGTCGTGTTATAGATTTCTTATATGCTCCAACTGATGAGCCTGTACAATGGAGTAGTATAACTCATGGGTCATTGGGGATCTCAGAACCTTGAATCTTTTTTGTCCAATGCAAAATAGACAACCAGTATGGGTGAATAAGTGGGCAATACCACCAAATATGTGCATGTGTAGCTCGTTCGCCACATCCCCGCCAGCATAGAAGTGATGTTTGTGAAAATGTCTTGTGGCGCACCACTGGGGTATAGTGCCATCTCGTTAGCAGTTTATATTTTACTTCCGCCGTTTTGGAGGCCGTGGAGGAGGTGTGAGCCATTAGGAGGATAGTGGATTTCTGGACCTCTGATATCTCTTTATGAAGATCTTTCTCCCAGTTGGTTAGGAAAGTAGGGTTTCCTGTGATGGTTAGCGTCTGTAAAGCCTGGTAGAATTAGGAGATGGGTTTCTCAACTGGTTGATCCTCAGAAAAGACAGATTGTATAGGTGTTAAATCTGAGGTGGTCCGGAGAGGTTTCGGGAGAGAATGAACAAAAGCTGTCAATTGGCGGTATCTCCAGTGATCCAATGGTGTAGCCGTTGAGCTAGGTAGTAATGTAGACAGGAGCACAGTGCCTGATTGAGTAGTAACTTGGTGAAGGAAAGGCGTAGTCCCAACACTCCAGGCATGAGTTCTGGGGTCTGTGTTTCCAGGGGGAAAGTAGTTGTGACCAGTCAATGGCATGAGAGGGGAGTGTTATGGCCATTTGTGTGTCTTGCACATTGAGTCCCACACCATAAAAGTTGAATGCATAAGCGGTGAAGTGTTTAAGGACAAAGTTCTATGTTTCTTAGGAATCCATATTTGGGTAAAAAGGTCTGATCCGCTGAGTGCCATCTCCAGGTTAACCTATAATTTAGAACCTTTATGATATTTCCAGTCAGAAATTCTATTCAATACTATTGCCAAGAAATATTGCTTAAGGTCAGGTAGGGCCAAGCCCCCTTGCCTTTTAGGTCTGGCAAGGAGGGACCTACCTAATCTGGGTCGTTTTCTGTTTTCTGTTCCAGACATATTTGCCTATCATTGATCTGATCTGATTGATCTAAAGAAACCTGCAGGGATTCTATATGGTATCATTTGGAGCTCGAACAGCAGCCTGGGCAGTATGTTCATTTTCACAACTCTAATCCTCCCCAACCATGAGTGCGTCATTTGAGATCATTTTTGCAGATCCGATCTGATTGCATTGAGCAGGGGCAGAAAGTTATTATGAAATAAGGTTGCCGGGTTAGGAATTTTAGGTATTTCATCTTACTTTTTTGCCAACTAAAGGGAAAGGACTTTTTTTAGTTGAGCTACAGTCTCGCCTGCTACCGAGACATTTAAAATTTTCAATTTGGCCATATTAATTTTAAAATTGGAGATGGCACTAAACTTTGAGAATGCTGACATGAGGTTAGGAAGGGAAATCGGGGGTTGCTGTATATAAAACAAAATGTCATCTGCATAAGCAGCATACTTGTGTTCTAAACCTTCTATGGTAACCCCATGAATACAGGGATTATGTCTGACCATCGATAGAAAAGGCTCTAATGATAAGGCAAATAAAATGGGCAAGAGGGGGCATCCTTGACGGGTGCCATTAAAGAGTGTAAAGGGATCACTTAAAGTGCCATTTATAAGTATTTGGGCTGTGGGGAAATTATATAAAGCTGATATGTGGGATAGGAGGGAGGGACCAATTCCTAAATGAGACAGTGTTGCCATGAGATACTCCCAGTCCACCCTATCGAACGCTTTTTCCGCATCTGTTGATAACAGAAGAGTGGGCTGGGAGTATCCTCGCGCATAGGCCATTAGGGACAAGGTACGGAGGGAGTTATGGCGTGCCTCTCTGCCTGGGATAAATCCCGTTTGGTCTTTGGAGACCCAGCGTGGGATTAAGGCGAGGAGTCTATTTGCAATGACCTTGGCATATAACTTGGCATCAATATTCAATAAAGAAATGGGGCGATAACTCCCACAGTTACTAGGGTCCATGCCAGGTTTGGGGATCACAGTAATGTGTGCGTGGAGGGTTTCAGGTCGGAGGATCTCCCCTGCAGAGATCGCATTTGCATAGGAGGCAAGGCAGGGCAGTAGGATATCTGCAAAAGATCCGCAATATGTAACTGTGAAGCCATCTGGCCCAGGTGCCTTGCCATTGGCCATAGCCTTCAATGCAATGCGCAGCTCCGAGGTGGTGAACTCCCCCTCTAGGGTAGCTAGGGTGTTGAGTGGGAGTTTGGATAAGTTGGCTTGTGCTAAGTAGTTACGTATAAGGGCTGTCCTAGTGTCTCGATCCGCCACAGTGTGTTGAACATGATATAGGCGTTGATAAAATGCTCGGAATTCTTTGGCTATACCCTGTGTTTCATGTACTAGGGTAGCAGACGAGGTCTTAATTTTATCTATGAAGGAGGCGGCTTTTTTCTGCTGTAGTGAGCGCGCCAATAGTCATCCTGGTTTGTTACCCCACTCATGAAATCGCTGTGCTACTATGCGAGATTGTCGCTTCTGCTCCAGTCCCTCTCTCTTCATTGTAATGCCCTGTACACACGGTCGGACATTGATCGGACATTCCGACAGCAAAATCCATGGATTTTTTCCGACGGATGTTGGCTCAAACTTGTCTTGCATACACACGGTCACACAAAGTTGTCGGAAAATCCGATCGTTCTGAACGTGGTGACGTAAAACACGTACGTCGGGACTATAAACGGGGCAGTAGCCAAAAGCTTTCGTCTCTTAATTTATTCTGAGCATGCGTGGCACTTTGTGCGTCGGATTTGTGTACACACAATCGGAATTTCCGACAACTGATTTTTTTGACGGAAAATTTTATAGCAAGCTCTCAAACTTTGTGTCCCGGAAATTCTTATGGAAAATTTGTGATGGAGCCTACACATGGTCGGAATTTCCGACAACAAGGTCCTATCACACATTTTCCATCGGAAAATCCTATCGTGTGTACAGGGCATTAGAGTGTGAAACACTGCCTGGGACTGACTAGCTTTATGTTGCTGCTCGAGGGCACTTATGTCTCGAATTAGTTCAGTTTGTTGGTAAATGCGTTCTCTCTAGAGGGGACAGTCGTGTGGACCAATACCCACACGCCTGCCGCCCACAGAGTGGCAGAGGCATGAGAGGGCCACGCGGTGCCTCTTAAGGGGGGAGTGAGGAGTCTTGGGCATCAGGCCGCGATCACCAAAATCGGTGAATGCGTTGTCCCGTTGCTCCATCGCCAACCCGATGTAGACATGGGTAAACAATTGTAAGATAGCACTTAGCATAAACAGTGTGATTTAGAAACAAAAAACATCAAACTGAAAACTTAAAACGTGGTGCCTGAAATCTGAAACAGAAAACCCAGGGCATTCAGTCATTCAAATTAAAGCTTATATATCACCAAAAGAGTGGCGAGGTAGGGAACTATGCCAGGGGAAGTCATATACTTGCGGTCACAAGGGTTCAAGCAAACCAAGCCGGAGATGCTGGAGAGACGAAAAGGCCTGGGCCTTTAGAAGCAATTGTTACTCCAACTGGGGTGGTGTGCCAGTAGCTGAGGAGCGCTGTTTGAGGTCCACCTTCTGCCATCTTGATTCGGAGGTGTTGGGAAGAGGCGGAATGGCGTCTTGCCAGCCAGGTAGTTCTGGTGGGGAGATGTTAACATCCATGCAGAATTTCTCCAGGTCCTCTGGGAACCGGAGTACTGCCGTTTTCCTGTCCCTGTGTGCAATCAAGGCCGCGGGGAAGCCCCATAGATAGTTGGTGGAAGTGGCTCGCAGTTTCTCGGTCAGGGGTCGCAGAGCCCTGCAATGCTCCAGTGTCTCTCTTCCTAGATCTGGGAAGAAAGAAAGTGATGCACCATCAAAATCCAGGGATGCAGCATCTCTGGCCTTCCTCATGATGAGCTCTTTTTCGTCATAATAGTGGACCCTGCAGATCACATCACGTGGAGTATGCGCGAGAGATTACGAGGCCGGAGGGCTCTGTGTACTCGGTCTATTTTCAGAGGATGGTCCGCTGCCTGGCCTAACAGGCCGTTAAAGATGCCCCTCACAGATGGGAGAAGATCCTCCTCACCGGTCACCTCAGGAAGGCCCCGGATGCGGATATTGTTCCGTCGATTTCGGTTTTCTTGATCCTTGATTTTGTAGAGGGCCATCCTGTGTGCAATAGTGAGGGAGCGAGTGGATGCCTGTAAGTTTCTAATGGTGGCTACGTGTCTGTCTAGGCGTTGTTCGGTCTCCTCTACTCGGTCTAGTACCTGGGAAAGGTCTGCGCGCACTGCGGAGACCTCCTTCTTAATTGCACGTTCAAATCCCAGGAGCATAGATGCCAGCTCTGTTTTGGTAGGGAGCCTGCTCACTAAGGCTGCGACCTCGAAATGTCTGGAGGTGCTTCCTTCATCTTCTGAGCCGGCTGATGAGGCTGGAGAGCGGTGTCTGGTTTCGGGCCTGTGACGAGAGGCGGAGCCCGCGCTGGAACTCGCGCCTCATGGAGAGCGGCCTAGGCCATCCATGTCAGCCAATTCGTCTGGTTCTGCCACCTGGAACCTTTTTATGGAGCCCGCAGAGGTGCCTTTCTTTGGTAGGGACTTTCTTGTCCTCTTGCGCATCTTCTCCGGTGGGATAGCAGTGTTTAGAAGCGAAATAAGTGCTTTAAATGCAGGGTCGGCGCCGGAGCTCAGGAGAGACGTGTCCTCACTGCTGCATGTGAAAACCACGCCCCAGTCTGGCACTTTTTAAGAACTCTTTTATCTTTTCCAGTCTTGCTGTTTCTTGTTGACCCTTTTGTTTTTTTGAGTACAGAGACCCATAATAATTGTGGAACACTTTCGCTATTTCTGTTGTTGATAATACTATCTCCCCCCGTACTATTCTGTATTTTTACTATATAGTTTAATGATTTTTTTCTTCTTCAATATTCTTGCCAGATGTTTCCCCATTTTATTCCCCCATAAATATCTTTCTTTTGCAATTCTATTGAAGTCCCTTCTCATCTCCTGATCTAATAGGTCTTTTAGTTTGCTCCTTTTTATTACTAGTGCCTGGAGCCAATCCCCTTCTCCCTTTTTTATGCCCCTGTTCTAGTTCATGGATTTCTTTTATTAATATTTCCATATTTTTTTTCCTTTCCTTTTTTTTCTTGATCCTATCTCTATCAGGATGCCCCTAATATAGGCCTTATGGGCCTCCCAGAGGGTGGCCTCTCCTTTGTATCATTTATTTTGAAATATTGTTCTATTTCCTCTTTTATTTTCTCTTCCTCTTCTATACCCTGTATTAGTTCTTTGTTTAACCTCCATGAATTGAATTGTCTTTGGGCACCTGGTATCTTCATTTCCATACTCACCGGGGAATGGTCTGACAATGTTGTTATTTCAATATTTGTTTTGAACCTATGTTCAACCAAAATATAGTCGATCCTTGAGTACGTTGCATGCACAGGGGAGTAGAATGTAAAATCCTGTGTTCTAGGATGCTGCACTCTCCATACATCCATCAGTTGACACTGAAAAAATTTATTTTTTTATTTTTTTCAACTGTACATTCCCAGTCCCCTGTGCCCGCAACGTACTGCCAAATCTTGGTTCCAAGAAAAAATTTAGATCTCCTGTCATAATCACACTCCCCTTTTTAAAGTCCATTAACTTCCCTATGACCTGCCTAAAGTAATTTGTTGGGTTGTTATTGGGGCAATAGATGTTTGCCAGGGTACATTCCATTTCCATTAAGAAAGAGGTACCGACCTTCAGGGTCTGTCATCCTTTCCTCCAATATGAACCATACTCCTCTTGCCACCCCAATGGCTACCCCCTTTGTTGTTCTTGTTGTAGAATCCCCACAAAACCATGTTGGATAATCTCTCGAGAACAGCTTTACATTGGCCTCATGGGAAATATGCGTCTCCTAAAGGAACACTACCCCAGCTTTGTACTGTTTAACCTCCTTTAAGATTTAGTGCCTTTTTGCTGACGTGTTAAGCCCACGTACATTGTATGATATAAATTTTATTGGTGTCATCTTTGATCATCACACTTTCTTCTTAACCTATCTGGGAGAAAGATAATCCGATTGATGTAACTCACATAGATAGGGGTCTCCGGGACCCTCCCCCCCTTTTCCTCCCCTCCCTCCTCACCCCACCCTCTCCTCCATCCCCCCCTCCCATCTCCCCCCTCCCCCAACCCCCTTTCCCTCCCATCCCACCCTTTTGGCCTCTTTCCGGCCCTAGAACCATAGGTGGATCTGTATTTTGTTTCCACCAGTGATTCTCTTATCCTGGGGTGAGACTCTAACCATGCCTCAACCCTCCAACTCCCCCAGTTCAAAAAAGAGGGGAGGGGGGTGGGGCGGGAGCGCATCATTGATCCAAGTATCTCTGCCCTCCAACCCCTTTCACCCCACCGTCACCAATCCACCCCCAGTCCCCCTCTCGCTTCCCCAAGCCTGTTCTGCTAATATTGTTCCCACTTGTTCTCTTCTGTTTCTGCTCTATTCAACTTAAACTCTGTCTATCTTATCACATTCTCCAAAGCCACATTTTCAACTCTAAGCGACGTTTGCCAATTCTCATCTTCTTTCTGTGATAAAGTTTCTTCTTCTGACCATCCTGGGATGACCGGGAATTTATTGCAAAATTTTTGTAGATCTTCAGGTGACCTTAATCTCGTCAATCTTCCATCCTTCTGGCCTATTAGATAGGCTGGGAATCCCCAGCTGTACTTGATATTTATTGCTCGCATTTGCTCAAATAGAGCTTTCAGGAGTCTTCGCCTAGCCAGTGTTTCTGACGCTAGATCTGTGAAAACTTGAAGGTCCACCCCTTCATATTTTAGTGGTGGTCTTCCTCTCATTTTCCCCCAGATTTGTGCTTTTTTCATATAGTTGAAATCTCACTATAACATCTCGAGGTAGATCAGCTGCTATGTTTTGAGGCTTTCTGATCTGGTGGACTCTCTCTCCACCGCTTTGTCCAACAGAGGGTTAAATATTTTATTCATTATTTTTCTTAAATCTTCTCCTCTTTCTTCTGGCAACGCACGGATCCTCAAATTCTGTCTTCTGTTTTGATTTTCAGCACTTTAAACCATGCGATTGTAGCTTCCTTTCTTTATTTTTCAGTCGGAACACACGACAGTGGATCTCTTATTGCAGCTATACTACTAATAGATAATTTTGACTTAAATCCTGAACCTATTGATACTGCGAGATCCTTTGTTCATGACTAGAAGTTAAATAGTGACTAGTACATAGAGACTACTGGGAGCAAAATTGGGGCATTTAAAATTAATGAGGAGCTTACTCTGCAAATATACTTTTTTCTCCCAATTTTTTATACAGTCTGATATCTATACTCACCTAAAATCACCATTTGGAGGGTTTAGGTCTATATATCCTCCCCTCGGGGTGGACCAATATTCGAACCGTCCAGGTTTAATCCAAACCTTATCAGGGGTCATCCTCTGACAGCGCCATAAGTCACTCTTGCTGCAATATTACCACCTTTGCTTGAATATGATGCCACTCACCCCACTTTTGGTAGGTTTTTTTTACTTCCTTCTTTATCTCTTTTTTCATTTTCCTTCCCCCTATGGAACAATCTCCTCTGGTAAAACATTGCCCCCCTTTTTTCTCCCTCTTTTGAAATGTAACAGCACAATGCTTACTATGCCTGTTAAAACTGTGGTCTTGCATTATAAACTATACTATGTTTTTTCTGTTTATCAGAATACAAATCCTCCTATATAATTACCTCTGATGAAAGGATTTTAAAACCTGAAACGCGTTGGGTACCGCTAGAACTTATCCCGGATGTCGGACACCGGAAAGTACTACCGGACAATGGAGAGATATTTACTCTATATATGTATCATACAATCTATTGCAAGATAATATATCTTTGTGTTTTTTATTTTTATCGTAATCATGTCTTTGTCAATGTCTGTTTTCACAATCATCATGTTTAGATGATTTTTTATAGAATCTACATGTTATTTGTATAAAGTAAATAAGTGTGGCGCTAAATGATAACTGTGCGTTATTGGGCAAAGCCTGACAGAATGGATGTCCGTGAGGACAGCAGCCCAATAAAGTGCATTTAATGAAACACAAAATTAATCGTGTATAATAATAGTGGGGGTAAAGTGTGTGAAAAAGTTTTGTCAATAAAGTACACAAAACGGTCCTGTATACGCTGGTAACCAGTACTAACAGGATCCGATCACCATAGGGTAGTGATGGGAAAAATATTTAAGGAGTAGTTGATCATTATAAATCCTAAATTACTTAGTAAACATGTGGAAAATTAAATCTACGTAAACTTTTATGAAGTGTGGTGACACACATAAATGGAAAGGAAAAATGAAAATAATAAGGCACTATAACAACATATACTGCTGTCAAAACCAAAACCAAAAGTCCGGCATGTACTTATAGGTAGCTGACATGGCTAAAAGTCCAACATCAAATGAATGAGTAAACATCTAAAGATGTGGTTGGAAGGTCTACAGCAACCAAAACTAATGGTGTAAGGCCTTAGATCCAGGGATGGCATCCACAGGATAAGGTGTCCTGCATATATGTAGACGGGATAGGAGAAAATACCCTTACCGGCAATGGTGGACCCCTCAGCCAGCGGCTTAGGGGTTAGACAAGCTTAAGGTATGGGAGGTGGTTCCA
The DNA here is from genome assembly GCA_037952925.1 of Lithobates clamitans. NCBI lineage: Eukaryota > Metazoa > Chordata > Amphibia > Anura > Ranidae > Lithobates > Lithobates clamitans. The sequence goes on from JBBGZY010000655.1 coordinate 16,582,449, forward strand.
CAGCAGCTGGAGATGTTGGAGGAAAACTGCAGCACTTACCAACCGAACCTCTCTAATTACAGCGACTCCCGGTGTCAAGGATGCAAATCAGGAACTGCATACAAAGGAAGCCGCTTCCATAAATTGGATGTAGATCCTCAGATAAAATGGGAATCAAAAAGAAGACCTCCCCATAGTGTGAATCCGCTTATTGGAAAGCATTTATTTAAAAATCGAGAGCAATACAATACACCATGACCAAAACGCTCGAGTCAGGTATAAAACAATAAAAAGCGCTTTAAAATAAAAGTGGCAAGACAGGCATAACCACCCGACGCGTTTCGTCCGATGGGACTTCAACTGGGGTACATGAAGTCCCATCGGACGAAACGCGTCGGATGGTTTTCCTCCAACATCTCCAGCTGCTGTGGAACCACCTCCCATACCTTAAGCTTGTCTGACCCCTAAGCCGCTGGCTGAGGGGTCCACCATTGCCGGTAAGGGTATTTTCTCCTATCCCGTCTACATATATGCAGGACACCTTATCCTGTGGATGCCATCCCAGGATCTAAGGCCTTACACCATTAGTTTTGGTTGCTGTAGACCTTCCAACCACATCTTTAGATGTTTACTCATTCATTTAATGTTGGACTTTTAGCCATGTCAGCTACCTATAAGTACATGCCGGACTTTTGGTTTTGGTTTTGACAGCAGTATATGTTGTTATAGTGCCTTATTATTTTCATTTTTCCTTTCCATTTATGTGTGTCACCACACTTCATAAAAGTTTACGTAGATTTTATTTTCCACATGTTTACTAAGTAATTTAGGATTTATAATGATCAACTACTCCTTAAATATTTTTCCCATCACTACCCTATGGTGATCGGATCCTGTTAGTACTGGTTACCAGCGTATACAGGACCCTTTTGTGTACTTTATTGACAAAACTTTTTCACACACTTTACCCTCACTATCATGATTAATTTTGTGTTTCATTAAATGCACTTTATTGGGCTGCTGTCCTCACGGATATCCATTCTGTCAGGCTTTGCCCAATAACGCACAGTTATCATTTAGCGCCACACTTATTTACTTTATACTTTTCTCACAATTAGTCTGATTGTTGTGTTGGCAGCTTTTTTTGATTCTATTTTGTTTTGGTTGGTGCATTATTATTTTCATTTTCCCATGTTATTTTGTATAAAAAAATTCAGATCTTTTAATCAATTTCCAGTGTCTTTGCCAATTTAAAGTCCCAATCTTTTTGGGGGGTACAAACTACCTTTCTAAATGACCGAATTTCGGCCGATTTTTCGTATAGTGTATGGCCAGCATAAGTATAGTATCTGGAGGTGCCTTTTTTATCTAAAAGGGTTGCTGGGAGATCCATATTGTAGTATTTGCACCAAGATGAAATTGGGCTTTTAAAGTGGTAGTAAAACACATTACATTATGACCAATTTAGAACTTTAGAGTAGAGAAAACTGACAGTGTTACTTTCAAGACAACTTCCATGTCCAAGTACAAGTTAAAATTACCATACAATGTACAATGTCCTTTAGATCTACTAACAAATGTGTAGTGCAGGGGCCTATCTGATTGTATACAATGTCAATAGAGTGTTTAGGAAACCCCTTAAGGTTGCAATATATGGATGGAAATTTGTCTGGTTCAGCAGGAACGGGCCAAATTTCGAACTATGTGTGGCCATTGCAGCTGAACAGAAGTCAATCTTGCTGCTGTCAAAATACAATAGTGCAGTGGGGAGGATTCCCCAGTCCACCTTGAATGTGTAGATAGAGAAATTAGTTCAGTTTTTTGTTCAGTTTGCTGAGTGAAAAAAAATAAATAAACTGAACCATGTTTGGCCAGCTTTATGTTGCATAGTTTGATAAATCTAATGGAGACTGTTTAGCCAGCTTTAGAGAATGTCAAAGTAGCTGAAAATTCATTGGTTGCAACAGGCCTATTTTTTTCCAATTCCACAGATCTATGTGTTCCTAGGAAAATATATACCCTTCGAAGCACATTGCTAAAACATGTGTCTTTGAATTGGCTCTTTAACAATTGTACCATTACACCATTTATAATCAGGAAGGCCCAGCAGCATTCCTGTGATTCTGAGAACAGAGGCAAATCATTCTGTTCAAACAATGGTGTGTTGTCCTCTAACAAAAATCCTCATCCTGGAAATTGCAGATATGAGTCCATATATTTAACAGATACACAACATAACCATTTTAAACCAATTAATGATGTAGGAACCTTGCCCTAAGTTGGAGTATCCTGTTATACATTTAGTGTTTACAACTAGGCTGTAGCCAGCCTAAACTTTGTTTGTGTTATCTGGGATCATGGGTTTTACTAAAAAGCATGGGATGTTCTAAAACAGGTGCACACAGTACCTGGTGCAACTGTTGATAACCAATCAGCTTCTAGGTTGTATTGTCGAAGATTAATTAAACAAGTTGAAGTCAGAAGCTGATTGGTTACTATGCACAGCTGCACCAGATTCTGCATTCACTAGTTTTAGTAAATCAACCCCAATGTGTTGCATTATGAATATTTATTCTGCCTTGGCAAATTACTGAGGGGTTTATGACAGTGCTGTGGAGCTGTGGAAAAAGATACATATTTGGTATAATCTTCTAAAATGATATTTTCCTTCCCAGCCTTTGCCTTGAGGAAGATTTAAGTCCAGAGACCCTTGCCTCCCAGACCTCCTGTTTGGGGAGGGTATAGCTACTAACAGGTCCAGTTCTTGCTTCTCAGGCCCCCTTGTCTGGGGAAGGAAGCTGAAGAAGAGTGTTGCTTAGTCACTTGCCCATTTGGGCTGAAAGTTCCTCCACTTAATTCTGGGTCCTGTGCCAAGTCGCTGTATCTGCTTGTTTGCTGAACACAGGAGGTTGGCTGCTCGGCTCAGATTGCAGATCTGATGGACAGATTATTGGGTGAGGACCCAGTTGTCATGGTACACATTGGTACTAATGACAAAGTTAGAAGAAGGTGGAGTGTCCTAAAAAATGATTTCAGGGACTTATGAGCTACATTGAAAAAAAGGACCTCCAAGGTAGTATTCTCAGAAATGCTGCCTGTACTTCGAGTCACACCAGAGAAACAGCAGGAGATTAGGAAAATTAACAAGTGGCTGATGAGCTAGTGTAGGAAGGAGGGGTTCATGTTTCTGGAGAACTGGGCTGAATTCTCAGTCAGTTACTGGCTTTTTAGCAGGGACAGACTGCACCTAAATGGGGAGGTTGCAGCGGTGTGGATCAGATGCAGTGCTAGCCAGAAATGAGCAAGGTTCAGCAGGTAATGTTGGGGTCATTAGTGGTAGGGTGCCTAGAATACCAAAATACAAGGTAAGTAAATTGGCAAATCCCAATTGCAGCCTCATAACATTTAACAAGGAAATATTATGCAACCAGACAAAATTACGACACATGTTCACCGATGCTAGAAGTCTAGCTAATAAAATGGGAGAACTGGAGCTGCTAATGTACAAGGGGAATTTTGATTTTGTGGGAATATCTGAGACCTGGTTTGACAGCTCACATGATTGGCTTGCAGCCATTCAGGGGTATTCTCTATATCGTAGGGACAGGAAGGGTAGGAGAGGGGAAGGGGTATGCCTGTACAGCAAGAATAATTTGCAAGTGAACGTGAGGGATGACATTACTAATGGAGTAATGGAAGGGCTAGAATCCTTGTGGTTGGAGCTCCAAAGGGAGGAAACTGATAGGAAAGTAATAGTGGGCGTATGATACAGTCCCCCTAGCCTGAGGGATTAGGAGGAGTTTGACCGCCTATCACAGCTAGGAATGGTGGCAAGGCAAGGCAATGTCATTATAATGGGAATTTCAATTACTCAGATATCGACTGGGCAGAAGGAACCGCTCATTCATCTAATGCCTAGCTGCTGCAAGCAAAGCCAGCAGAATATTAGCATGCATCAAAAAAAGGGATTTACTCCAGAGAAACTATATTTCTCCCACTCTACAAGACTCTGGTCCGGCCACATCTTGAGTATGCCGTCCAGTTCTGGTCACCAGTCCTTATGAAGGATGTGCTGAAACTAGAGAAAGGCCAGAGAAGAGCAACAAATCTAATAAAGGGACTAGAGGACCTCAGCTATGAGGAACGACTACAAGCATTAAACGTATTGTCTCTGGAGAAGAGACACTTGAGAGGAGATATGATAGCGATGTACAAATACCTTACTGGTGAACCTAGAATAGGGAAAAAACTTTTCAGTGGGAGGGGGTTTAAAAAGACACGCTGCCATTCATTGAAACTGGAAGAGAAACGGTTTAACTTTAAACTGTGTAGAGGGTTCTTTACTGTCAGAGCAGTAAGAATGTGAATTCCCTCCCACAAGCAGGGGTATCAGCAGGGAGCATCGATAGTTTAAAAAAAATATTAGATGGGCACCTTAACGATCGCAACATACAGGGATATAAAAATTACTATTGATATAAACTCACACACACACCACAGGTTGTATCAATTGGACTGGTGACCTTATTCAACCTTGCCAACTATGTATACTATGTATATAGCAAGGGTGCCATTCAGAGAATACATTTTCTGAATGTAGGGCTCATGTCACATTCTCCACTTCATCCAATCAGAGAACACTATGCATTCATTCTCTCATAATCATTACCGATTGTGTGATCACTATCAAAAGACAAGCTACAACCACCTACACAACCCCAGACTGATGATCCATTATCTGCCATGTATATATTTATACACATGTCTAAAAAAACACATGGACTTTAAAAAAAAACAAAACATTTATGCTCACCTAGGTGGATTCAGCATCGATCTGATACTGCATCTGTTCCCCACTGACTTTGCAATGAGAACTGAGTAATAAAAAACAACTGATCGCTCAGTTCTCCCTCTCCACTCTGAGCAGAGCGCCGGGACTGTCAGTCAGCGGCTCTGTGCTCTGCCCCTCCAGTACTGGCTCAGGTTCTCAACGGATCGCCGAAAGGCTGAGTTAGGTTCTGGTACAGGCATCTGGGTGGATCCTGACCATATGGCTGGGATCTTTCCTGTGCCTGGACCGGCTGAGGGACATCAGCGGATTCTAGCCCGCTGTCGCCTTAATACGGGTAACTGGAGTTCAGTACAAACTGCACTCCTGTGAGGAGAAGCATAGCCAAAATAGCTTTAAACTCTGTCTGCATTGTTAGTAAAGATCAGTTTAGGTCTTGATTTATCTTAGACCTAAACTATAATAGATAAAAATGAAAAGTCTGCCTGTATAAATGTTTACTTAAATGATCATGGCTCTTCACATGCTGAAAATGACAGCACATTGCATAATACTGCTGACACAGCTAAAGATCAACAACTGAAATGATTCAGTCTCTGAACCAATGCCAGTGTTCTGGGGAAAGGATCCCGCAACTGTTTTTTAATACAGACATTAATTGTATCAATTCTCCGTAACTCCTACGTTTGAGTTCAATTCAGGATAGCACAGGCAGAATGTCTTGAGCTAGCAAACAGGATGTTCCATGTGAAACAAAACATAAAAAAGCCATGTGGTCGCTGGCACAAGCTTGCAGCACGGTAAGTTACTTAAAGCTTTTATAAGCTTTTATAAAAATGTGCTTGAGATAACTGAGAAGCAAAATTTTATTCTGTACAGATGTTAAATGCTCTATATAACTGTGTCCCATAAGGTGGTACCCCTATTCATACAGCCTGTGAATGCTACCGTTTTGCTTTTATTGGATTTAAAGCTCAACTGAATCTTAATTTTAACCACTTGCCTTCCAGAAGATTTTACCCCCTTTCTGACCAGGCCATTTTTTTCTATTTGGCACTGCACTACTTTAACTGGTAATTGTGCAGTCGTGCAACACTGTACCCAAAATCAAAATTTATATTTTTTTTTCCCACAAATGGAGCTTTCTTTTGTTGGTATTTGATCACTACTGGGTTATTTATTTTTTGCGATATTTAACGAAAACTGACAATTTTGAAAGAAAAAACAATATTTTTTACTTTCTGCTATAAAACATATCCAATAAAAAAAAATTAATTTCTTCATACATTTTGGCCAAAATGTATTCTGCTACATGTCTTTGGTAAAAAAGAAAAATCTAAATTGATTGGTTTGTGTGATATTTATAGCATCTACAAACTATGCGATTTTTGCTGGATTATTTATTTATTTTTATACTACTAATGGCGGTGATCAGCGACTTATAACAGGACTGCAGTAGTACGGCGGACAATCAATCTGACATGGGGGGGGGTTGATTAACTGCCACTGACATCACCAGTGACAATAATATAGTGATCAGTGCTAATAATATGCAGTCACTGTACTAATGGCACTGGGTAGGAAGGGGTTAACATCTAGGACGATGAAAGAGTTAAATGTGTGCCCAACATGTGTAATGTGTATGATATGTGCTGATGTTACTAAGGATCTTGTTGTTTTTTTCCTGCTTAGCAGGGAATAAAAAGACATCAAGATCCCCTGTCAGTGAACAGAGCTCTGTATTGTTTACAATCACAGAGCTCTGTTCCATGAATCACTGAACCGATCAGCGGGGTGCCGATGGTCCATTGTTGAATGAGACCCGATGATCGGCTTGTGCTGTAATGAATCACAGCACAGCTAGGCCGCACAGATCTTGAGGAGAATAACTCATTACCTGCCAGTATATTGCAGAGAGGGCCCTTACTCTCTTTATAGAGGCAGTGGTTTCTCTGCAAAGGTCCAGCACACCCCCTATAAAGCTAGGGCTCTCCAATCAGCAGGAGAACACAAACTTTGCTAATTGCAGAGTCATAGAACAGATTAGAGGGGCTTTTAAACTAGGTGATCGGGGGGGGGGGGGGTCCAGATGTAGGGGTTGCCAGCGTGGAACAAGGTCCTGAGGGTAGTATTGGGGGCATTAATGGTCAGGTGACTAGAGTAACTAAACCCAAGGTTAAGTAATTTGACAAATCTAAATTGCAGCCTCAGAACAACCAGCAAGGAGATAGTATGTGCATTCGTCTAAGGTTCACCATTTCCTAAATGTTTTGCAGGACAATTTCATGGGTCAGATGGTAAATGCACCAACAAAATACAAAGCCTTACTAGACCTACTGATTACTAACCAAACAGACCTGATCATGGATGTGGAAATACAGGGCAACTTAGGAAACAGCGACCACAGGTCAATTTGTTTCAGTATAAATCACAGAAATAGGAAACACAAGGGTTATACAAAGACACTGAATTTCAAAAGAGCCAACTTCCCTAAACTGCGATCTTTGCTAGAAGATATTAAATGGAATAAAATCCCGGGAACAAAGAACGCGGTGGAAAAATTAGATTCCTATAAGAGCATACTAAATAAATGTATTGGCCAGTGTGTTCCATTGGGAAATAAATTTAAAAGAGCTAACAAAAGTCCTGGGTGGCTTAACTCCAACATAAAAATGAATATAAAAGCAAAAGAAAAGGCCTTCAAAAAAATACAAGACTGAGGGGTCATCGTCAGCATTCCAAGTTTTCAAAGAATCCAAAAGGAAATCCAAGAGTGGAATCAGGGCGGATAAGATAGAACACAAAAGGCACAAGAGGAGAGTAAAAAAAAATCCAAAGAAATTCTTTAAGTATATAAAAAGTAAGAAAGGGAGGTCAGAACATATTGACCCCATAAAGGATGATGAAGGGAATCTGGTTACAAAAGACACAGAGATGACAAAGGCTTTGAATATATTCTTCTCCTCAGTCTTCACAAGGGAAATGGGGGGATACAGTAACCAAGACAGTAATGTTAATCTTGATAAAACGTCACAGGAAGCACCCTCATGGCTAACAGAGGACAGAATTAGAAATAGACTTGAAAAACCTAACATTAATAAGTCACCAGAGGGTCCTTAATGAACTGAGTCAAATGCTAGCCAGTCCATTGTCCATATTTTTTATGGACAGTTTACTGACTGGAATGGTACCAGCCGATTGGAGAAAAGCCAATGTAGCACCAATGTTTAAAAATGGGCCAAGATATATCCCTGGGAACTACAGGCCTAACATCAATAGTCTGCAAGCTATTGGAGGGGATGATAAGGAACTATATACAAAATTTTAGTAATAAAATTGGTATCATTAGCAGTAATCAGCATGGATTCATGAAGAATCGTTCTTGCCAGACCAATCTATTAACCTTCTATGAGGAAGTGAGCTGCCATCTAGATAAAGGAAGGCCTGTAGATGTGGTGTATCCATTATTTTGCAAAGGCATACGGTACCCATAAACGTTTACTGTTGCCATGGACCATAGGGTGAGTACATGGATTGAAAACTGGTTACAGGGGCAAGTCCAAAGGGTGGTGATAAATGTGGAGTACTCGGAATGGTCTGGTGAGGAAAGCGGGGTCCCCCAGGGTTCTGTCCTGGGACCTATCCTATTTAACTTATTCATAAACGATCTGGAGGATGTGATAAACAGCTCAATCTCAGTATTTGCGGAGGATACAAAGCTATGTAGGGCAATAACTTCTACACAGGATGTGGAAACCTTGCAAGAAGATCTAAACAAATTAATGGGGTGAGCAACTACATGGCAAATGAGGTTTAATGTTTAACCACTTCAATACCAGGCACTTAGACACCTTCCCGCCCAGGCCAATTTTTAGCTTTCAGCGATGTCGCAATTTGAATGACAATTGCGCGGTCATGCTACACTGTACCCAAACAAATTTTTTATCATTTTGTTCCCACAAATAGAGCTTTCTTTTGGTGGTATTTGATCACCTCTGCGGTTTTTATTTTTTGCGCAACAAATAAAAAAAGACTGAAAATTTTGAAAAAAAAACAAGTTTTTCTTTGTTTCTGTTAAAACTTTTTGTAAATAAGTACGTTTTCTTCTTCAATGACGGGCACTGATACGGCGGCACTGATGGGCACCGATGAGGTGGCACTGATGAGGTGGCACTGATGAGGTGGCACTGACGGCCACTGATAATGGGCACTGATAGGTGGCACTGATGGGCACTGATAGGTGGCACTGATGGGCACTGATAGGTGGCACTGGTATGCGGCACTGATGGGCACTCATAGGTGGCATGGATGGGCACTAATAGGCGGCACTGATGGGCACTCATAGGTGGCATTGATGGACACTCGTAGGTGGAATTGATGGTTACTTATGGGTGGCACTGATAGTTGGCACAGATGGGCACGGATGGGCACTGATAGATGGGCACTGATAGGCATGGATGGGCACTGACAGGTGGCATGAATGGACACTGATGGGTGGCACTGATGGCACTGCTTGTTTGCAGTGATGCCCCTAAGAGTGGCATTGCTGGGCATCACTGCAACATAATGGTGCCAATCAGTGCCCATTTGTGGGCACTGATTGGCACAGATTTGGCACACTGGGCACATGTGGATGGCCATGGGGTACATACCTGGCCATCCACATGTTGCCCCTTCCCTGGTGGTCCTAGTGGCGATCCCTGGTGGTCCAGTGTGGTGATCTGCGGGGGGCTGCGCTGATAAACAATCAGCGCAGACCCCCCCTACCAGGAGAGCCGCCAATCGGCTCTCCTCTACTCGCGTCTGTCAGACGCGAGTGAGGAAGAGCCGATCAACGGCTCTTCCTATTGACAGCGTGATCAGCCGTGATTGGACACGGCTGATCACGTGGTAAAGAGCCTCCGCCGGACGCTCTTTACCAGGATCGGTGTAGCGGTGTGTCAGACTGACACACCGCTCCACCGATCGCCGCGATGCGCGCCCCCGGGGGCTCGCTGCGGCATGTTATCCTGCTGGACGTCATATGACGTCCAGTCAGGATAACAGAACCACTTCCCGGACGTCAATCCGCCATAGGACGGGCGGGAAGTGGTTAAAAATGTAAAGTAATGCATTTGGGCGCCAAAAATATGAATGCAATTTACTCGCTAAGGGGAGAACCTCTGGTGGAATCTAGGATGATGACAGGCTCAGCAAGGGCATGCAATGCCAAGCTGCTGAAAGCAAAGCCAACAGAAAATTGGCATGCATTAAAAAGGGGATTAACTCCAGAGCTCAAACTATAATTCTCCAACTCTACAAGACTCTGGTCCAGCCGCATCTGGAGTAAGCCGTCCAGTTATGGGCACCAGTCCTTAAGAGGGATGTGCTGGAACTGGAGAGAGTCCAGAGAAGGGCAACAAAGCTAATAAAGGGACTGGAGGATCTCAGCTATGGGGAAAGATTACAAGCATTGAGTTTATTCTCTCTGGAGAAGAGACGCTTGAGATGGGATATGAGTTCAATGTACAAATACTGGTGGTGACCCTAGCATAGTGAAAAAACGTTTCCGTGAAAGGGAATTTAAAAAGACACGTGGCCATTCACTAAAATTTGAAGTGAAACGGTTTAACCTTAAACTGCGTAGAGGTTTCTTTACTGTAAGAGCGATAAGGATGTGGAATTCTCTTCCACAAGCAGTGGTTTTAGTGGGGCGCATTGATAATTTAAAAAAACGATTAGAATGGGCACCTTAACGTCCACAACATACAGGGGTATACAATGTACTATTAACATATAAGCCCCCACACAGGTTGGGCTGGGTGGACTTGTGTCTTTTTTCAACCTCACCAACTATGTAACTATGTAAATAAATTCAAGAGACCTCTGCAAGGAGACCACTGCTTCCACACAAACAGGAAAGATCTTTCTCTACTGTACAGTTGAAATGTATTTGGCTGATTTAAGTTGAAAATTGAATTAATAAAATGAAGTTAATAAAATGAAGTTCCAAACAAACATCCAATTTCATCACAAAAGCTCCACACTGTCTACAACACCTTCTTTTTACAACATGCTTCAGCAATATCTACGTCACAAAGCAAGGTTCATGGTCTTAAACTGGAGTTCAGTTCACAGGGCACTGTTGGGCACTCTGTAATTACCTTTGTTCTTACTTCCCCTTGTGACACATAGATACAATGTTTTCCTTTTTTCAAATCTCTTCGGAACAATACAATTTTTCTCAGAAATGGAAGAGATTCTGCAGTGGAAATGACTACAAATAAGAATGGATTTTATTATGTTTTATTATGTTTTATTAATATGAATATGGTTGACCATAGGTGGCTTTTATCAGTGTGACATTGGCAAGCAGAGACATATTTGCTCATCCCCAGAACATAGGGCTGTTGCAGGTCTCCCCATACAGTAGTTAGCATGAGGTTCTCGTTATCAACCTTTATCACATCAGAAACAAAATCACAAATAATGCTAAAACCTGGGAGTACAGTACTGTATCAGTTTTTTTATTCATCTTTTTTTTCCATTCAGTCTGAGATGCTTATGAAGCATCAGTGTTAGCAAGGAGCACTTAAAGCCAGCCATACATGGATCAAAATTCAGCTGGTTCAACAGAGAACGGATGAATTTAGATCCAAGTATGGGCTATCGACCGACTTATGTACAACCAGCCTGTCGGGTTTTTCCTGAACGGTCAGTGCCACCGGCTATAGCTGGGCAATCAATTGGATATTCCAATCACACACATTCCCGGTAAAATGGCACAAAAATTAATGGGTGCTGTAGCGATCACCAGTTGGGTTCTGGAAGTATCAGACAAACGAACATCCTCGCCAGCACACCATGGATCAGCAAAAAGAGGTTGTCCAAAAAAGGTTTAATGGAAAAGAGCTACATCACAAAAGAGGTGCAACGTTTCGGGCCCGCGCAGGACCCCTTCGTCAGGCAAGTGATGGCTATAGCTGGGCAACACCATTGTATTCTGCTGGTAGGGAAGGCTCCTGCTGGCAGAATACAATAGCTCAGTGGGAGTGAATCCATTTTTTTCATTAAATCCACTGATTAAACGAAAAAAAAAAGGAATCATGTCTTACTTTATACAATGAGGAAATACTTTTTCAGCAGCATCTACCTAGTTTTATTGTCTCACCATGTGAGGCCAGAATGCAGTTTACATGGTTCATTTTATCACATGTGTCCTATTCAAAGGATTAGGCAGCTCATTGCTACTTTCACACAAGCGCCTCCACTTAACAGAATCTGCTTGCTCAGCGGGGGGATTGCTGATCCCCACTGAGCAGGCGGATGACAGGTCTGTGTCCACTCTGCTGTGCAGAGCAGACACAAACACAGTCCTGCTCTCCTCTATGGGAAAATCAAATGGAAACAGACTGCCTGTCCGATCCGCCAGGTGGATGGAAAATAGGACCGCCATCCGTCTGTTTTTGGAGGACAGAATCGGATCGGATGGCGTCCACTGATGTCCACCGCTTCATAGAAGAGACTATAGGGTCCGATCAGGTCCGCCTGAAAAACTGACAGGTGGACCTGATTGGACACCCTATGTGAAAGGGCCCTTAGTCTTATGCCCCGTACACACGAGCGGAATTTCACGGTCACACAAAAGTTCCCTGAACTTTCGACAGTCAAGAGCGCGGTAACGTTCAACACTACGACGAGCCGAGAAAATGAAGTTCAATGCTTCTGAGCATGCGTCGAATTGTTTCCGAGCATTGTGGTTTTTTGCACGTCGGAATTGCATACAGACGAACGGAATTTCCCTCAAGAACTTTTTGCGTTGGAAAAATAGAGAACCTGCTCTCAATCTTTTGCTGGTGGAAATTCAGACAGAAAAAGTTGGATGGAGCATACACACGGTCAAAATATCCGAACAAAAGCTCCCATCACACTTTTTTTGAGGAAAATTCCGACCGTGTGTATGCAGCATAAGTTTTATAGACTGTAGGAATTATTGGGGTTTTCAAAATTACCAATATGATATTTAATTTAGACTTCTATAAGGTAGCTAACTGATTTTCTGATCGGTTCCCCAGCTATTGATCCTGTGTTTTCGTTAAAGAGACATTTTTGCAAGGGTAAGTTTCTATTTTCCTTTAAACTTTCTTTTAATCTGTTGCGTTGTCTAAAGTAGCGGTCTCTAAACTTCAACCCTTTTCTTGCCTTTTTCTGGCTCTCAGGGCAGTATTCCTCCCACTGATATGAAACACTATTCCTCCCACTGACATCAAAGACGAGGCACCTTTCTTTGTACCGATACCAATAGTGGGGCATAATTCCTCCCACTGATACAATTGACAAGGCACTTTTCTTCGACACCAATAGTGGGGCATAATTCCTCACACTGATAACATTGACAAGGCACTTTTCTTCTACACCAATAGTGGGGCATAATTCCTCTCACTGATACCACTGACAAGGCACTTTTCTTTGACACCAATAGTGGGGCATAATTCCTCCCACTGATACCATTGACAAGGCACTTTTTTAGACACCAATAGTGGGTCATAATTCCTCCCACTGACATCAGTTATGGGGCAGGGGCACTATTCCTTCCACTGACACCAATGATGGGACACTATTCCTTCCACTGATGGGCACTATTTCTGCCACAAATACATATGATGGGGCCCTATTCCTAATCACAGTCCCTATATAATTATTGTACTGCCACTGACCATCAAGCCTAAAACATTGTTTACTCCCACTGACACTAGGTAATTTTCTACTCCCATTGGCCACTGTCTGGCTCCCCTAAAAGCCGAAGTACAGTAAACTGGCCCTTTGTGTAGAAAGCCCCTGGTCTAAAGCAAACATTTTAGAAATATAACTAATATGCCCTGTGTAATTATTATTATTATTATTATACGAGATTTATATAGCGCCAACAGTTTACTCAGCGCTTTACAATGTATAAGGGGGACAACACAATTACAGTACAGTTCAATACAAAAGGTACAGGAGGGCCCTGCTCATAGAGCTTACATTCTAAAGGGAGGGGGTGATGGTACAAAAGGTAATAGCTGCAAAGAATGATTTGATGGGGGTGGCTCAGGGACAGTTATGTGGGTGTGGGATAGGCTTCCCTGAATAAATGAGTTTTCAAGGATCTCCTAAAGGTGGACAGGGTAGGGGCTGATCGGACATACTGGGGCAGGGAATTCCAGAGGATGGGAGAGGCTCTGGAGAAGTTCTGAAGGCGAGCATGGGAGGAGGTAACAAGGGAGCTAGAGAGCAGGAGGTCCTGGGAGGAGCGAAGGGGGCGATTTGGGCGATATCTGCAGATGAGGTTGGTGATGTAGATGGGGGCGATGTTGTGAATGGCCTTGTATGTTATGGTTAGCATTTTGAATTTTATACGGTGGGGGAGGGGAAGCCAGTGAAGGGATTGGCAGAGAGGGGCGGCAGTCACGGATCGATTAGTGAGGTGTATTAGTCTAGCAGCAGCATTCATAATAGACTGAAGGGGGGATAGCCTGCTTAAGGGTAGGCCATTAAGGAGAGAGTTGCAATAGTCGAGGCGGGAAATAATCAAGGAGTGAATAAGTTGTTTTGTAGTGTCATTAGTCAGGAAGGGTCGAATTTTGGAGATGTTGCGGAGGTTGAGGCGGCAGGATTTAGCCAGTGATTGGATATGGGGGCTGAAGGAGAGGTCAGAGTCAAGGATTACACCCAGGACTCTGGCATGTGTGGAGGGACCAATGGTTGTGTTGTTGATATTAATGGTGAAGTCACAGGAGGGGGACCATGAAGGAGGAAATATAACAAGTTCAGTTTTAGAAAGATTAAGTTTGAGGAAGTGGTGTGACATCCATACCGATATGTCATTCAGCAAGTTTGAGATCCGTGAGGAGATAGTGGGGGTGAGTTGGGGAGTGGAGAGATAGATCTGTGTGTCATCGGCATAGAGATGGTATTGGAAGCCATGGGAGGTGATCAACTGGCCCAGGGAAGAGGTATAGAGTGAGAAAAGGAGAGGCCCAAGGACAGAGCCTTGGGGTACCCCAACAGAAAGAGGAAGGGGAGCGGAGGAGATGGAGTTGTAAGTGACGCTGAAAGTGCGCTGAGATAGGTAGGAGGAGAACCAGGATAATGCAGAATCATGGAGGCCAAGGGAGTGTAATTTGCTGAGGAGCAGCAGGTGGTCAACTGTGTCAAAGGCAGCAGAGAGGTCTAAAAGTATGAGTATGGAGTAGTGGCCATTGGTTTTGGCAGTTATTAGGTCATTGGTGATTTGTAGTAGGGCAGTTTTAGTCGAATGTTGTAGGCGGAAGCCAGACTGTAGGGGGTCGAGAAGGTTGTTGTCCGTGAGGTAGCGACTCATTTGGTCATGAACAAGGCGTTCGATGAGCTTGGAGGCAAACGGGAGAAGGGAGATAGGTCTTAAGTTATTCAAACAGGTGGGGTCTAGTGAGGGTTTTTTGAGTATGGGGGTAACCAGTGCATGTTTGAACGGGGAAGGAAAGGTGCCGGAGGAGAGGGAGAGGTTGAAGATGTGGGTTAGGGAGTTGAGGATAGAGTGGGAAGGTGGTCGCAGCAATTGAGAGGGGACAGGGTCCAGGGGACATGTAGTGAGGTGGGCCATGGAGAGGAGTTTATCAACTTCTTCTGTGGTAACTGGGCAAAAGGAGGAGAGTATTGAGTGTGGTGTTGGACCTGATATGTTGGGTAGGGGAGGAATTTTAATGCTGGATATCTCCTTGCGAATTGTGTTGATTTTGCTATTGAAGTGGTTGGCAATATGTTGAGCGGTAAGCAAGTTGGTGGGAGGGGGCAGTGGGGGGTGAAGTAAGGAATTAAGGGTAGAAAAGAGTTGACGAGGTTTGGATGAGAGGGTATTGATGAGAGTGTTGTAATAGGTTTGTTTAGCAGTGTGGAGGCAGGAGTTGTATTTGAGAAGGACAGATTTGTAGAGGGTAAAGTCTTGCAGGGATTTAGATTTACGCCATGCTCGCTCAAGAGCACGGCTGCGTCTCTTGAGACTTCTGGTGTCGTCTGTTTGCCAGGGTTGTGGCAGATGGGGCCTGGTTCTGCGTGTAGAAAGAGGAGCAAGTACGTCTAGGGAGGATGACAACGTGGTGTTGTAGATGGAAGTGGTTAGGTCTGGGCAGGACAGGGGTGCGATTTTGTCATAAAGGCCATCAGTAGCAGAGTGAAGAAGGGAAGGGTTGAGGTTGCGAAGGTTCCTGCGGGTAGTGGTTTGTGGGTTGGCAGCATGGGATATAGGAGACAAGGAGAGTGTGAAACGGATAAGGTTGTGATCAGAGAGAGGAAAGGGTGCATTGGAGAGATTGCAGGGAGTGCAGCGATGGGAGAATACAAGGTCAAGAGTGTTGCCGTTGGAGTGAGTGGTGGTTTGTGTCCATTGTGTTAGGTTAAAAGAGGAGGTTAAGTTGAGTAGTTTAGAAGTGGTAGCATTATTAACATTGATTGGAATGTTAAAGTCACCTAGGATGATGGCAGGCACTTCAGATGAGAGAAAATAGGGTAGCCATGCAGAGAAGTCATCCAGAAAGCGTGACACTGGTCCAGGAGGCCGATAAATGACTGCGACCCTCAGACAAGCTGGAGAGAAAAGACGAATGCAGTGCATTTCGAAAGAGCAGGTGGAAAGAGAGGGAGGTGTGGGCAGTACCTGGAAGGTGCATTGTGGGGAGAGGAGAAGTCCGACACCACCTCCTTTTCGTCCACTGGGTCTGATGGAGTGAGTCCAGAGAAGGCCACTGTGGGACAGTGCAGCTGGAGAGGTAGTATCAAATTCCTGGAGCCAGGTTTCAGTTATAGCAAATAGATCAAGGGATTTGGAGAGGAAAAGGTCATTGACAGAAACTAGTTTGTTGAAGACTGAGCGGGCATTCCAGAGGGCACATGAAAGAGGGGGGCCGACTTGTGGAATCAGGGGAATTGGGATGATGTAATGATGTACAATACTTGCTAATTCAATACAGACTGCATGCAGTCCTGTGGGCAAAGTATTCATATGATAATCCGGACCACGACACCATCTGCCTGGAGTTTGCATGTTCTCCCTGTGCCTGCGTGGGTTTCCTCCGGGTACTCTGGTTTCCTTCCACACTCTAAAGACATGCTGGTAGGTTAATCGGATCCTGTCTAAATTGGCCCTAGTATACAGTATGTATGAATGTGCGTTAGGGACCTTAGGCTGTAAGCTCCTTGAGGGTAGGGACTCATGTGAATGTACAATGTATGTAAAGCGCTGCGTAAATTCACGGCGCTATAAAAGTACCTGAAATAAATAAAGTAAATATGATAAGGATTGGAACATCCGTACAGAAAACATCAGACATCCAATTCTTCTTTTTCTTATTTGCTTTGATGATCTTTGAAATACATCCACAAAGTCTGATGTTTCAGCAAGTTCATAGCACTTTTTAACCCTGACACTAGTATCCTAATGCCCTCCATACATCTTCTGTCATGTATGAAGAACATAATGATAAAAGGTTAGTGTTGTGTTTCTGCTGTTCAGCTCTCAGTAAATTCACATGGGGGAATGGATGTACATACACAATATGTTAGTAATTACCAAGGGGTCGTCATCCCAAAAATGTATATATGTGTATGGCCCTCTCTTTTTTTTTAATGGCGGACAGCTTTACCTATTATGTCTGATTAGAAGACATAGGATGGTATATTGTGCAAAATGTTTGTATTTCTATTATAGATGGATACTTCTGTTTAGTGTATGCCTGTCCTAAAATACAGTCCTGAAGAAGCCGACCACCTGCGAAACTCGTAAATTAGGACATTAGTGACAATATTATTTTTTGATTTTTTAATATTTACTGTGATGTTTTTATTGAGATTTTGGCAATAAATATTGGTTTTATGTGATATGCAAGCTTCTTGTGTATAACTGGGGGTCACCTTTGAACTTCTTTTATTTCATTTATGTTTCTGGTCATTTTTTTTTCGGCTGTTCAAACATCCTTGTGTAGGATTCTTTTAGAAGTTTTTTCATTGAACAGATTGCACAGAGATTTCAAGTATGCTTATAAATGTCTATTGCAGTAGCCAAGGGTTTTCATCCCACAAAAGTGCTGGCAGGTCTCATTTTGTAACCCATAACAATAGCTTACATACTTCAAGTGCAACCTGTGCTGTGGTGTAGGCCCATCAAGCCCTATACAAGGCTGATTATTTCATTACATTTGTGCAACATATGTCTCACTAATGGGAACAGTACCAAGCCAGGATACTAAAAATGTATGTAGCATGACATGGTTATGGATAGTGTTGGCAAGCAGCATACACAATTTATTTTACAGAAGACATAATTGGTGCAGAGAAATCTCATGAGCTACACATTGTGAAATCTTGCCAGCAAGGTAAACACACCTAGGAATCATACGGTTGAAATTTACACAAGTCAGGAAGCACGCTGCCAAAAAAAGAATCAGCTTGTCTGAAAGAATGATCAAATACAAAGGGCATCGGTGACTAAAATTAAAGGGGAGGAAAACCTTTTTTTCTGCACAGTGGCTCTCTGCAGCCTTTTAAGCAAGTGGGGCAAGATTTATCTTTCCAGCCTCCCTGGGCCAATTATCTGGTGTTGACCCTCTTGTCCCATCTGGCTGGCTACCTTTAGGCCGGCTATAGACAGAGTGATTTTCTCGATTTCTCAATTACCCCTTCAAAACAGACAGTGTTGACAGTGGAATCCCTCCCACTGAGCCATTGTGTTGTTCCAGCAGGGGAGCAGTACTTGCCGGGAGAACACAGTGATTATTGCTAACAATAAACACATATAAAATCTGACAGGCTGGTTGTACCCAAGCTGATCAATTGATCAACTTGGGAACATTCAGCCTGCCTATACATGGTTTGAATCTCAGCCTGTTCCTGCTGAACCAGCCGAGATGCAAACCGTCTACGGTTAGCTTTAGTGTCCCACTACTAAAACCGTTTGTCATAGTCACACAAGGCACACTGAGGCTGGAGACAGAGAGACTGAAAGTCTTTGAATTCTGAATCCCTACAATGATCTAAAAACAAAAGCAAACTTCAGCCTGCTCTACTATAAAGTTGAGTTGTTGGTGTATGGACCAAGAATGAAAGTAGTACACTATTCTACCAATAAACTGTATAGAGACAGCAACAATGATGACCCAGCTACATTTCCCAGGCAGGTCAGCAGGGTGGTAGAGACTGAAATGAGAAAGTGTTACTGACTTGAGAAAACAATGGGGGGGGGGGGGGGGTGTTACTAAAACACACAGAATCTAGTGCAGCTGTAATTAGTAACCAGTCAGCTTCTTAGGGTCCTTTCACATGGGACGGATCCATGTTGATCCGCCCTGTGAACATCCGCTTGCTCCACTGATCCCCGTAGAGCCGGCGGATGACAGGGCGGTCCCTGCACACTGTGCAGGGACCACCATGTCAGATCTCCGCTCTCCCCTATGGGGGGGGGATCGGATGAGCACGGACCGCCTGTTCGTGTTCATCCGATCTGCTCTGCAGACGGATAGAAAAATAGGATTTTCCTCCGTCTGCAGAATCGGACGATAGCGGGGACTGATGATATCCCATAGGGATGCATGTATGTCCGTATTTCACCCGAAAACGGATGGATGAAATACGGACATACTGTCCGCACATGTGAAAGGCGCCTTAGGTATTAAACTATATATATAAGCTCCACCCCAAACTGAAGAATGAAACAAGAATGCACTATTGTTATAAGTCAACAATCCATTTAGAAATATGGCCTACTTGCAAGATTAAAAGAAGCTATTTTCAGAATGACTTTTTTTTGTAGATAAATATTTGATCAGCCTTATAATGGAAAACAGGTTGGAGTAATTCACCTTTGACATCTTTTATTTGTAAGATTAATGCAAAAGAAAAGAATATGCAACACACCAAGGCAAGTCATCATTTATATAGGATTTATTGATATGTCATATATTTATAGTAAACAGTAAGGAACAGTGATAATACAAATGCCTTACCCCATAGACATACCTATTAGTTTAGTACTACCCGAAGTATTATTCTCCTGAGTTTCATACTGACAGATTTAACTGTGTAACTGTCGCATTGTGTTCCAGTAACTATGTTGTAAACCACATCTAGTTGATAGTTATGGTATTAAATGTATGTATTATATTAATATCACTTGATAACAGACAAGATGCAAAATAATGCCATCTAAACCTTTGTGGGCTTCTTGGTTTTTAAGTCCTTATGAACATTGGGCATTTAGCCCCAGTGCATGAGATCCCGGTGTTCTGGTGCACGCAGAAGACACAGGGGCACTGTTCAACCCCGCTGTCTGCAACCTGTAAAACTGTAAGCAGTCTGAATTGTGGGCCTGGTTGCATACTGCTGTAAGTGCCATTTACTGCAACATCCAGCCCCATCCAACTGCAGAAACCTCTCATGCAGCTTTATAAGCTGCCGGCAGCAGGGCTGGAGGGTGCCTTCCATTTGAACCAAAATGCCAGGATCTCATGTACAGGGACTAAAAACCAATGTGCGTGAGTGAGGCCTAATGCATCAGAACATATCAAAGGGAGATCAGATGGATAAAATTAACAGTGTAGTCAGCCTGGTAACAACCATGTCATAACCCAACCATTTATATTAACCCTTAGCACCATGATCTGTAAATTGTTCATGTTTACTGTAAGACGTTGAATTCAATATTTTACTCTATAGCTAATTTCAGTACTCTATATATCCTGAACTCATACTGAAATGTGTAAACGGGTAAAAACAGAACATTTATCTGTGCCATACACATGTATTATACTGTTCATAAAATAGCTATATGTTAAAAAGTGTTAGATACTTAAGCCATTAAAACATGGATATATTTTCCATTTCAATACAATTTACTGAAATGACATGCATTCATACAATATGGAGAATTTGGAGCTCAGTAAAACACACATACATCATTTTAGATAGAAACATATCGTTGTATTCCATTGCAGTTTGGGAAGAAAGAGGTCCCTACTTTGTTCTAATTCTTTTATTTGTGTTCAAAATATTTTCTGAGTGAAAACCATTTTCCTGGGGTCGGCAGGTATTTGCTGGTCCATTATTTGTGCTCTCGTGTGAGTTTTTCGCTTCCTGCAATAAAACAGGGTATGAAGATGACAAAATTAGAAGTCAGAGGTTTATGAAATTTTAAACACAAGACCACAAATTTTCATTCAGTCTCATTCCAGTCAAAGATGAAAAGCAATAAAGTAATTATGTTTACAGCCTATAATATTCCTTAACCACTTAAGGACCGAGCCTCTTTTTTAGATGTGTTGTTTACAAGTTAAAAACAGGTTTTTTGATAGAAAATTACTTTATATAACATTATAGATTTTTTTTCTATCACCCTAGAGAATAAAATGGCGGTTGTTGCAATACTTTCTGTAACACCGTATTTGCGCAGCGGTCTTACAAGCGCACTTTTTTTGGAAAAAAATACACTTTTTTAAATTAAAAAATAAGACAACAGTAAAGTGAGCCCAATTTTTTTTTTATATTGTGAAAGATAATGTTACGCCGAGTAAATTGATACCCAGCAGGTCACGCTTCAAAATTGTACCCGCTCGTGGAATGGCGACAAACTTTTACCCTTAAAAATCTCCATAGGCGACGTTTAAAAAATTCTACAGGTAGCATGTTTTGAGTTACAGAGGAGGTCTAGGGCTAGAATTATTGCTCTCGCTCTACCGATCGCAACAACATGTGTGGTTTATATGTTTATATGCATATGTTTTCATATGCGGGAGCTACTCATGTATGCGTTCGCTTCTGCACGTGAGCTCAGCGGGATGGGGCGCATTTAATTTTTTTTTTCTTATTTATTTTACCTTTTATTTTTTATTTTTACACCATTTAAAAAAAAAAAAAATTGTGTCACTTTTATTCCTATTAAAAGGAATGTAAACATCCCTTGTAATAGAAAAAAAGCATGACAGCACCTCTTAAATATGAGATCTAGGGTCAAAATTTACACTAAAATGCAATAAAAAAAAAATCATTTAAAAAAACAATAAAAAAAAAATGGCCCTTTAGGAGCTATGGGCGGAAGTGACGTTTTGACGTCGCTTCCGCCCTGTAATGGCCATCTTCCCCTCACTCGTCTCTATGTTAGCCCAGGGGACAGACGCGATCGCCTCCGCCGCTGCCGACGGCTCCGGTTAGCGGCGGAGGGAACCGGAGCGTGGCGGGAGGGGGGGCGCCCTTCTCCTGCCGCCGATAAAAGTGATCTTGCGGCGAATCTGCCGTAGAGACCACTTTTATTTTGTATCGGTCCGCCGGCCGAACAAGAGGATACCAGGGTTATGGCAGCTAGCTGCTGCCATAACAACAATATTCCTTCTCAAAGTAAGGACGTATAATGGCGCGTGCCGGTCCGGAAGTGGTTAAAGGGTAACTCTACCAGTAATATGGGCCTGAGTGACTAGAAGTACATAACATTCATGGTGTCAGAACAAAGATACAAAACAAAAATCAAGCCCTTCCAAGCCTTGTTGCAAAGGCCTAGTTTACAGTCTAGGAGGCTATCCATGTTTTTACTGCTCCCGACATGACCAACATGACCAATACAAGTGAATGGTGCTGTGCCGCAACTCTATGCAATGCACATAGCTGTGGCATGGTGATGCTGGCTTGTAGGGCATACAACAGGCAATGAGGAGGTGATATATTACCTCCTCACTGCCTGTCAAACACCACAGGTAGCTATTCAGAGGGCTAGAACAAGTGTAAATGAGCACTTAAGCTGGGTAAACACGTATCAAAATGTGATCCGTATTTACCCCTCTCTGTTCAAGAAGCGGATCAGTAGATCAGTTTCTGGTGAACAGTCTTGCTGGAGAACCAGCAATCGATCAGCTGCTGCAGCCATATAAGAAAACAATAGTGCAGTGGGAGAGAGCCCTGCATCACTTGTGTTGATGTGTAAATCTGTGAGGTTTCTTCTGTTCAACCTGCTGGTTGAGCAAAAAAAAACTCAAAGTCAATACCCATATTTAAAGTGTTTGTAAATCCAACATTTCATATTCTTGATAGGTGCCTGTTGTACCATGTACTTGTATGAAAAATTATCCTGTTCTCTTTATATTGCTTCCTTTATGTGAAATCCCTGGTTTCCTGCCAGTCCCTCTGCTTTCCTAATAAAAACTGACCACACTAAGCAGGAGAACACACTGGTCAGCTCTCTAGCTGTGCTGGGAACTCAGACAGCTCTCCTCCAATGATCAGACTTGTCCTGACACGCCTCTCCTGCACAGCCTTTCGATGGGAAGATCAGTGTGCTGCAGCTTCTCCTCCCCCCCAGCTCTTATGCAGCTGAGAACAGAAAGAATGGGGGTTATTTACGAAAGGCAAATCCACTTTGCACTACAAGTGCAACGTGCACTTGAAATTGCACTGAAAGTGCACGTGGAAGTGCAGTCGCTGTAAATCTGAGGGGTAGATCTGAAATGAGGGGAAGCTCTGCTGATTTTATTATCCAATCATGTGCAAGCTAAAATGCTGTTTTTTATTTTCCTTGCATGTCCCCCTCAGATCTACAGCGACTTTACTTCCAAGTGCACTTGTAGTGCAAAGTGGATTTGTCTTTAGTAAATAACCCCCAATGTGTCTATACACAAATGTTTTGCCTTTTATTTCAATTTTAAACTGAATGGGTTGTTTTACAAGGTGAAGGTTTACAATCACTTTAAAAGGATAAGTTCACTGTTTGGAGAAAAATAAAAAAATAAAATGTACTTTTTTTGCAGGTAAAAAAAATGTACATTCATTTTTTTCTATTTTTATTTTTTAGCCTGTAAAGCATTGCACCAGTGATCAGCAGATCTGCTGGTGCTATGCAGGTCTCCAGCAGATCTGCCAGTGTATATGCTTACCTGTACATCCTGTATGGGTAAGCAGATACAATCTGACAGGAAGCACGAATGAACTGCCACGGTGCTCCAAAGCGTCGTGGTAGTTCATTGAAAACTATAAGCCGAAAGCTGCAAAGGCTGTGAAAATAAATAAAGTAAATATTTGTGTCATTTATCTTACAAGAATTCTCTTGACGTTTGTGTGGTTTTACAACTTTGTTTCAGTTTTATTGTTCTCATGAATCAAAACATATGAGCTTATGTACACATCAAACACAAAAAAAACAAAAAAAAGATTTACATTGGTATGCGAAGGGGCCCTTATACAAAAAAAGGGGGCAATAAAACAAGTTACAAGCTTCCCTTCAGTATCTAACCAGCCTTCGAAGAACGTGTTGCACTGGGTAATATCTCCACTTTTCTTTACTCTATGTTTGCTTACTTTGTTAGAAATTTACATTTCATTTTCCCTTCAAAACATTTAACAGCATCTCCTAGATTGTAAGCTCTAAGGAGCAGGGCTCTGATTCCCCCCTGTATCGAATTGTATTGTAATTGTTCTGTCTGCCCTAATGTTGTAAAGCACTGCTTAAACTGTCAGCGCTATATAAATCCTGTATAATAATAATAATCATAATAACAGCATGATTATGAAAGCAGTTCTCTTGGTGACAAGATCCTAGCACTGCATGGTTTCAGTATGGGATCTGCATGTATGAATTGAGTATGCAGAAGAATAGGGGTTAAGTGTTAAGGGCTCCTTTTAAAGTGGTTGTAAACCCTTACATATACTCAGTGAAGTGATTGGCCTGATACACAGAGATGAAACAAATCCTCCTATCCAAGTTTTACCTGTCTATCTGTAGTCTCCTCTTTGCTACACTTCAAATTGAGAGATTTATAAAGTTTGGCTGAGCTGTCAGAAAAAAGGGAGGCGAGAGCTGAACGTACACAATTCAGATCTCAATGAGGAGGGCTCTGAGAGCTGATTAAGGGAAGTGGCACCCCACCTTCATGCACCACACAGGAACAGAGCTGAGGCTGTCAACCAGCTGGAGCTCCTTCTCCTGTCACCTTTTTGTCTCTTGGTGTCAGGAAAACTTTGCAGAAGTGATTTATGCTGAGAGCAGAGGGATAAAGCAGCGGACAGAAATGAAATACTTTGAGTACATGCTATAGAAGGATATGTGTTGTTCATATTTCATGTCTGAGGTTTACAACCACTTTAAAACTGGTGTTTAGATTTTTTTTTTACTTATTTGTTGGGACTTTATTAATGAGACACTTTAAACAATTCCCAGCACCTTTCACTGTTAACTGTTTTAAAAATGCTACCTGCTTCCAATATGCTCATCCTTCTATACCAACAGCTAGTTACACATCGCTGTGAGCACTGAGGCCCTGGGTTTCCAGTTGGGGTGCTCCTGAGGTCCTTTTCAACTCCCCCCCCCCTGTTTTCTTTCCTTCTTTTAAATTACCTAAGGCTAGGCTCTTTAGGGATGTTTTTTCTTTATGTACGCCTTTGCTTTTTGCAAAGTGAAATCCATGTACAGGCATCTTTTCCACTTGCTTTAAACCATTGGGGGGAATACTCATTTCCCGTTTTTTTGGGTTTGTTGTACCAGGATAATTTTTTAGTATCTTTATTTATGAGGTATATGTATATATATATATATATATATATATATATATATATATATATATATATATATATTTTTTTTTTTTTTTTCTATAGATGTTTTTACACTTCTTTTTTATATATACTACTCTTATATATACATTTTATATAATATGGGATTTGGTATCCATTGTTGCTCTCATTGATGAATATCAGATGTTAGGTGTACACATACTGCTTAATTTAATTTTTAGATCATCTTTACAGTGTGCGGGGTGTGTAAATATATGTTTGTGTATATTGTGCTCTCTCTGAAGGGTTTTTGCTCATGTTTGTCCTTCCAGTCCTGCATTTATTAAAGGAAAGAATAGTGGTTCATTTAGGGTTTTCTTTTGCCCACAGTAATATGGTGCATGTTGGGGCTTCATTAATATGGCCGCCGTTCTATACACTTGGAGCCTGTGACCAGTGTTACTATTGGCATGAACGACTCCAATATCATGGCCGGGGTTTTTGTATAGACAGGCCCACAACAAAATGGCACGCATCATGGCTTCACTTTAATGGCCGCTGATGCAGTATATATTTCAGTAGCATCCACCATCTGGTCAGATGCCCCTGAGGAAGACACGTGATCGTCCTGTGTCATCACACGTATGGGAGGGGCCAGGACAGTGGAGGAGACAGTGACTTGCTCTGAGCTAGCTGCTGATTCACACAAGCCTGCAAACCATTTGGAGAGGATTTTAACATTGTATGTTAAATATTGCAAGCACCCATAAAGTGTGAGTACCCTGATGTTTACCTAAAATAAATTTCTATATTTAAACGATAATGCACTATCTGGCCTCTTTTGTATTTTAAATTGAGGATACCCTCTCTGGATTACACCTGGGGGAGCCTGTAAATCCTACTGCTTAGAGCCCAGAGGTGGTTTAGCTGCTGTTATGGACCAAACTTATTGTGTGACCGCACAATTGGAGGTAAGCGCAGTCACATGGGGGGGGGGGCACATGTGTGAAGTCACGGTTAATATTATTTGGATCATCATCACAACGTCACTTTATGGGACATTATATTATATATTTTTTTGTATATATATTTATTTATTATCTGTGGCTTTCTACCAAAAAACTGCAAAAAAAAATGCTCCAAAATTGACAGCTTACCTTTCTTTTGTTTCCTTTCTGTCCAGATGAAATACTTGATTTGCTTCCCATTGCTTTCTCAAATGCTGTAAAAAATAGATATTTGTATGAACACATGCTTCTAGTCACCGGCATGTTTCATGCTCACAAGAAACTCATAGTAATTGAGTGCCAAGGGAATGTAGAATCCTATACAGATGTGGACAAACACAGAAAAGGACTCCACTGAATACATACTGTATTTGAAAAGGGGTTCCAATATTTAAAGATCATCACCCAATCCTGCCAAAGCTGGCAAATAGACAATGGTGGAGATTTAGGAAAACTGGTGCACACAAAATCTGGTGCAGCTGTGCATAGTAACCAATCAGCTTCTAAGTTTTAGCCCAGGTTCACACTGACTGCAGGAATGAAATCATGCGAGTTCAGCTGAACTCGCACCATTTCATCCCTGCATGTCAGTCCCGACTTCGAGGGGCCATTTCAGAGACATCTGTGCGCGTTTCTGCACAGATGTCAATGGAAATCACACCCCCGAAATTGCCAAAAGCAGTACAGAAACCTTTTGGAATCGGTGCGGCGCCGCAAATGCGGCGTCGCACTGATTCGGACACTGCCATTGCCAGCTATTTCCGACGATTTGGCATGCAATTTGACATGTCAAATGGCATCAATGTGAACCAGGGCTTATTGTCAGAGCTTAATTGAACAAGCTGAAGTTAAACGCTGATTGGTTACTACGCACAGCTGCACCAGATTTAATAAATCTCCCCCAATGTCTATCAGGGAAATGTCTATTGCTTGGGGTTTCCAGAAATATCTTAATGACCCCCCGTGACCAATGGTATCCTTTTTGCGCACAGGTATGTTCAATTGCATATGAGCATATGTTTTATACAGATTTATTAGTTACCATAATTTGGTAGTCAGATAATTTTATTAAATCTAGCTTCCAACTTTTGCATGGAAAGCCATTGTCTTCTGGCTCAAAGGTCACTGCCTGCTACTCCGAAAGCAATATAATTAGAAGAACAGGTGGTGTAAAGATGCATAGAGGGAAAACTCAGAAAGAATGAAAAAAAAAAAAAAAAAAGGGTCAAAAACCATTTGTGGAAACTATACCCCAAGCACTTATGCAAAATTTTTAGAAAGCATAATTGGTTGATTACTCTGCCATATTAGTTATTGCTAAAAAAAAAAAAAAAAAACATTACAGGTTTCAATGGTGGAGACAACCACTAAAAATTTAACTCATGATAAAAAGAACATAAAATGTTCTGGATTGGCAAATGTAAATTTTGACTCCCTGAGCTAAGTAAAAATTTAAATCATTGGCAAATGTCCTGAATAATCTATACAAACTACAGCAATATTTAAACCTGAAATTCCAATTCCAGGAAGTGTTTACAAAATCTATCTAACCTTGTTCATTGCTGATTATCATATTTCATGGCAATGGACTTTATCTCTTATGACGTTCATGGAAAGAACATTAGCATATGATAAAAATGTGGACAGAAAAACAAAAACCCCCCAAAAAAAACAAAAACAGAGCCCACTAATTTACTTTCTTTACATTTTTGAGTGGTGACAGACTTTCCATTATCTCAGCTACTTTGATAATATGTATTTATAGCAGATAAGGTTTTCCTTGAACGATGCATAATATGTTTTGACCTAGTTTTTCTGAGCCATCATAAACTCTAGACTCCTGTCATTTTGTCTTTTACTGTTGTGTTACATTTTATTATACATGGAGCCAGTGTTATGTGGAGTAATTCAACATGATTTTATGTTCAAACACACATTTTAATAAACATAGCCACTGATAACAAGAAGGTCATATCAGGAGACTTTGTGAAGTTGTCAGAAAACATAAAGATCTTGAAACTACCAAGTTCATTAAAATGGGTAAAAAAAAAAGTAAGGTTAAAAGTGATCTTTTCAAAATAGAGTATATGAACCTGTTGGGCATCCTATTCCAAAGTCGCCCCAGTTTAGAACATTTAACAGCTTCCATTGTTCTGGGAAGGCTTTCCACAAGATTCTGAACTCTGTTCAATGTATGTAATCTCATTCAGCCATAAAAACATTTGTATTATCAGGTCCTGATGTTGGACGAGAAGACCCAGCTGGCCATGGAAGTTCCAGTACATGCCAATTTCAGTAGGGTTGAAGTCAGGGATCTGTGTAGATTACGCAAGTTTCTTAACGCCAAACTATTCATACCATGTGTTTATGGACCTGGTTTTGTGCACAAAGGTGCAGTTATGTTGGAACAGAAAGGTCCTTCCAAAAAACTGTTGCCTCAAAGGTGAAAGTGCACAATAGTCTAAAATATATTTGTCATTGTAGTATCAAAGTAGAACTATGGCCTTCCCTTATAAAATATATATGCTGCAGCACTAAGTTGTAAGGGTATCTGCACATACCTTCTTTCACTAAGTCCCACTGCAATGTCTCACAAGTACTCTTTTGATCCTGCCATCATGGAGCTTCTGTGATGGTGGGACAACACTGCTGCACTCTTACTGAATTGAAAGCAGCTTGGCTCTCGTGTTGGCTGTGCCTGCATGTACTACAGTGGGATGGTTTTGTGGGAATGGTTATCCAGTATTTTTAGTGTTTCTATGGTATGAGCATTGTCACTGATTGTAATGAAGAGAGAAGATCTGGACAGCTGGACTCCAATAAAAAACGCCTTTATAATGAAAAATATCAAAAGTTCATGACAACAGCAGGGTACAGGCAGAAATAGCTGATGCGTTTCACACTTTCAACAGTGCTTAATCATAGCTAGCTATGATTAAGCACGATTGAGAGTGTGAAACGTGTCAGTTTTTCTGCTTGTACCCTGCTGTTGTCATGAACGTTTGATATTTTTCAAAATAAAGGAGTTTTTATTGGAGTGCAGCTGTCCAGATTTTCTCTCTTCATTACTACATGCCTGCACCTGCTACTTCCACCTCAAGGAGGGTGTTACCTTCAATACACCACCTGGAGCGGTAACAATCTTTTCTATTGTCACTGATTGGCAAGCCTGTAGCTTGCCAATCAGCAGCTGGTCAGCTTGTCCTGCCCACTGCTTTCTGGATTGGCAGCACTGCCTGTGTTGCTGAAACCGCCCCACTGTGTGCTGCAGTGTCTGGGAAGAGAAGCATATGACACACAAATGAAAGATTTTTTTTTTTTAATTTGTGAAACTCTTGCATCACATAGTAACTGGATCTGAGACCTGTTTAGACTGCCACACAGGAGTCTTTAGCAGTACCCTTCTCCGGGAACTCCTAAACGCAACAATTTGGAGGGGTGTCCATTTTTGGCCATATCGTGTTTTTATGCTGAACAGGTGCTGAAAATCTTTATGTCATATAATGTTACATACATAGTTACATAGTAGGTGAGGTTGAAAAAAGACACAAGTCCATCAAGTCCAACCTATGTGTGTGATTATGTGTCAGTATTTCATTACATATCCCTGTATGTTGCGGTCATTCAGGTGATTATCTAATAGTTGAATGACCGCAACATACAGGGATATGTAATAAAATACTGACACATAATCACGCACATAGGTTGGACTTGGTGGACTTGTGTCTTTTTTCAATACAGGAAAACTGACCACAAAAAAATAAATGATCAGAATATTGTATCTGATTAGCTGATTATTAATCAAAGTCGGTAACTAGCAGAACATGACTACAAGGTTTGTGACATTCAGTATTCAGACAGTAGATTCTAATTTCCAGTGGAATGTCTATCACTCACACACCCATACCTGTAAGAAGTTCATCAATAGCATCAACCACCATCTTAGCATCTTCTTTAGAAAAGCACATGGGGGGCTTGAACTTCAGTACATTTCTGTGTGGACCATCTGAACTAAGCAGGATTCTTTTTTCTTTTAACCTAATAAAAAGATTGGTCATATCATTTGAATTTTTGTGGTACTGATAAAAATGCAATAATTTGATAACAATTACATTTTTAAAAAGTTTCAGAAAAAAGACACGGCAAATATAAACAGCAAAAAAGGCGTGGCTTTCATAGTACAGTATATACAACCTTAACTCCGTGAACAGTGAAGTACACATACCTCAGTGAACTAGCTTCTTATCAATCCTAAATTAGCTGTGCAACAGGACATAGCTTACATAGAAATGTCAGTGGGTGTGCTGTGTCATTTACCACCTGTCATCTGTCTGTCCTGTATCCGCATACACCAGTAGGGATGATTGTAAATGAAAGCAGGTTGTAAACTAGATAGTCTACAGAAATGATTATTTTTACAAACTTTTTTATTTCAGAAAAAAAAATGCTGGTACAAGAGTGTATTACATATAAAAAAAAAGATTGTAAAAAATTTAGTAAAAAAATGTAAAATAAATAAGGAAAAAGAAAAAAGTTTAAAGCGCCTTATCCCTCTGTGCTCACGCATATGTAAACGGTGTTCGTACCACACATGTGAGGTATTGCCGCGAACGTTAGAGCGAGAGCAATAATTCTAGCACTAGACCTCCTCTGTAACTCATAACAAGTATCCTGTAAAGGAGTTTAAAATGTTGTCTATGAAAATTTTTAGGTACCGTCGTTTGTTGCCATTCCACGAGCGTGCGCAGTTTTAAATCATGACATGTTAAGTATCTATTTACTCGGCGTAATATCATCTTTCACATTATACAAAAAAATTGGGGTTAATATTGGTGTGTGTTTTTTTTTTTTTTTGTTTTTGTTTTTTTGTGTTTTTGTTTTTTTTGTTTCCAGTAGTCCATCTGATTTGACCTGCTTTTTTTTTATACTACTTTTTTTTCTAGAAAACAGGAAAATAATTGGTTTCAAGGTGCAACCACTCCACTTTTCACTTCTTCCATTTCTACAGAATGGCAATGTATAGGATGCATTGTGACTATATCCTTCTCCAAAAAGAATCCATACACATCCACTACTTAATGGTAGTCTGTTTTTCATTAATTCAATTCTATGTTTTTTTTTTGTTTTTTTTTTTAATTGCGTTTGCAAAACCTTTGCACAAATACGTGTGAAAAATGGCAACAATTTCCATTTTATTCCATGGGATTTCTACTAAAAATTTAAAAAAATGTATAATGTTTGGGGGTTATAAGTAAATTTCTAGCAAAAAATACTGTTTTAAACTTGTAAACAAAAAGTGCCAGAAAATGCCTGGTGGTTACATCTGTCTGTGTTGCTTTTGGAGGGGTTCCCTAACTTCTTGCCTGGTATAAAAAAGCAAGGGGATATCGCTTTGCATTTATACCAGCATTTTACCTTTTCCTACTCTTTCTAAAACAAAAAAAGACAGGATTTAAAGGGAAATGCTATCACCTTGTATAAAATCATACAGTACATGGTCCATATAGTAAACGTGGTGCAAAGTACTCTTTGCGCTGGGAAGAAAAAGATATTTAACTTTTGCGTGTAGAAAAGCTTCTTTACAGTAAAAACTGTAGACTTCCACAGGAAATTGTTCTTATCAACTTCGTAGATCTTTTAAAAACAGGTTGGATGTGTTTCTTCATGTTAAAAATATAACTGGTTATTAACATTTATGAGTAATAACAGTGTAGATTATTGATCCAGGGAGTACGCAGGCTTTATTTTTTATGTTTAGTTAAACTTGATGATCATGTATAGTTTTTCTACTGCCTGGATTGTTTGAAAGTGAATATTCATTTTCTCAGTGCTTTTTAATGACTTACTTATATATGATATGTTGAGCTTCGGCTGTAGCTGGAGTTCTCAGTTTTCTATCTTTTACCAGGTCTACTCCAATAAACAGTCCAACTCCCCTGCAAAATGAATATAACAAAAAAAAAAGATTTGTTACAATGGGTACTGGGAAATATAGAAAGGGTGAATCTTTCCTGTGGGGACTCAGAAAACAAAGCATAACAGGATTCGACACGCTCTTATTCTAACTAGAACCATAAAAGAGGTTTGGCTTTAGATTTTTTTTTTTTAGTACAAGATAAAAAGCATTTTTTTCTAATATGCATGTTACAGCAATGTGGCCTAGCCTTAGCCACCCTATTCTCAGAAGTTGGACAGTTTCTAGAGATACAGGTTTATATTCTTTAATTGCCTGGCCATAAAGTTGTTTACCCAGTGGCTACTGGTTGTAAAAGTTTTCATCCTAGTACTGCACACAGAAGACTATTTTGCTATTCTGTAGAAATGGAAGAAGTGAAAAGTGGAGTGGTCGCACCTTGCAACCAATCATTTTCCTGTTTTCTAAAAAAAAAAGTAGTATTAAAAAAAGCAGGTCAAATCCGATGTATTACTGAAAACAAAAAACAAAAATAAAACAAAAAATAAAAAAAAAAAACAAAAAACAAAAAACACAAAAAAAAACAAACACAAAAAACAAAAAAAAAAAAAAAAAAACACACACCTTTCTCCCCAGTTTTCCCTTTCATATCCTCTTGTGTGCAAACATTATACAAAGCCATCACACACTATAAACAGAGGATATGAAAGGGAAAACTGGGGAGAAAGGTGTGTGTTTTTTTGTGTTTTTGTTTTTTTTTGTTTCCAGTAATCCATCGGATTTGACCTGCTTTTTTTTATACTACTTTTTTTTTAGAAAACAGGAAAATAATTGGTTTCAAGGTGCGACCACTCCACTTTTCACTTCTTCCATTTCTACAGAATAGCAATGTATAATATGCATTGTGACTATATTCTTCGCCAAAAAGAATCCATACACATCTACTACTTAATGGTAGTCTGTTTTTCATTAAATCAATTCTATGTTTTTCTGCCTCCTTGTAATGTCCTTTGTGAGCTCCCGAGCCTCTCATTTTCCCCCCTCAATTGGTTATGGTCATATGCACCGCTCTATCCTCTAGTCTCTTAGATTGTAAGCTCTAATGAGCAGGACCCTCCTGTATTGAATTGTAATTGTACTATCTGCCCTCATGTTGTAAAGCGCTGCGCAAACTGTTAGTGCTATATAAATCCTGTATAATAATAAAAATAATAGTCTCTAGTTCATCTCGGAAACTAGCAAGAAAGAGAGGTTGGCTACATTCTTACATACCGGGGGACCAAGAAGGATGAATGTAGCCACCCTCTAACAGAAACATGCATCACAGTAGCAAAAAAAAAAAGAATTTGGAGGAGGCCGAGAGCAATAGATGGTACTTTTTCATATAGGAACACACTACTTGAAAAGAATATATGTTTTTAACCAGTCTTTGGTGTCACTTTAAAGTAATTGTAAAGCCTCCATTATTTTTTTTTATTATTAAAATAGTAAACATGTCATACTTACCTGCTCTGTGCAATGTTTTTTTTACAGAGCAGCCCCAATCCTCCACTTCTGGGGTCCCCACCATTGCTCCTTACTCCTCCTCTTTGACCCCGATTTCTATGGAGGCACTCATGTGTGTGGGCTCGCTCCCAAGCCACGCTGTCTGCATCTTTAGACACAGACAGCGGAGCTCCTCCCCACTCCTTGATCCTAGGCTTTGATTGACAGCAGCAGGGGCCAATGGCTTACGCTGCTATCAATCTGCCTAATGTGCACAACGCTGGATCAAGAATGAGCTCAGGTAAGTATAAGGGGGGGATGTTTTCTGCAACAGAAGGTTTTTGTTGACCCTAATGCATAGAATGCTTTAAAGCATACTACCCAACTGTGCCTGATTTCGAGGGACTGTCCCTGATTTGGACCAAAGTTCCTCTGTCTCTCGTTCCTGCTCATTTGTCCCTCATTTTGCTCTGATCTATATAGTTGTATATAAAATACATTTTTTATCTTTCAATCTTTCAAAAAGTGTTAGCCAGTGCTAAACCTTTCATCCAATTTCTAAACTGCTTAATTTGTAAATTCCAAAGGTCAGAATGAATAGCATGGGTAAAAAAAAAAAAAAAAAAAGAAAAAAAAAAAAAAAGAAAAACACACACTGGTGGGTTCAACATAATTTTTTCTTGTAGAATGCTCCTTTAAGGGGGGCGTGGCAGGGTGGGTGTCCTATGCCTACATACTGTACTTTTGCTTATATAGGTGTCCCTCATTCCTATCTCAAACATTTGGGAGGTATGATTAAGGTATAACCAAAGGCAAAACTTTTTTGTAGTTTTGGAGAGAGTAAAGGTGGATTAGAACACCTATTGGGTTTTTATGGCTGTCTGTGCCCCCATTAAAGTGGAGTTCCACCCACTTTTACAACTCTTCAGCATCCCTCACTAAACTGCGCACTGTAAACTAATTGGATATTTTTACATTTATTTTCTCAGCACCTACTGTATATTTGCTGTATTCATTTTTTACTTCTTCCTCCCTGGCGGCGGCCCATCGCATCATTTCCTGTTTGCAAAGCCTTCTGGGAAGGGGCGGCAACTTCCTCTGACACTGCCGTTGCTATGGAAACCTGACCTGAAACCTATTACACTGCTTGTGCTGCACTGAGCATGTGCGAGATCTACAAGGATGAGATCCAGGAAGAAATACAGTTTGGCTGCAGATGCCCACACTTAAGATGGCCACGGCCTGCTGTAAGTTTAAAAAATAACAAACTACTGCTATAAACTAACAAAACAGACCTTAGTTTACAGACTAACTTTACTAGAATACATTAAGCTTGTGTATTATAGGGGTATTTTTATTTAAAAAGTATAATTTCAGCCGGAACACCACTTTAAGGAGATTCACCCTCTCTATTTGTCCCGTTTACCATTATTGAAAGTGAAAGTAAAAGAAAAAAATCACACATTTTGGGTTGTCCCCAGAAAAGTTATAGAGGGGAAATCTTCCCACGAGGACACTAGTTCTGGTGACCTGGGGGTCCTCAACGAAATCCCTTAATTTGCAGAAATTTCCCCTCACTTCCTGTTTGGCTATGGGACAGGAAGTGAAAGGAAACCTCTGCAAAGGGACACAGATGGCGAAAGAAAATCTAATACGGGTTATAACCCTTTCTTGCTATATTCAAAATGCCTATATTTCTACTTTAAGGTAAAAAACTTGAAAGCCTTAAACCACCGTTAAACCACTTTAACCACTTCAGCCCCGGAAGGTTTTGCCCCCTTCATGAGCAGCACTGCATTAATTAACTGACAATTGCGCAGTCGTGTGACGCTGTACCCAAATAAAATTGATGTCCTTTTTTTCCCACAGAGCTTTCTTTTGGTGGCATTTGATCACCTCTGCGTTTTTTTGCGCTATAAACAAAAAAGACTGCCAATTTTGAAAAAAAAAGTATTTTTTCATCAATTTAAGCCAATATGTTATCTGCTACATATTTTTGGTAAAAAATCCCAATAAGTGTATATTGATTTGGTTTGCGCAAACGTTATAGCGTCTACAAACTGTGGGATATTTTTATGGAATTTTTATTGATTTTTTTTCTACTAGTAATGGCGGGAATCAGCAACTTATAGTGGGACTGCGGCATTAAAATCTGACGCTTTTTTAGGTGATCAGTGCTAAAAAATGTGCACTGTCACTCAAATATGACACTGGCAGGGAAGGGGTTAGCATCAGGGGCAATCAAAGGGTTAAATGTGTCCCTAGGGGTTGCTTTCTAACTGTGTGTAAGAAGACAGAGATCCGTGATCCTGCTTAGCAGAAACACAAGATCTGTCTTCTCCTGTCACAGAACGGCGATCTGTCTTGTTAACATAGGCAGATCGCCTTTCTGTCTGCCTCGGGAACGATGGACGGGTCCACCTGACCTGCTGATTGGCTCCCCGCTAAGTCCAATTACAGCAGGAGTGGGTCACCGGCAGCGCGCGTGCGTGCCCCAGACCCGGAAGAATAAAATCACGTACAGGTATGGGATTTTGCGCTAAAGGGCTGCCTTGCCGCAGTATATGGTGCGTGGGGTGGTCCTTAACTGCTTGCCGACCGGCTCACGCCAATATACATTGACAGAAGGGCACGTACAGGCATACTAACGTACCTGTATGTTGCCCTTTAAGAAGTGGCTTGCGGGCACAGGTGCCTGCCGCAAACTCCGTAAGTGTGATCGTGGGTCCTGTGGACTCAATGTCTGTGGGGATACCCGTGCTCGTCCCACGGAGTGGAATAACGGGGAGATGCTAATGTAAACAAGCATTTCCCCGTTTTGCCTAATGACACTGACACTGATCACCGCTCCCTGTAATCCGTAGCGATGATCAGTGTCGTGTCACACATAGCCCCTCCCCCCCACAGTTAGAATCACTCCCTAGGACACACTTAACCCCTACAGCGCCACCTAGTGGTTAACCCCTTCACTGCCAGTCACATTTACACAGTAATCAATGCATTTTTAATTGTACTGATTGCTATATAAATGTGAATGGTCCCAAAATAGCCCCAAAAGTGTCCGATCTGTCCGCCATGTCGCAGTCACGGTAAAAATCGCTGATCCCCGCCATTACTAGTAAAAAAAAATATTAATAAAAATGCCATAAAACTATCCCCTATTCCGTAGACGCTATAACTTTTGTGCAAACCAACCAATAAACGCTTATTGCAATTTTTTTTACCAAAAATATAAATATATATATATCTATATACATATACATATATGCAAAAAGTAAAAAATAATGCATTTTTTTTTTCAAAATTGTTGCTATTTTTTTGTTTATAGCGCAAAAAATAAAAACCGCAGAGGTGATCAAATACCACCAAAAGAAAGCTCTATTTGTGGGGAAAAAAAGGACGTCAATTTTGTTTGGGAGCAATGTCGCACGATTGTCAGTTAAAGCGACGCAGTGTCGAATCACAAAAAGTGCTCTGGTCTTTTGCCAGCCAAATGGTCCGGGGCTGAAGTGGTTAAGCGCTTAAGGATCTTCGGTGGATCAATTTTCAGAGGACATTTAATAGGTAGTGAGGTGGCGATATGTCGCCTTTTTTCACCAGTTTGAACCCTCAAAATGCTGCACTACTATGACAAAATTGCATGTAATGCACATGGTTGCAGGGCAGTTGTGGTGCAGCCCCATTCACTTGAATGGGGCACGTTCTACGTTGGTGCTGCCTGCCAAAAACGAAGTGCTGTTTCATTTTTTGTACACCCCTGACTGGCTGCATGCCTTCATTCAGTTGCATGGTCAGAAGGTGGAAAAACGCAGCTGATTTTCGCGCCCTGTGTCTGCTCCTGTGAACAGGACCTTTATATGTGTACAAAGAAGCACAAATAAACTGTTGTGAGAAAGCCTTTCCTCACATTTCAAACGTGTCAACGTGTCTTTACAGCAGCTGACTCATACATGTGAGCTACGCCTGCCCTTACTTATAGTAAATTATAGGTAAACGGTATTAACAGTATAGCTGGTTTTCCTGGAGTGTCCTTGGAAACCATACACAGACATAAATGAGTTGTGTTTCCCCAGAGCTCAGTCACCTGATATCTCCTATCAGCTGATGCTTTTCTTTCTGCTCCTCCAGCAGTTCCATCAGATAGTTGCCAACTCTGGTAGCATTTCCTCGTAGATCCTCCTTTTCAATAACATCCAGCACTGCCAAACCAATGGCACAAGAAACTGGATTTCCTCCAAACTGCATAGAAAGACATTAGTCATGGTCAGAGCCCTAAATTATACTGTTCTAAAATGCAAAGCTTAGCTTAAATAAAAAAAACAAAAAGATTGCTAAAGTGACCAGCTACGAAGCTCTCTAGTGAGTCCTGGTGCTTGAATTTTGTTTTTAATGTGCTTGGCCTTGAGCCAGCTGTTCCCCTCATCATATTTTCCATCCCGAATATTCTCGGAGGTGACGTGCAGTTCTGTGAAAAAGAGACCGCTGTAAAAAACGCAGCCCTTCTGTTCTGCAGATGTTGGCTTTATACGAAAACTGTCACGAGAAAAACTTGGAGGAGGTTCCTGATCTGCTTATGAAAACATGACTTTTCTGCCTTTCAAGCCGATCCTCTGGCTTCACCACTGACCTGGACCAAGTATGCAGATAAAAAGCCTTGACTTTTCTAGATCAGAGGGTCAGCATAACAATTAGGCATCTACCATTTTCAGCATTCATTCTTTCATAGTAATGAGGTAATGACTAAGCACTAACATTTGCACGAAACGCGTCTACCTCTTTGTCCCCTGCTCCATCTGTCAACCACTTGTCATATGAAGCCTCAATAAAAGGATTTTTGGAAGTGCAGCCATCCAGAATAATTTCCTCATATTCTTTCATAGTAGGTTTAGGCTCGGTTCACATTGGTGTGATGCAGGAACCCTGCGAATCCACTGCGGATACCCGCATCGCACCTGACTCGCAGGCAGTTCACAATTCCCTATGCGAACCGCTGGGAGTGTCAATACAAAGTTAATGACACCCCCAGATCGGTTCGCAAATCACAATGCAAACTATCAATTCAATGTCATGCGATCCGATTCTGGTGCGGACCAAAAAAGGGTCCTGCACAAGTTTGGTCCGAATGCGATGCAAATTCAGCCATACAATCTGTATGACTGAATTCACACCACACAGACATCGCATGTGATTTGCACAGCAGTGCGGTGTAAATCACATGTAATGTCTGACATTGCAGCAATGGAAACTGGCCCTTATGTTGAAGTATATATGTCACAAGAAAACTAAAAATCCTTCCTTGCAGTGGGGCTGCCCCTGAACTGCAAGGGTAAGCTGCTCAATTCTGTCTAGGGGATGGGAAAAGCACTTTTGCTTACCAGATCCTCTGCTCTCCCGACGAACGGTGCTCCCCTATGCTCTTATGCCGCGTACACACGATCGGACATTCCGACAACAAAATCCATGTTTTTTTCCGACGGATGTTGGCTCAATTTTGTCTTGCATACACACGGTCACACAAATGTTGTCGGAAATTCCGAACGTCAAGAACACGGTGATGTACAACACGTACGACAAGCCGAGAAAAATGAAGTTCAATAGCCAGTGCGGCTCTTCTGCTTGATTCCGAGCATGCGTGGAATTTTGTTCGTCGGAATTGTGTACACACGATCGGAATTTCCGACAGCGGATTTTGTTGTCGGTAAATTTGAGAACCAGCTCTCAAATTTTGTTTGTCGGAAATTCCGATGGAAAATGTCCGATGGAGCATACACACGGTCGGAATTTCCGACAACAAGCTCCCATCGAAACATTTGTTGTCAGAAATTCCGACCGTGTGTTCGCGGCATAAGGATGGACTGCCCCTTGGCTTCCTCATGTCCAGTGTAGGGCTCTGCATCTTGATGACATCAGAAGACCTTAGGCCACTGCAGTGCAAGGGAGAAGAGGTTGTAGGGGCAAGTATAGCAGCATAGGAGGAGCCTGCAGGAGCTTAGGATCGGGTCAGTGTTGATGGGGCAATCCCCACCGCAGTGCTATTGTGTTCTGCCAGGGAGGGGGGAGCACGGGGAGAACCCACAGAATACAATATAGCCACAGGCAGTGATCGGGAGAATAAAATCTCAACAGGCTGGTTGTACTGAAGTCGATCGATGAATCATCTTCAGTATAACCAGCCTGCCCATAGACAGATCAAAATTTCGATCCGTTTATGGCTGGTTTAAGTAATTCACTTTGACTTGGTATTAGCGTGTTTTAATTACTGCACAGTAGTGCTCAGACCACAAGAGGGTGAAACAGCACAAGGAGCCAGTAAGTTGTGTTGCAGTACTCAAGCTGTTGAGTGCTGTGGCTCCATACAAACTGAATGATTAGCTGCAGCCAGAAACGCCATCCCTGGATGCAAACTGGCATTGTTCAGTAGCAGTCAAAGTTTCTAATCACATGTAACTGTTCTGACGAACGATTTCATGCAGATGCTGACGGTTATACAAGGCACCAACCCGGCTGCAGCTGTTTGCACACACTCTGTGGATGGAAACAGTTTATCTGCCAGCAAGAATTTCAGATTCTTGCTGGCAACTGCCCATTTGAAAAGGTCCTTGCAGTTTGTCATTATTAGCAAACTGTAATAGCAGCAATGGGCAGTTAAAACATAAGCACTGAAAGGCTTCATTTAGATTTACAGGTGGGGGGGGGCATCAAAACGGTGTATTTTTGCTGACCGCCAACTGCAAACCCCCCCCCCTTTAAACTGCAATAGGCAGCAAACAGGGTTTTTACATGCTGCGACCGTGATGCTTTGCTTCACACCCACGGCAAAGTCCACCTGATATCAAGAGATCAGCGGGCGCAAGCCCAACGATTGCTGCATATTCAGGTAAGTAGGGAAGTGGCACAAATGTACGTGGTTGTGCCACATTAAAACAGGTGGTCAGGTAACCATTAAGTGCCCCCTCATCGCCTGTTTTAATGTTAGAGCTGCACAATTAATCATTAAGAATCGAGATCGCAATTTTTTCCCCCTTGCGATCTTAAGAAAGCATTTTCCCAATTCTTTCTAAGCAGAAAATTCTCTGGTCAAGCCGATAGCTGTCAAAAAAACAAAAACAAACAGGCAGCCTGCCAAGTATCACAACATTCCTCAGCCCTGAGCTAACTATAAACATGGTAACATTTTGTTCCTTAGATTAAAGGAATAAACTTCGGTCTGTAAATGAGGAAAGTTTAACCACTCAAAGACTAAACCTTTTTCTGACAGTTGGTTTCAAGTTGAAATCATTATTTTTTGCTAGAAAATTGCTTAGAACCTCCAAACATTATATTTTTTTTTCCACAGAGACCCTAGAGAGTAAAATGGTGGTTGTTGCAATATTTTATGTCACACTGTATTTACACAGCGGTCTTTCAAATGCATTTTTTTTTTTAAATACACTTTAATAAAATAAAAAAAATAAAGCGAAACAGCAAAGTTAACCCAATTTTTTTGTATAATGTGAAAGAGGATGTTACGCCGTAAGACTCGTGATCTTTATTCTAAGCAAAAAATAAATCGTGATTCCTATTTTGGACAGAATCGTACAGCTCTACCACCTGTCAGTAGCCTCTTGAACGCAGATCAGGCTTCAGAGGCAAGGGAGATTTAGGTGCATGTCTAATTCTACCCTAAGATACTCCACTTTATGGATATCTACATATGTAAATAATAATCTGTTTATCGTAACCCAGCATCTTAATAGGAAAGACCTTGTACTTACTGGGGAAATGATAGCCCACTGAATTATAGATTATAATTCACTTATATATTTTCCACAGTTTAGCTCTACCAATCATTATGTGATCTTAACAAAACTGCAGATATTGGC
Organism: Lithobates clamitans; assembly: GCA_037952925.1. Lineage (NCBI taxonomy): Eukaryota > Metazoa > Chordata > Amphibia > Anura > Ranidae > Lithobates > Lithobates clamitans. The sequence goes on from JBBGZY010000655.1 coordinate 16,623,996, forward strand.
CAGTGAGTTCATTTATTGAACAGATGCCAACAATGACACGTGGCACCAGAGGCGTCGCTAGGGGGTGGCTATTGAGGTTATAGCCCCGAATCTGGGGCCCATAGCCCCGAGTCTCTAGGGCAGGGGTCAGCACCTGGCACACCACCACTGAAAGCTGGCACCCGGCCTGCGGACATTATCACAGGGCTGTATGGGGGCTGTGCAGTGTAGTGGGGTGCAGGGGACAGTGGACACTACAGTGGCGGTTGCATTGCTGGGCACTGGTGAGGCTGCATAGATGGGCACAGCTGAGCCCTGCATTCTTTATGTAGCTAACCGTGGGGCTCTCTGGGGACCCTGAAGTAAGTAGGGAGGCTCTCTAAGGACCCTGATGTAAGGGGGGGGCTCTGGGGACCCTGATGTAAGTGGGGGGGGCTCTCTGGGGACCCTGATGTAAGGGGGAATCCGCACTCAGATATGTAACAATATTTTTTATATATGGGTGTGTATATATATATATATATATATATATATATATATATATATATATATATATACACACACACGTATATTCTATACATGTGTTTGCCTGCCCACCCAAGCATATGACTTTCTTTACTTCGCTGCTATGGGTTCTACCCCCGGATCTTTTCTAGACCTAGCAACGCCCCTGCGTGGCACTGATGACAGATGGCACTGATACGTGGCACTGATGACAGATGGCACTAATATGTGGCACCGATGACAGATGGCACTAATATGTGGCACCGATGACAGATGGCACTAATATGTGGCACCGATGACAGATGGCACTAATACGTGGCACTGATGACAGATGGCACTAATACGTGGCACTGATGACAGATGGCACTGGGGACAGATGGCAGTGGGGACAGATGGCAGTGGGGACAGATGGCAGTGGGGACACTTTTTCCGTGTTTTTTTTTTTTTTCTGACACACGCTGCAGCTGTTAGCTCTCCCTCCTCACACACTGTCTCTGTGTGAGGAAGGAGAGCCGGCGATGAGAGATGATCTCATATGTTTTCATATGAGATCATCTCTCATTGGAAGCTCCGATTGCGCTGTAAGCGGCCGCTGTGATTGGCCATTTACAGCGATCTGTGACTGGCTGTGTCCAAGGGATACGGTCAGCACAGAATCTCCCTGATGCTCGCCAGCGGGAGCACGCATCGCGGAAGTAAACAGGAGGACGTCCAGGGACGCCCTCCCGGCAATTGGCATCTGCGCTGTAGCCATCTTTCGGCTATTGCATGGGCGCGAAGTGGTTAAGATATTATTTAGACGCAATGGTTAGTATATATCTAAATCTGTTGTGCCCTGAGAAGCCTTGAAAGTAGACAGGAAAAGTTATATTCCAAGCTATCATATTCATTACAATGAACTATAAAAGATTTGTTGTACTTTGCAAACCACTTAGCAGTATACTGTATATTAACTTGAACAGCCCAGATTAACATTAATAGAGGATAAGAATTGCTTTTAACATGCGGAAAATACTTTTAATGATACAGTTAGTGCTGACAATTAGGAACATTTTCAGGGACAACATTTTCCAGGAACAGGTTTGAAAACCTGAGAATGTCTTTGGAAATCAAGGACAGTACGTAAATGTATATCTTTTTTGGATTTGGGTTAGCACATGCTAGAATTATTAATTTTATATTACTACTACTGCTCTTTAAGATTATAATAATCCATTATGATGGTTTAGAGCAGAGATGCTGTTTGATTGGCCAAACACAGACAGTCAGGTAGTCATGTACAATTGTGAATATATTTGTAATTAACTTAACTTACTGTGTTAAAATACTCCAGTCCAGTAGCTCCGAAGGCTTCTGCAATTTCTCTGGTTGTGACAACACAAGACAACGGATGTCCATTCCCAATAGGTTTTCCCATGGTTACAATGTCCGGCACAAAATGTTCTCCTTGCAGTTGGAAACTCCAGAAGTGTTTTCCTACCCGGCCAAATCCAACCTGCACTTCATCTGCTATGAAAACTCCACCTGCCTTGTGTACATAGCTGAAACAGAGGAATAAAACAACATTTGAACATACAAAGGAAATCTAGAAAGCTGATATTTCATAGATAGGGAGTTCTAAAATGTATCTCAACCAAAACCTTTTTTACAATCTTTTGTTTTGGATTATGGTATTCCTTTAAGTTGTTGCTGTACATGTCCTACTGGGTAGATTTTCCTTTACTTCCTGCTCCATAAACACAACAAGAAAGAAAGAAAATCTCTCCAAAGTTAGAAAAATCCTCTTAGCTGCCATTACAAGTGTCCACAATTGAAGATTGTTCCTCTACTCCTATTCAGGTGACTCAAATGGTCACCAGAACATTTACAGAGTGTGTTCCATTGGGGAGACATATGCAATAAAAACATGATAGAGGATCTGACCCTATAAAAAAACAAAACAAAAATAATACATTTTTAGATACACTTCAAAACGTTGTAGCCAAAGTGATACTGAGCCAGATGTGGCAGGGTCAGGCCAAAATGTGGTTTCTTTATTATAAATTACATTAATGTCAAAGTAATTTTAAAAAGTAAAAAACATTTGCAACATTTCAGACTTCTCTACAGGTCTTGCTTTATATTTGAAAAATATATTGCAAAATTTCTAAGATGATTTTTTCATACGCAAAAATATATGCAATTCGTGGCAAATTAAGGACTGAAAAAATTGCTTTAGGTTGTTAGCATAATTTTTTAAATGTGCCAAACATAATTTTTGTTGTGCCCAAGCCTTTAACTGTCGCTACTGATTACCTTAAAAATAAATCTGAACAGATCCTAAAGCATCAGGATCAATAATTCCTTCATATCAGGTGTTCTATTTCATGAACAAAAGTGTCAAAGGAAGGAGTGAAATGTAATGAAGTAAAGCTTTCTTTAACATTCAGTCAAATTAGTTTTTTTGTTAAGTTATCTGCAAGTCAAACTTTTTTTTTTTTAGTTTTTTTTTTTTATTAAAGCGGTTCTTTTTACCTTGTTTGAAAAAAAAAAAAGACCAATACATGTAACAAGAATGGAAATCCAGATGTAGAGGTAATGTTGCGTTGCATCACAGGCTTTTCCCAGGGGATCTCCTTAAGGAAGTCACGTGTCTGATGCAACTCGCCGGGAGGAGCCGGGTGACGTCACTTCCGGTCACGGCCGAGACCGGAAGTTCGGGTGTACTAGCGTCTCTCGTGTGTGACCCCGGGGTCTAACTTGATCGATTGCCACAGTGATTTTAAACTGTAAGTCTACATGTTTTTTTACAATAAAGCTGAACACTACCTCTACACTATCTGGATTTCCATTCTTGTTACATGTATTGGTCGCCTGAGTACCCTTCAACATTAAGTGACTAGTCGATGGCAATCACTGATTCTATTGAAGCTTATGACATTGAGCTTTGAGGTCAGCGGCCATTGCACATAGTGGTGGAGCACTTGGATCTGACACTGGATTGCATGTTTGTATGATTATCACCACGTTTGAAGGATCACAGCATCTTTAATAGGAACCTATTTGATTGTGGTTTTCACATATCCACAGGAGTTATAGGTGTCCCTCATTCCCATCTCAAAAAAGTTGGAATGTATGCATACAGTACCTACCACTCCCATCAACATATCCTGATACATGCAAACCAGTAAAGCTGACATTTCCTTATTATATTTAACATTATGCCAGCCAACCAAAAATATTTCCATGCAATCAGTGACATTGAGCTCTTACAATACTCTGCATTGTAAAATTCCTCTGTTATAGATCATGAGTATTTACTTTTTTTTTATCTTTAAAATACATACTCTAATCACAAAAGCCTATTAACCAATATAAAACATTGATGACATTGTACAATTTAATAGCATTGATACAAGAGACATACAATGATTTATTTTCTACATACTCTGCCACTTTCTGGAAGTAACCAGGTGGTGGGATAATTTGACCTCCACAGCTCTGCATGGATTCAGCAATGAAGGCAGCAATCTACGTAAGAGAAGAGGACATCAGGGATGTGTTCTATCTTCTGTAAATAGGTTTTGCGTCCAGAGTTCGCAGCCTTTTTTTTTTTTTTTAAAGAACACTGAATAATAATTCTTTCAAACAACCAAAAATTAATGATCATATTGTGCTAAATTAGTAAACACTGATGGTTAGTTTTAAATGGCTTCAAGCTGCAATGGTTTTCAAGCTAAAAACATAGGAAAACTCATTAAAATATTGCCTTTAAAAACTTTAAATGGCTTCAGAGTCACTTTTCATCAATCTGGAGACCTCCACAGACTGGACAATAAAAATGATGCTGGGACAAATTTGATTTGTACATACACTTTAACCTCAATTACCACTAAATACCATCAGGAGCTGAGCTTTTCTTATGGGAAATAAAAGTCAGGTTATTTAGAATAAAGAGGTTATAAATATTACAATAGTGTAAAACGATCTTCTGGGTAGCCAAAAAGGAAATGCATATGTTATCAATAAAATAGCAGGGATAGCTGTACTTAATGAAATGTGTAGACTTTCACTGCTGACCTCCATCTAAGATGCAAAATGTGGATTACATGGCTGTGTATTTGTTCAATATTTTTGGAGATACCAATTTGGGACATCTAATCAATCAAAGACCTTTTCTCCAGGTCTTGGGCTCAGAAAGTAAAGAAACACATGATTCTAAATGGCAGCCAGGAAACTATTTTGTAGGAGAATTCAGCAAATGGCAGCCTTCATATTAAAGTATAACTAAATGCAAAACTTTTTTTTAGATTTGGATAGAGTGGAGAGGGATTAGAACGCCTGTCAGTTTTTATTGCTGTCTGTGCTCCCATTAAGGAGAGTCTATTTGTCCTGTTTACCATTATCATTGAATGTGATAGTAAAAGAAAACCCAAACTTTTAGGTTGTCCCCAGAAAAGTAATAGAGAGGAAATCTACCATTGGGTACACTAGTTCTGGTGACCTGGGGTTCAATTAATTCCTTTAATTTGCAGGGATTTCTTTTCACTTCCTGTTTGGCTATGGGACAGGAAGTGAAAGGAAATCTGTGCAATGGGACACAGATGGCGAAAAAAGAACCTGACGGGTTATAACCCTCCCTTACTCTATCCAAAATGAAAAAAAAAAAGTTTTGCCTATAGTCCTACTTTAGTTCAGTCATAATAGGAAAGTGATGTTAAACCACTGGTTCCATAGATCTGTTGTATATCTTGCACCTTAAGCTCCGTTCACACATATGTGAATTGGATGCGTTTTGAACCGCATGACATGTGATTCAAGACGACTTTTAATGGAGTGCAAATTCACCAGTGCGTTTTTGAGCACTGCGATCGCACTTCCGATCAGCTTTGAACATGAATTTTATCCACAGAAAAAAAAAAAAAAGGCGTGGGGGTTCCCCTCAATCCATACCGGGCCCTTTAGGGTCTGGTAAGGATTTTACAAGTAACCCCATGCATAAATATAAAATATTTATATTAAAATAAATAAAAAAATAAATTAAAAAAAAGGGGGTGTAGCGTATAGATCTGGTATAGATTTTAAGGGGAACCCCCAAGCCATTTTTTTTAAATGGCGTATCCATACCAGACCCTTATCCAAGCATGCACCCTGGCAAGCCATGAAAAGGGACGACGACAAGCGAACGCGCCCCACCTTCTGAACTATACCAGGCCACATGCCCTCAACATGTTTATATGGACATGGGCCTCTTCTCCACAACCCTGGCCGGTGGTTGTGGGGATTTCAGGGCAGGGGGCCTATCGGAATCTGCAAGCCCCCAGATCCTGGCCTCCCCCAATGTGAATGAGTAGGGTGTACATTGTAATCTTACTCATTTATCCAAAAAAGTGTCAAAGAGAAAGACAGTTTTTGACATTTCCTTTATTAAAAAAAAAAAGTCCCCCCGATGAAGATCTATCGTCAATCATGATGCCCGCCGCCACCGATGACCCCCCCCCCCCCCCAAAAAAAAGCTCCGTTTTTTTTTTGCCGTGGGCCCTATCCCCAAATCCATACCAGGGCCTACGCTAGTTTTTTTTTTGATTGGCATGGGGTTCCCCTTAAAATCTGTACCAGACCCAAAACGGCCTGGTAAGGCTTGGGGGAGGGACCCCAAAACGTATTTTTTTCACAATTTTTTTATTGCCGACAATTTTTTTTTTTTTCTTTTACATTCACCTTTCAGCAGGAAACCCCACTGACAGCTGATGAGTCATCCGTTATTAAGAACGTGGCGACCGCTGGCTCCAAAAATTTTCATCTGAACCTCATCTAAAAATCACAGCTAAACAGCTGCTTAGCAAATTCGCAGTGAAAAATGGAGAAATTCGCACTGGACATGTGTGAACCTAGCCTAAAAGACCGCTAAGCCTAACATGGAATTAAAAGGCAGTTAAAAATGATCTAACCACTTTCTCTGTATCATGTATTTGTGGCCGATAAAGTCCAACTCCATTCAACAAATTAATTTTTCAGATCTGGATGGATACCAGAGTTTTGAACCATCCTCTGCAGTTAGGATCTTTGTCACAAATGTCATTCGGTTTTGGGCAGAGCTTATTTTACACTTGCGGTTGGGGGGGCAGTAAAAACACGTGGTTTTGTCATGTTCTCAATGTTCCCCCAACTGCTTCCCCTAAGCTGCAAGGTTAGCCATATGGGGGTATACACATGCCATGGCCATGATGCTTTGCACTGTGGCATGGCGAAAATTATCCTTGCTGTTGTGCTGGCCGCTGAACAAGGCACGCAATGGGCACGCTATGCGCTACGCGCAATGATGTGGGCTTTTAGAGCTTAACACAGGTTGTGAGGAGGCGACATAACACTTCCTCACCACCTGTCAAATGTCCTCTGAAGGAAGATCCACCATGGATCACTCTTCAGAAGGCTAACACAAAAATAAAATGAGCCCTTTTGCTTTTATACACAATCTACATTAGGTTTCCCTTTAAAACAGATGTTTTCTCTATGAACACTTTGCATTACAGAAGGGTCAGCCAGTATTTTCTTGCATCACAAAGTTGATCAACAAAGTGTGTATGTAGTACAATAAATCTTCTATACACTATATTCCAAGAGAGGCATGGGAGGGTTTCCAAGGTAGCTGAGATTACTAGTCTTTATGACAGCCTGTTCAGCAACTGGGCATTGCCATCAAAACCTAAAATATGCAAGAAGGAGAAGAAAGGGAGAAAGAAAACTGCCCATTAGTGAGTACTTTGATCATGGCTCCATAAAAGAGGTATGAATTACAGAGTACGCTCTCTCTAAAAAGATATGAATAGCAAAGCACAATAACAGCATAGTAATAACATAATCCAGAGTACGCATGCCGCGTTCTTGTTGTTTCATAATCACGCTTTTGTTTGTAAACTGAATGTCAGTCTTTCTTCCCTCATGACAAAAGCTGTTTATAAAGGCATAAAGAACAATTCACACATCAAATCATCCATCCCTGCTCCCATTTTCTGGATGAAGTAATGCTTCACAGCACCAGTTCTCAGGATTTTTTTTCGAATCAAAGACCAGCCATCCACTACAGACATTGTGAGTAATGTAACAATGCAGAATGAAATGTCAGAGACAAGATATTAAAGAACTAACGACTCCTGTATGACAGTCCAAAACGAGAGCCAAATCCAGCTACTATGTGATGCAAAAGCCTCACAAAGTAAATAAAACATTTTTTTAAACTCCCCTGACTGAGCCAAATCCTCCTTTATTTGTGCCTCACATGCTCACCCTTCCAGACACTGCAGCTCACAGTCAGAGGGTTTCAGCAACAGAGGAGGTGCTGTCCATCCAAAAAGCATTGGGCAGGACAGGGTTTGTCCAGCTACTGATTGACAAACTCCAGGCCTGTGACAATGCTGATAGTCACGCCCCCTGCAATTGTTCACATTTCTCTGTAGTGCAAGCAGGCATGGCCTACATAAGAGGCACCTCCTCTCTGAATTCAGGAGCAGTGCAGTACAATTGCCACCCCCATCTCAGGAAGATGCATTAGGTGGATTTCACTGCCAGGATCAATAATTAGGTGTTGCAAAACATATTTTTTTCCATGGGAGAATGGTTCTGCTTTAAGTCTACAGGTCTGCACTCCTGTACCTGGCCCAGGCCCCATCAGTTCAACAGGGGGGCTTAGGAACCTGGCCAGCAGGAGGGTCGACTGCACTGCCTTATTTCTGAAACTGATCTCCTGCAGTGCATCTTCTCCCTCCCACCGGCTTTTGTCTGCTACAAGGGGAGCCACAGGGGGATTGGTTCTAGTATTTGCTCTGCCACTCTGATCACCTTTCCCCCACTCTGATCATCCTCCTTCCTTTCCTCTACTCCAATCCCCGTGTGCTCTCCCTGCAGTGCTCCGGCTTCCCCTCTTCTCCTTTCCGCCAGTTGCAGCTGCTGAGGGAGACAGGAGGATTGGGTTCAGGGTGGTGAGCATTCATTCCAGAAAGAAAGGGGCTGGTAAATATGACATATATACCAGCCCCTTCCTTTCCCGAATGAACACAGTGAGCGGTCGGGACTGATGACGCATGTGTTCATTTATAACTGAAGCATAGTAAACATTTAGAGTGCTTTGGCTTGTGAATGAACAGGAAGCCTCTGTTCAGAGCGCTTCCTGTTCATTCACTCTCCAGTGTAGCTGAGGCTGCAGAGAAAGGGACCAAAGAATATGCTTAATCCCTTTCTCTGTCTTAAAAGGGATGCATCAGGTGTCTGTTTATATATATTTCATTTTAAGCTTCCCTCAAGAGGGTGTTGCACGCAGTTGCAGGGCTCTTGCACAGCAGTGCCATTCACTTGAATAGGTTGCGAATGAAGGGGTATAATTCCTGCCATGCCTACAAAGTAAAGCATTGGAGCCACGACATGTGTACACCCCCAGCCGCTGCAGGGGGGGGGGAGAGCGGTAAAAGCACAGGTCATCGTCATTAGGGTGAATATGTTACTTTTGCCTTTTACAGGCATCCACTGTCAGAGTTAGTAACTTTACAAGCCATTTAATTTCTGTTCACAATCTCTGTGAACAGTTGACATTATTGTTAAAAAGCAAATGTTTGCTTGTACAGGTGTTGGAAGGGGGTTTGCGGCTCATGCATGCAAAGTGGAAGCTGGCTGTGAAGCCACAAGGCTTCACTGCCGGTTTCCATTAGTTAAGATGCCGGCGCCTGGACCTGAAGCCTATTGAAGAATCGGCTCTTTTGAGGACAGTGCTGGATCCCTAGATAGGCGAGTGTCTTTATAATAAAAGTCAGCAGCTACATTATTTGTAGCTGCTGACTTTAAAATTTTTGGGAAGGAGACTGAAGCTCAGTTCATTTGGGCCTTAATGCTTTCTAAAATGATGGATTAAATAATGGATAGGAAAATTTTAGACATTTAAAGCCTGAGCTTTAAACAAACACCTATTTCAAATATTTCGTTGTTGACCTGGATGTCTGAATGATCTATATATAAAACAGATAAATAAATAATGACTGAAAAGTTATGTTTAAAAAAGCACGTTTGAAACTTATGAAGACAGAGGCAGGACTGTATTAACATTCCTAGTAACTGATGGTTAAATTTGTTCTCCAGGGCCAAAGACCTTGCCAATAAAGGTGTTCTACTTAGGGAAGTAAAAGATCACAGGATATCCTTGTGTTTTTTTTTTGGATGTGCAGGACCTTTTCCTGTATTAAGCACACATGGAAAAATGTACAGTATGCCTTAGAGCAGTTTTGAACATAAATTCAGTTCCTCTAGAGAAGCTGCTTTTAAAACATTTCTGCAGAAACAGCCTGGCTTAGGGACTAAACAGTCCGTATGAAAAGGCAAACCTAGAAAATAAAATTTCTAGAAAATTAAAAGGGTAATTTTTCTCATTGGAAAATGTTTATATCATTTGTCTACTGTATATAATGACTAATGTATTGAGTTCAAAACATTGCACCTCGGTAAGTATGACACAACTAAGTGTCCCACTCAAATAATAAAGAACAGACCAAGCTTGCAAATACAGCAATACTAAGTTATACCCAGTATTTAGAAACCTTATAATCGTGTATTTGTATTCTGGCCAATGCTGTATAGCCAGGACCACTATGTAAACTAAGGTCCCAGGGATTACAATAAAGATCTTATAGTATATCATACAGGTTAATGAAAACTAAGCTAGAAGTCCTAAAAACTACCTCCGTTTATGACACATCCCCTGACAATTATCTTTAAAGAGGAGCTCCAGTCATTATTATGTTAAGTCCACCGCTATAAAAACTGTAGCTGCTGATTTTTAATAAACAGACGCTCACCTGTCCCAGAATCCAACAATGTGCTCACCCAAACCTTCTGTCCCCTGTGCCTGCATCTCAACTGTGGGCACCTGGCTGTGACAGCTTGTAGCTTCACAGCCAGGTGCCCACTGTGCATGCGCGAGCTACGCTTAAGATTGTGAATGGTCCCGCAGTATTCTGGGACCTGTGACGTGCCCCAGAAGCCTGCGGGCAGGGAGGGGGGAGGAGAGCTTCCGCTCGGATCACCTAAGTGGGAGCCTCTACCTATCAAAACCAGGTACCCATCCACCCTTAAAAAATTGCCATCTTTTGAATGTGGGGGGGGGGGGCCCTAAAGTGGAACTTACCCTTTTGGGTGGAGCTCCACTTGAAACAATTGAATTGCACAGTTTTGTTTATTGGAGGGTCTGTGAGAGTTTGGCAGTTTGCACAAAAAATGTTTGCTCTATTCTTATTTCATGTGCCTGCATGATTTTCCCCAAATCCAGTTAGGAGTTTGTGTTATTATACACAATTCTGTACCAATCCAGGTGCACAACAGCTGTCATTCTCAGAGTGCACTGGAGTCACCTCTTTGAGAAGGCACATGTACAGTCATGCCAATGAACATCTAAATGATTCAGAGAAGGACTGGGAGAAAGTGCTGTGATCAGATGAGACCCAAATTTAGCTCTTTGGCATTAACTCGACTCGTCGTGTTTGGAGGAAGAGAAACCTTAAGGATTATTAATAAGATCTGTAAAGAGTGGACCAAAATTCCTCCTGAGATGGGTGCAAACCTGGTCATTACCTACAAGAAAAGTCTTACCTCTGTGCTTGCCAACATGGGTTTCTCCACCAAGTACCAAGTCATGTTTTGCTTGGGGATCAAATACTTATTTTACTCACTGAACTGCAACCTAATTTATAAAAAAATTTTATTGTGTTTTTTTACAGAATTTTTGGTTGATATTCTGTCTCTATCATTTAAAATACACCTATGACAGAAATTATAGACTCTTCATTTCTTTGTTAGTGGGAAAACTTACAAAATCTGCAGGGGATCAAATGATTATTTTCCCCACTGTATGCCATACTTGTAATTTTATGTTTAAGTAGAACTATGGTTTCTCATAATATATAATGCTGCAGCATATCTGTATAAAAGATACATCTGCACTTACAGTTCTCTTGCAAAGTTCCACCACAGTTAATCCTGCCAGTAAAGTTCACTTAATGCAGCTCTCAATGATGGTGTGGCAACGATTCTGCACTGCTCCTGAATTCAGTCACTGCCAATTTACAGGCCTGCAGATTGTCAATCACTACCGGCCAATACTTAGTCCTGCCTAATGCTTTCTGAATTGTTTACTTCATGAGGCTTGTGCATCACATAGCACACACAGGAGCCTTTGGTTGTACTTTAAAGGAACATGATATGTTTTATCAAGTGATAGTTCTCACAGCTAACCTGGCGATTATTTTGGTGAGCTTCTCTGATGATGTTATTGACTTCCTCAGCGTATGCAGCTCCAGGATCTGGATGATCTTCCCTGTATATTCCTCGGTAGGTATCAGGTGATGATGCCTGCAGCGTACAAATATTATTTTATTGAAAGCATTTAAAAAAAATATATATACATAAAGAGCTGCTTAGAGTGGAACTAAACTCTCCTTATGCTACTAGTCTTAGTAAATAGATAGGAAAGTATATTGCATTTTTAGGCAGGTGGAACTTATGTTCCCATTTAATTCTTAAGACCCTTCCTGTTTTGAAATACTTCCTCTGGGTAAGCCTCACCTGTTACCTATTTAAGGTTTGGAAGGCGTTTCATCAGGGTTTTTTGGAAAATGTCAGCAGTGTGAGGAGTGTTTTCATAACCGAAGAATGACGCACTTTGGGATGCCAGGGAAAGGACCGGTGGAGGCTTCTGGTCTAATAGGAAGTAGTGTGCCTTAACCGTAAGTAATACCATAGCACCCCTCATGGAACTGTGTGAGAAATACCGTAGCTAAAGTTTAAAATGCCACTTTAAACTAAACTAAACTTGGATTACTAAAGTAATCCGTCATGCAAGAAATATGTTATGCCTCTCTATTGCCATGTGTTCTGGGCTATTTAAAGTATGTTGCACTCAAGTCAAATCGACTGCTTAATGCTAAGACAGGGGTCTCCAAAGTATGGCCTGCAGGACACATTCGGCTGACTAGGATGATTTTTCAGGTCTGCAGCTAGATTCCTAAGACTCACTGCAGGGACAGTTTCTCCTCAGGTTGTGAAATGTGCTTTGCATACTAACGGGCATTGAGGGGGCCTCACCCCCCCACCAGTATGCAGTGTAAGTCCTGCACCCAACAAGGTCCAAATTATTTGAGTGCAGACCTGTTGCACCTCCCAGCTCCTGCCCTGCAGTTAAATTCAGCTTCCTTTACCGCTGTAATTCAAATACAGTATGCCTGTGTAACAGTGGGGTGGGAGCCAGGGGGGGCAGTAGGTCTGAACTAAAGCCAGCCCTTGAGAGGCACATTACAGCGGTAATAGACACTGAACAGGGGAAATGTAAGGTGGTGCTGGGAGACTGATGGAGAAACAAATGTATGGGGAGGGGGCTCTGATAGGGACACAGATGTGGGAGGAGACTCTGTTGGGGGACAAAAGTGTGGGGGGTTCTGATGGGGGACACAAATGTACAGGGAGGGCTCTGATGGGGACACAAGCGTGGGGGGGGGGGCTTTGATGAGGATAACAGCGTGGGGGGCTCTGATGGGGATACAAGTGTGGGGGGCTTTGATGAGGACAAAAGTGAGGGGGCCCAGATGGTGGACACAAGTGTGCAGGGGGGTGCTCTGGTGTGGACACAAGTGTGGGGGGAGGCTCTGATGGGGACACAAGTGTGGGGGGGCTATGACTGGGGACACAAATGTGCAGTTGGGGCTCTGATCAGGACACAAGTGTGCAGGGGGCACTGATGGAGACACTTGTGTGGGGAGATGGCTCTGAGGGAACACAAGTGTTTGGCAGGGGCTCTGATGGGGACACAAATGTGCAGTGGGGATCTGTTGTGGACACAATTGTGCAGTGAGGGCTCCGATGGTGACACAACTGGTCAGTGGGGGCTCCAATGGCGACACAAATGTGCAAGGGGGGTGTTAATGGGTACACAAATGCGCAGGAAGAGTCTGATGGGGACACAATTGTGCAGGAAGAATCTGATGGGGACTCAGATGTATGGGGAGATTCTGATGGGGACAAGAATGGGCAGGGAGACTCTGATGGGGGCACAAATGGGCAGGGAGAATCCCAACAGGGAGACAAATGTGCAGGAAGACTCTGCTGGGGAAACAGAGCTATGGGGCGACTGATGGGAACACAGATATAAGGCCTCATGCACAATGAATGTGTAGCCCTTAGGTGTGGGCAGAGGATACAGGTGCACTATCCAGCCACACTGATGGCAGCCTTGCAAATTCTATTTTCTTCCATGGCTGTGGATTAATTGATAAACAGATTTTTTTTCAGCCTACGAATTTCTGTAAAATATACAATGTGGCTCTCGAAATGAAAAGTTTGGATTTTGGAATGAATACCTAATTTATTGTTAGAAATTTGCTAGTTTGAGAAAAAAAAATTCTAACCTACTCTTTTGAATTTTCTCTTCACTCAACAATTTGACCTCACTAATGATTAGAAAATCAAACACATCCATAAAAGGAAAAAGTCAACCAGAATTCTACTAGTGTATGGCCAGCATAACAGTAGGTGATGGGTAACGGAGGAGGGAGCCCTGGCTATCTGAGTGGACTTTGCATTTTACTGCAAGGTCCCATTTAAGTGTACATTTTGACTTTAAACAGGGCCATTTTCAATGAATGTATTGATTTGTGTGGTGTTCTTTTTCATATTCCATCTACTATATTTAAAATATGAATTAGGCCCGGTTCACACTGATGCGAGTTCATGACGAATTCGATGTGTCAAAAACACTTTAAATTCACATGTCATCCCTAAAGTAATTTCACATACATGCGTTGTGATTCCTCTACGAATGCGATGCGATTAAAAAAAGGGTCTTGTGCGAGTTTACTGCGTTGCGAATTTAGTCTCCATAGACATCAATGTAAATCGTTCTTGAATCGCAGTGATAGTTCACATATGTGCGAATTCCACCACACTACTCTCCACAAAAACCAGGAAGTACACAAGAAGTTAACACCTTTTTTTTTTTTTTACATTATGATTTCATTGGCTAGAATATCAATCGCAGCTATGTCCAACTCCTGAAATTCGCGGTAAAATCGCAGTAAATTTGCGGTAAATTCGCACCTCACAAAGGACAGAAAAAGGGAACAAAATCACAGCGCATCAGTGTGAACTGGGCCTTACACGTATAAAACTTGGGTACCCAGCAATGATAACCCAGCAATCAGAGCCTATTGTCCTAAAAACCTAAAATTATGCCAATAATAACTAAAGGATTGTTTTTTTTTAAAGAAGAGTACTTACCACATGAACATATTCTTTCTTGGCTTCCTTTCCAAGTTGATGAAATTTATATGGACTTATGTCAATCAGAGACGTCACATGACCATGGTAAGCACTAAAGCATAAAATGACAACACAGGCATACATTTCAATGGTGTATGATTAAGATGTGATAAAAACAATATGCAACAATCTTAAATATGCAAAGAGCTTTACTGCGTTCAAGTAAACCGAACCAATATTTGCATGTATTCTTCACCACTTACAGTATTCTTCTATACAAATAGATTGTTATAGGTTTTTATTATTTGCTAAATCTTTGCAAATATATAAAATCATCCTAAATTATAGTTATTAAAAATTATATTCAAATAGATTTAAAGCATAGTTTTTAATATAAATGACTACCATGAAATTCAAAAGAATTTTAGAGTCAATGCTCTTTTGTAACATGGCGTTGAACTTACTGATCAAGGGTTATTATGTCCAAGTGGCCAGAGTACTGTCGTGCCAAACGAAGAGCGAGGTCATTTGCCTCTGACCTGCAGGGAAGAATAAACATATGACACTTAGGACACAATTGCAGTTTATGAGAACATGCTATTATAGGTAAACTTGAGCTGCCAAAATACACATATCAAATAATATGTATCTGATTTTCACTGTAGTTTTACTGTGCAGCTGTGGCGTCATGCAAACCTGTGCTTTGCTCATGCAGGACACTGTAACAAGTTTATTTTAAAGTATAGCTAACAGCAAATTTTTTTTGTTCAGATTTAACTAACATGGTGAGAGGCTAGAGCCACTGTCAGTTGTTTATTACTGTTTATCCCTATTAGGAACAATAACTTTCTCTAAATGTCCTGATTACCAATGTCCCCGGGAATGAAAGTGAGGGTAAATCCAAAATTTAGAGTAAGAATAGAGGGGACATCTTTAAATTAGGACACTTGTTCCCATGACAGTTGTCTAAGATGGCATCTCCCTCTCATTTGAATGATATCTGCTCACTTCCTGTGGAGCCTTTGGGACAGGAAGTGAAGTGAAATCTCTAATGAAACACACAATGGCAAAAAAAAACAAACTAATAGCAGTTTTACCCTCCTCTATCCAAAGTGAAAAAAAAAATCCTGTACTTCTGGGTATGAATATTTATATGACTCACTCCCAATCCTCTCGTGTGACAATTCTGATTGCCCCAGTACTGCCACTTCGGGGTGGCAAGAGACTACTCAGCCCTGTGTAAGAACTAACTAGAGCAACATCCCAATGCTTCTTTTCTTGCTCCCAGCTGCTAAAAGTAGTGAGTGGCATGGATATGAAAGAAATGTGGGTATGTGCTGCCTGGCCTTGAAGCAAATCTGTTGCTTTGCCCTTCCTGGAGAAATCACAAGCTTTCCTTAAAGTGCAATCGATGTATGTACTGGTATTCTTGCTGATAGGAGGTAGGAGTGACAGTTCTTACACTTACTTCTGCAAACCTTTTATTGTGCCCAACCCAGCTACCCAGCAGTCTGGTGTGAGAGCCAGTTGAGACTCCTTGGGGGTTATTTACAAAAGGCAAATCCACTTTGCACTACAAGTGCAAACTACAAGTGCACTGGTTTTTATTTTCCTTGCACGTCCCCCTCAGATCTACAGCGAATGCACTTCCAAGTACACTTTCAGTGCAATTTCAAGTGCACTTTGCACTTGTAGTTTGCATTTGTAGTGCAAAGTGGATTTGCCTTTCGTAAATAACCCCCCTTGTATTGGACTGTTAAATGCTTGGTGACAAATCTTAGCCCAGAAAAGGGAAACACTGAGGTTGATTTACTAAAACCGGAGAGTACAAAATCTGGTGTATCTGTGCATAGTAGCCAATCAGCTTCTAACTTCAGCTTGTTCAATTAGGCTTTGGCAATAAAACCTGCAGAGCTGCACCAGGTCTTTGCACTCTCCAGATTTAGCAAATAACCCCCTCTAAGCCTTAAGTCAGGATAGAGGTCAAAGCAAGTCCATGCACAGTAAATAATCAGGATCTAGGGGCTTCTTGAATTTAGGATTCACAGATTACTTGTATCTGCAGTTTGAAAATATTGTTAATTAGTATTAATATTGTTAGTTTGGAAACCACTAATGTGACTTGATTTTTCACTCAGGTTTTTAGTACAGAGCATGTGTTGGGGGTCTGGGAGCCCTGAAACATATGTACGGTATTAGGCAAAAATAAGAAAATAAGGAATCTACAGGCATTTTAATCTTCTCCTCCCACACTCCTCTCTGCATAATAGCAGACCAAGTCCAAGTCCACCCTTCCTCCTAGCATTTGATTGATTGAGTTTTTCCTTCCCTAGACATGATGCCCTTTGTAACTAGTGACCGATTCACCATTTCAGCGTGTTCTTATCACAAGGAACATTTCACCACACTACATAAACCATACATATTCAGTGACTGTAATTTATGTTTTTTTTTTTTTAAACTGCATCATTTTACAAACATTAGATATGATGTGACCCTTGTAATGCATTGGATATTCCAGTATTGCAAAGTTATTTTTATCTGATAGCCACTTAACATCTTCTTTATTCGTATCTACATAATGTATTGCAAATGTTAAGCCGTTTTTTTTTTAAACCTTTTACACCTATTTGACAAATACAAAGCAATGGAAATGTACATATTTTTGTAGGATAAATTGAGTTGTTAAGAATAGTTGTATTTATGCAGCCTATAATATGATATATGAGATCCATTAGAAATGATGGTCATAGCATCTCAAGGCCTATTGAATGATTTTCATTTTGATTCCTAACACTGTTTACTGGGGTTTATTTATTAAAGGGGTACATTTCACCTTAGTCCGGTGAAGCTGTATGTACTACAATCATCCATTTGTGTTCTTTTCACATAGCTGGCTGCTCAAAGTAAACACATATTCAGTTGACCGATTGCAACTAACCCTCTGCAGTGTAGAGGATGGTTAGTAGAGAGCTTGCTGCACTCCAAGAGTAAAAAACAAAAACACAAAAAAAAGTTAATTACTTAGGGGCTAAAAGGGGCAAAAATCTGGTGCAGAAACCAATCAGGTTCCAGTTTTTGTTGTCAAATCTTAACTGAACAAGTTGTAGTTAGAAGCTTATTGGCTACCATGCACAGCTACAACTATATACAACTATAGGAGTATGCTTGCAAATTGTTTTGGCACTGAGCAACAATAACTGGTCATTTTTAATGTTAAACGTCAACCAAAATTATGGTTTCCTTTTAGATAGCATGGATAATGGTTGAAACCTAGGGGGTTTATTTACTAAAGGCAAATCCACTTTGCACTACAAGTTAAAACTACAAGTGCAAAATGCACTTGAAATTGCACTGAAAGTGAACTTGGAAGTGCAGTCACTGTAGATCTGAGGGGGACATGCAACGAAAATAAAAAACAGCATTTTATCTTGCACATAATATCTTCCCCTCAGATCTACAGTGGATTTGCCTTTCGTAAATAACCCCCTAGGTCAATTTTTCATTGCTGTCTAGGTTCTTATTGATGAAATTTCCCCTTACATTCCATCTAAAGGACAGGAGCAGGTACTGATAAAGGTATGGTAACTTTAATATATATAGAGCAGCGGTCTACTATTTGACTACTGGTATATGTAGTGGTATATGTGGTTCACCAAAGTTTATTACCTGGATATCAGCAGGCAAGTTACACTTTTTGACTACATTCAAACCAGCCTCCTGCGTTTGGTTTATTTAAATACAGGAGAAATTCTCTGGGAAGTATAAATTTTATGCTTCCCAGATCACTTTCTCTTGTGTTTTAATGTACGTGCATTTACATGCACCTACTTTTAAATGTACTTGCGTTTACATGCTCAGAGTATCCAATCTGCCCCTCGGATGCACAGAATTCTACTTTTTTTAAACACAGCTAAACTGAGCACACCTAAACACAGGTAAATACGCACAGGGTAATTCATAAAAAGGGGGTTATTTACTAAAGGCAAATCCACTTTGCACTGCAAATGCACTTGAAAGTGCACTGAAAGTGCACTTGGAGGTGCCGTTGCTGTGGATCTGAAGGGGATATGCAAGGAAAATAAAAAAACAGAATTTTTGCTTGCACATGATTGGATGATAAAATCAGCAGAGCTTCCCCTCATTTCAGATCTTCCCCTCAGATCTACAGCGACTGCATTTCCAAGTGCACTTTCAAGTGCATTTGCAGTGTACTTGTAGGGCAAAGTGGATTTGCCTTTAGTAAATCAACCTCAAAGTTTCATAAACACTCTTTGCAATTCCATGTGACAAATGTCAGTGCAGGCAGTAACTTGATTTAAAAAGAAAGAAAAAGAAAAGCACCTTGATTTTAAAGTTAATGAAAGACAGCAAGGATTTTTGAATCTGAAGCCTGCCATTTTAAAGGGCCATAGTGCAATTTCAAGTGCACTTTGCAATTGTAGTTTGCACTTGTTGTGCAAAGTGGATTTGTCTTTCATAAATAACCCCCATAGTTCCTTGCTTTTTCTAGCATGAAAAGAGAGCCTTTACCTTTGTATTCAACTTTGCCTGTAACACACATTTAATAGTTAATGCTTAGAATTTTGACTGTTTGTGCCATATTTGTCCTGCCTCGTTTTACAGGCATAAAACACAAAATAGTAAAGTACATGAACCCATAGCAACTGATAAAAAGTTGATAATGGATTCTTCTGACCTGTAATTATTTTAAACCACCTATTAAAGATTTGTTTGTATTGGTACCAATAGTAGTAGTCATATAGGGGTTTATTTACTAACGGCAAATCCACTTTGCACTGCAAGTGCACTTGGAAGTGCAGTCACTGTAGTCATCTGCAGTCATCTGAGGGAGACATGAAAGGAAAATAAAAAACAGCATTTTTGCTTGCACATGATTGGATGATAAAATCAGCAGAGATTCCCTTAATTTCAGATCTACCTCTCAGACTTACAGCGACTGCACTTCCAAGTGCACTTGTACTGCAAAGTGGAGTTGCCTTTAGTAAATAAACCCCAATGAGTAGTAACATGAGCAGAAGGAGTACCATCTTTTTTATATGACACAAGAAATATATTTATGACTTACATTAGTACCATCTGGAAAATGATGAAGATGAAGGCATGACAACAGCTTTACAGAGTTTACCATCTAATATATATAGTTAGTATCATCAAGTATTATTAAACTCCATTAAACCTAGAGTTTAGTTTGTTTCAGTGAGAGTACAAAACACATTAGTAATGTGCGGTAATGGGATGTATTCTATTACCTGCAGACAACTTTTTATGGTAAAAATATTTCCTGCAGTTTCTCCTTCATAGCTATCAGATGCTGCCCCAAACAGCTGTCCTCTGGTTCTATTAAGATTAACAGCAGCCACTGCTACTGAGAAAAGTTGTGCTGCTTTCCCCCTCTTTCTGCCCTTTCAGCCATTTATACAGCTGGTATTACTATTCTCCTACAATACATCGTGTTATGTGAATGGAGAAGGTGCAGTTATATGACCACCCCCCATTCAGAATGTGGTGCATTGTGAGAGAGTAGTATTAGGAGAAATTTGAATGGCAGAGAGGGCAAAAGGGGGCAGGCGAGTGGCGCAACTTTTCTTAGTAGCAGCTGCTGCAGTTAACCTTCATAGTGCTGAAAGATAGTACTACTCAGGGCAGTATTCAGTGTCTATGAAGGAAGCACTTTAGGGAAGATTTTTTTTATCAGAAACAGCCACCTGCAGATAATAGGATACATAACATTACACATAATTAATGGTGCTCCATCCACAAAAAAGAAAAACTAAACTTCAGCTTTAAATATGTTTTTTTAACAGTTCAATTCGATTCCATTTTGACAGCCTAATATAGATTTTTAAAAAATATATACCGTAATTTAAGGGTACATTATCAATGAGAAAGATAGACAGACATACCCAGAATTAACTAAGTAGCAAACTGACAGCTTCTCAGGCAGGGTAGCAGTCAGACGTTCAGCGAACTGGACAAGGTTGTCATGTAAGAACCTCGAGTTTGTGTTTAATACCTCCATCTGCTTCACTGCAGCCTTTGTTACCTCTGGATGACTATGCCCAACTGGAAGGAAAGAATACATTATTCATAGGCATGCTTTGCCAAAAACCACAATGATCCAATAAGAACATACAAAGAACCTCTTACATTTGTGTTATACGATCTATTATACATATGTGTATATTGACTTACTCTTACTCATATTTTATTGATGAACTTACCATGAGCCACATTATTTATGCAGTCGAGGTATCTTGCTCCTCTTTCATCAAACATGTACTGTCCCTTTGCACGTACAATCTTTATGGGATCTTCTGCAAAAAATACTTTGCATGATGGTCTGAAAAGGAATAGAAAAATAGTAAACTGGATTTGTCATTTAGAATTTTAAGGCAGTATTTCTATTGCGGGCTTTGAAAGTGGAATTTACCCAGTAGATTATTTTTTTTGGTGCTGGGAGATCAACACGAGTACGGTAGTTCTTTGGGTAGGGCTGAAAAGGAATAAAACTGTGTCCCTTAAATGTTCCCAACAGTACACTATCCCTAACAATAAAGTGTGACCTCAACACTTGGCCTAACTCCTTAAACAAACCCCAACTATTGACCTATTTCTAACAATGAATCCTCACTTACAGCTGAACTCTGAGCACAAAAACTTTCATCTTAAATATATTCCTCAAAAGCCACAAAGGATTAAAAAACTATATTATGTGAACCAAATGACTTTGCAAACACAGCTATTACCTTAGGTAAGTAACAGCGACATCGTCACCATCCTGCACCTAACCTGTGCAAAGAGTAGAGTTGTGGGAGGGGCCCAACAGATCCAACCTTTACAGGTTGCCGGCAGAAAACTGCAGGGGGCGGGGCAGATACAAGTCTAATTAGCATGCACAATGGAAATTACATGCTGGATTACGGCTGAAACAGAAAAAAAAAATACAAAGCAAGCTTACATATACCTCTTGTGTTTAACTAATATTTGCTTATTCGTGAGGTTAACCTAAACCTTCCCAAAATTAAAAACATAATCCCTAAACAATAACCTAACCCTTTAAGGAAGCCTGTTCTGAGATGAACAGGTAGACATTTATTGCTGACCCCTTCTCCTGAGAATGCTAGTTTTCTGGCCAGCAATAGAAGCCCCCATATATCCTGCATGACTCCGAAACGTTGCACTCTCCTTGTGTTGTGATCATGGAATAAATTACACGTTTGGACGCTATCTACGCCGTTCCATGGTGTGCTGGCAAATATTTTCATCGTGTGTCATTTGGCCCCCTGTAACACCTAAAAAAACCTGGCTGATCCTGCTAGTTTCTCCCCACCCTTCTGTAAACTGTCCATGGTGTATCATGGCTGCTGAGACCAGACACCGTGGTCAGTTTATGTGCCTCTGTCATCAGCAGCCTGCTCTCCTCTCTGCTCTTGTGTCTCCCCCCCCCCGTCTGTGTGTGAGCCGCCCCTCCCCCCCCTCCTGCTGCTCTCATAACACTAACCTGTATACACCATCAGCACTGCCTCCTATTGCACTGTCCCCCTCTGTGAATGATTTATACATATAAATGCTGTAAATACCCAATTTAAGACCCGAGATTGCGATCACATAACCAGTCAGCTCTCTCCTCCTCTCCTCCCCTCCAGACTGACATCAGCAGAGGAATCTCAGCTCCGCCCACTGCATCTTTCAGAGCAGGAAAGGACAAGGTTAGAGTGGCTTAACCCTTACGGACCGCCGCACGTCGATATACGTCCTAACTTTGAAGAGGAATATCATTGTTATGGGAGCAGCTAGCTGCCATAACCCCGGTATCCTCTTCATTGGCCGGCGGTCCGCTTTCAGATAAAAATGGTCTCTGCAGTGGATTCGCAGCGAGATCACTTTTATCGTTGGCGGGAGAGGGCCCCCCCTCCTGCCACGCTATGGTGCCCTCCACCACTTACCGGTGGTGTCGGCAGCAGCGGAGGCGACCAGATCCTTTCACATGCTGGGTATGGAGATGAGTGAGGGGAAGATGGACCCCACCCATCTCCATACCATTGCAGGGTGGAAGCCAAGTCAAAACGTCACTTCCGCCCATAGCTCTTTAATGACTTTTTTTTTAAATTGCATTTGTAAAACCCTCTACCAATAGGTAGGTGCTAGTAATAGTTTTTTACTAGGGACAGCCAGCGCAGGTAAATTTAGGCAGGCCTATGCTGCAAGCTAGGCCTGTCTGTTTTGATCTGGGGGCTGGGAGTGGTCAGAGTAGCAGTGGGTGTGACCACCTGTGCTCTAGTTCTGGGGGCGCCTCCCCTGTTTCCAGAGAGACGATTCTGGAAGAGGGGCTGGGCCTGGAACTGGAGTGGCAGGCAGCTTATGTGGGAGCCCTGACCAATCCCCAATTGGTATTGGCAGGGAGCGGGCCTCCTATATAAGCTGAGGTTATATGCCACTGGAGGGAGAAGTCAGCTGAGTGAAGTGAGGAATGCAATACTAGGCAGCAGCAGGAGGACACCCCCATCTGGGGGGGGGGGTGTACCGATCGCAGGAGGAGGCCCAGGGAGAGCTGTGAGAATGTATGGTCCGGTCAAATTCCTCGTCAAGGACTCAGGGCGGTGGAAGGTCGGTGAGTGTTGCCACAGTGGAGGGTTGGATGTGCCAGGAAGTCTGTGAGGGAACTTTGTTTCTACACGGTCATTAGCAAAGTCTTCATCAGTCACACAGTGAATGATGAGGAGTCCTGGATCAGAGAAGGGACTGTGGAGATTTGTGTCAAGTTGATGTGGCCTTGGCCTTGGATTTGCAAGTTGGGCTGGCTGGGAGCAGTAGTCTACCACTTAAAGACATGCTTTTAAACTACTAGGCCTCTGGGCAGAGGTGCTGCAGGCCTCCGGCCTAGTAGCAGCGAGCAATCAGAGCCTGATTAGGGACTTATTCAGAGTGGGTCCTTATCTCTCAAAAGAAGATGTGACATGACTTTAACTCAGTAACATTAAGTTTGTGCAGGAGTAAACAAGTCTGTGCAGGAGGGGAAAGAGTTCTAAGACCATCATTTTTACACAGTCAAAATTGATGTCTTCATTCTTCACACAGTGATGGGTGGAGAATTCTTAGAAGGAATAGTCTGCGGAGGTTAAGCAGAGGAGAAGCAATCATCTGCATGGAGATGCAGGAGGAGATTCATACTCAGTATAAATGCACATCCAATCTTCTGGCTCTAACTAAGTGCTGTTGTGCTTAAATCTTAAAATATGATGGCAATTATAGATTCTGTGGGCATCCCATATCCCTATTCCCTATCCAAGTTGTACCCCCCAATATAACAGCAAAAACAAAACCAGCAAAAGACTGCTCATTGTCTCTGAAAGTGATGTATGAAGTCTGGCAGCGGGGTGAATTGGCAGATTGTTTGTTACTAGCGGCAACTACATGGCTATACATTTTAGTGTAAATATGAGATCTGAGGTCTTTTTGACCCCAGATTTCATATTTAAGAGGTCCTGTCATGCTTTTTTTCTATTACAAGGAATGTTTACATTCCTTGTAATAGGAATAAAAGTGACACTTTTTTTTTTTAAAGAACAGTGTAAAAATAGAAAAATAAAAAAGGTAAAATAAGAAAAAAAATTCTCTTTTAAACGCGCCCCGTCCCGCACAGAAGCGAACGCATGCGAAAGTAGCGAAAGTATGAAAACAGTGTTCAAACCACACATGTAAGGCATCGCCACGATTGGTAGAGCGAGAGCAATAATTTTAGCCCTAGACCTCCTCTGTAACTCAAAACATGCAAACTGTAGAATTTTTTAAACATCGCCAATGGAGATTTTTAAGGGTAATAGTTTGCCGCCATTCCACGAGCGGGCGTGGAAGCGTGACGTGCAAGACCGCTGTGCAAATACGGTGTGACAGAAAGTATTGCAATGACCGCCATTTTATTCTCTAGGGTGTTATAAAAAAAAAAAAAAATAAAGTATAATGTTTGGGGGTTCTAAGTAATTTTCTAGCAAAAAAAAAAAAACTTGTAAACAACAAATCTCAAAAAGAGGCTCGCTCCTTAATTGGTTAACAACCACTTTAACATGTGGTAAAGCCAGTGTTAGGGACAACTTTGAACTGTTAGCAGTGCTAGAAACATAGAAACACAAACAACAGAACATGAAACCTGAACATTAGCAATAGTCCCAGTGTTTTCCTGTGTCACAGTTATCTGTAGTTCAAAGAAACTAAGTAACTTCAGCTGTCCCCAAGGGTCACATTAGACTAATAAGCCTTCAATATACTGTACTAACAGATCAGTGACCAGGAGGTTTGAAGTAAGAGCAATACTTTATAACACACTCATTCACTAGATATGAGTACATAATAAAACAAAAATCCACCTCACAAGGGTTGAGAATTTGTGGCCCACTAGCTGCACTTGTACAAGTAAAACAAATAGGTGCTTCAAGATCGCTCCTGGAAAAAAAAAAAAAAAAAAAAAAGAAGCTGACCAGGCTCTTGAACACCACTCTCTTCCCTAGGAATTGGCATTGGAATGCAAAAGGGCTTATCTGCAAATTACTTGCCAGTCAATGGGTGAAAGATATCCTTTATTAGAGACAAAAAACATAATAAATAATCCTTGGTGTCTTTTGATAGGTCTCTTCTCCATAGGTCTCTATGAAAATTCACAGTGCGAATGAATCTTGTGATTTATAGTAGTAATAAACAAACTTTTGGATGCTTGGAGATTCTTCTAAATTGGATTATTAAAATGCCTTTGTGGTTACACTGTTGTATTTATAGAAAGGTGGACTAATCAGGGGTGTTCCTACCAGAAGGCAAACTGAGCCAGTGGCTCTAATGAAAGGGGTGAAACTGTGGCTGCAGTGTCCATGTGGAAAACCTGTTGCCTCAGGTGGCATCCACCCTGGCACACTCCTGGGGCCAATTTGATAATCCCTTTTCCTATGATTAGAATTTATAAAGCTGATAGAGCTCCTTCAACCCAATGTTAATCATATAATTAAAGAGAAATCTTTGCTTTGTCCATGCGAAAAGCAATAGGTTTACTTCAATGCGTTATGCCCCGTACACACGATCAGAATTTCCGTCAGAAAAAAATGGTTTTTACTACGGAATTCCGCTCAAGCTTGCCTTGCATACACACGGTCACACAAAAGCTCTCTGAACTTTCTCAAGAACGCGGTGACGTACAACACTACGACGAGCCGATAAAATGAAGTTCAATGCTTCCGAACATGCGTCAAATTGTTTCTGAGCATGCGTAGGAATTTTGCGTGTCGGAATTTGCACAGACGATTGGAATTTCCGATCGGAAACTTTTTCCGACCGAAAAATAGAGAACCTGCTCTTAATCTTTTGCTGGCGGGAATTCGGTTTGCAAAAGTACGATGGAGCATACACACGGTCGCATTTTCCGACCAAAAGCTCTCATCGGTCTTTTGCTGGCCGAATTTCCAATAGTGTGTACGGGGCATAAGAGGCACTTAGTGTCCTTTTTAGGGTAGTCTCCAGCCAGTCTGGGCTTGACTTCCAGCTTAGACGCGTGAAATATACCTCAGGGTGAGACTGTGATAGCAGACACACAGAATACTGGCTTCCAACCCCTTTATGCAGGAAATTGTTACTTTCTATTTGGATAACTGTTATGTCATTAGCTAGATTTAGGAAAGGAACAGTTGTTACGTAAACCATTCAAAAAAAGAAGTCTGGACATTCCATTATTGGGTGATCTCGGATTTGTAATATGCTTAGTCTGTAAGAATTAATACACCCTGAAGGGCCTGAAGTATGACTTGGGCAGGAGACCAGTATGAGTTCCTGGTGGCCCTGTGTATGTAAGATGATTTGGAGTTCCCCAGCAGGTGTGGCTGATCAACAACCCAAACCCTTCATGTTCCATGGGTTCCAGGAGACCCCCTGGCTTAACAACCCACCACTAAAGGTCCCTTTTACAATCCCCCCCCCTCATTCCCACTATTTACCAAGTAGCTCTATTCACCCAACGGGGTGCAGATAATAATAGATAATAATCCCTGTGTAAGCTCCTTCATGACAGTTCTCATGCTTCGTGCTTGACAAAGCAGCACCCTGCACTGCTTTGTGTAAGAAAGGGGACAGAGTCACATGATCCATATACCTGGAAGGCAGTATCGCCTTGTCCCAGGCAGTCTAATGGAATGGTGAGAAAGTGAAAGGAAGGTGAGTATATGCAAGGGGGTGGATGAGCACTATGTGACCTTGTTGCTTTGCTTTAGCAAAGCAAAGGTTCAGTTTCAGGCTACTAAACCAGGCTTGCTTTTGCGTTTATATGGACTAACATTGGGAGGAAATGCAGCTTAGAAGCAAGAAGCCCCTGTACATGATCCCTTTCCAAGAAGAGAATGGGACAAACCAAGTTTTATGCAGGGACCCAGCAACCACTAAAGGTTACAGCAACCTGTTTAACAGGTCACAATCAGTTTCCTGTTCGTAAGCCTGCAATTAGTCTTGAGATAATTGGGTCGGGGGGGCGGGGGGGATGTTATGGAAAGACAAATTTTGAAACAAAGTGGAATAAAACTTATCTTCTACTACTAGTCTGAAGGTTAGCCTATACAGGCATACACTACTTTTAAGTACACAATGGGACCAGAGCATGTATGTAAAATGAAGATGAAGCAATACCTTTTTTCACTACTGGGGGGTCAGGGGCTATAGTGGGGTTGTCAGGGATGGTAGAGGCGGTCAGGGGCTGTAGAGGGGGGGGGGATCAGGTCCTATAGTGGAGGGTCCTGGGCTGTAGTTGGGGGGGTGGGCAGGGAGTGAAGTTTATAGTACTGTACATTGCTGTACAGTAATCCACTTACGTTTAGGCAGCAACTCTGGGCTGGCTGGTAGGCAACTCTGAGCTGGCGACAACTCCAGGCAGCAGCTCCGCCTCTTCCAGGCCATACTGTGGTTGTGCGGTGCGGGAATGTCTACTTGCGAGCCATTTTTTGTACACTCACGGATATGTCCGTA
The DNA here is from genome assembly GCA_037952925.1 of Lithobates clamitans. Lineage (NCBI taxonomy): Eukaryota > Metazoa > Chordata > Amphibia > Anura > Ranidae > Lithobates > Lithobates clamitans. The sequence continues at coordinate 16,651,758 of JBBGZY010000655.1, forward strand.
CTCGTGAATGTGCTTAAAGAGGGGTATGCCTGTACATCTAATTACAGGCATATCCCACTTTTAAGTACACAATGGGGATTATTTACTAAAGCTGGAAAGTGCAAAATCAGGCTCACTTCTGCATAGAAACCAACGAGCTTCCAGGTTTTATTACCACAGCTTAATTGAACAAGCTGGGGTTAGAAGCTCATTGGTTTCTATGCAGAAGTGAGCCTGATTTTGCACTTTCCAGCTTTAGTAAATAAACGCCATTGTGTACCCAAAAGTGGGATATGCCTGTATTATAGTTCTAACTTCTTTGGATATTCTTTTTCTCTTTTACATTGCTTGTTAAAACCTAACACACTCCCTTACCCTGTGTATAAAATGATGGTTTCTGGCCTATTCTGTTCATCTTACCAGGTGACTGAAATGAGCACTACATTCTCCATTCTGTCTAGCATTTCAGAAAAAAGTGTTACTATTTAGGTAAAAGCAGCAAAAATAATTGCTACAATAGCTTTCATACAGTATCCTGGATAGTTTCATAAAGCTGACCCAAATTTACAGAAGGGAAGAATCTTAAAAAAAAATGCCAGAAGAAATACTGTAATCCCTTTGAGAGATAATAAGTAGCTCTAAGTGTTATAATATAGCTTATAACAAGCAAAATAGTTTTCCCAGCACACTTACTAGCTATCCAGAAAAGAAAAAAAAAAAACACGACCTAACAATTTGCATGAAAAACAGAGGTTTTAGTTTGCAAATGTATGTGGATGTCGCACCGCCTCATCACAAACCCTCTGTGCCACTGTGAAGTGTGATCCTAATGCCCCGTACACACGGTCGGACTTTGTTCGGACATTCCGACAACAAAATCCTAGGATTTTTTCCGACAGATGTTGGCTCAAACTTGTCTTGCATACACACGGTCACACAAAGTTGTCGGAAAATCCGATCGTTCTGAACGCGGTGACGTAAAACATGTACGTCGGGACTATAAACGGGGCAGTGGCCAATAGCTTTCATCTCTTTATTTATTCTGAGCATGCGTGGCACTTTGTCCGTCTGATTTGTGTACACGATCGGAATTTCCGACAACGGATTTTGTTGTCGGAAAATTTTATCTCCTGCTGTCCAACTTTGTGTGTCGGAAAATCCGATGGAAAATGTCCGATGGAGCCTACACACGGTCGGAATTTCCGACAACACGCTCCGATCGGACATTTTCCATCGGAAAATCCGACCGTGTGTACGGGGCATAACTCTAAACCAGGGTTTCAAACTCAATTTCATTGCAGGCCACATCAGCAGTATGGTTGCCCTCAAAGTGCCAGTTGTATTTGGGCTACAAATACAGAGTGCATGTTCAGGAATGCGTTACATACAGAGTGCAGGTTTTAGCAGTGTGCAACGTACAGACAGCAAAGTTTAGGGGTGTGCTATATATAGGATTTAGGGGTGCACTACATACAGAGTTCAGAGGTGTGCTGTATGCAGAGTGCAGGGTGTGCAACCCCCCCCCCCCCCCCAAAGCTTCCTTGCATCTCTCTCCTCTACCTGGCCCAGGTCTAGTACCTTCCTGTGTAGGTGGCGTTCCTTGCAGGGAGATTGTTGTCTATCTGGAGATCTGCCCCCACCGTGCCCTGCTGTGAGTGTGTGCAGGAATGTGTTGGAACAAAAGCTGTCCCTAGTAAACACGGAAGGCCCCTGTGTTTACAAGTGACAGCAGGGAGCATTTGTGGGAGCTGGAGGAATAGAGTTCTGGCTGCAAAACTGGGTGCGAGGGCCACATGACAAGGCCTGGTGGGCATGATCTGGCCCAAGGGCTATGTGTTTGACATATGTGCTCTAGTCAACAAGAGTCTCCATATTATAGCAATGGATATGTTAAGGGCAGGTTTGCCTGGAGGCAGCCCATTCTGTTTTAAAGACGCAGGGCCCAGCAAAGCACAATGGCAGCCGAAGGCTTCCAATGTGTCCCCACACCAATTCCAGCAAGCTTAACAAAGATGGCAACCACTCCAATAAATAACCAATGGTGCAGTTATTACCAAAGCAGACTATGCTGTTTCTTTGAAGTTCAGTAGAAGGGAAGACTGGTGCATGAAATTCTTCTCTGCTATGAATTTTTAGATTGCACCATCTTAGATGGGGATCGTGGGCTAAATTTGAGCAGCACTGAGAGTGGACTTTCAAAGTTCAAAGACCCATGAGAACTTTTCCATTTTCTCCACTGTTTGATCCTTAATGTGCTTCTCCAGGATGAGCGCTTTATAAAGAAAGCAATCACAACAGAGAAACATTTTGCACAAGAAAGTGCCCTATAGTGTTTGCAGTGCTTTCAAGTTTAGTGACTCCCAATGTTCCTTTACTTCTTCCATTACGGTGTCTTACTGCTTTAAACAGGCTGGAGAGGAAAGCCCAGCTCATGTAAAAAAATAAGGAAGGGGTGTAGGGGCCTCAGCAGAATTTTCCTATGAGAGACTATAACAGAAGAGCTTGTTTTCGTGCTAGGAGGGATGAATGAGGGAGTGACACGCAGGCATTGTAAAAATGAGTACAACGTGTGAGCTTCAGTCTAAATGAAAAACAACTGGCTGGCAAATAAAAAAAATCACTACTTCCAAGGCTAGAGGAGATCTGCATAGCATTAGTGAGCTCAAAGTAGAGAGCTGCAGTTTTTCCACTTGAAGCAATTTTAATTATTTTTAGGCAATCAAAATTTGGGTATTTCTCTGAAATATGACAAAATATAAACTTGATGGACTGATGTGTGATGGTAGTCCTGTTGAGCTTTCTAACAATCCTATGGACATTGTTTAATTGCCTACAGTCACAGGCAAAAAGCATGTGAAAGATGTCATTACTTTCCTATCCCACTTCATGGTCATATTTGCTGAAATCATTCTTCGCCCAGCTTTTAATCAATGTCATTGTACAGAACATTTTCTTAAAATAAATAATACGATCACACAGATTGCCAGCACAAAGCGACAGGGAAATGGTATCTACATTACTACAAATTCTTATCTGGGAGCAAATCGTAAAATGTATTTGAATCAATAATGGGAAAGCACTGGGTCAGAAAAGTGATTTTTGTGTTACTCAAACTTAGGGGATATACTGTATATATGCAATTATAAAACAGTGAGAAATCTGATGTAAAATTCTACAGGTATATTCTTACACACTGTCAAGTCAAATAAATGGGAACTGTCATTGCTGACTTATTCTGGAAGGTGTATGCTCCAGAGCTGTCATATCCTAACTTCAGTGTTTGTAATTCAACAAACATACACCTTAGGTGTCCCAACATCTAACCAGCACCTAACTAAAGCATTTCTGCTCCTGGGCTTGAATTACAAAGTAAAATAAGAATAAATGACAGCTATGGAACACGTGTCCTTAACATAATTACCCCGACAGGTTCCAAAGAACTGTAAAAGGAGATATACCTTAACGTCATTCAGAAGCAATCATACGATTCAACTTCACAGTAACCAAGAAAAACAGAAATTTCAGATTTTGGTGGGGTTTTTCAGCCCACACATCAAACTCTGACGCAATCACATGCAATGGCAGTTAGTTACAAAACTACTGTCAAAGTCAGTCCAGCAGTTTGCTATTATGGATTTCTTTGCAGATGCATATCTTTCCACATATGTGAAGTATCATTGGATCAGTATCCAAGCTGTCTAGTTTGTGGGTAATGTTAGTGTTACTAAAGAACTGTTCTCCTTACTTATTGGGGCACATGTTTCAGTTAGGAGATCAAGATTGTGCATGTAGAGAACCCGACTGTACACTTGTTGGGAGCTGAGGAGTTCAGTTGAAACCCAGTGAAGAGTAGGATGAGGGTCAGGTTCACCGCAACCCAACCATGGGTTCAAAATGAATCCTGAGGGCCTGAGATTCAGGAACCTGTTAAATTTATGCGCATATTTACTTGAAGGAACTTTTTTTTTTACGATATAATTCATGCATTTACTGACCCCCAACCCCCCCCCCCATACCCATAGCATAGTTGCCAACATTCTGAAAAAATTAATAGGGCTAATTTTTTTGTATGTAGGCGGAGTCTTATTTTAATTAGGGGTGGGGCATTTATTTGTGAGTGTGGCTTAGTAGTAAGAAAAAATGTGGTGCGTGTAGCATGCCGCGGCGAAAAATGGGCATGGCTTAAATGAAATATGGGGGGTTATTTACGAAAGGCAAATCCACTTTGCACTACAAGTGCAAACTACAAGTACAAAGTGCACTTGAAATTACACTGAAAGTGCAGTCGCTGTAAATCTGAGGGGTAGATCTGAAATGAGGGGAAGCTCTGCTGATTTTATCATCCAATCATGTGCAAGCTAAAATGCTGGTTTTTATTTTCCTTGCATGTCCCCCTCGGATCTACAGCGACTGCACTTTCAAGTGCACTTTGCACTTGTAGTGCAAAGTGGATTTGCCTTTTCGTAAATAACCCCCATAGTTTCTGAACGGGGGTGTGGTTAGAGTCTGAGATGAAAGAGGGATGGAGGGAGAAGGAAGTGGAAGAGAGAATGAAAGAGAAAGGGAGAAAGAGGGAGAGAAAAAAAAAGAGAGAAAAGGAGAAAAAGCGAAAAAGGGAGAGGTTCAGAGAGTGTACAGACTTGGTATAGGACAGGGTGAGAGGGTGCAGATATGGTACATGGGTGGGTGAGAGGGTGCAGACATGGGTGGGTGAGAGGGTGCAGACATGGTAAAGGACTTGATGTGCACCTCCAACACAGCACTCTGTACCTCCCCAACACACAGAACGTTCAGAAGATCATCATCACTCCAGGCATGGCCACTCATCTGCAACATCCTGGTGCCTGCAGCATCCCCCTGCACCCCTGGCTGTCAGCTCACTAAAAATTGAGGGGGGGGGGGGGGCGTACGGTAGAGGGAAGGGCCTCTGACCTGGACCGATTAGCTGCCCGGGTCAGAGGCCCCTCACCTCTGTACACACAGAAGAGACCTGCTAGCCGCATGGAGATCCCCGCGGCCATATTTTCACAGCCAGGAGCTGCGGCCGGTGGCGGGCTGCTGTGACAAAGTCAGATTCCCGGGAAAATCAGGTCTGTTGGCAGCTTTGCCATAGTAAAAGTAAAAGTTAGGCATACACCAGTTAGGTCCCTTTCACACTTGTGCGACTTGTTCTGGGACTGCAATGAGAACCATTCATATCTGTGCGACTTCAAAGTAGTCCCTGTACTACTTTGGTCCAACTTTGATGCGAGTTGAGGTCCATAGACCTCAAGTTTACACAGACATTGCCTGAAATTGTGGCAAAATCGCAGCACAAATCGCGGCACAGTCGCCTTAGGCCTATTATCCCTGATTAAAACTGTCCTGGCGCCGGCTAATTTTACACTACAGTATGAAGTGTCCTAAACCTTGTAGTAAAACCTTAGCCTGTGCTCTTTGTCTCTTTGTCTCTAGCACATTTATGCCAGTTCTTCCTCATTAGAATTGTCCTGCTGCTGGCCAATTTTACACTGCTGTATCACCTGTGTTCTGTTTGTTCTTAAAGGATATGTAAACCCAACATTTTATCCTCCTGATATGTGCATGCTGTACCATGTACTTGTATGAAAAAGCATACTGTTCTCTTTGTGTTGCCTCCTTGTGTGAAATCCATAGTGTCCTCGCCAGTCGGACTGCTTTCTGATTAAAAACTGACCACACTACATAGGACAACACACAGTGGTCAGTTCTCTTGCTGTGCTGGGAACTCAGCCTGTTCTCCTCTAATAAATCAGATTTGCCCTGACACACTAGCCCTGCACAGCCTTTCACTTGGAAGTTCAGTGTGATGCTGTTTCTCCTCCCTCAGTTCTTATGCAGCTAAGAACAAAGGATATGCGATCACTTATAAAAAAGTGGAAAAAAAAGAGTATTTATAGTTTTATATCTAAAAACAAATGTTTTGCCTTTCATTTCTATTTTAAACTGAATATGTTGTTTTACAAGGTGAGGGTTTACAATCACTTTAATGAGAGTTTGAAATTGGCCAGCAGAGGGATGTTTTTTTTTTCCAGAGAGAATAGAGATATCTTCAGCAAAATACTGACCTATTTCTGGTCAGTGATCCTATTATTATTTATTGAAAAAGCATACATCGCTACCAAAATAACCTTAAAAAAAATCCTCTTTCAAACTGAACTTAATCAGATTGTGGTGCTGCGGTATGTAAAATGAGCAAATGAAGAATTTATTGTAGGGAGTATACACTTTTTCCCACAGGCTCTTCAAAGTTTTTATATAGTGATGGAGAGAAAAAAAAAATGGACCATTTCCTGGGTTTTCTCAGTCTATCAGTGATAAGCCTGCAGGATTTCAGGTGCATATCAAGGCTGTGACCCTGGAATCGGGAGTTATTCTCTACCTTACTGATATGCATGCGTGGGTTACTTTATCCATGAAATGTACTGTTATCCAGTGTTGCAAAAATCTCCATTATCCCCACTGCACATTTAACTTGCCAGCCAATGCAAAAAAAAAAAAAGAGTTTCTCTACTAAAACAATAGTAGACACTTTGAACCATTTACAGTAGGAGAATCAACAAACAGAACTAACCGTAAGCCTGGGATAAGCCAAAATCAATGTTACATGAAAGCTTATGAAAGACCTGGCCACATACGTGAACAGCAAATGCCAAAAATTAAGTAAGATGGGCAGTCTGGGGATATATCAGTCTTTGTCAAATATCATTTAACGCATTTTATATGTTAGAACTCACATCTGTTGATGGCCATGAAAAAGGACTCCTCTTTGGGCCTCATGCACACTGGACATTATAAAAATACTAGTAGCTTTAGCTGTAAAACGCCACGTTAAAAACATGAGTTTTGCTGCGTTTTGTAGTGTTCTTTTAGCATTTGCTAGTGTTTTTTTTTAGCAAAGCTATATTACCACAAAAGCTTATGGCTCAACACCGCTCATAAGTTCTGGGTTTTTTTTCCAGCCAGAAAACGCTGATAAAAGCCTATGTGTGCATGGACACGTAGGATAGCATGCTGGGGAGTTTACTGGCTGCAGAAAAAACTGCCTGAAGCCAAAAACAGCAGCTGTAAAAAACGTCCAGTCTGCATGAGGCCTTAAAATGAACTTGGTAAAGTTAGAGCAAAACAAACTCAGTGAACTTTGCCGGTCCCCTCCTTGAGTTTAGACATTACATGTGTTGATTGCTATGAAGTCTGCATTTGCTTTAAAGTAAACTTGCTGTACAGAAGTGAAATGAACCCAGTGAACTTTGCCGTTTTAGGAAATGCCTGGTCTGCTTGGTCTGTGCGAACTTGCAAAATTCTGTATTGTGCAGCTGTGCTAAAGCATTAACCCTTTCTGTATACAGCCTAAGATGGGCAGATGTTACTTTTTGCTCTTTGTAGGGGAACGTGCTGACAACTTCTTAGAAGTTAAAGTGACACTAAAGGTTCTTTTTTTTTTTTAAATAAGAAACATATCATATTTACCTCCACTGTGCAGCTTGTTTTGCACAGAGTGGCCCCGAACCTGCCTTTCTTGGGTCCCTCGGCGGCTCTCTCGGCTCTTCTCTGCATCAGATAACCCCCTAGGAGAAGCGCCCCCCGGCAGCCGCGTCATTGGATTTGATTGACAGCAGCGGGAGCTAATGGCTGCGCTGCTATCAATCTATCCAATCACCAGTTGAGAACCCCCTAGCAGAAAGACGGCGCGTCCCCGTGGGACAAGTTCGAGGGTTCAGGTAAGTAAAACAGGGAGGTGGGGGGGGGCTGGCGGCCGGTCACTGACAGGTGTTTTTTTACCTTAATGCATAGAATGCATTAAGGTGAAAAAACACAAACCTTTACAACCCCTTTAAGGATGAATTATACAAAGGTCTTTTTAGCCATCACAGTATGAAATTATTGCACAGCAACACCAGGCGATTAAGTGGCTGTCTACTATACACTGTTTAGAGTTACTAACTGAAGTGCGGCAGAAAAACTCTTATGGATGTTGTATATATGTGGGCATTCTTTTATCTACAAAATACTTTTGCAACCTTTTTTTAACATGGAGGAACCCTTGAAATACTTTTCTACTCTTGGGAAAGCCCTGTTAATAAATATTATATCTCCAGCTCATGATACATTTGTCTGATGGCTGTAAGAAGAATGCTCCTTACATTGGTGGTCAGTAGGAAAAATCCCTCTCTTAGGCTCGGTTCACACTGCCACAACTTGGAATCCGACTTGAGAGACCCCAAGTCGTGTGACATGTGAAATCCCATTTTAGTCATTGAGAGCTGTCTTAATTAGCACTACTGAAGTCGCTCTGATTTTAGAAAAGGTTCCTGTACTACTTCAAGGCGACTTCTACTTGAGTTGTGCCCATAGAGTTTAATGGAAGATGCCTCCAAGTCGGATCCTCATCTTAATTGATGTGATTTGGATCTGACATTACAGGAAGATTAACAGGCATTCCCTGAAGTTGCTTCAAAGTTGCGCCAAAGTCACCTGGCAAAGTCACACTATAAGTCGCGTAACTTTCAGGTCGCAGCAGTGTGAACCGTGTGAGCCTGACAGATACCTAAAAAGATCATGGTTATCAGTGGTTACTTAGAGGTAGAAATTGCTCCTTGCTCAAGGAACCCCTAGCAACCTTAGGAGGACCCTCAAGTTCCCTGGAACCTTGTTTGAAAAAGACTGACCTAGGGCAAGCTGAAGACCACTTTGTGGCTGAAGACCACTTTGCGACCAACAAAAGCATTATAAAAAGACACATTTCAAAAAAAGTCTAGTTCTTCCAAAAATATAGAAACAGTGCAGAAACGTCACCATTTTCAGCTTACCTTGATGGCAAAAATGTCCCTCTGCATATGTAAGTTGGTATAGACACATGCTAAATAAATAACGTCTAGATACCATATGGTATATTACAAGAGTGGATACAATGCTATGATTATGCTTGATAACTTCAAAAAAATACAAAATTATATATATCTATATATAGATATAGATACATATATCTATATATAGATATATACACACATACTTTTTTTTATTTGCTATAGATTAACTTATAAAAATAAGATAGTCTCAAAAGTTAGAAGTGCTTCTTACCCTATGTGTTTTTTCCTCATCTCAATAGTTTTCTCCTTGGTGTATGACTCACACATGTCTGCTGCTGTCAGCCTTCCCCTGGCACACAAGTACAGATCAGCTGGCTTCTCTGGCTGTGAGGTCTGAGTGCTTCTCTAGCCTTATTCTCTTACTCTATTTATAAGCCTGCTGTGTTTCCTAAGGACACTGCCTCCTACACTCCCCTTTCACGCCTCTGGCTGACATTAACCCTTCCAACGAATGACAGGGTGCAAATGGTTAACTTCTAGCCTCTAGGAGTTTTTTTTTTTAACCGGAGAAAACTGACGGATTTAACACAATGAAAACTTCTGCGGTTTACCAGCTGTACATACTGCATCTTCATGACAGCACTGTCTTCATGGTTAATGTGACACTTAGGAGGTTAATATTATTTGTTAACGGTCAAACTTTGGATTATTGTGTGTTTTTTCAAATTGTTCTGCACTCTTGTGACTAGACTTCACTCCGATAACAAGAAAGTAACTCATTGTTCTGGATTATGTGCTAGTACTTCAATGGTAAGTATTTATTATTGGATGAGTGAGGACATGCACTTTAGAATGATCTCACATTCTAAACTACGCTACGATGTAGTCTCCCTAATGCCTTATACACACGATCGGACTTTCCGACAACAAAACCCTGGATTTTTGTTCGAAGGGTGTTGGTTCCAACTTGTCTTCCATACACACGGTCACACAAATGTTGGCCAACAATTACGAACATAGTGACGTACAAGACGTACGTGATGTCTCCATTACGAACGCTAGTTTTACAAGACCGAGCGCTTCCGGCTCGTCCTTGATTCTGAGCATGCGTGGACTTTTGTGCGACGGACTTGTGTACACGCGATCGGAAAGACAACAAACATTTATTGGCGGAAAATTTGAGAACCTGCTAGCCAACATTTGTTGGCAGAAAGTCCGACAACAAATGTCCGATGGAGCATACACATGGTCGGACTTACCGCCAACAAGCTCACATCCAACATTTCCCGTTGGAAAATCCGATCATGTGTACACGGCATTAAAGTGATTCTAAAACTTTTTTTTTTTTTTTAAATAACAAAAATGTTATACTTACCTGCTCTATGCAGTGGTTTTGCACAGGGCAGCTCTGATCCTCCTCTTCTGGTGCTCCTGGTTCCTCCCCCTTCACCAGTGCCCCCAATAGCAAGCCACTTGCTAGGGTGACACTGGTACATGCTCGCTTCTGAGCCCCACTCTATGCGCTCATAAGACACAGCTCTGGCCCACCACCCGCTCTCCCCTCATTGGCTCACTGGCTGTGATTGACAGCAATTGCTCACGCTGCTGTCTCAGCCACTGAGGAGAGACAGACCCGGGACAGTCAAGCTTCTGTGCACATCTCTGAATCAAGAGAAAGCTCAGGTGAGTATTAGGGTGAGCAGCACACAGAAGGTTTTTTACCTTCATGCATAGAATGCATGAAGGTAAAAAACCCTTTAGCCTTTACAACCACTTTAACCGATTGCCGCCCGCCCACCGTCAAATGATGGAGGAACGGTGCAGCTCTCATTCTGGGTGGACGTCATATGACCTCGCCCCAGAGCGGCCACTGTCGCAAGCCTGTGGGGGAACGCAGCACATCGATCGCGGCCGCGCTGTGTTGCTAGGACACGGCACGACCCAGATCTCTGTAAAGAGCCGATAACGTAGCTCTTGAACCATGTGTTGGAAGGCAAAATGGTTAAGGTGCAGATAAATGCATTGTTTTGTTTTTTTTTAAATTGAGAATTTTTGAGAAGCAACATGTTCATTTTTTTAACATTTTTTCTGATACCATGGGGATCCATTTTAGAGTGGGTTCAGTCTAAAGAAATCATGGTTGTTTTGATAATTTGTTCAGAGTTGCAGGAGCCAGGAATACTAAGAAATACTAAGTTTCGGGGTTCCAAGGAGGGAACTATAAGTAAATATAGCAAGCAAGCAGATATTGTGGATAAGAATTTGATTCTGCTCTTGTTTTTCACTTCCAGAATCCTGGTGGAGCGAGATTGGAGAGGTTTCTGGAACAGAGATGAAAGATGTTCATTTGGTTGGCAGTTTGCCTGTGCCATACCACACCGCAAATTTGTTCTGATAAACATCAGGAGAGAAGGGACAAACAAAAAGATTCAGATTAATACTTGCAATATAAGGTTTCTTATTCTTATGGAAAATATAGTGCTAATGCTGAATCTGAAAGACTGTGCCTATCAACAAGACTTGTGAAACATTTTGCCAGAGTCTCTCCTGTCATTTATGAAAGCAAACGTGCTATTAATACATGTGCAATGGGTTGGAGGTTGGGGAAGGAATATAACCTGTCCAATCCTTCAGAGCAAGAAATGTAAAATATGTTTTTTTTGTTGGAGGGAGGAATTGAAAGAAGGCAATCGTGTTTTTAATGTGTGACATGTATTGACATAACTAAATTAATATGGTGCATGTACTCAGGAAGCTGGCACTTGAGAATAATAAGGTGTCTGTTGGCCAGACTAGAGGGTGCCAGGTGACACATCAATGGGGTGAAAATTTCCTTGTAGGGGTGGTGTCTCAGTCTTAGCAGTCCTACAGAGAGGTTCTCAGTTACTGGACATGTGGGACACCAGAGCTGGATATGGGGGAGATATGCCTGGTTGATGTCTCACCTGAGAGGTTGGAACCTTGCACAGGTAATTCCAGTGACTACACACAGGAGCATGCTCTGTTAGATACAGGGAACAAACGCTGGCTACCAGGGTACAATATGCCTTCACCACATGGCGCTTCAGCATCTCACAGTGGTTGATAAAAACCTATTACCCTATATGTGCTGAGTATACACTGAATCAAGTGCGATAATTGTACCAGGGACTGACTTCCAGAGATGTGCGGAAACAGAATGAGGTTCATGCAGGACTCTTATTTCTGAGGAGTAACCGAAGAGGAGGGATGTATTCAGCACTATATTGGGGGGGAATAGGAGCTGGGATGGGTGTTATTAATGGAGTGGACATCAGTCTCCTGAGGAACAAACTCTTAGCCATAGCTTCAGACAGTAAGCAGGGCTTTGTTACATAGATTGGTGGCATCCTTAATAGCATTCAACAAAGTCACATAAATACCCAGGTTAAAGTCACTCAGGATTTTGTCAACCAAGTTGAGAGATTGGTAGAGAGTGGGATGGTACAGGACAGAAATCTGTCTTGGGCTCTGGCATGCACGCAGGGGCAGGCGGAGGTATCAACCAACTTCAAGCTGATTTTACAGTCTCTGTATGAGGGGCAGTGGCCTTATGGGTTAGCATCACAGCTCAGTAAGACTTTGCCAAAACACCTCTTACAATAATCCAAGGTGGTGGTCGAATGCCTGGATGGGCTATGATAGTTGGGATTATGAGAGATGTTATGCTTTCTCATTGATCCCATATACAGAAGTGCAGACTCAGTCTGTGTATTCGGTGGTATCAGTGGGCTTGCTGACTGGGGATTCTACCTTGTTGCATCTGAGGCTAAATTACCCACATGTGATCAGAGAGCATGGAAGCTGGAGGCAGGTTGATATTTCCCTCTGTCGGAAGCATGACCATGATGTCCTTTGTGTGCCAGGTCAATACACGGTGGTGAACGAGAAATATTGGGAAGATATTTCACTCTGGGTTCTGGATGGAGAGATCATTGCTGGGAAGGAAACACCTGGGTATTATTTGGGACATAGACAAATTTGTTATTTGTCCTAAAGGATACTGATGTAACGTTAGTCATGGAACTAGGGTGTTCCTTGAACCTAACAATAGGTAGAGGTGCATTGTTTCAGGGTTATATGTGTTAGACTCGACATTTATATAGAAGAGTCTCCCATTTATCTATGCAAGTTGAGGGACGAATTGAAGGTAAGGTCTCTTCATACAAATTAGAGGCTTTGCTGCCAATTCAGAGCCCTGAAATACCGCTGACGTGCCAAAATTGCAGTAGGAAAGGCCATTATGAGCAAGCCATGCCTAATCCCGACCCATATTTACAGTGAAGAGTTATAGGAGGTTGGGAGCGGGATGTGTAATTTGATGGGTCACATACAGTGGAGACGGAAAGTTTTCAGACCCCCTTAAATTTTTCGCTCTTTATTATATTGTAGCCATGTGCTAAAATCATTTAAGTTCATTTTTTTCCTCATTAATGTACACACAGCACCCCATATTGACAGAAAGGCACAGAATTGTTGACATTTTTGCAGATTTATTAAAAAAGAAAAACTGAAATATCATGTGGTCCTAAGTATTCAGACCCTTTGCTCAGTATTTAGTAGAAGCACTCTTTTGATCTAATACAGCCATGAGTCTTTTTGAGAATGATGCAACAAGTTTTTCACACCTGGATTTGGGGGTCCTCTGCCATTCCTCCTTGCAGATGCTCACCAGTTCTGTCAGGTTGGATGGTAAACATTGGTGGACAGCCATATTTAGGTCTCTCCAGAGATGCTCAATTGGGTTTAAATCAGGGCTCTGGCTGGGCCATTCAAGAACAGTCACAGAGTTGTTGTGAAGCCACTCCTTTGTTATTTTAGCTGTGTGCTTAGGGTCATTGTCTTGTTGGAAGGTAAACCTTCGGCCCAGTCTGAGGTCCTGAGCACTCTGGAGAAGGTTTTCATCCAGGCTATCCCTGTACTTGGCCGCATTCATCTTTCCCTCGATTGCAACCAGTTGTCCTGTCCCTGTAGCTGAAACCCCCCCCCCACAGCATGATGCAGCCATCACCATGCTTCACTGTTGGGACTGCATTGGACAGGTGATGAGCAGTGCCTGGTTTTCTCCACACATACAGCTTAGAAACAGTGATCTTTGGGTTCTTCTTTACCTCTCTCACCGAGGCTCTTCTCCCCCGATAGCTCAGTTTGGCTGGACGGCAAGCTCTAGGAAGGGTTCTGGTCATCCCAAACATATTCCATTTAAGGATTATGGAGGCCACTGTGCTCTTAGGAACCTTAAGTGCAGCAGTAATTTTTTTTGTAACCTTGGCCAGATCTGTGCCTTGCCACAGTTCTGTCTCTGAGCTCTTCAGGCAGTTCCTTTGACCTTATGATTCTCATTTGCTCTGACATGCACTGTGAGCTGTAAGGTCTTATATAGACAGGTGTGTGGCTTTCCTAATCAAGTCCAATCAGTATAATCAAACACAGCTGGACTCAAATGAAGGTGTAGAACCATCTCAAGGATGATCAGAAGAAATGGACAGCACCTGAGTTAAATATATGAGTGTCACAGCAAATGGTCTGAATACTAAGGACCATGTGATATTTCAGTTTTTCCTTTTTTTAATAAATCTGCAAAAATGTCAACAATTCTGTGTTTTTCTGTCAATACGGGGTCCTGTGTGTACATTAATGAGGAAAAAATTAACTTAAATGATTTTAGCAAATGGCTGCAATATAACAAAGAGTGAAACATTTAAGGGGGTCTGAATACTTTCCGTCCCCACTGTATATATGCATATATTATGGTAATGGGTTGATTTTTGTTATGTTATATTGTGACATATATGTATTTTAGGTTAGTAATATGGGTGAGTAAGGCCCTCCTTGAGACTCTGTATCTGAAAGCTGGTTAAAATATTGCTCTGAGTGTGTGCTGGTGAATGGTGAGTGAATGGATGCCCCTTGCCTGTAATGCACCCCATTGTGAATATACCAGAAAGGAGAAGACACAGAATGGTGACATGGAAGCTGTCGTGGAAGAATGATGGCGGTGTGTCACTCAGTGGCAAAGCGGCACATGTTGGGAAGCACAACACGTTATGACCATTATGGACTGTTCCATAGGAGCTGTTTCTGAAGCACATGTTCAGAAGCTCAACTCGTTAAGACAGTTATGGCCTTTTCCATAGGAACTGGTTTGGAGATACATGTTGGGAAGCGCAACGCGTTAAGACAGTTATGGACTGTTCCATAGGAGCCATGTCAAAAGAAGGGTGATATTTGCCCTTTAGGCGCAAAGCGGGTTTGTTGGAAGGCAACATGGTTTAATATCTTATTTCTGGATTTTCTCTTTCTGGTTGATACCAGGTCTGGAATGTAAAAAGTTGCACATCAAAGCTTTGCAGCATATCTGAAAGAAGAGGTCAGGCCTCCATCAAGACTGAACAAAAGCTTGGCTCCGGGCTATGCAAGCGAGCTTAAAAGAGGGCCTTGGCTGCTGGGATAATTGATGAAGGTGGGTTACAAATATCAAAGGACCAACAGGCTTTGAAGATTGACCCAGCATACATAGACATGATACATGTACAATGCTGCCCCTAGAGGCCAATACAGCAGGACGGACAGTAATATAATATATTGAGGAGGAATGCCCCATAAATACTGTGATTCGTCAAAAGTCTAGATGGGATGGCTGTGGGGTTGGGTCTGGATGGTGTATGATTGAAGTATGAAAGGGCTAAACGAGTCAGAGAGCTCCCACTCTACCATTTTTGAGTGTCATGGCTCTCTCTCTATCACCTTGAGCCCAGCTGAGGAGACTGTGAGATAAGTATCTTTGATGTTCTTGTGTTATATGTTCTATTGTTATATGTTTTGTAATATCTTCCTTTAGTATCTTTATGTTAGCATTTTCCTATTTTCTTGGGAAATAAATATGACGTTGTTTTACTAAGCAGTGTGTTTGTTTTCATAGCTAACCTGTGTCCAATCACAGCCAGTCACATGTAAACACAGAAGTGCCGATGATCGGCTCTTATCGCCTCACACTGACAGAGTGTGTGGCTAGGAGATCCGATCAGCGGCATCTCCTCGCAGGGAACAGCCGGACATGTAATCAGGGCACAGATCAGTGCCCTGATTACTGTAAAGCCCTCCAATGCCACAAATCAGTGCCCGGCAGTGCCACCAATCAGTGCCCAGCAGTGCCACCAATCAGTGCCCAGCAGTGGCCATTAGTGATGCCAGCCACTGATGCCTTTCAGTGTCCATCAGTACCTGCTCATCAGTGGCGCCCATCAATGCCCATCAGTCCTTACCATCAGTGCCACCTATCCATGCCACCTATCAGTGCCCACCAGTGCTGCCCATCAGTGCCTATCGGTGCCACCTATCAGTGCCCCTTAGTGCTGCCCATTAGTGCTGCCTATCAGTGCTCATCAGTGTGGCATATTAGTGCCTCCTCATCAGTGACACCTAATCAGTGCCCATAAGTGCCACCTTGTCAGTGCCCATCAGTGCAGCCTATCCTAAACAGTTTTTGTTTTCTTTTTTTTAATTTTTGGTCTTTTTTGTCTTTTTTAGTAAAGAATAAAAAAAACCCAGCAGTGATTAAATACCACCAAAAGAAAGCTCTATTTGTGTGAAGAAAATGATAAAAAATGTATTTGGGTACAGTGTTGCATGACCGCGCAATTGTCATTCAAAGTGTGACAGCGCTGAAAGCTGAAAATTGGCCTGGGCAGGAAGGGGGTGAAAGTGCCCAGTAGGCAAGTGGTTAAAGTGGAAATACCAGTGAGTGAATTTATGAAGAATAGTTACATAGGCATGAAAGGCTTTGATAAAAAAAAAAAAACAGCGCAAACAATGTAAGTGATCATATCTGTCCCACAAATACCTGTTGTCTGCCATTGAAGTCCACCTATTACATCTTCCTGTGATGGTGTGGCATCGAAGCTGCACTGCTCCTGAATTCAGAGCAGAGTTCTCACTCTGATGTAGGCTGTGCCTGCTTGTACTAAAGTCGGCTGAGAAGATGTTGCAGGGGGTGTGTCAGCCTGTAGCTTGTCAATCAAAACCTGGCCACAGCTATACCCGCCCATGGCTTTTTTCCATTGACAGCACTGCCTCTGTTGCTGAACACCTCCCACTGTGAGCTGCAGTGTCCAAGAAGGGGAATGCATGAGACACACATGTAGGAAGTCTAGGCTCAGTCAGGGGAGGTAAATGAAGTTTATGAGGCTTGTGCATCATATAACTGGATTTGTCACCTGTTATACATACAATAGCCTTTTGTTGTACTTTAAAACACACACCAGTTTTGAACAGAGTGTGGAAGGATTAAAAACCCTGTCAGGTTTAGATGCTATTTTGGTAGCCATTGAGAGATTTTTCCTCACTTACTGTGTGGTCACTGAAACAGGAAGTCTGCATAAATATCTCCAATGGGGATAGAGAGAGAGAGCTAATAAAAAAGTAGTATTTATTATTATCTAGGGCTCCATTGGGGAGAACCCATAACTTTCGGTATGGTCATAATACAGGCTGGGGAGGTGAAATTTCAGGGATGCAGATGGCAAAAAAGACTTCAGACGGAGGTCCCTAAATTCTTACACAGACCATCTCATCTGCAAATCTTGTAGCCAGTGTCAGACAAAAACATTTAATGCTGAACTTCAAACAGTTATTTAAAAAACAAAATATAATCTAATTATGTATGCAATAAAATAAGTCAATTTATATTATATGCAACTAGCTGTTGTATTTGAATCTGTCTGGATATCAACATCCTGTAATCCCTCTACAGCAGCACACTGAGCTATCCAGGCTCAGCCCTGATACTGAACTTCCAGAAAAGGAATACAGAGATTACTTTATCATGTTTTATTATGCTTCTTAAGGGTTCATGCACAAAGCTGCCAACTGTCCCTGATTTTGAGGGACTTTCCCCGATTTGGAACAAAGTCCCTCTGTCCCTCTTTCCTCCTCATTTGCCCCTCATTTTGGTCAGACGTATATAATTGTATATAAAATGCACTTTTTATCTTTCAAGTGTTTCTCACTGCTAAACCTTTTATCCAATTTCTTACTTGCTGCATTTGTAAATTTCAAGAGCCAATATAAAGGGATAGTAGTGGTGAAAAAAAGAACTTTAAGTAATTAATTTTTTTGTATAACTCTCCTTTAGCCCCGATTCACACTGACAGCATGATTGAAATTGTGCGAGTTCAGCTGAACTCGCACAAATTCATACCCGCATGTCAGTCCGACTTCGGAGGTGATTTCAGAGACATCTGTGCGGGTTCCTGCACAGATGTCTATTGAAATCACACCGAAGTCCTCAAAAGTAGTACAGAAACGACTTTTGGGAATCGGCGCACCGATTCG
Source organism: Lithobates clamitans (assembly GCA_037952925.1). Lineage (NCBI taxonomy): Eukaryota > Metazoa > Chordata > Amphibia > Anura > Ranidae > Lithobates > Lithobates clamitans. The sequence continues at coordinate 16,669,916 of JBBGZY010000655.1, forward strand.
CACAGTGCCATTGCCAACAATAGACGCCGATTTGGCATGCAATTTAACATGTCAAATTGCATGCCAAATCGCATCAATGTGAACTGAACCTAGGCTAAAGGGGCATGGCAAGGGGGTGTGTCCTATGCCTACATACTTTTGCTAATAGGTGTCCCTCTTTTCCATCTCAAAAAGTTAGGAGGTATGTCTATGCACAGGGCCGGATTTGCCACAAGGCCACCGAGGCCAGGCCTCGGAGTGGCAGTGTTGCAGGGGCGGTGCCGCTCCTGTGGTGACTTCGCGGCCGCCCCCCCTTTCGGGCTGCCTATTAAAGTCTATTAGGGGCACCGGTGCTCGTATAAAAGATGGCCTTGAGCCAACCACGCAACTGCGCATGCGCCGTTTCGAAGCCGGCTGGGCTCGGGATAGCTTGTACGTGCTCGGCCGGGCGGCGCATGCGCAGTAGCGTGATTGCGCCACCCGGCGCCATTTTTTAAAAACACGAGAGTAGGTCTCCAACCTGTGGGCCGCGGTGAAGACAAGTAATGTCAGCGGTGCGGCGGCGGGGGAGAGAGATGACATCTCTCATTGCCCGCACTGCTGTTCCGCCCTCCTCCATCTGGTGGCAGGCAGCATGGAAAGTGACATCCCCATCTGATGGCAGGCAGCATGGCAAGTGACCTCCCCATCTGGTGGCAGGCAGCATGGCAAGTGACATCCCCATCTGGTGGCAGGCATAGTGGCAGGTGACATCCCCATCTGGTGGCAGGCAGCATGGCAAGTGACATCCCCATCTGGTGGCAGGCAGCGTGGCAAGTGACATCCCCATCTGGTGGCAGGCATCGTGGCAAGTGACAAGCGATGGTGGCAAGTGACATCCCCATCTGGTGGCAGGCATAGTAGCAAGTTACATCCCCATCCAGTGGCAGGCTTCGTGGCAAGTGACATCCCCATCTGGTTGCAGACAGCGTGGCAAGTGACATCCCCATCTGATGGCAGGCTTCGTGGCAAGTGACAAGCGATGGTGGCAAGTGACATCCCTATCTGGTGGCAGGCATAGTAGCAAGTGACATCCCCATCTGGTGGCAGGCAGCGTGGCAAGTGACATCCCCATCTGGTGGCAGGCATAGTGGCAAGTGACATCCCCATCTGGTGGCAGGCAGCGTGGCAAGTGACATCCCCATCTGGTGGCAGGCAGCTTGGCAAGTGACATCCCCATCTGGTGGCAGGCAGCATGGCAAGTGACATCCCCATCTGGTGGCAGGCATAGTGGCAAGTGACATCCCCATCTGGTGGCAGGCAGCATGGCAAGTGACATCCCCATCTGGTGGCGGGCAGCATGGCAAGTGACATCCCCATCTGGTGGCAGGCAGCGTGGCAAGTGTCATCCCCATCTAGTGGCAGGCATAGTGGCAAGTGACATCCCCATCTGGTGGCAGGCAGTATGGCAAGTGACATCCCCATCTGGTGGCAGGCAGTGTGGCAAGTGACATCCCCATCTGGTGGCAGGCATAGTGGCAAGTGACATCCCCATCTGGTGGCAGGCAGCGTGGCAAGTGACATCCCCATCTGGTGGCAGGCAGCGTGGCAAGTGACATCCCCATCTGGTGGCAGGCTTCGTGGCAAGTGACTTCCCCATCTGGTGGCAGACAGCGTGGCAAGTGACATCCCCATCTGGTGGCAGGCAGCGTGGCAAGTGACAAGCGATGGTGGCAAGTGACATCCCCATCTGGTGGCAGGCAGCGTGGCATGTGACATCCCCATCTGGTGGCAGGCAGCGTAGCAAGTGACAAGCGATGGTTTTCAAGTGACACGCTCAGGGCTCCCAATGATACTGCATTATGGTTAGTTGAACTATTTCATTTTATATTACAATGTAATGATAGAAATAATGTGTTTCAATCATCCTGACACCATACCAACCATGGTGCTGTGGATAATTGAAGCACTAACACCAGCCATTGCCCTGAAAAATTGCCCGTGAAAAATCCTTACCCCTCCCGGGCTTACCCTGAAGTATTTTTAGTCTGTACAATTAAAGCCAGTTATTTTCAGTGTTCTCGTGTGTGGAGATATGTTTTTAATTGATCTATTGTAGCAGTCATTGATAAAGGACGAGAATGGTGGTGTGTGTGTGTGTGGGGGCGTCATTGAAGGACCCAGCCTTGGGGCGGTAAAGGGAGCAAATCTGGGCCTGTCTATGCACACTGTGTTTTGCCTGTAGAAGCTGCTCAATGTTATCCTATGTGTCCAGCAGTGACTTCTGTCCTCTGCCTCTCCAGCGGGGATCCCTGTCCTCTGCCACGCCATTGGTGATCCCTGTCCTCTGCCTCTCCAGTGGGGATCTCTGTCCTCTGCTCTGCCAGCGATGATCCATGTCCTCTGCCCTGCCAGAGGTGACCCCTTTCCTCTGCCACTCCACTAGTGATCCCTGTCCCCTGCCTCTCCAGCAGTGATCCCTGTCCTCTCCTCTGCCAGCGGTGATCCCTGTCCTCTGCCTCTCCAGCAGTGATCTCTGTCCTCTGCTCTGCCAGCGGTGATCCCTGTCTTCTGCCCTGCCAGAGGTGATCCCTGTCCTCTGCCCTGCCAGAGCTGACCCCTGTCCTCTGCCGCTCCATCATTGATCCCTGTCCTCTGCCTCTGCAGCAGTGATCCCTGTCCTCTGCCCTGCCAGAGTTGACCCCTGTCCTCTGCCACTTAATCAGTGATCCCTGTCCTCTACCTCTCCAGCAGTGATCCTTGTCCTCTACCTCTCCAGCAGTGACCCCTGTCCTCTGCCTCTCCAGCGGGATTCCCTGCCCTCTGCCTCTCCAGAATTGATCCCTGTTCATTGCTCTGCCAGAGGTGATCCCTGTCATCTGCCACTGCATCGGTGATCCCTGTCCTCTCCCTCTCCAGCATTGACCCCTGCCCTCTGCCTCTTCAGCAGTGATCCCTGTCCTCTGCCTCTCCAGCGGTGATCCCTGCCCTCTGTCTCTCCAATGGTGGCCCCTGTCCTCTGCCCTGCCTGCAGTGATCCCTGTCCTGGGGCTTTCCAGTGGTGACCCCTATCCTCTCCTCTGCCAGAGGTGATCCCTGTCCTCTGCCCTGCCAGAGGAGATCCCTGTCCTCTCCCACTCCATCAGTGACCCCTGTCCTCTGCCTCTCCAGTGGTGATCCCTGCCCTCTGCCTCTCTAGCAATGGCCCCTGTGCTCTGCCTCTCCAGCAGTGATCCCTGTCCTCTGCTCTGCCAGCCGTGATCTCTGTCCTCTGCCCTGCCAGCCATGATCCCTGTCCTCTGCCCTGCCAGCCGTGATCCCTGTCGCCTGCCTCTCCAGTGTGATCACTGTTCTCTGTCCTGCCAGCAGTGATCCCTGTCCTCTACCTTGCCAACGGTGATCCCTGTCCGCTGCCCTGTCAGTGATAATCTCTGTATTCTGCCTCTGCAGCGGTGACCTCTGACCTCTGCCCTGCCAATGGTGAACCCTGTCCTCTGCCCTGCCAATGGTGACCCCTGTCCTCTGTCCTACCAGTGGTGATCCCTGTCCTCTGTCCTACCAGTGGTGATCCCTGTCCTCTGCCTCTCCAGCGGTGATCCCTGTCCTCTGCCTCTCCAGCGGTGATCCCTGTCCTCTGCCTCTCTAGCAGTGACCCCTGTGCTCTGCCTCTCCAGCAGTGATTCATGTCCTCTGCTCTGCCAGCCATGACTCCTGTCCTCTGCCCTGCCAGCCATGATTCCTGTCGCCTGCCTCTCCAGTGTGATCACTATTCTCTGTCCTGCCAGTAGTGATCCCTGTCCTCTGCCTTGCCAACGGTGATCCCTGTCCTCTGCCCTGTCAGTGGTGATCTCTGTATTCTGCCTCTGCAGCGGTGACCTCTGACCTCTGCCCTTCCAATGGTGAACCCTGTCCTCTGCCCTGCCAATGGTGACCCCTGTCCTCTGCCCTGCCAATGGTGACCCCTGTCCTCTGCCCTGCCAATGGTGACCCCTGTCCTCTGTCCTACCAGTGGTGATCCCTGCCCTCTGCCTCTCCAGCGGTGATCCCTGTCCTCTGCCTCTCCAGCGGTTATCCCTGTCCTCTGCCTCTCCAGCAGTGATCCCTGTCCTCCGCCCTGCCAGCAGTGACCCCTGTCAGGGCTGTACACATGCTGGAGTCACAATGCTTTTGTTCATGGCCAGGGCATTTTTAACTCGGGGTACAGTGTTTGACAGGTGGCACTGCCTGTCAAAGTTGCCCATTGAGTTCGAAGGGCCACCCTGCAACCTCGAGCCGAACACTTGGCTTGCAATTGCGGTGCAGTCCCACAATGTAAATTTGTTATTGGACGATTTAAGTAAAAGTAAAAAGAACAAAAACATGTGATTAGGATGCTACAGAAGTGCCTCCTAAACACCTGTCAGCTGCTGCTATACTGCCCTCTGAAAAGCGATCCACCACAAATCGCTTTTCACAGCCCAGTATACAGCACCTCAGCTCTGAAAGAAACCTTATTGTCAGCAAGGTGGGAGAGAAGAGGTGGCTTAATAAACAAAACATCAGCAGTCATTGTTTTCTAATGTCACTTGTCAGATCAATGAGCAACATTGCCCTGATTTCAGGTGGGGGAAGGGTGTTAATCTGTAAACACAAATTCTGCTTGAAGCTGCAATGTCTCATTAAAAAGCGGTAAAGCTGTCTACACAGCCTGAGGGGACTGTTCACATGCCGCGCCCACGATGCTTTGCGTTGCAACCGTGGAAAAACTAACATTGCTCTGTGTGTACAGTCTGTCTTGAAACAAGATGTTCTAGTCTAAACAACATTTGTGCAGGTTTTATGACCAATCTTTAAATCTCGTGATTGTTAAAAAAGAACAAAAACATCCTCTATAAGCTCACCTTTCCATGAAACACGCCTAAAAATTAACATACCATGAAATCCTAACAAAAGCTGCATTACTTAAATTCATCCACTGCAGCAATTTACTTGAAATGAACCTAGAATTTGGAGCACTCTGGTTCACATGGAACTTAACAAATGACACAGTACTAACTTCAAATGTAGACCTCGGGAAACCAGAAATGGAAGTTGAAAGGGTAACGGTTTAAACTAAACTAAACATGACACATTGAGCATACATACCAACCTATTAATTCCAGTGCCCAGGACACTGTCACCACCACCCACACTTGATATGCCCAGCTTCTGGTCGGTCCTGTTCAGATTAGCCCCACTTTATTGGTGGTCCCACACAGGCCGCACTTACTTCCCTAGCCAATCCACCCCTTAATATGCGGGATCCACTGCCATGATTTTCAAATAATACATTCTTTTTCAAAACGTGCATCACACTCCCCTTAGGGGTTCACAGTCACCAGAAGATTAAAAAAAATAAGGCGTTGAAATGTTTTTAAATGACCGTCATGCTCCTACAATGCTTTGGTCTACATCTGCAGACCAAAGCCCTTTGGTCTACAGATGTGACTGCATGGCTTGCTCCCACAATCTTTGTACATGGTGGAGACGATTTGCAGCGCTGACACTATCCATGTAGGAGGATGACAGTCATTTAAAAACATTTCAACGCCTGACGTTTTTAATTTTCTGGTGAGTGTGAACCCCTAAGGGGAGTGTGACGCATTGAGGATCTCTGGTGTGAGGTGCACTTCAACAAACTCCACATTTATATCACCACCTGTGTCTTTTGCACTATCACCCTCTTTTTTTATATTTTCTCTCATCTGGGAATATCTTATGAAAGCTGTTCATAATAATTAATGATAGTAGCGCTGCTATGGTATATATAGGTACCTATCGAGGTGCCTGTGGACATTTACTATTCTTTATTTATACAGTTTACAAATTTAGGGGCTGCTATTTTTTTTTTAAATATTGGAAGTAATATACGCAGGGCAGTGTTATTGGCACATATTGCTAAAAAACGGAAAATCCCTTTATGTTTTCTATCTCTCGATATTAAGAGGGCATTTGACACAGTATCCTGGCAATATATGCAATATTCATTACAAAAATGGGGTTTTGGACCCCACTTTTTAACATGGATCAAAGCATTATATAATAAACCCAAAGCCTATATAAAATATGCTGGATACAAATCTGATGCCTTTATTATCGAAAGAGGTACCCGACAGGGTTGCCCATTATCTCCCTTATTATTTGCCCTTATACTCGAACCCATGGCCCAATACATCAGAACAAACCAAACTATAACTGGCATTGAAGTAGGAGGTATTACACACAAATTATGTATATTTGCAGACGATATATTACTTTTTCTATCATCACCACAGGTCTCTGGTCCTAACTTAATACCAGCTCTTGATGGATTTGCAGCCCTATCCGGCCTTATGATTAATCCTAAGAAATGCCTAGTGCTTAATATTTCACTCACAAACATGGAATTGATCCCGGCTAGGGCTGCACTCCCATTCACATGGGCAGAAAAATCAATCCCATATCTTGGAATTCATTTAACAGCATCTCATTCTGACTTATTCTCAACTAATTATCCTCCTGTATTAAGACAGATCACAAATCTAATAAAACAATGGTCGCAACTTCCTTTATCCTGGATAGGGAAGATTAATGCAATCAAAATGACTATTCTACCCAAATTGCTTTATCTATTCAGAGTCCTCCCTATTCCAATTCCTTCCTATTTTTTGAGAATAGTACAAAAAAGAGCAACTTCGTTTATATGGGGCTCTTCTAAACCACGTATACCTATACACACACTACATCTTCCCAAAAATAAAGGAGGCCTGGGATACCCTAATTTTACTCACTACTACAGAGCAGCACATTTGGCCAGTCTGTCCAAATACCATGCAAAACAGGAAATCCCATTATGGGTATTTATAGAGGCTTCAGAAAATGACCCTCTATTAATATCAAACTTATTATGGCTGGATCCTAAAGACCGCTTTAAAATTCATAATCCCATAACTAAACACTTCTTATCTCTCTGGGATAAACTAAAAACCAAATATCAGTTACAATCTCCACACAATCCTCTCCTTTCTTTTATCAGAAATCCGGCCTTTTATCCGGCATGGATCTACCCAAATTCTTTTAAAGCTTGGACAACATCAGGCATTCAGACACTAAATGACTTCATAGCATCTAAATCATTCCTTTCATTCCGATCGCTTAGAGAAAAATATGATCTACCAAACTCTGAGATATTTAGATATCTCCAAATCAAAAATTTCTATACACCATTCCTAAAGGGGGATACACCATTATCCCAATTATCCATTTTTGAATTAATCTGTACAAAAGATCCATTTGCTAAAGGTACAATTTCATCACTTTATAATCAATTATATGGAGTAGCAAATCTTAATAGACCCTCTTACGTTCAGAGGTGGGAGGAGGACCTGGGACGAACTTTAGAAGACACGGACTGGTCTAACATATGGCTCACATCTAAGTCATCTTCACCCAACATCTTAGCACTGGAGACAAATTATAAAGTCCTAACTCGCTGGTACCTTGTACCCGCTAGAGTGGCAAAATATTCACCTAATACCTCAGCTCTTTGTTTTCGAGGATGCCCAGAAATAGGCACACATTTACACATATGGTGGACGTGCCCAGTAATCCAAACCTTCTGGAAGGAAGTCTTCGTGATTGCATCTAAAATATTTTAAAAAATAATACAACCAGATCCATATATAACTTTACTTAATCTAAAACCGGAATGGTTAACACTCTCTCAATTCAAACTTATGATCCAACTAATAACGGCTGCAAAACAAACAGTGGCCAAGGCATGGAAATCTCCTACATTGGTACTAGCAGAAACAATTCACAGAATGAATAATACAATGTCCCATGCTAAGATGGTAGCCATCGATCAAAATCAAATTCCAAAATTTGAAAAACTTTGGCATCCTTGGATAAAACAACAGTTCCTGTCAAACTTCAATGACTCTGTCCTGTTGCCATGGTAACAGATTAAATGACTTACAGAGACACCCATTCTAAGGCTTCAAAGAGAACTAAAAAGAATAATAAACTGACGAGCGGGACAACCTTGTGGACCATACCTCTACCTTTCTACCCTTTTTCTTCTTTCTCTTTCCTTTTCTCCACCTTACGATTAAAGCTCATTATCAGAATTTATTTGACCTATATACACTCTACCTGTAAACAATATGTATAGTAGGTATAAATCATTTAAATACCTACAAAAGTGACTAAGGAAATGATATATATCTTTAATTTAGGTTTACGTGAACCCAATGTTTAATATTTGAAATTTCATGATATTTACCTATATAAACCCTACTGTAAAACAATGAGCTTACTTTATAGATCCTTGTAAACTTACTTTATGTATCTTTATAATATTGTATACTCAATAAACTTCTTTTGACAAGGAAAATATTGGAAGTATTTATATGTTTTAGAGTATGAGGTTCCATAAGCACCGAGGTAGTGGATATAGGCCTTTCTTCATTGTTTTTATAAATACATTATTTTTAGTTAACGTGTATAAAAATTTTAAATCATATATTCATTTCCAAATTGTATCAACTATTTCTATACTGCTCCTATTATTATGAGCAATCTGAAAGTTATGTAAACTTACTTTGTGAAGATCCCCACACATTTATTTCCTTAAATTTTGTGATACATATTCACTATGCCCTGTTTATACTCACTGCTGGCCTTCTGAACCACAGAGGTGTTCAGAGGAGAAATTTCAGGAGGCAGAGTCAGCACAGGAATGATTGCTTGCAAGCAGCATAAGCTAGAAAAGCGCATGTAAATCGCATCTGGAGTGATGATGATGTCCAAAAGGACGAAACGTGTCGGTTGACGCTCGTGAGCCGTTGCAGTTTTTTTGAGATGCCTCTTTGGATATACATGTGCTTTTTAAGTGGACTTGTGCAAGTGTACATCTGTTTTTACGATAAAACGCTTTTATACAGTTTTACACTACGTGTGGCTTTTTTTATTCTCTATATACATGTTTGGGAGAAGCCTTCCTTTCTGATGTTTGCTGTCTGTTGGGAGTCTGTCTGTTTAAAGTGGAACCGTTTTATTCAACTGGTGTTGAGGTGTATACAGACCATCCATCCGATACAGCCAGACAAGGTTGAGGTATTACCTCACACATGCTTGGTTGACTCATTACAACCAAGTATATGAGTCCGCATTTTCTGGTAAGCATGTCCATTTTTTTCCTTGGTGGTGGATTGCACAAACCAGTGACCAGTGTTTTTTCTATTGTGCCTTCACATGGGTAGCTTCATCTTCATTTATAGGGGTTGTAAACCCTCCTGTTTTTTCATCTTAATGCATCCAATGCATTAAGGTGAAAAAACTTCTGACACTCAGCAGCCCTCCAACCCCCCTCATTTTACTCATCTAAACCTGTTCGTTCCCTCGGCAGAGACATGCTCTAACTCTCTGCCCATTGTCTCAGCTCTTGATTGGATAGATTGATAGCAGCGCAGCCATTGGCTCCCGCTGCTGTCAATCAAATCCAAAGGCGCGGGCGCCGAAGGGTGGGGCCGAGTCCGGCATTCTGTGTCTATGGACGCCCGCACGGTATACCCCAGGGAGAGCGCTTCTCCTAAGGGGTTTACCGATGCGGGGAGGAACTGATATCGCCGCTGGGGGATCCCAGAACAGGTTGATCGGGGCTACTCTATGCAAAAAGAACTGCACAGTTGAGGTAAGTATGACATGTTTGTTATTAAAAAAAAACAAAAACAAGGGTTTACAACCCCTTTAAGGGTTTAAACTTCTTGGTGGACTATTTTTTCATTATCCATTATTCACTTTTCAATTTTAATTTTTTCACTTTGAATGGACTTTAACTTTGGAGTCATTGAATGTTATACATTTATTAGCATTTTTTGCTTTTTGATCATAGCACGTTATTCACATTTGAATTTGCTATTGCATTTCATGTTTTGCTAATTGTGTACATAGTAACAGTTTTTCACATTACATCCATTGCATTAATACTTGTTCATTGTACGGTATCATTATTTCTTTCACCTTACATTGTGCACTATGATTTTATTTATTTGTTTATACGATTTGTCTAAGTGAGTGCCAGCTGCTTTTCATCATCTTAGAGCACAGTTTCCCATTTCCAAAAACAGTGTTTAGTTCTTCCGCCTTTAGCAAAAACATGAGGACCTTTTGGTAATATAACTCCTATTGTGTGCTTCTGTCCATCTCTCTTTGTGTTCATTTTAATTCTCAAAGCCTCACTTAGTTCCTCACTTAGTTCCTCACACAATTTTTTTTTTCCTATGTTGTGACCTGTGTAAGATAAGTAACTAGAGCTTGGGGGAATGGGCGTGACCGGAGGTTGAGGGGAAGGGGAGGGCGTTGAGAACCTGGACCCAGCTGTGCTTTCCGACGCCCGCTGCCTGCCGTCCACGCTGGAAGCCTAGGACGCTATAGCAGGCTTGTCCGCTGCCTATGACGGTCGGAATGCAGGGGAAATAAGGAACAAGCCGGCTCAAAGACCGGGCTGACGCCGCCGCCGTGGCTGTCCCGGAGACGGGAGTCCGCACCACACAGCACTGGATCCCCTAGCAGAGCGCTCATACTGGCCGGCAAGGAGACAAGTCTGCAGACAGGTGGAAGCTGTTGATTAAAGCAGCGGACCGGAAGATAGGGGGAAGGAAGGAAAAATCACCCAGGTATACTGTGTACCTCAAGGTAATCCATCTGTGTTATTTCTGCAAAATGGAAGCCTGGGGAACCCCCCCCCGTAGCGACGTCTTTCGGGGAGTTCCTGCTATGATGTATAGGAGAGGGCATATATAAAGTTGAAGTGGACGCTGTGATACTGCCCCCAGTATTTTCATCCCAGGGGTTATTGTGCTCTTTTTGGAGGTGGTTTTTCTTCTTTTTGAGGCAGCAAATCCATATATCACTATATACCACTTGGGAGCGGAAACATTTTTTTTTGCAGTGACTAAAACAATTGGTACAACCCTTTCTCTCGGAAGCCCCAAGGGGTGAGGGGAGATAAGATGACCAGGAAAAAAGGGTCAGAGGAGGCCACAGCACAGGAAGGAGCTGGGGCGCATAATTTGCGAGGCCGCAAGGATAAAGTGGCTCAGGGCGCTGCCGCAAAGCTGGAGCGCTTTGCCCATACGCCAAACTGCACACCAAAAAAAGAAAACCAGGTGGGGGGTGCACAAGCTCAAGGGGCGCAGGGTAGTAACCCTGGGGGGAGAAAAAGTCAAGGTCCAGCTGAAATTCATGGGCCCACAGTAACCGATTCAGCATCACAGACGCATCTGGAAAAGGAGAGTGGCCCGGGTAATGTGGGATTAAAAGATAAGGAGGTACAAGAGCAGGAACCATCTTTGAAGGACATTCTCCTAGCAGTAAATGTTTGTAAGATCACGCTGTCGGATTTATCAGATCAATTTAAAGGTATTAGAACCGACTTGGCTATGTTGAAGAGGGATATGCAGGAGGTATGCACCCGAACCACCGTTCTAGAAGAGAGACGCAGCCAGGTGGAAGATGATGTGAATCCACTGAGACAGGAGGTTAAGAGGATGAAGGAACAATTAAATACATGCCTTCAGAAAATGGATGATTTTGGGAACAGGGCACGCAGGAAGAATGTGAGGGTCCTGGACCTCCCTGAAAAGAGCGAGGGCAACAACCCGGTAGAGTTTATGGAGGGGTGGTTTAGAGACATGTTTGGCAAGGACGCATTCTCCAATATGTTCGCTATTGAACGAGCACACAGAGTCGCCCCGAGGGTCCCACATTCAGGGGGTCAGTCAAGGCCCCTTATAGTCAAATTGCTGTTTTTCAGAGATAAGGTTACTATCCTCCAGAGAGCAAGAGAGATGAAAAATATTATATATAATGGCGCAAGAATATCTTTAGAGTGGGGTGGAAGGGATGGTATGGAAGTTACACAAAAAGTAAAGGCACTAGAATTTCAAAAAGTAATCACAACAGTTTTGAGAATTAAGAATTATTTTGAGTTAAGGTATAGACATAAGAGATGGTAGGCACAAAAATAGATACGTTTAAGTGTATGAGGGTATGTTCATGGAATGTAAGAGGGGTGAAAGATGTCTGTAAGAAACAAGCTATCTTCTCTATGGCCAGAACAAGGGGTGTCAGGATACTCTGCCTTCAGGAGACCCATTTAGATAAGGGCTCAGTTGATACTCTAAGGAACAGGAGTTATCAAGAGCAGTATCACTCAACTCATTCATCATATTCGAGGGGAGTGAGTGTATTAATAAATACTGGATTGGTTTTCTCCTGCAGGCAGAGTAGATTGGATGAGTATGGTCGGTATGTCTTTCTCTATTGTAATATTGAGGGGCGGGATTGTATTCTTGCGAGTGTATATATACCTCCACCATTTAAAACTGAGGTACTTAATAAATTGATAAGTTTTATAGCAGATAAACCTGGGGTGCCAGTTATAGTGACGGGGGATTTTAATATGGCCATAAACAACTGTTTGGACAGATTCCCGACAGGGTCATCTCCTGGAGGGGCATCTAGGAGCCCGCTCCTCCAATTTTGTGAGGAAGTAGGATGGGTGGACATTTGGAGGAGTTGGCATCCAGGGGAGAGGCAATATTCATGTCACTCAAGGATGCATGCCACCTTATCCAGGATAGATTTGGTGCTTTGTAATGAAGAGGCTCTGAAAGTGATGAATGGGATGGATTATGACCCTAGGGGGCTCTCAGACCATTCGCCAGTGATTTTCTCAGTTAAAACGGGGTGGTGTGTTGGTCGGGGGGAGTGGAAATTGAATCCCTTCTGGCTTGAGGTAATTGAGGACGATGGGGGGATTGTTAGCAATTTGAAAGAGTTCATAAATCTGAATCAAGGATCTGCCCCGTTAGGTATAACCTGGGATGCCCTGAAGGCTTACCTTAGAGGAGTTCTTATTCAGAAAATCTCTTATGTTAAAAGGAAAGCACAAATTAAGGAACACAGAACTAGGGAAAAGGTGAGGGAGGTAGAAGACAGATATCTGGAGGAGCCAACCACAGCTAGATATGAGGCCTGGGTCGAGGGTCAGGAGGAATATAGAAAATTAGCCCTGGAAAAAGAGGAAAACATTTTTTTGTGAAGGGGAACTAGTGGGCAGAACCTTGGCATTAATAGCTAGGGCTAATGGCTCTTCATCTACTATACCAGCAGTGTGGGATGGGGACAGGAACACTATAAGACATACTCCTGGTATGGTGAAGGTGTTCAAGGAATACTATGAAGGTTTGTATAAGGCCCCACAGGCAGATGTAGAAGGGGAGATGTGGGAGTTCTTTGAAGAACTAAGAATAGTTCCGCTATCCAGTGAGGAGAGAGATACCCTGGAAGCCCCGCTGACACTGGCAGAGTTACAAGGAGTGGTAAAGGAAATGGCGAATCAAAAAGCGCCAGGACCTGACGGATTACCGGCAGAACTGTATAAAAAATATGGGGAGGTTCTGCTCCCAAAATTATTAGAAGTTCTGAACGGAGCCGTGGTGGAAGGTAGATTACCTATGTCCATGACAGAAGCCACGATTATAATTCTTTTGAAAGAGGGGAAGAACCCGTTAGATCCCGCCTCATATAGACCAATCTCACTATTATGCACGGATGTTAAGATCCTGGCCAAAACTCTAGCAAACAGGTTAAAAAAAATAATTTCTAAAGTAATACACCAGGATCAAACCGGTTTAATACCGGAGAGATCGGTGAGTATGAATATTAGGAGAATGTATGGTAACATACAAGTACCCACGGAGAGGGGAGGCAACAGGGCGATCTTATCACTAGGCACGGTTAAGGCATTTGATAGCTTTGAGTGGCCCTATCTGTGGAAGGTATTGGCAGAGTTTAAATTCGGCCCAAACTTTGTGAATTGGCTGAGGCTTTTATATGACAAACCGAAAGCCGGAGTCAGGGTGAATGGGGAGTGCTCCGAGTGGTTCCGGTTGGGGAGGGGGACGAGACAGGGGTGCCCGCTGTCGCTCCTGCTCTTCGCCCTCGCACTGGAGCCCCTGGCAATCGCTCTGAGAAAATCACAGGAAATCCAGGGTTTCAAAAATAGGGGTATAGAGGAGAAAATCGCAATGTATGCGGATGATATCCTGTTATTTCTGGAAGATACACAAACCTCCCTGCTAGCAGCCATGAAACTAATCAAAGAATTCGGGCATTTCTCGGGTTTAAAGATCAATTGGGAAAAATCAGCCTTATTGCCGATAGACCCCCCTGGCAAATCCGCTCCCAAGTCAGTTGAACTCGATAAAAATTGTAAATCAAATGAGATACCTGGGGGTAAATATAACTAGAGATCCAGGGCAGTATATAACAGGTAATGTAGTACCATTAATGGTAAAACTGAAACAGAAGAGCCGGGTGTGGGGTGGTCTTCCTCTCTCGGTCGCCGGTAGATGCAATCTTATCAAAATGATATGGATGCCACAAATCCTATTCATTTTACACAATTCCCCTGTCTGGATTCCAAGGCATTGGTTTAAGAAGCTGGATAGTTTATTCGGGGAATTAATTTGGAAAAATGGAGTGACCAGGATGGGTTTGAAGGTGCTGCGGCGGCCGAGAGAGGCGGGGGGCCTGACACTACCGGACCCCTGGTGCTATTTTTTAGCAGCCCAAATGCAGTTTATGAGAGGTAGCAATCTGTCTGAAGAAAGGGTAGGAAGAAATAGATTATGGACTAGCAGTAATAGCCAGGATACAGAGGTGGAGGCAGTAGAAGCTGAATCCTTTGGACATAGTTGCCCCACAACCCAGTTAATGATCAGATGCTGGAAGACGGTAAAAAAGATATTGGGATATGTGGGGTTCTCTGAGTTCTCTCCGCTATGGAACAACAAAAATCTAAAGGAGCTTAGTGTGATGGGGAAAATAGAAGAATGGGATAGGAAGGGTATCCACCGCTTGATGCAACTGTATAGGGCAGGGAGGTTGAAATCATTTCAAGAGATAAGAGAAGAGTTTGAACTGCCCAACGGACTGCTTTTCGGTTATCTGCAGTTGAGGCACGCCCTGGAGGTACAATTTAAGGGCAAGGAGATAGAGTGGTGTGAAATGCCCGTGTTAAGGAAGTTGGTAAATAGCATGGAATCCAGAGGGTTGATCTCAGAAATGTACAAGAGTATATCCAAGGAGGGGCAGGAGGGGGAGGTAGAGCCCAGGAGGAGAATTAAATGGGAGGAAGAGGTGGGCACAATAACGGTGGAACAATGGAAGTTCAATCTAGCATTGGGACCAAGAGTATCTCTCTCACCATCACAAGGGGTTTCTCATCTATATCTGATTTACAGACTTTATTATACACCAGTAAAACTATTCAGGTTTGGGAAGAGGCAGGATGCGAAATGTCAGCGTTGTGGGGATGAGAGAGGTGACCTGTTACACATGTTTTGGCGTTGCCCCAAGCTATATAGAAATTGGGAAAAATATTTGGATCCTCATTGGCAAGGGAGGCTCGAACTTGCCTTCTGAGTCTATTTGAGACAAATAATATGTTGAAAGGCACCCAGACTGCAATTATAAGATGCCTGTTTCAGGGCAGGAAAATTATAGCACGGAAGTGGCAGAAAAAAGATCCCCCAACGATAGGAGAATGGAGAAGAGAGGTCCAGGATACGATCATCAAGGAGGAATTCTGGTATAGAAGGAGAGGTAGCTTAAAAAAAACATAAGAATGTATGGAAGTTATGGCTGGAGTATGAATGGGATAGATAGAGTTTAAGAGTACTAGGTGATTGGGTGGGGTGTATTTGGGAGAAGGAGGAGGTGGGGGAGGACGGGGCGTTGGGGGGGAGGGGAGGGAGGAGGGGATGGGGGGAGAGAAGGGGAGGTTTAGAATTGTCACAGTAAATTGTATAATTATTGTCCATAATATCTGTTCGATTGAAGGAACTGTTGCTTTTAGTCTTTTTCAAATTAATAGTTATTCGTGAATAAATAAATTAAAATTGAAGACTGGCCACAATGATGTGAATAAAAGAGATGGGATAGATTTTGATTTTTGAAGTTGAAACAACGTCTCTTAAATTAAATTTCGCTGATGTGGCGAAAAAAAAAAAAAAAAAAAGATAAGTAACTAACCTCTTACTTGAAGTGTCAGTTCCTGCCTGTGCAGGCCCCTGCTCCAGTGAGTCTTGGAGCAAGGGAGCGAAGGGATCAGCGGAGGGACAGCATGACACGTACGGACTGCACAGTCACACTGTTAGATAGCTGTCACTTTAAGAGAAGGGGAGTGGTTTTAGCAGGGGAGGCGCTCAGGAGGAAGAATTTGGAGAATGGGGGGAAGTGACATTAGTGTTGAGCGGCGGGGAGTGAAGATTATACACGCTCCCACCGCTCGGTTGCTTTCCCTGCTACTATGGAGAACTCGGCAGCGATGGAGGAGTTAATCACTCGGCTATGAGCGGCGGCTGCAGAGCAAGGGGCTGACTGGCTGCAGGCTCAGGTGGCGGCAGTGCTACAGGAGAGCGGAGCGGCGGCGAATGGGGGGGCCCTGAGACTCCATGTGCGTGCCGTTACCGGCTGCCGGAGCGCTTCAGCCCTGACACCGTACCTGGGAGTCAGAGGCCACTGACTGAGAGGAGAGGAGCCATCCATCCACCCCCCAGTGAGCGACAGCCGCAAGGA
Organism: Lithobates clamitans; assembly: GCA_037952925.1. NCBI lineage: Eukaryota > Metazoa > Chordata > Amphibia > Anura > Ranidae > Lithobates > Lithobates clamitans. Next base: position 16,686,521 of record JBBGZY010000655.1, read on the forward strand.
ACCAGGGATGGAGACACAAGGAGGACACAGCGCAGAGGCCGGAACGGAAGTATGGAGGAGCCCAGCGCAGCACAAGGCTCTGCCCCCCGGCTCATCGCAGATGCCATGATCAGGCGGCCGGGGATGCGATGGAAGGTACAAGCACCCAACTGGCCCAGCGGGGGATGACCGTGCCCCGGGGGGGGGGCTGGCCAAGTGACCGAAGCGGCCAGCAGCCCTGCAACTTCCAGAGGGAGGAATGTGAGAAGCACAGTGAAGCGCAGTGATGGTGAGCAGAGGCGGAGAGAGATCAGCAGCGGCCCAGGTCAGTCAAAGACGCAGAAGTCCATCGAGGCGGGCAACGCACGGGTCTGGCATGACACCGCAGAGAGCTGGACGAGAAAGACAACGCAGACCCACGGCAGCCAAAGCAGGTCCCTCTGGGGTGCAGCCAGCGGTCGTTCGGCGAGAAGAGGTCAACGACAGATCGGAGGGAGAGCTGTCCGGGTCGGAGAGGGACGAGGACCAGGGGCGTACGGCAGCGGTGGATTCGGGAGTGGCGGCTGATGGGCCCAGTCCTGGGCAGCTCGGTGAGTGCATTTCTACTTTATCTGTTTCTTCTTTATTAGAAAAGTTGTTAGAACAGGGCAGAAACAAGGGGTCCCCCGGGGAGAGTAGTTCAGCGGGGGCAGGAGGGGTTAGGCCCCATACAGAACAGCCCAAGGAAGTAGGGGACAGGGCTGGCGGGGTTGGTTTGCAGGATTTACTGTCGGATTTGCGGGAGTTGGTATAGCGATTCGAGCCGACCGCGGGGGGCAGTTCGTCCCTGGCACAGGCGTGGGCTACACCACAGGGGACCGGAGGTGCTACAGTGGATACTCCGCCGGCAACAGGTACGGCCGGGGACGATGCAGCTGCTCCAGTGATGGGAAGCGGTGGTCGATCTGGCCGCAACACCGGCCAGCGTTTGGGCCCCTGGAAAATCGGGAAAATTGGCAGAGAAAAAGGCGGAGTCGGTTAGGTTGGCGAATTCCGCGAAGAGCGAGGTTTATGTCTGTTTTGAGGGCCCACTGGGAGCTCATCTCAAGACAGAGGTAAAGGAAAAAGATTTGGAAGGGTGAATATGTAGAGATATTCACATTGTTGCTGCTAGAAAAGTTCAATCTCGACAGATTGAAGCCAGAAGCGAACAAGAAGGAAGATGAAGTAAAACGCAGATATAGGTTGATTCCGCGTACCTTTTCCAATTGGCTGCAGGCGTTCGCCATCTTGGCGAGTGTAGTTGGGGAAAAGGCCCCTGAGCACTGCTCGGCTTTGTTCGTATACTTGGAAGCCATTAGTGAGGCGCACCGGACGTATGGCGGGGTAGCGTACGACGAACGGTTTCGCCAACGGATGGCTGAGACCACAAGGATATCAGCCTGTGGATGAAGCTTATGACAGCGGCAAGGACTCCTATGCATTTTTTTCACACAGGGGTCGGAGGTAACACAGCTCCAGGACAACCGAACGACAAGAAATGGGGCTTCTGTTGGCAGTTCAACGAGGGCACATGTAGGTATGGTGCAAACTGCCGATTTAAGCACACATGCTCGGGCTGCGGGGGTTCTCATGCACTGTCCAAGTGCTTTAGAAGAGGGAAGGGGCGTGGCTGAGAGCCTGCGAGTAAGAGGGACAACGCCGGTGCGGGTGGAAAGGATGCGTCCTTTCCTCAGTAGGTACCCTGAGCGGCCCAGTTGTTAGACGCAGGTTTCACGTTTGGTTTTAAAATACCATGCTCATTGACGGCGGCCCCTCCCATGGCGACAAATTTACGTTCAGCCCTGCTGCATCTGGCGGTGGTTTCGGAAAAAATAGAGAAAGAAGTAAGTTTATGCCGCATGTCTGGCCCTTTTACTTCCGTTCCTCTTCAGGGCTTGGTGGTATCCCCATTGGGGGTAGTTCCCAAGAAAGAGCCAAACAAATTCAGATTGATTCACCACCTTTCCTTTCCGAAGGTTGGGTCGATCAATGATTCGATTGCCTCAGAGGAGTGTGCGGTGACATATACTTCCTTTGACGCTGCAATATCATGGGTGCGTTGCTACGGACAGGGGTCACTGATGGCGAAAGCGGATATTGAATCTGCTTTTTGGCTTTTGCCGGTTCACCCGGACAGCTTTCGTCTACTGGGCTGCGCATGGAATGGGGCGTACTACGTGGATCGTTGCCTCCCGATAGGATGCTCTATTTCATGCGCTTTCTTTGAAACGTTCAGCTCGCTCTTGGAATGGGTAGTTCGAGATGTATCTGGGATCAACTCGATCATTCACTATCTTGATGATTTCCTATGCGTCGGCCCACCGGGTTCCAATATTTGTGCTGTCCTCTTAGGGACGTTACAGCATATAGCGGAGCGTTTTGGAGTACCGCTAGCTCCGGAAAAAACAGAAGGCCCCAAGTCTAACATCGTCTTCCTGGGAATCGAAGTGGATTCCATTGGAATGGAGTGCCGATTGAAGTCTCAAGGCAGAGGTACGTGGGACCACCCGCAGGCGCAAGGTGCAATTGCGGCAATTACAATCGGTATTGGGGAAGCTGAATTTTGCTTGCTGAATAATTCCCATGGGTAGAGTGTTTTGCCGGCGGTTGTTGGCTGCTACTGCCAAGGTTCAGGCTCCCACTCACTTCGTGAGTCTTAACAAGGAGCACAGGGAGGACTTGCGTGTATGGCAGGAATTCCTTGAATCATTTAATGGGCGCTCCCTTTAGATGTCAGGTCCCATTAGTAATTGGGATCTTGAATTATTCACGGACGCGGCAGGGTCGACGGGCTACGGGGTTGTCTTTCAAAGAAATTGGAGTGCTGCCCGATGGCCCCAGGCTTGGGAGGAAGCTGGGTTCTTAAAAAACCTTGTCCTCCTGGAACTGTTTCCAATTGTGGTGGCAATGGAAATATGGGGGGAATCATTCTGTAACCTGAAGGTGCGGCTCAACTGTGACAACCTAGGGGTCGTCCAGGTGATTAACCAATTGTCGGCCAAGTCTATGCCGGTGGTTAGGCTGCTGAGACATTTGGTGTTTCGCTGTTTGAAATTGAATATTTTCATCTACTCTGTACACTTACCAGGGGTTGAGAACACCTTGGCTGACACTCTGTCTCGATTCCAGTGGGACAGGTTTCGGGAGTTGGCACCAGACGCGGAGCAGCAGGGGGTTACCTACCCCGACTGGATGTGGAACGTTGCCTTGGGAACGTGGCAGGGTGGATTTAGCACTCCGTGAGTAAGGCCACTTGGGACGCCTACTCCAAGGTATGGCAGGAGTGGTTAGCATGCTTGCCCAGGCTGGGTATCGCCCCTGAGGGCCCGGAGGTAACCCATGCGATTCTTTATTTTATTAATATGGGATTTGAGGGGGAGATTTTGGCAGCTGCCATTGAAAGGAAATTGGCAGGTCTGGCCTTTCTTTTTAAATTACAAGGGCAACGGGACTTTACAAAAAAAGGCGTTTGCACTAGCGTTCTTTGGAGCGTTACGGGTGAGTGAGCTCGTCAGCCCTTCAAAGCGGGCGCAAGGGGGGCTGCAGTGGGAGGATTTGGATTGTTCGAAGGATTCAGTTAGAATTTGAATAAACCGGTCTAAAACTGATCAGATTGGGAAGGGTATTCAGCTGGAAGTTTTCTGGATTTCGGAATCCCCCATTTGTCCGGTAAGAGCGGTGCAATCGTTCAAGGACATGCGGCCGTGTTTACCGGGCTCCTTTTTGATGCACGCAGATGGGTTGTCCTTGTCTAAGCTTCAATTTATAGCGGTGTTCAAAAAATGTTTATCGGCGGCTGGGTACGATCCCAGCGGTTATTCCTCACATTTTTTCCGCATAGGTGCTGCTACAGAGGCAGCCAGGGCCGGGCTTAATTCTGAGGTGGTGAAGCGCATAGGGAGGTGGGATTCTGATAGATTTAAGCTCTATATTCGCCCACATTTGTTACAGTCTTAAAAAAAAAAAAGAGAGTTTGGGGGGTTTACTTGGGGTTTAGTGTTTTTTGGTAGGGAGGGTACTTACTCTTTTTGTTTGTCATCTTCTGATTCAAAGGTGAAGAGGTGGGCTTGGTTTGGATCCTGGGCCACTCCTTCGTGTTTTGGGGGGCCAGACGAGCTGATGTTCGGCCAAATGGTAGGCAATTGGGCATCCCCAGGCATGAGGCTCAGGTCAGATGGATCGGATTACCGGGTTTGCTCTGGAGTAGGGTACGGTCTGAAGTCCACAGGTTCGCCCATTGGGACAGGGCACCAGATGTCTTGGTGCTACATGTGGGGGGGTATGAAATGGGAGCCAGGTCCATGAGGGAACTAATAAGGGACATTAAATGTGATTTTTTACGGCTACAGGCGGCCTTCCCAGGTATGGTCATTGTATGGTTGGATATGGTAGGCAGGACATCTTGGCGGTGGGCTTGGTCAGCTAAAAAGGTTGATAGGGCCCGGGTAAAAGTGAATAAGGAAGTTAGCAGGTTTATTATGCAGAATGGGGGGGTGACAATAAGGCATAGGGAGTTAGAGGTGGACACATGGAGGTACCTTAGGAGTGATGGGGTGCACCTCAACGAAGTTGGAACAGACCTTTGGGCTCTGGGCCTGCAAGAGGGTATAGAACGAGCTTTGAGGGTGTGGAGGTGCTCGCAAGGGTAAGGTTTTACCCCTTGCGGGTGGTGGCAGTGGTTTGGGTCTGTGAGGAGGAGGAGATGTATGTTATATGGAGATATAACATGGTTGGTACCCATATGTAATATGGGGTTTATCTGGTACCTTCCGGTTCCAAGGGGTTAACCAGGAAGGGGTATAGTTAGGTCACTGCGAAGGTTGGGTACTGTCTCGCTGTCCGGGGGTTGCGACTCGAGGCCTAAAGTTTATTTGAAGTTTATCACAGTGACCAGTGGCGTGTGTTCCCCCCCAAGACCCCAAGAGAATACTGAACGGTTATTTAAAAAGTTGTTTAAAATGTTATTTATTTAGTTTCATGTTAATTTTAATAAAAGGCCATTGAGACCATTTACTCCTATACCTTGTCAAGTCATTTGTGGGAAGGTTTTTGGAGGGTGGAGAGTACGGTTAAGGGGTAATTCGAGGACTGGGGAGTAAGTCCTTCACATGTCAAGTGAGTCCTGGAGCAAGGGAGCGAAGGGATCAGCGGAGGGACAGCATGACATGTCCGGACTGCATAGTCACGCTGTTAGATAGCTGTCACTTTAAGAGAAGGGGAGTGGTTTTAGCAGGGGAGGCGCTCAGGAGGAAGAATTTGGAGAAAGGGGGAAGTGGTGAGCGGCGGAGAGTGAAGATTCCCACCCACCCTCCCTGGTTTAGTTGTAATTAGGAAGGGGGATACGGTGATGGCCTAGGCAGTGGTTTGGGTCTGTGAGGAGGAGGAGATGTTTGTTATATGGAGATATAACATGGTTGGTACCCATATGTAATATGGGGTTTATCTGGTACCTTACGGTTACGAGGGGTTAACCAGGAAGGGGTTTAGTTAGGTCACTGCGAAGGTTGGGTACTGTCTCGCTGTCCAGGGGTTGCGACTCGAGCCCTAAAGTTTATTTGAAGTTTATCGCAGTGACCAGTGGCGTGTGTTCCCCTCCAAGACCCCAAGAGAATACTGAACGGTTATTTAAAAAGTTATTTAAAGTGTTATTTATTTCGTTTTATGTTTTTTCAAGGCCATTTACTCCAATACCTTGTCAAGTCATTTGTGGGAAGGTTTTTGGAGGGTGGAGAGTACGGTTAAGGGGTAATTCGAGGACTGGGGAGTAAGTCCTTCACATGTCATGCCTCCTCCCCTTGCTGTTATGTAGGCAGACAGCAGGAGCCTAAACAATTATTTGTTAACAAACATTGGGATTTCAAGCATTAGCTATCTGGCCATCTAAATTTAACAGGCTTGGAAATACTATAGACCACATTTGAGTGACAGCTCTAATGCCCCGTACACACGGTCGGATTTTCCGACGGAAAATGTGTGATAGGACCTTGTTTCGGAAATTTCGACCGTGTGTGGGCTCCATCACACATTTTCCATCGGATTTTCCAACACACAAAGTTTGAGAGCAGGCTATAAAATTTTCCGACAACAAAAAATTTGTCGGAATTTCCGATCATGTGTACACAAATCCGACACACAAAGTGCCACGCATGCTCAGAATAAATAAAGAGATGAAAGCTATTGGCTACTGCCCCGTTTATAGTCCTGACATACGTGTTTTACGTCACCACGTTCAGAATGATCGGATTTTCTGACAACTTTGTGTGACCGTGTGTATGCAAGACAAGTTTGAGCCAACATCCATCGGAAAAAATCCTAGGATTTTGATGTCGGAATGTCCGATCAATGTTCGACCGTGTGTACGGGGCATTAGTCTGTCTGGTGCTGATATCAAAGATAACAAAACACAGCAGCAGTCACAGAATGTTCAATATTATAACAACATCAATATTACAAGGAAATTACAAGCACAAAGCATGGTTATCTGATACAGAATGTTATGATTTAAGATTGTTGCTGATATTAATAGTATATTAATAGTATTAGGACAGGGTCCCTTTAAATAACACCCTCCACAGTAATATTTAAGTCCTATACTTACCTATTGTTTCTCCTCTAAGATACCTATTGTGTTGTACTACCACATAGAAGTGTCACTGACATGCTCTTCTGTGTATTCATGCTGTAATCTCCATTCATGCCTATCGAGAAGCGGCTGCGATGCATAACATATGGCTTCTCCATAAAAATAAATGAAGATTCATCTATGCATGTGCAGACAAAGAAGTGCCTGGCCAGGGGACTTCAGCAGTAACTCTGATACCCAGTGGGCTGCAAAACATAGGTCTCAAGGGAGCAAGACAGGTGGCCTAGGATGGCTTGCTGGGTGGGGTTTAGTTAAAACAAATAGCTGCCTATAAACTGAGAAAAGTTCCTAATGAACTGACTGGAAATCTTTCAGTGGATGGCCTGTTGGCACCACTTCACCCGACCAGTGTTGCCAACCTTCCTGATTTAAATTTACTGGCACAACACCCAAAATTTACTGACATCGCCGACGTTTTTACTGGCTTTTCCAAAAGTTACAAAATTGCAAATTTTGATAAGATAAAAAACATATTTCTTATTTTATTTTCGATATAGTAAGTAAGTAGCTTAGGGACAAGACTCAGGAGGGCAAGAAACTAGAACGGGCAGGCACACACACATGGAATTGACTCTCACAGGGACACTGACAGCAGCACAGATGATGATGACACCTCACTGACATGACACGTCCCCTCCTGAGTCCCAGTGACAGTCTTTCTCCATGGCAGGTGGTCTCTTCAGTCCACTCCAGTCCAAACAGTACTGACAGTTCTGCTCCCGGCTTGACTTGCTTCCGTCCCGCACACCCACACCCGAGGCTTCGGCTGCTCTGTTCAGCTCCCTTGCACCATGACATCACACAATGTGCTCAGGCACCGCCTCCGCCAGACCCGCCCCCTGCCGTCACCACCTGAACACACTGTAGCAGGCACTCGGATGGTCTCGGCCAGCCCCAGCCTGGAACTGTGCATGCCATATTTTTTACTGGCAACCTTTTCCTGTCACTGGCATTTACTGGCAGGAGAAAAGTGCCTGTTTTTTACTGGCTGCCATTAAAAAATACTGACAGTTGGCAACACTGCACCCGACATCGTTTGACTGAAAAAAAAACAAAAGTGCTGGGCAGAAAAATGTCAGCCGAACAGATGCAGGTACTGTTCAGTTATTCTAACAGTCAGATTCATCCATCTCCGCTGTTTTAAGTGGATGGAAGAATCTGTAGACTAAATGAAAGAAAAAGTGTATAGTTTTTCAGTTACAGGTATATGAGATTACAGGTAATTCAGGTTATTTAATTGTGGAATACTTATGTTTCATGAACTTCTATGATTTACCTATAGCCCACCAATTAATTTTTCTTATGTTTGAATGTATTACTTTGTAAGTTCTGTGCAGAAAAAAAAACGGTATTAACTTTAATGACTACTGCCACGATTGCAACAAGACCATATTCTAACTATTCTGTCATAGCTATGTTGTTAAAGTAGAGTTGTAGATAAAATATGGAAGGATTATAATGTCTGTCAGGCTTTAGTTGTTGTCTATGTCCCCATGAGGAAAATTTCCCCATACCTTCTGTCCTAGAAACATGACAAGATGTGAATATAAATTTCCCCCTAAGGCTCCATGCACACTGGGCAAAAAAACAAAACGTCTGTTCTCTTGGGAGTAAAAAACGCTCAAATGGAGCATTTTTTGTACAAAGTTTAGACGAGTTTAGGAGAGTTTTATGTTTTTTTCTGCCTCCAAGCTCCAATCAGAAACGTTTTTTCTACCTCTAAACATTAAACTCATAATATGCCTCTTAACGTGCTAATGTGCATGGACACATAGGAGAACATTGAGCTGCTTCTACAGGCAGAACACAAAGCAATGCTTTTTTAAGCCAGTGTGCATGAAGTGGGAATCCAAAGTTTGACAGTTGTCTCAAAAGCAGGCGTCCCCACTAGGAAATTTTCCTCTATGTACTGTAAACTGTAATACTTTGGATTTCTACTCACATTCTCTGGTCACCAGAGAATAAAATTGGGAGTAAATTTTCTCAATCTGAGTAATTGTAATGGAATAGATGGAATAGATCCATGCATATATTATTGTAAAGCACACACACATCAATTGTCCTGCCATATATTTGGTAACCTAAAGTCATACCTGCCAAAAAAATGCCCATCTTCGTGGGCTGCCTCATAGTATTGCTGCCTACCAGATTTGTACATATATTCATGGTTCCTCTGCTTCTCTCATGTCATAACACGCCACACACTGGGGAGTTTCATGTACACTGTACTCCCACAGAAATGTTATTTTCCAAACAAGCAGTTTCCTTCCCTCCTATATAGACATCCCTACAGCTGCAACCAGAACAACATAGGGAACTGGAGTTTCAATCCACACTTTCAATCACAGCTCCCACCAGTATTAATGCTGCTTCTTGGGGGTGTCTGAAACTCTGTGACCTGGGTGTCAACTGGGGCCAACTGCATATCAATAACTGTACACCAAGGATGAACCAGAGAGGTGGCTCTTGCAACCAGGTGTGGGGCAGTCTATAGAGGGAGTATCAGGGAGCATTTGCTAGCCTGCAAAGCCAGATTCTAGCACAAGGACCTGTGTGTATCTTTCATTGTGCATGCACACTTACTGCAAATATAAAGTGATCTCGCGCGGTAATAAAAATGACTCTAAACATAAAAGAATATCCACTAAGGGATAAAGTGCAAAAATATTGTGCAAAAATATTAAAGTGCAAAGTCTTGATATCTCCACAAAAAAAGTGCAAACAATGAAAGGGAAAAGTATGAAAATGTGCACAAAATGTCCAAATGATGTCCAAAAATCCTTAAAAAATAAATGGATAAATGCGTGAATTAAAAGAAAAAAAACACTATATAGCGTCCTAAAAAAAAGTATAAAGTGTCAGGGGAGACTCCAAATTAAGGAGAAAGTGTACACAGTACATAGATATATAATGGGCAGATGTAAAGTGGTAAATTATCCATAAAATAACTCCACAAGTTCCCTCTTCAAACACTAGTCTCACAGAACTCTCACCTTATGAAAATGAAGCAAATCGCTTCAATAGGAAAGTTGGACTCTTCACAGCATCCTATTGGGGCCTTGTTGTGTTTACATACACTGCTGGTGGAACCATGTGTACTTCTCCAGCTATATAGATTCTCCACTGAGCCGTCCTAATATGCTCTGGTACAACACCACAGCAAAAATGGGGGGGGGGGGGGAGAAAGAATCCCTCCAATGGTGTAGTATGTTTAAAAGACTAAGGTGATATTTATTCAGGTACCAAATAGGTGGTCTCTTACATAAAAAATATAAAAACAAGCAAAAAGTAATAACAAGTGGCATTCTCAGTACCTTCTCATGTCATATCCGGTGTGTGTCTGATTCCAGCCACTCCCTACGCGTTACGACACGTCACGTGTCTTCATCATTCATTGTTTGCACATTTTCATAAGGTGAGAGTTCTGTGAGACTAGTGTTTCAAGAGGGAACTTGTGGAGTCATTTTATAGACAATTTACCACTTTACATCTGCCTATTATATATCTATGTACTGTGTACACTTTCTCCTTAATTTGGAGTCTCCCCTGACACTTTATACTGTTTTTAGGACGCTATATAGTGTTTTTTTCTATTAATTCACGCATTTATCCATTTATTTTTAAGGATTTTTGGACACCATTTGGACATTTTGTGCACATTTTCATACTTTTCCCTTTCATTGTTTTCACTTTTTTGTGGATCTATCAAAACTTTGCACTTTAATATTTTTGCTCAATATTTTTGCATTTTATTTATCCCTTATTGGATATTTTTATGTTTAGAGTGATTTTTATTACCGCGCGAGATCACTTTATATTTGCACTTGGTTTATTTTGTGTATTGTGAACACTACGAGGTTTTGCTGCTGGTTTTATTTATTATCACTCTACTTCTGTAGATAGGTACATTCCATAGGTACTCCAAGTAGCACGAGGGACACTTTTACACATGCGCACTTACTGCTTATAGTGGTGCCAAGCTGACTATTTAAAGCTGAACAGAAGTCATCAGGTCTTTAACCATAACTACTGATTTTGCAATCTGATACTGTGATTACTGTTACAAAATTCTCTTGTTTCTTATCCTGTCTTTGACCTTTCCCTGTCTATTCATCAGCTCCTGTATTGACTCCAGCTTGTTTATCAACTATGATGACTGCCAATGCTGGGAACTTGTCTGTGCTGTGCTGTGATGACCTGGTCCAATCCTACCACTATCTCTGCCTGCTGATATGTTAGCTGTCCTTTGCTGACTCTGACTAGTTCCTGACCACTTTTCAGCAGTGGCCTTCATCTCTTACTCTGAACCACCTGATTACTATGCTCTTAAGCTCCAGTGACACCAACATTTTCCACCTTCCCTACATGCCCTGTTTTCTTACCTAGAAGTGTTTGGACTGAAGAAGTAAGGGAGGCAGTCGTTGTCATCTTTAGCCCCCCCTTCCAGGTACATGACAGAGAGTAGTAAACTGCTTGTGCACCCCTCATTGTTAATAATCATTTAATGTCAATGGTTGGCCTAAATGTAAATTATAATTGGTATGAGTCAGTTTTATTGTATTTTTAAGTATGTACATTATTTTTTAAATATACTGTATTTATCGGTGTATAACATGCACAGGCGTATAACATGCGCCTTAACTTTAAGAGGGAAGTTTCAGGGGAAAAAAACTCTACACACCCCCCCGGCATAATACACAGACCCCCTGCATAATACACAGACCCCCCTGCATAATACACAGACCCCCTACATAATACACGGACCCCCTGCATAATACATGGACCCCCTGCATAGTACACAGACCCCCTGCATAATACACAACACAAAACAGGAAATCGCCCCAAGACTTTAAATGAGGTCAATGCGTTTAGCTAACAATTGAAAGAGTAAATGCAGTCACAAAATGTATTAAAATAGTCATGCAAACATGAATCATAGCCAAGCCACTGACATGATACATACAGTAGAAAATGTCATTACACGTATCAAGGTATAAAATGTAATTTGCAGAGTACACATGGATAAAAAAGTATCCCAACACGTTTTGCAAGACCATGCTCGCTTCATCAGGGGTAGATGCGTGTGGAGTACATCTGTAGGGGGTATAATGAACCAAATAAGCATCAACACAGACATGGTATCATGACAATTAGTCAAGAGAGTCCAAAAACGCATGGCCCTATACTCACCATGGGCTGGATCAGACTACCAATTACTTGATACCCAGAGGCGGCAGTAATGAGTGTCCGGCTCGGGAGATGAGGAGACAGAGGGAAAACCAACCCAACAGAGCACAAACGGGGGGCAGACATGGCCGGGATGGGGAAATGTTTCACCAAAGATCTCCCAGTATCCATTAATAATGTCAACTGAAACATAAATGCATATGTATCAATAGGTGCTGCCATACCAGCATAGAAGTAAAGTAGTATATGATAAGAGTATGTATATGCAATAATGGTATGAGCTTTTATTTATTTATTTTTTTATTTTCTAATTTTTTTTTTCTCCATTGTTCCCTAGATTCCTAGCTCATACCATTATTGACCCAGTTTGGTTCATGCATATACATACTCTTATCATATACTACGTTAGACAGACGATTCAGTGCTCAAGCTTGTGTATTGAAACAATGGGACCCAAACCTCATTGTTCTACACATATTCACTTCAAAGGATCCCATCTTTGAATATGCAATGAGGGGCCGTGGCCAGTCCCTCATGTATACCTAATTTCCCTGAAAATGTAATCTATTTACAAGGTTAAGTTTCCTGCTCAAAATAGTCTGGGACAAGGATTTGCATTAAAGGGGGCTGACTTATGTAAAGTATAGGGATTGAAGATGTAGCCAGTCTTTACCCAGGATTAGAGAGGCCCACCAATCAGAGCCACGCCATGCCAACCATTGAGGCATCAGCCTGTAATGATATGCACAGACTAGATAGGAGGGAGACACACACTCTCTGGTGGAGCAGTCACTCGAATGGAACCTTAGCCTGGTAACTATTGGAACTAAATATGTTTATCTTATGTCTTTTCTGTCCTACTGTTTGTAAATTAATGTTTTAAGGAATATAACCTGTATTCCTTCATGTAATACATGATTTTTACCCTTTTCCTGTACAATTAGATTGCTCTGTATTAGTCTAGGCCTACAGTACTTTACTATATACCAATACATTTTTGTTATTGTGTTAAAGCTTTCACTCATGCTCAAAGAACTCTCATTTAACCCAAATCATATCTGAGAGATATTAAATCTCATATATAGTAAACGGGTAACAACACAAACCCCCTGTATAATACACGGACCCCCTGTATAATACACGAACCCCGTGCATAATACCCAGACCCCCTGCATAGTACACAGACCCCCTGCATAATACACAGACCCCTGCATAATACACGGCCCCCCTGCATAATACACAGACCCCTACATAGTACACAGACCCTTGCACAACACAGCTCCCTGTACAACACACAGTCCCCTTTCATTATAAAGACCCCCCCTGCACTCCCAGCTCTGGGACAGGGACAGTGCTGCCAGCATACTCTAGAGTTGAGAAAACTTCACACTGTCAGCCTGTCAGCCCCTTCTCATACACTGCTCCTCCTGTGTCACTCTCATTGTAAATCAAAGCTTCTAAATACCTCTATTAACGCCGCACCCAGTCATGTGACTGCTCTCCTCTCTTTCATTAATGGTCACATGACCACTCTCCTCCTCCAATCAAAAGCTACACACGAGGAGGAGGAGAGTAGCCACAACGAGCAGCGTTAAGTGAGGGATTCAGAGGCTCAGATTTACATTGAGAGTTACACAAGAGGAGCGGTATATGACAAAGGGCTGGCAGTAATGTTGTCTGAACTTTAAAGTTTACTGGCAGCGATGTCCCACGGCCAGGAGAGGCCAGCCTGACACCCTCCCAATAAGTGGTACCCCGGGCGGACTGCCTGATCCCCGCCCCCTGTTGGTAAAAAAACTGATATCGGCGTATGTTACGCAGACGCGGTTTACCCTCTATTTTCAGGGTAAAAAAGTGCGTGTTATACGCCGATAAATACAGTACTTTTTCTTTAGTTTTTAAAGAGACATTTTTTTTAGGATGTATTAATGGCACTTGTGTAAAACAAAGTACTGCAGTAGCTGTTTGTTTTATAACCGCTTTTGTAAAATTGAAAGAGTACAGAGTTGAGGGTGAGGATGATTTTAAATTGAGCTTGAGCTACTGAGCTATGTGAACAACAGTTTTTATTTTAGTAAAACAGTTACAATTAGCCTTATAAACACAAAGAAGCCTAAAGCTCCACCCGCTGCCTTGAAATAATAAATAAAACATTTATGTGTGAGGAAGGAGAGAAGAGAAGAGAAGGAGGATGTAAAAAACACTACACATTCATGCATTTACTGTCGTTTTTAGGCAGTTGCATTTATAGGCCTTTTTTTGAAGACAAAATAATGAGTTCAGACGCCAAAGTTTCCGATGTTTCAGAAGCCAAGTGCGTCTAAATGTTTCGTTTATAGGCGTTTTTCGTTTTTGGCCATTTAAAAAAAAATATATTTTTTTTGTTTTTTTTGTTTTTTAGAAATGCTTCTAAATGCAAACGCGGCAAAATGCTGCTGAACGCGGCGTTTCAACACGGCAAAAGGGACGTTTTAAATGTGGGTAACTATCTGTCAAGTTAAATAGTTCAGAAGAGGTTGTAAAAACGTCCCGTGTACATGAAGATTTAGGGGCCACAAGCAACCTGAAGTAATCCCTCTTCAACTAGACTACCCCTGGAGAGTATAATTTTTTTTTCACTATTCACTATTGTAATTGTTGAAATCTTGTTTTACTTTGCCCATTACAGTAGTACTAAATGTTCAGGTTTTTTTTTTTTTTATTATTGCATCCTAAGCAACCTGGTGAACATTCTCTAGCACATAGTTTGCTTTACAAGTGGCCACAAGTAACTACATAGTTTGCTATTTACCTCTCCTTGCATGTTGCAGAGTGGTAAGCCCCTGAATTTCCAGGTAGGGTGTGTGTGTGCCCTGAATACTTTCGTCACCAGAAGTTTTATTGAAATATAGACAAAAGCGTACAATATGAGCTCCAATAGCTATAGCTGTAGTTATAATATATTAAATTGGATTGCCTGCAGATCTATAGTAGCAGATTAGATGACATAAACAAAAGTGTTTAATAATCAATCATAGTATTGTAAAACACAAGAAGGACAAAGTAGCAATTCTTAATTTATGGCGATGACACACTCATAAGCACAAGGAAATTTCCATAGAAACATGTCACACGATAACAGCTGAATCAGTATAAGAGGAGGAAAGGGGAGCTTTACCTGGACGGCTTTAAACCATAGAGCTGGGAATTTAAAACCAAAGAAGAAAATAAGATAATGCAAAAAAGAAGCAATAAAGAAAGAAAAACGGGCCTAAAGCGGTATTAAACCCAAAATCAAAAATGTAGTATTATATTATTTATAGTTATTTAAATAATTGGTTAGCAGTGTAGGATCTTTTGTCACTTATCATTGTAAGGCGTAGGAACACATTCGGGTGTTAGCAGCATCTATCCTAACTACCATATTTATTGGCGTATAACATGCACTTTTTTCCCCTTAAAATCAGGGGAAAATCGTGGGTGCGTGTTATACAGCAATCCCTGCTGTCTCTGAGGGAAGAGGAGCGAGCGCCGCTGAATTACATAGAGCCGCGATCTCCTGTGTACCCGGCGCTCCATCAGTTATAGCCACGCCTCCTGGCCCTGCATTAGGCCACTGTTCTGTCTATCATATAAGCAGGGCCAGGAGGCGTGGCTGTAGGTGACAGAGCATCGGGTACACAGGAGATTGCGGCTCTGTGTAATTCAGCAGCGCACACTCCTCCTCTTCCCTCTGAGACAGCAGGGATAACCCAACACTGGCAAGGCTGCAATGATGGGAAAGGTGAGGCTGCAGATGTGCACTGAACAGGCTGCATTGTTGGTCAATTTATAGGCTGCAGATGGGCACTGAGCAGGCTGCATTGTTGGGTAATTTAATGGCTGCAGATGGGCACTGAACAGGCTGCATTGTTGGTCAATTTATAGGCTGGAGATGGGCACAGAACAGGCTGCATTGTTGGATAATTTAATGGCTGCAGATTGGCACTGAGCAGAGTGCATTGTTGGGCAATTTAATGGCTGCAGATGGGCACTGAGCAAGGTGGATTGATGAGCTGTGACCCTAATTTTGCTTCAAAGTTCTTTATTTAAAATGTAAGTTTTTTTCCTTAAACTTCCCTCCTAAAATTGGGGTGTGTGTTATACGCCTGTGCGTGTTGTTGCGCAGGAGTCATAGCTTTTGTTAATTGTCAAAAATGTAATACATTGCAGATTACCAATCATTAGCTATGGTGGCTGCATTTGTTTTCCTTGCTTAGGCTTTTTCTCCTCTGTTTTCACCTGGTGATCTGGCCAGTAACACATCTCATGTATTAGAGTGCCCCTACTCTGGATGATGGAGCACAGGGGCACCTTTAGATAGCAGAATTGTCAGTCTGGGGGGAAGGGAGTGTTATAAGTACTAACAGATTTAGATACACTAACAAATTGAAACCAAACTCCAGCTCACACTGCAGTTACAACAGTTTATTTTTCTTTTACGAAGAGGCAAAAGGTTTTACATCAATAAATAAAAGCTCAAAATAAAGGAAAGAAAGCCCCCCCCCCCCAAAAAAAAAGAAAACCAATACCATTTTAAAGAGAGCGTGAGAGGAATAGGTGAAGGCTGTACATGGAGGAGAGAGAAAGAAGAAAAAGGAAGGATGGGGTGTAAAGGGATGTTAGGGGAAGGGAAGAAGCAAGTCATCCACAGAAGCTGCTAAAATAAATGGGGTAAGGTCAATCTTTCTGTTTTGGTCACTTTTAGATATTTAGGGCTAAATTCAGCAAATTAACTATAGTAGTAAGATTGTAGGATCAAAGGGAGTCAGAACACTCTTTAGATCTCAATAAGGTGTGAGACGAATGGTACATTCCTTACGTTATAAGACAACCAAAGGGCAGCTCCCATGGGACTTTGTTGCAGCGAAAAAAAACAAGATTTGTAAACATTTATAAAAATTAAATGTTTATTATACAAACAACGATAAAATACACTTTTAAAAAGATCTGGTCTATATACATGCACGGTATGGTATACTACCCTCACAAAGACGAGGGGCACATAGATCGACAATGTATGTCTAAACAGAGGGTAGATATGCCACCAATGTTTCAATGCATTTCAATTCCTGAACAAGCTTCTTCAGGGATTAGCGGTGAGAGTGCATAAATACCAGAGTAAAGAGGCACAAGATTGCATTCCGTCTTGGAGGAACCGCAAATCCATGATGGTCTGACCCTAAATCCCACAAGGGGCTGAGATTAATGGTCACATGAGGGTTGGGGAGACTGATGCCCCCAGTACGATTGTGTCAATGATCCTCTTAAAAAAGATGCGTAGAGAAACAGGAGTCACTGGAGGAAACTATTTGGCCTTAAATAAGGGTCTATCCATCATGGATCCTTGGCCAAAGCGAATGGTCCTTTAGGGTCAGACCATCACAAATGGTACAAGTATATAGCACAAGGATGCTATAATGGTTTAGTCATTTCTTAATTTTTTGTTAATACATTTTTAGACTGGTGGTTTATATTTTTACTAATTATATAAAAGCTTTTTACCAAATAAACATTTAATATGGGGTGTACCCATGACACTTGTGTCACATTGGGTTTGAGCATTATAGTTTTAACCTCCCTGGCGGTATGATTATTTCTGATTTTAAGTGCTGAAAGCGGTACAATTATTTTGCACAGAAATTTGGCGTTTTATATTGTAGGCCTGTAATTCTTAGGAATAGTTCACTTAAATCTGTCCAAACAAAAGTCTAGTAGACATCCCGGGTATGATAAAGTTTGAAAAACGAAATAAAAAATTATAATATAATAAATAACTATAAATAATTGCTGCTATGGTACAACTTTCTGTTCGAGGGTGATTACATTTATTCTCCATGGTCCCACTGTATGTAAGAATGTAGCCATTCTCTTTTGCTTGCACCTGAGATGGACTATGGACTATGGGATTTGTAATGTACATAGAGCAATGCACATGACCGCACCTAACATGCACTGCTTGTTCCAAACAAATGGAAGTAAGTGAAAAAAGAGAAGTTCAGGAGCTCACAGAGGACATTACAAGGGGGCAGAAAAATTGATTACAGGGCCATTAAGTAGTTAATGTGTATGGGTTATAACTAGAAAATAAGGATATTATTTAGTGTCACTTTAAATTGAAGTGTCTCACTGTTTGCAGCTGTTTAAAAGCTCTTCACCCCCCAGCCAAAAATCCAAGGAATAGGCAACAGGTTGCAGAGAAGGACTGCTGCTGTCTGTGCAAGTGTTAAAGTAGAATTCTGGAATAAACCCAACTAATCATAAAAATTCTTCCCTCCCTTCTAACACCTATTCTGACCAACCTGTCCTGTCAAATGATCTTGCCTTTGTCAGCCAGCGGTAGCTGCAGAGAAAAAGAGACAGTGCTCGACAACGGCTGGCAATCTCTGGAAGCGGTGACGTCACCCATAGGCTTCCTATGGCCCATCTGTTGTCAGCCCTCCCTCTTCTCCCTTGTATCCACCGCTACCTGACATGGGAGAGATCATGTGACCAGACTGAAGCGGCCTGAAAGTAGGTAAGTATATATTAGCCAGCATAGGTGTGAGTAGGGAGGAGAGAGCAATTTGAAGGCTAGTTAAGTTTTGCCTGGAATTAAATGCAAAAAAAAGAAAGAAAAGATGATGTTCTTATACCATCATGGTGAGCAGGGCCACTGATAAGGCAGTACAACTGGCCCTTCATTACCGGTCCCAGTCTCTACCAGCTCAGCAGGGGGGCCTGGGCAACTTTACTGCTCATACATTGGCTTCTGGTGCAGCAGGGCAGCGCAGAGCAGAACCACCACTACTACTAGGCTTAAGGGTCCCAAATTACATTTAGCTGGGCCCCATTGGGTTGACAATGGGGCCCAGGAGGTGAGAGCCGTGAGGGCACTATTTCTTTCATTTCATTGCGTAGGTGGACAGAGCCGGCGCCACGGTCCTTATAGTGAAGTGTGTGAATGTGTTGGCTGGCCACGGCAGCCAACAGCCTTCTACTGGCGGAGTGATACTCTGAACAGTCTGGGCAGGAGTAAGAGGTGGCTGCGGGAGCAGGTGTGGGATTCCGGCGGTGGATGCACAGTCAGGCGGCAAGACATGGAAGGTACAGTGTTTACACAATACAGCCTCAGTACCAACATATACAGCCATATATAGTACAGCCACAGAGTGTTCCTACTGTATATGGCTGTATATGCTGATTCTATCGCTGTACTGTACTGTATATACTGATTATGTGGCTGTACTTTATATAATGATTCTTTGGTTGTACTTTATATTCTAATACTGTGGCTTTACTGTATATGGCTGTATATACTGATACTGTGGCCATGGGCGTCCGCAGAACTTTTTTCGGGGGGGGGCATCATTTTAGGGTCACCCATGCACCGCCCTTTTTTGACAATGTCATTCTCACATTATTATGGTCAGAGACTGCAGACGTAGTACGGTTCCTAGGATAAGTAATGGATAATGTCCAACAGGCCCTCTTACCAGACCCAGAGAAACTACAGCAGTGATCCCTCCAGCTGGAAGATCGCTCACTCTGGGTTCCCCCGGGGGCGACTCTGGTCAGTAATGTAGCATTTCTGTACCCTGGTCCTGGCTCAATATTTCTCTCTCTGGTGGTGCTGGGCAGCGTGGCTCTCTCTCTGGCTTCTGCCCAGCACACTCCTCATTCTTTGTCCTATAGCATACTAAAATGCAACATTTTGCACAATCCAGTGATAACGCTGCAATGCCAGCTCCTTGATCCCAATTACATGTTGATCCACTTTAACACTAAGTTCATTGTTTTTCAGCTCTTCAATGTGTACATCATCTATGTGTACATATCAAGGCAAAAACAAAGCAAAAAAAACCCACATATTTACAACATCACATCCCTGCAATACATACACATTTCTTCATGACAGTACAGAAAAATAACTGAACCAGAAATAGAGTGCTCCCACCTTCCTCTTTAAAGTGAAGTTCAACCCACTTTTACAACTCTTCAGCATCCCTCACTAAACTGTGCACTGTAAACAAATTGGATATTTTTTTTTTTTTCTCAGCACCTACCGTATATCTGCTCTATTCATTTTTCACTTCCTCCTCCCTGGCCCATCGCATCATTTCCTGTTTGCAATGCCTTCTGGGAAGGGGCGGCAACTTCCTCTGAAACTGCCATTGCTATGGAAACCTGACCTGAAACCTATTACACTGCTTGTGCTGCACTGAGCATGTGCGAGATCTGCAAGGATGAGATCCAGGAAGAAATACAGTCTGGCTTCAGATGCCCACACTTAAGATGGCCACGGCCTGCTGTAAGTTTATAAAATAACAAACTACTGCTATAAACTAACAAAACAGACCTTAGTTTACAGACTAACTTTACTAGAATACATTAAGCTTGTGTATTATAGGGGTATTTTTTTTAAAAAGTATAATTTCGGCCGGAACACCACTTTAACATGACAACACAGCCCCAAATCCTTTAAGGCTTCATACACACGGCTATAAAATTTTATTTATGTCATTATACAGTTCTAATGATAATTTATTTTTCCACTTTGTTTAGACTTAATTTATGTTCTTACAAGTGCTTATACATGTGTTTATACACATAAGTGCGTAATGCGCATATTCATAGACACAGATGCTTGGATTCTGTGTTACGGATCTGAATGTGGTGCATAAAAACATCATGTGTGAATGGCTCCATTGAAAATAATGCAGCTGTGTTCAGATCCGTAATTAACCACTTGACCTCCGAAAGATTTAAGCGCTTCATGACCAGGCCATTTTTTGCAATGCAGCACTGCGTTATTTAAACTCATAATTGCGAGGTTGTGCGACGATGTACAGTGCCTTGCAAAAGTATTCACCCCCTTGACATTTTTGCGTGTTTTGTTGCCTCACAACCTGGAATTAACATGGATTGTTTGAGGATTTGCATCATTTAATTTGAGGAACATGCCCACAACTTTGAAGATTTTCTTTTTTTTTTATTGTGAAGCAAATAACAAATAGGACAAAATAACAGAAAAAGTCAATGTGCATAACTATTCACCCCCCTAAATTCAATACTTTGTAGAGCCACCTTTTGCGGCTATCACAGTTCCAAGTCGCTTTGGATAAGTCTCTATGAGCTTGCCACATCTTACCACTGGAATTTTTGCCCATTCCTCCTGGCAAAATTGCTCCAGCTCTCTCAAGTTGGATGGTTTGCGCTTGTGAACAAAAATCTTGTTTGACCATAGATTTTCTATTGGATGGAGGTCTGGGCTTTGACTAGGCCATTCCAACACATTTACATGTTTCCCCTTAAACCAAGTGTTGCTTTAGCAGTGTGTTTGGGGTCATTGTCCTGCTGGAAGGTGAACCTCCGTCCTAGCCTCAAATCACACAGGTTTTGCTCAAGAATATCCCTGTATTTAGCACCATCCATCTTTCCCTCAACTCTGACCAGTTTCCCAATCCCGACTGCTGAAAAACATCCCCACAGCATGATGCTGCCACCACCATGTTTCACTGTGGGGATGGTGTTCTTTGGGTGATGTGATGTGTTGGGTTTGCGCCAGACATAGCTTTTTCTTTGATGGCCAAGAAGCTCAATTTTAGTCCCATCAGACCAGAGAACCTTCCTCCATACATTGCGGGAATCTCCCACATGCCTTTACGCAAACTCAAAACGTGCCATTTTGTTCTTTGCTGAAAGTAATGGCTTTCTTCTGGCCACTCTGCCATAAAGCCCAACTCTATGGAGCGTGCGGCTTATGTCGTGTACATACGGGCGGACTTTCCGACCGGACTGGTCCGACGGACCGAATCCGGTGGACAATCCGACCGTGTGTGGTCTGCATCGGACTTCCGACAGACCGTTTCTGTCGGAAATCTGAAGGACTTTAGATTTGAAGCCTGCTTCAAATCTTTACGTCGTAACTCCGCTGGACTCAGCTGCTGGTCCGACGGACCAGATACGACGCAAGGGCAGGGTACTGCATCTCGCGCTCACTACAAAAGGAAAAACAAATTTTCCTATTGCGGCGAGCGTGAAGGGGAGGCGACAATGTCACTTAGGTCTGGTATGGATTTTAAGGGGAACCCCCTATGCCGAAAAAACGGCGTGGGGTCCCCCCTAAAATCCATACCAGACCCCTATCCGAGCACGCAGCCTGGCTGGTCAGGAAAGGGGGTGGGGACGAGCGAGCGCCCCCCCCTCCTGAACCGTACCAGGCCACATGATCTCAACATGGGGGGGTGCTTTGGGTAAGGGGGCGCCCTGCTGCCCCCCCACCCCAAAGCACCTTGTCCCCATGTTGATGAGGACAAGGGCCTCTTCCCGACAACGCTGGCCGTTGGTTGTTGGGGTCTGCGGGCAGGGGGCTTATCGGAATCTGGAAGCCCCCTTTAATAAGGGGGCCCCCAGATTCTGGCCCCCCATCCTATGTGAGTGAGTATGGGGTGCATCGTACCCCTACCCATTCACCTAGGGAAAAAGTGTCAATAAAAAAAACACACTAGACAGGTTTTTAAAGTAATTTATTAGACAGCTCTGGGGGTCTTCTTCCGACTTCGGGGGTCTCTCCGGCCTCTTCTCCCGATGTCCGGTTCTTCTCCGCTCTCTTCGGCCTCTTCTCCCGATGTTCGGTTCTTCTCCCGATGTTCGGCCTCTCCTCCCACTCTCCAGTTCTTCTGCTGGGCTCCCCTGCTATCTTCTGCTCTTTTGCTGCTCTTTTGCTAGCGGTGGCCCGGACTTCTGCGTCGTCTTCTTCCCTCTTCTCTTCTTCCGATGTTGACACGACGCTCTCCCCTGCTATAATGGTGTGTGAGCGGTGCACAATGACTTATATAGGCGGTGACCCCGCCCCTTATAACGTCACAGTCCCTGGGCATGCTGAAGATAGCGGAGGAGCCCGGCAGAAGAACCAGAGAGCGGGACAGGAGGCCGAACACCGGGAGAAGAACCGAACATCAGGAGAAGAGGCCGGAGAAAGCAGAGAAGAACCGGACATCGGGAGAAGAGGCCGGAGAGAATGGGTAGGGGGGCCGGTTTCTGGGGGCCCCCTTATTAAAGGGGGCTCCCGGATTTCGATAAGCCCCCCACCCACAGACCCCGACAACCAACGGCCAGGGTTGTCGGGAAGAGGCCCTTGTCCTCATCAACATGGGGACAAAGTGCTTTGGGATGGGGGGTCGCAGGGCGCCCCCTCCCCCAAAGCACCCACCCCCCCATGTTGAGGGCATGCGGCCTGGTACGGTTCAGGGCGGGGGAGAGCTCACTCGTCGCCACCTCCTTTCCTGACCAGCCAGGCTGCGTGCTCAGATAGGGGTCTGGTATGGATTTTGGAGGGGTAGGGGGTTCCCCTTAAAATCCATACCAGACCTAAGGGCCTGGTATGCCCCGCGACGGGGCTCGCAACGTGGCAATCTCGCCGATAAAGACGGCGAGATTGACTTCCTTTTCTAGTCCCATCGTACCCGAGTCACGTTCAAAATGAACGGACTTGTTCGTGTGTGGGCAAGTCCGTTCATTTGGAAAGTCCACCCTAACTCTGTCAGGAAATAGGTCAGCCAGAAAGTCTGGTCGTGTGTAGGCAAGACCATCCGTAGTCTGGTCGTGTGTAGGCAAGTCCGTTCGTAAAAAAAGTCAGACGGAAGTCTGTCAAAAGTCTGGTTGAAAAGTCCGACCGTGTGTATGTTGCATAATTGTCATCCTAGGTACAGATACACCAGTCTCTGCTGTGGAACTCTGCAGCTCCTCCAGGGTTACCTTAGGTCTTTGTGCTGCCTCTCTGATTAATGCTCTCCTTGCCCGGTCTGTGAGTTTTGGTGTGGGACCCTCTCTTGGCAGGTTTGCTGCTGTGCCATGTTCTTTCCATTTGCTTATGATAGATTTGATGATGCTCCTAGGGATCATCAAAGATTTGGATATTTTTTTATAACCTAACCCTGACTTGTACTTCTCAACAACATTGTCCCTTACTTGTTTGAAGAGTTCCTTGGTCTTCATGGCAGTGTTTGGTTAGTGGTGCCTCTTGCTTAGGTGTTGCAGCCTCCGGGGCCTTTGAAAAAGGTGTGTATATGTAATGACAGATCATGTGACACTTAGATTGCACACAGGTGGACATCATTTCACTAATTATGTGACTTCTGAAGGTAATTGCTTGCACCAGAGCTTTTTATGGGCTTCATAACAAAGGGGGTGGATACATACGAACATGCCAATTATCATTTTTTTATTTCTGAAAAATAGTTTTATGTATGTATTTTTCTAATTTTACTTCACCAACTGAGACTATTGTGTTCTGATCCATCACATATAATTCAGATTAAAAAAACATTGACCTAAAGGCTGTAATGTAACAAAATAGGTAAAAAGCCAAGAGGGGTGAATACTTTTGCAAGGCACTGTACCCAAATAAAATTTATGTCCTTTTTTTCCCACAAATAGAGCTTTCTTTTTGTGGTATTTGATCACCTCTGTGGTTTTTACTTTTTGCGTTTTAGACAAAAAAAGAATGAAAACTTTGAAAAAAAAACACTTTTTACTTCCTGCTATAAAACATATCCAATTAAAAAACTTGAAAAAATCTAATTTCTTAATAAACGTAGGCCAATATGTATTCTGCTACATATTTTTGGTAGAAAAAATCCCAATAAGCGGAAAAGTTATAGTGTCTACAAACTATTAGGTACATTTATGGATTTATTTTTTACTAGTAATGGTGGCGATCAGCGACTTATAGCGGGACTGCGACATTGCAGTAGACAGATCGGACACCTAACTGACACTTTTGACACATTTTTGGGGACCAGTGACAATAATACAGAGATCATTGCTAAAAATATGCACTGTGGGGAATATGCTTATTACTATGGGAAGGCATTGATCAATGTTCCTGCTTTGCAGAAACACAGGCTCAAAGCCTTACCTACCGACAGAACGGAAATCTGCCTTGTTTACATAAGCAGATCACTGTTCTGGCTCTCTGCCTAATGATCGTCGGGTACCGCCGCAGATCAACTCCCAATGTGTCTAATGCGTTCCCCCAGACCCGGAAGTGCAGAATCACGTATTAAGTACGTGATCCTGCGCAGGAGAGCCCCCCTGCCGCCAAATATGTACAGTATACGGGTTTAGCGGTTTAAAAAACACTTGTATATGCATTTTTAAATTTTTTTTTACAACAGTGTGAATGAAGCCAAAGAATGATACTAAAGGATAAAATAAAAAAATGACATATATGGTACAATCTATGGCTTGTTATAACAAAGCAGTTTTCCTTTTTCTGAGTCCCTCTGTAACCTATTTTTTTACCTGTTCATCCAGCCAGTAAGTCTGTTATTTTTCAACTTTCTTTAACAGACCAAGCTGTGCAGCAAAAGTGACAACAGTCACAAAAAAAGGTTTGCGACAAATAATTTAAGTTCACACAGGTAGATGCTGAGGCCATTATACCATGAATGGGCCATTTTTCCAGTGTCTCTAACCTCCAGGTGCTACGTGAAGGCAAATCATTGAAGTCTATTAGAACACAGTGGCTTCATGGACAAAGCTGCTTATCCTATACAATAAACGGTTACTGTAACTGTTTAAAACATTTAGTTGGAGTAAGGCTGGCCATAGATAAACATCTGTACAGTGACCAAGTACAAACAAGTGGTTACTGCCCCACCTGTAATTGGTCACTGCAGCAAGGAGCATTGGAAAGGCAACGCATATATATAATAAAAACAAAGAAATTTCCAAGCTCAACTTACCGACCAGCCTAAGACCAACCAAACTGACCTGTTCAACAGTATACGTTAAAAACAGGGGTTTAGTTGCACACACAGGCATAATTATTAAAGCTGATCTTCAGGGTAACAGCTAAATACAAAGCTAAAATACAGATATAAGATTTTACCTTCCAAAGGATTTATATTTCTGTGGTTCTAGTCCTCAAATTTACTCAACCAGGACAAACAGCACAGCCCTGTCTGGAAGACCCAAAGACCTGATTATCCTCTGCTTTACATAAAGAGGAGCTTCAGCCAGGGTTCCAAAAATTAAAAGTCAGTAGCTACAAAAACTATAGGTGCTGAATTTTAATAAACAGACCCTTTCCTGTTTAGGGATCAAGCGCCGTTCTCACCCAGGCCAGTTCTTTGCTAATTTTTGGGTTTCCGGCGCCAGCATGTTAAGTGTGGTAAGCTGGCTGTGACTCCTTGCGATCTCACAGCTGGCTTCCAACTGCCCGTGCGTGAGCTGCATTGTGCCCTGTGAACGGTCCTGCAGCCTCTCGGGGCCTGTGACTTTTCTCAGAAGGTCGCGGTATGCGATCCAAGCAGAAGTGGGAGCAGATACCTGACTAAACTAGGTAACCGGCCCCACCCCCCCAAAAAAAATAATATTCCATATATGGCAGAGGAGAGGGAACTGAGAAAGAGTGCAACTTCCCCCTTTGGTAGAAGTTCCACCTTAAGTAACATTCACAGGTCTTGTCCTTTCCTTTTCCTGTGACTTGACACTGAAAGAGAAGATTCTGTAGACTGATTAGCTCACCTCCCTGTCACTTTGCTCTCAACCTATCAGCATGTCCCAGGTTAGCTTCATGTACTGCTCCGCTTACTTTTTCTGTAGAGTGAATCGTGAGAGGCTGATTCTAGGTCAAAGTCAGGTGCTTACACTGCTTAAATTTAAATACTTTTAATGATGTATTCTTGAATACAGGGCTGCATTAATACATTTTATTTATATACTATATGCCTATAGAATATGAAATGGGGCAAAACACAAAGCCTTTATTACAACCCCCCCCCCCCAAAAAAAAAAAATAAAATAAAAAACCATGTAAATAATAATTAGCATCATAAACAATGACAAGGCGTCATTTGTAGGAGAATGGCAAAGTCCAACTGTCACCTGTGAGAGAATGGTGAGGTCCTGTTGTGATATGTGACAGATTGGTAAGGCCCAGGTGTCATTTGTAAGAGACTTGTGAGACTCAGATGTTATCTATTAGATATACAGGTGTCATCTGTGAAAAACTGGTGGGCCCAGGCGTTATCTGTAATATACTGGTGAGGCCCAGGTGTCATTTGTGAGAGATTGGTGAGGTCCATGTGTTATTCTTGAGAAATGCGAGAGGCACAGGTGTCATCTCTTAGAAACCGGCGGGAGCCAGGTGTCATCTATAATAGAGTGGTGGATCCCATGTGTCTTCTGAGAGAGTTCAGTGAGGCACAGGTGTCTTGTGAGAGATTACTGGGACCCAGATGTCATCTATAATAGAGTGGTGGATCCCATGTGTCTTCTGTGAGAGATCGGTGAGGCACAGGTGTCTTGTGAGAGATTACTGGGACCCAGATGTCATCTTTGAGGGATTGGTGAGGCCCAGGTGTCATCTGTGAGAGATGGGTGAAGCCCATGTTTTATCTGTCACAAGCATGAGAATTCGAACTGGCATTGCATTATCTGAAGATTCTTGGGCCTCAGGGTACCAGTGTGTGGCTGACAGTGAGCATAGAGCAGAAATGTACAGGTTAGTTCTAATAGACTAGGACTTTTCTTGGATGGGTTAAATCAGGACTGTGACAGACAAGACATATTGCATATTTTGTCCCATAATGTTCTATATTAACTATAGCAGATATTCATTTGTAAATATAGCTGCCCTGGCAGGGCTTTATCATACTGCAGGGACATAAGTGAGGCCCAGGTGTCATCTGTGAGAGATTGGTGAGACCTAGGTGTTATCTGTAAAAGGTTGGTAAGGCCCATTTAAATGCATACTATTATTAAAGTAAACCTTTATCAAATCAAACAATTAGGTAATAAATAGGTAATGAATTTTTGGCATATGTCCTCCTTAATATATTAATCTTTTTTGACTTATCCATAGACTAAAAACATCAAATGCAGACATCTCTACCACTTTTGCACGCAATCCTAGGAAGTGACAACAGGAGGTTTGTAGTGCAAGGGAGCCCCCTGGCCAAAAGATAGGAATGACGCACTGCTAAACAGCTTAGTCACTCAGAGATTCCATTTTTTAAAGACAGTGTTATCGAATCATATTTCTAAGCAGCTGAATATTTTGTGTATTTCTGTCTTTAGTGTCATTTCATATGATG
This sequence comes from Lithobates clamitans, assembly GCA_037952925.1. Lineage (NCBI taxonomy): Eukaryota > Metazoa > Chordata > Amphibia > Anura > Ranidae > Lithobates > Lithobates clamitans. The sequence continues at coordinate 16,714,454 of JBBGZY010000655.1, forward strand.
ATAAACAAACGATAGATAGATAGATAGATAGATAGATAGATAGATAGATAGATAGATAGATAGATAGATAGATAGATAGATAGATAGATAGATAATTAGATAGATAGATAGATAGATAGATAGATAGATAGATAGATAGATAGATAGATAGATAGATAGATAGATAGATAGATAGATAGATAGATAGATAGATAGATAGATAGATAGATAATTAGATAGATAGATAGATAGATAGATAGATAGATAGATAGATAGATAGATAGATAGATAGATAGATAGATAGATAGATAGATAGATAGATAGATAGATAGATAGATAGATAGATAGATAGATAGATAGATAGATGCCAACCCAAATTAGTCTTTACAAAACAAAACTATGAAAACCTATAAACCTATGTAGATCAAAAATATTTATGCGCTGGCCCCAGTGCTGCTGCATTATCATTTTGGACAAATTAACCACTTAGAGACTGCCCACCGCATATATACTGCGGCAGGGCAGCTCTATTACGTGAAACAACGTACCCGTACGTCATTTTGTGCAATAGATACTGAGGGCGCGCGCTGCATAGAGGGGGCGCCAATCAGCGGTTCCGGCAGACCCGATGTCCACTGGCCACCCGCGATTGCTCCACAGAGAGGCAGAATGGGGATCTGCCTATGTAAACAAGGCAGATCCCCGTTCTGACAGGGAAGTACACAGAGATCTTCTGTTCCTTGTAAGCAGGAACACGGATCTCTGTGTAGCTAAGTCCCAGGTTCCTTGAGGCCTAATGTTGACCTCCAGAGTGAGGGACAGTTGACATCCTTCTGTGTAGAGTGGGTTACAAGGCATGGTGGGTGTAATGCAGGAGGAAATGGTGGGCGCCAAACACTTTTTGAATGCAAAGAGATTTATTGTCTCTTGAACAGAACTGTGGGAGAGAGAGTTTGAGCCAGGACACCCTTAGGTAGATGCAACAATAATTGGCAGACTCCGAGATTTCTATAGACAGACAGCTATACAGGTGAAGGCCTCCAGTCGGACACCGTTCCTGTATAGGTAGGACTGATGTCTCCTATGGCAACAATCCTGTAGCAGTTACTAACTGTAGTTGTACTCAACTACTGGCAACACAAACAGTTCTCTTTACTCCACAGTCACTCACTATGGATCTTTACTCAACGAACTACCAGTCTTTCACTAGACTTCAAATCCACTAGCCACTGGATCCTTTGAGCTCTTCCATGTTTAGTACTCAGTATCGTTTTTCAAGTGTTACCCCCGCTTTCCTGCTGGGTCCCTGGCTTGGCACTCACAGATGCTCTTCAAGCCTCACCCCCGCTGACACGCTAAGTCCCTGGCTTGGCACTCACTGGTGCTCCACAAGCGTCACCTCTGCTATCCCGCTGGGTCCCTGACTTGGCACTTGCTGAAGTTTTCCCATTCCTTCACCGTCCCCAGCTGGTGAGAAGTCTGCTCTGGTACTGTTCTCAGCTTACTCACAGTGGTCTCCGGTAACAAGGTGGATGGTCCCTTAGTGGTGACAGCTTCCCCTCTACCTCCGGCCACAGCTAGTTTCCCGGCCGGTGGAACCGCTACTTCTGGTTGGACTACAAGCCCACAGTACCAACCATGCACTGCTTCTCCTGTTTCTGGATAGGCCCTCAGACAGCCTAGCAGCCAGACATCCCCAGGATAGGCCTCAGGCTTTCGGTCTAGCAGCCCGGTGCAGCATAACACACGTTCACCCAGACAGCCGTCTGGGTGGCACAGAACTCAGATCACCTGACTCCACCCAAATAAATAGACGCTCCCAGCAGGCCAAGGGACCAAAGAAAATCCCTGCCCATTGGCTGAGATACCCCATTCATTCATAACCTGTCCTTGCTATGCCCTTCTCTTATCCAATGTCACCAGCTATAATGCCACCTAGTGACAGAAGAGAGAAGTGCAGCAATTACAGAATTAGGGGGAAATCAATTGATCTCCTAACAATTGGCCAAGGCAACTATCCCCTGGCAACTAAATTTGATAGCAGCCCTGCCTAAACATCAGGGTGCTACATCTGTGTTCTTCCTATCTTCTTTGCAAAGTGCAGTTGCGCAAGCTTCAACAAAGCTTTAAAAGAGCTTTACCGAAGCATCACTAAAGCTTCACTGAAGCATCACCAAAGCTTAATCGAAGCACCACCAAAGCTTTATTGAAGCTTTATTGAAGCACTACCGAAGCATCAAAAACATATCATAAAAGCATATTGAAGCGGTAGGTGCCTTAATGTGTGTTGAAGCCGAAGCAAGTGTAAATGAGCCCTTAAGCTTCGACTTCAACACACATTAAAGCGCCTACCGCTTCAGCTTGCTAATTTGATTTTTCTTTTAACGCTTCTGCGATGCTTTGGTGGTGCTTCAGTGATGCTTCAGTGGTGGTTCAATGATGCTTCAGTGATTCTTCGTTGATGCTTTGGTGGTGCTTTTTTGAAGCTTTAATGAAGCTTGGCAGATGCTCTGTGTGTGTGTTGATATCTTATACCTGCAAAACAAAGCAAAGCTAAAGCTGAATTAAAGCCTCTCAAAAGCTGCAGGTGCTTCAAGCGAGCTTTGCCATAGACGTCTATGGAGGCTTTAAAGATGCTTTGAAGCACCACTAAAGCGACATGGGGAATAATTTTTTATTATATTAAATTGTACCCCATGTCGCTTTAGTGGTGCTTCAAAGTGTCTTTAAAGCCTCCATAGGAGTCTATGACAAAGCTCGCTTGAAGCACCTACAGCTTTTGGGAGGCTTTAATTGAGCTTTAGCTTTGCTTTATTTTGGAGAAATTGCAGGTATGAGATATTCACACACACAAAGGGCATCTCCCAAGTTTCATTAACCACTTCAGCCCCGGAAGGATTTACCCCCTTCCTGACCAGAGCACTTTTTACAATTTGGCACTGCGTCGCTTTAACTGCTAATTGCGCGGTCATGCAATGGTGTACCCAAACGAAATTTGCGTCCTTTTCTTCCCACAAATAGAGCTTTCTTTTGATGGTATTTGATCACCTCTGCCATTTTTATTTTTTGCGCTATAAACAGAAAAAGACCGAAAATTTTAAATTCTGTTGCTTCTCCTGAGTACGGGGATACCACATGTGTGGCACTTTTTGGGAGCCTAGCCGCGTACGGGGCCCCGAAAACCCAGCACCACCTTCAGGATTTCTAAGGGCATACATTTTTGATTTCACTCCTCACTACCTATCACAGTTTTGAAGGCCATAAAATGCCAAGATGGCACAAACCCCCCCAAATGACCCCATTTTGGAAAGTAGACACCCCAAGCTATTTGCTGAGAGGCATGGTGAGTATTTTGCAGCTCTCATTTGTTTTTGAAAATGAAGAAAGACCAGAAAAAAATTATTTTTTTTCTTTTTTCAATTTTCAAAACTTTGTGACAAAAAGTGAGGTCTGCAAAATACTCACTATACCTCTCAGCAAATAGCTTGGGGTGTCTACTTTCCAAAATGGGGTCATTTGGGGGGGTTTTGTGCCACCTGGGCATTCCATGGCCTCCGAAACTGTGATAGGCAGTGAAGAGTGAAATCAAAAATTTACGGCCTTAAAAAGCCTGAAGGCGGTGCTTGGTTTTCGGGGTCCCGTACGCGGCTAGGCTCCCAAAAAGTCCCACACATGTGGTATCCCCGTACTCAGGAGAAGCAACAGAATTTATTTTGGGGTGTAATTTCACAAATCCCCATGGCATGTTTGAGCAATATAACATTTAGTGACAACTTTGTGCAAAAAAAAAAAAAAAAATTGTCTCTTTCCCGCAACTTGTGTCACAATATAAAATATTCCATGGACTCGACATGACTCTCAGCAAATAGCTTGGGGTGTCTACTTTCCAAAATGGGGTCATTTGGGGGGGTTTGAACTGTCCTGGCATTTTATGCACAACATTTAGAAGCTTATGTCACACATCACCCACTCTTCTAACCACTTGAAGACAAAGCCCTTTCTGACACTTTTTGATTACATGAAAAAATTATTTTTTTTAGCAAGAAAATAACTTTGAACCCCCAAACATTATATATTATTTTAAAGCAAATGCCCTACAGATTAAAATGGTGGGTGTTTCATTTTTTTTTTCACACAGTAATTGCGCAGCGATTTTTCAAACGCATTTTTTGGGGAAAAAACACACTTTTTTAAATTTTAATGCACTAAAACACACTATATTGCCCAAATGTTTGATGAAATAAAAAAGATGATCTTAGGCCGAGTACATGGATACCAAACATGACCTGCTTTAAAATTGCGCACAAACGTGCAGTGGCAACAAAATTAATACATTTTTAAAAGCCTTTACAGGTTACCACTTTAGATTTACAGAGGAGGTCTACTGCTAAAATTACTGCCCTCGATCTGACCTTCGCGGTGATACCTCACATGCATGGTGCAATTGCTGTTTACAGTTGACGCCAGACTGACGCTTGCGTTCGCCTTAGCGCGAAAGCAGGGGGGACAGGGGTGCTTTTTTTTTTTTTTCTTTATTATTTTTTTGCTTTTTTATCTTATTTTTAAACTGTTCCTTTCATATTTTTTTTTTTAATCATTTTTATTGTTATCTCAGGGAATGTAAATATCCCCTATGATAGCAATAGGTAGTGACAGGTACTCTTTTTTGAAAAAATTGGGGTCTATTAGACCCTAGATCTCTCCTCTGCCCTCAAAGCATCTGACCACACCAAGATCGGTGTGATAAAATGCTTCCCCAATTTCCCAATGGCGCTGTTTACATCCGGCGAAATCTAAGTCATAAAATGCTCGTAGCTTCCGGTTTCTTAGGCCATAGAGATGTTTGGAGCCACTCTGGTCTCTGATCAGCTCTATGGTCAGCTGGCTGAATCACCGGCTGCATTCTCAGGTTCCCTGTTGAGACAGGAGAGCCAGAGAAAAACACGGAAGACGGTGGGGGGGGCATTCCCTCCCACTGCTTGTAAAAGCAGTCTAGAGGCTAATTAGCCGCTAGGATTGCTTTTACATGAAAGCCGACCGCTGGCTAAAAAGAATGATACCAAGATGATACCTAAACCTGCAGGCATCATTCTGGTATAACCACTCAAAGTCGTGAATGGCGTACCTGAAGACAAAAAAATGGTTAACAATAAAGCACAGTAAACGGTAAAGTATAAAAAATTGCATACCTGAAAAACAAACATGATAAAACATAATAACAATAAAACATTGCAGAATATAATATAGTAAAAAAGAGCAGAACAATAGAGAGAGAATAGAGAGAGAGAGAACAATGAAACGACAACTATTTTTTTTTATTTTTGTTTGTGTTTTTTTTTTTTTTTTACACTTTTTTTTGTAACTGTAACTTTTATAACTGTAACCGGTTCCAGGTTCGGGTCTCTCAAAATGCGATGGCATCTTGGGAGACCCTGTGAAAGTGTGCCTAGTCTGTGGAATGCTGTACCCTACGCTAATACTCAACTAGTGAATGGTAGCGTTCAAAACATTCACCAATGCAAAGACCAGGATTATCAGGACAGGAGGGACAATAATAGCGGGTGTCACGCCTATATCCGCGCTTGCTGCAGACACAACATCTTTTTTGGGGGGGTTCGTTGGGTAGGGGTACTCGGGAGGACATATAAATGCCTCTCATGCAGCCGACTGCATTTGGTTGGGGATGTGAATGGGGGAAGTACGGGCGCTGCAGAAGCGGTGGGTTCCCAATTAGGATTGGCGAATGCCGCAGGAAGGGCATTATGGGCACGACGGGCCTGTGTTTGTCTTTTTGGTGGCAGCGGGACACTACTTGTGCTTGTCACCTCACCAGCTTGAACTGCACTTATGGGACTCGCCACATCACCAAGTGTTACTGCAGTGCTGGTATGACTACGACCGGTGTGTACTAGGCCGCTGGTGCTTGCCAGTTCACCAAAACGCTACAAAAAAAAGTGACAGTGATCGATCGATACTGCACTTGGGTGGGCTGGGCCGGGCGGAGGGGCAAAACGCAGGTGCTAGCAGGTATCTGGGCTGATCCCACTAAGAACTGCGTTTTTGGGAACCCTAAACTGCTGGGGACGCTAGTATAGATCTGATCGGATCAGATATTGATCCGATCAGATACTATACCACTAAGGGAGGCGTACGGTGCATGTGTGGGTGTTAGCGGTACTGCCGCTAATCTGACGCTGCCTGGGGCTGGCGCTTGCCAGTTCACCAAATTGCTACCAAAAAAACTGTTAGCGATCGCAGGGATCAGGCCTGACTCTGCGAACGCTGCAGTTATGCGTTTAGTGTTTTGTAAGTGTCAGTGATCGATCGATACTGCACTTGGGTGGGCTGGGCTGGGACAGGTGGAGGGGAAAAACGCAGGTGCTAGCAGGTATCTGGGCTGATCCCGCTAACACTGCGTTTTTGGGAACCCTAAACTGCTGGGGACGCTAGTATAGATCTGATCGGATCAGATATTGATGCGTTCAGATACTATACCACTAAGGGAGGTGTACGGTGCGTGTACGGTGCGTGTGTGGGTGTTCGCGGTACTGGCGCTAATCTGACGCTGCCTGGGGCGACGCATATCACCGCCGGGCGATTAGGGGGCTAAACCTTTATTCGGTAATAAACGGCGGGTGCCCTGACACTATAAAAAATAAACGAACTAACCAGCGTCACCCGTAACAGTTATACGGTGATCAGTGGTGAAAGGGTTAACTAGGGGGCAATCAAGGGGTTAAAACATTTATTAGATAGTATATGGGGTCCCTGTCGCTATAAAACGCTGACAGCGAACCTAAATATTTACGTTCCTAACTAGCGTCACCAGCGACACTAATACAGCGATCAGAAAAATGATCGCTTAGCGACACTGGTGACAGGGGGTGATCAAGGGGTTAAAACTTTATTAGGGGGGTTAGGGGGGTACCCTAGACCTACAGGGGGCTAATACTCACTGTCCTACCACTGCTAACTGTCACAAACTGACACTATGCAGTAATCAGGAAAAAAAAAAAAAAAAACCTGCTTGGTGTCAGTTTGTGACTGGGGGGGGTGATTGGGGGGGGATCGGGATGTTTAGTGTGCCTGGCATGTTCTACTGTGTTGTGTGTGAGTGTTGGTGCACTTACATGTCGTCTCTCCTCGGCGCTGGAACGGAAACTGCCGAGCCGAGGAGAGATGACATCACATCCTCTGCCTCTGTGTACTATACAGAGGCAGGGGATGTTTCTCATTGGCTGGGAGCGATCGCGAGGGGGGGGCCACGATCGGATGGTCTCCCCCTCGTCTCTCATCGCTCCCAACCAAAAGCCGACCGCCGGTGGCACTGGGGGGGTCCGATCGGACCCCCCGCCCGCGGGAAGGCAATCACGTACCAGGTACGTGATTTTGCCTGCCCGTGCCGCTCTGATCACGTATATAGGCGTGAGGCGGTCGGCAAGTGGTTAAAGCTTCAAAAAAGCACCACCAAAGCATCAACGAAGCATTACTGAAACTTAAATGAACCACCACTAAAGCTTCGCAGAAGCATCAAAAACCCATCAAAAAAGCATGTTGAAGCAGTAGGAGCTTTAATGTGTGTTGAAGTCAAAGCAAGTGTAAATGAACCCTTATACTTTTACTACAAATAGTTTCCTCTAACATAAATAAAGGTATGCAGTGTCATCTAACATTTAAATATCAGGGGGCATACATGTGCCAAACTAATTTTTGCCGATCCCATCTTTTGTTACATTAATTCAGCAACAGGTGCAAAATAGAGCAACAATGTACACAAGGGGCGTCTGTGGGAATTGACATATCAACATTTTGTTGGTAGAGATGCATGTGCCATTAGGTCCTTCTGGAAAGATTGGCCAAAGTGCTGGTCCTCACACAAGCACAACATATACAAAACATTATATTGCCAAGCCAGACAGCCTACTTGGTTGATAAAAAACAAAACTATAATATACAATAGTTGAAAATAATAAACTTTGTTAATTGCCTAATAAAGCATTGCAGAATGAGACAGTTCTTTATCGTCTTACTACTGTGTTTTATCAACAAGTAACAAGAAAGAGAGAAAAAGTCTTGCAAGGTGGACTAGCTAGCTGTGCTAGGAGAATTACCAGCTTTAGGTACAGACAGCCCGTTGGCTGCCCTTTCACTGACACATCATTCAGGCCAGTATAAACGCTGAATGGAAAAGTGTAGACTTAACAAAATTCTCAGAGCTTACATAGAGGTATTTTCTTGTGATGATGAAGTGAAGCAATTCTTGTCTCTATATGTCCTAACCTGGCTTTTTAAAAAAATACATATTTATCTTGTGAAATAAATAGGGCAACTCCAGCTCTGTATGTAGAATTTGACCTAAAACAATATTTTATTTAAAAACGATGAAACGCTGTACTTTGCCTATACTGAACAAAGTAACTTATGATATATGCTTTTTAAAGGACATAACAGGCAGGATGTATTTAATTTAGTGCTCCCCCACCATCCTGATTCACTAGCAGAGTTTTGATCTACTGAATCTAAAATCCTGCACAAGGCTCAGCAACCTCCTCTCTATTACATTTTGATATCATTTTGGTGACTAGATTGCATTTTAGCGAGGCTGGGCTACACCATATTTGGAAATATGTGATATTTCTTGGTGCTTTGGAAGCAGATTTTGGCAGTGGAGGAGCGGAGTAAAGATAACACAGCCTGCCCATAGTGCTCCTATGAAGTGCACGTGTCCCATTGCTTAGCATTAGCAAAGTACAAGTTTATTCAAGCTCCTTGGAAGTGTCTAAGAGCATATTGTTGTACATTGTTACGTGCAGACAAATTATTTTTTCATTTCAGTTTCTATCTGTCTGCCTGTGATTTCACAACCCATGAACTTTTCAGACTGTTTACTCTTCTAAAGATTGATCCTTTCCCAACCCACAGATTTCTGTTATTAGAAAATTCAAATCGTTTCCAGGCCTGCTGAAAGCTATAATCTTAGCACTGTGCTCTGGGCCTTCTCCAAGGCCTTCTTCTACTTGGTCCTGTCTGTTATAGATCCCCAAAGTAGTCTTCCAGGATAATCTATGTTAATTTTAATTAAACAGTATAAAGGACAACATCATGGGACACGTTATCTATAACAGATAAATTACATTTTACTTTACTAAAGTGAAGACAGTAAAAGAGACATTTTTATTACCATGCACTTTGAACATGGACAAAAAACAAGTGTGTCCTTCATAAACATGTGTTATCAAAAGCAGAAATCAATGTCAACAATAATTATCAACTTACATATAAATATCCCACTAAATGATAAATCATAGCTGTTTTCTGTAATTACGACAAGAAGGGTGAAAAACTTTAATATTTGCAATCTAAATGAGTCTAGTTGGATTAAACTGTCTATGCTTATTTAACAAAGCAGAGAAAAGTTTAATTGGTAGTTAGGAGTTGGTGGACATTGATGGCAATAAGTCTAAAAACTACTTGAGAGCAGTCCCTGTCCTACACTTCTTGCACTTTGAATACATTGAGTACTACTCATCAAGCACTTGTTATATAACCTGATTGTACAAATACATTTAGTTGACACAAATGATAGTGGTATTATTATGAAACTGGACATCATGTTGTGCTTACTTGTATTCACCCCCAACCCTATTTCACCTATTATGTGTATCATTCGGACAGAAAACCACTTACCATATTGGCACCATTTCATGCTGGATGCATGAGTGTTTTGGGGCATCATGGTACAACTGGGACATATGTTTAAAAAGCTGTCATAGTGAAAATGTACAAATCCTCACCAATAACATACACAGAAAAAAAACAGCCTTTAGACACTGGGAGATTAATACTTTAATTACACACTTTTTACATTATGAAAATATGCCATACATAGTGTAAAAATAAATCTGAAGATCAGCTTATCACCATGAACAATAAATGAAAATTAAAGTACAAACCCAGGTCATGTCCAATGTATAGTGAGCAATAAAACATGAAATCCATGTCTTGTTAAGACAAAGAAATACATATGTAAAAAGATAAAACTGCATGACTGACAACAGTTGACAGTCATGTGCAAAGGCAAACATGGATGTTTTTGTGCTCAGAGACAAGAAAAATACTTCCAGTGATAAGACACGCATGATCTTATTCAGAAAGTCAGTAAAGTTGTACTGATCTATTTATTCCAGCATACAGATCAACTGCAGCTGTAAACAAGATTTATATATTTAAGGTTAACTGGTGAGATTTAATTTGTTACCCAAGAGTAGCTGTTTAATAGTCTCTGGTACCATCTGTCTAATTAAAAAAACAAGTCACCATAATAAGTAATGAATAAGTTCACCTTGTCCTGGACTGGCTTCATTACAGTGAATTTATGGCCATGGGTTACTGCACATAAAAATCAGTGCTTTTAAAATATAACTATAGGGAAAACATTTTTTTTTATAGAGGGATTAGAACTCCTGTCAAGATTTTATTGCTGTCTGTGCCCCCCATTAGGGAGATTTGCCATCTCTCTATTTATACTATTTACCATTATCATTGAGAGTAAATGTGAAGAAAATACCAAACTTTAGGTTGTCTCCAGAACAAGAATAAAGAGGAAATCTTTCAATGGGACCACCCGTTGTGGTGACCCTGGTGAGAAGCACGGAATATCCTCACTTTGGAATGATTTTCTCTCACTTCCTGTTTTGGCTATGGGCCAGAGAGTGAAGGGAAATTTCCCCAATGGGACACAGATGGCAAAAGGGGTTATAACCCTTTTTTACTCATCCAAATATAAAAAAAAGTTTTGCTTTTAGTTGTACTTTAGGCTATACATATCTAATTGCACATCTAACTAACAGAAAAATTGGTTGTATAAAAAAAGATTGTTCATGTTACAGAAAACCTACTTTTTACTGTGCATGAATTCCAAAGTATAAAAGGCAAATACAAAATATAGTCTGTTATCCTGTATGCATGGGATGAAAGCCCATGGCCTAAAGCCCCGTGTTTTCAATGGTGCATGCCACATACTACATTTTGTTTTTTCTTTTGTATTGGACAATGTATGATCATTTAAATTCACTCAAATCATGCCCAACATGGAAATTTGCATGGGCACACAGTTTATTCCACACAACTGTAGAACTACCATTTAAAAACTATAATGGATTCACTAGGGTATTGGAAATCAAAGCAACCCAATTAGAAAAAAATACTTTCATTTAATAGCCCTCAATAGAAAAATAGCTTGATAACATTCACTATAAAAATAACATATGGCTGATGCTGAGGGTTACAGCTACTTGGTCTGCATTACACATATCAGAATAAGAACTTTGTTCTAGAGCTAACATGATCACATGTGCCTCAAACTTTACTGTCTCTTCTGAATATGGTCATTGCTGATCACAACATCCACCTTATATATCATCAATAGCAGCCTAATGCCTAAAGAACCCTTCATTTAACAAGGGTCCTTTGCATTCTGCAATTCAAATTATCAATCTACAACAGTGTTTAAAAAAGTAAATACAAAATGAGCAAAAAATATGTATATCTTAACAGAAAAGAAAGAAATATACATACATCTTTCAAAAATGACAAAATATATACTACATTGTATTCACTTATGTATATGTTTTTGAAATAACTGCTATCTGGACTCATGACAAATTCCTTTAAAACCATTCATGAAATAAATTTAACATAGACAACTGTAGAGTGGGGTTTGTGGTGGTAAACAATTATTTAAAGTACTCTCTTCACTAGTGGCTGCAAAACAAGCTAACGTTTCAACCAGATAATAGGCACCAACAGGTGCCCATGTGTGGGGCTCCTTTTTCAGTGTTCATGCAGGATGCCCAAGGACCACCTATTACTAGGTAGCTTGCAGTACCCAGCTTCCACTTTACAAATATCTGAGGAATGTTCCCACTACATCCCAAAATTTGCACTAGGTAATGCCTAGTATCTGCTATGTAAGCACTAGTGACAGGTCAGTTTTAAACATTAAGGAACAAAAAATATATCAATAGATATGTAGCAGTTTGTGATAGTTTTGTTTATTAGCATTACATCTGAGCACTAGCATAGGCTCCATCTCCCACCCAAATTCCGCAACCATCAAATTTATTTTAAACTGTCCATACACATATACTAAGTCTGGCTAACTTGAAGATCAGGTCATCAGTATTGACTCTGGTCTACATTTTGGCAGTAAAATATGTTAAAGATTTGGCATACACAGTTCCGTACTCCAGTAGGTGTAAAGAATCTAGTAGAAGTAGCTATATGATTACTTTATATACAAGCAGATACAGAAATTGTGAAGTGAGATTTTCCATCCAACCTTTTATACATACAGGTGAGTATCAGTTGGCTGTGGCCTCTCAATTATGTATACAAATTATTAGCTAGGACCATACTAGACCTAATTGAACTTATAATTGTTCCATAATTAAAGTGCCATACAAACAGTAATAAGTTCATATGAGGATTTTGGTAGTTAATTTTAATAAACAAAGAGCTGTGAAATATTAGGGCTCTTCTGACAGAAGGATTGTCCTCTATATTATAATGTTGTTGCTAAGTTTCTATTGGGCCAACCACATTTTTGGCAGGACAGGACAGGTTATCATCTACTATACTTAGACAACAAGATATTCTACACTTTTTTTTATTAGTATATGATGTTCATATGAATTGTATCTCCTCATAGTTTTGAAAAAGTAAATTTTAAAATTTAGTGTCATCTCCTAGTTCGGACAAATATCCCTTAATTATAATATGTGTCATTGTAGGTTTGAGGCTTTAAAATACTATTGACCAGTAGAGTCTATTTATAAATGTTTTTCATACAAGATTCACACATCTTTTACCCAAGGGTCACACATTTTTCTACCTGGATCTAATTGGAAACATGTGAATCCTGGGTGAAAGTTGTGTGAAAAAATAAAAATAGACCCCTTAATATATGTATCTCTAGGTAAAGTATCATGCATCATGGCTTATATAGTTAATTGAAGCAACAGCATTACTGGAGAACACAACTAGAATTTTTGTTAATATATTTCATAAATTGTAGATGGACATAAAATAGTTGAAGCAAATAAAAGATAATAACAATGGACTATCTGTTGATAACGGTAGCTTATCATGAAAAGTCAATCTCTCTTTGCAAAGAGGGATTCCAGTGTTTAGTGTAGTTAGTGCACAATCCCTTAGGGGACATATCTTTGTGGGGCATGTGTAAAAAATAATGTTCATGTCTTTTGTTGGTGCAACAGTTTGCAATTGTTTCATGTGCATGTCACAGCAAGACAAAATATTCTGGAAAAATGAAGGGGGGCTTGTGCAACAATGTATAACATGCTTACTGGTTCGGGGAAAAAGTGAAAGCCCTTGTATGTCATAGCATGCATTGATGCTGACATGAGTCAAGTAAAGTCAAGGAGATATATTTTAGCATGAGTTTGTCAAAATCCGCACTCTTGAGTTAAAAAAGAACTGAGTTACTAAGCCTGTTCTTTTCTCACACAAACGCTGATGTGTCTGGGCTTAGAAACAACAGCTTTGATACTGTCTGACCATTTATTATGTATCCTAGAGGGGAGGTTATTGTGCAAGGCCAGTGCTCTTTCTAGATCTCATATGATCTGGATCTGCTTGTTCTGGTTGCTTGAAGTAGTCAAAACAGAAACAATTCTTGTGTTATATATCTCCTATCTTATAGTACAAGAGAAGCTTAATTTAAACCTAAACAAAAGCCATGCCATTCTAGCAAACATGTACATCCAGTAATAGATAACAAGCAATATAACTAACATACGTATTCTATTTTATGAGAAAATAAGATAATTGTCTTACCTATAAAATTATTTTCTCGGGGGAACATTATAGGACAAAATAGATTATGTGGCTGCCTTTAGTTGATAGGACACTTGCAAACAAGAGCTGTATAAACAACCCAGTATAACCCCACCTACTCCCATGCATGCCTCAAGCAATAATACGAGTGGATCAAAGGAAACAGAGGGAAGGGACCCATACCCTCTAATGTACTCCAAGAATACATTTTTACAGGTAGGAAAAAAATCCTATTCTCATAATTGTACATTACACAGGATGGTATTCTGGAATCAACTGAAAAGCGCATATCACATCCAAACAAGGGAGAGTAATCTCCTTAGGATAAATCATCGCAGGATATATTGATAAGACTAAGATTGGTTAAGGTGGAAGGAAGAAACCACCTTAGGAAGAAAAGAGGCCCTTGGTTTCAAAACAACCTTGTCCTTGTGTAACACAAGAAAGGGTTCTTTACAGGTCAAGTCCCTCAACGTAGAAACTCATTTTGCACAAGTGAAGGTGACAAGGAAGACAACCTTGAGAGTAAGGGCATATTAAGGAATATCCCCAAAAGACTCAAAGGTCAATCTCTAGAGAACAAATAGGACTGAGTTGAGAGCTTATGGAGTCACTGGGGGATGTAGAGTGGGAACAATGTTACCGACACCCTGTATGAGGGCCTTTTCTGAGTGAGAGGCAGACAACCCTTGAAAAAGAACCTCAAAAGAGTTTTGACCCTTGGTGGTACTCAAGGCCATAAACTAATCCATACCACACTGGAGCAATTGGATTAAGTCCATGGAGTAGTTCCTGGGATGGAATTTTCTTGCCTTGCACCAAGCAAAGTACACCTTCTAAGTGCAATGGTAGACCTTGTGAGAAGTCAATGTCATAGCCCTTAAGAGCGTAGGAATTACCAAATCTGATAGGTATCTGTCTCTCAGGACCTGGGCTTCAACAGCCAAGCCATTAAAGCCAGTGTTCGAGTAGATGGATGGTAATCTGGCCACTGGAACAGAAGATCAGAAGGATTTGGGAGGCCCACAAAGAGTCTGCCAGGAGTCTGGTGAGGTACAGCACTACACCCTCCTGAACCAAATTGGTGCAATGAAGATTATTGGAATGCCATCCATCTCAATCCTTCAGAGTGAGTGAGGAAAGAGTTTTATGGGGGTTAGGTAAAGATCCAGTCTAACACAACCCACCAGTGTGTCATCAGAGCATCCACTACACAGGCTGCAGGATGTCTGGTCCTAGTGGCAAATCCATTCAATTTGGTGTTGAACCGGAAAGCTAGGTCATCTCCAATGTGCTCCATCTGCAACAGGGAGCTTGAAACACCTCCAGGTGAAGCGAACATTCTCTGGGATCCAAATACTGACTGAGAAGGCTAACCTGGAATGTGCACTGTGGTCAGGGCTAAAGCATGAAGTTCTGTCCAAGTCAGAGCCAGGTCCACTTCTCTTTGACCTGTGTAGCTTCTGGTGCCTCCCTAATGATTGATGTAAGCCACTCCCAAATCCACTGTATGACTAAAACCTGGTCGGGTGACCTTGCAGCTGTGAGGTCCATTGTTGAAATCACAACCAAATTGATCTGAGTGTCAGAATACTGATCAGGAGCTGAGCTTTCTCCAATGACCAAGCCCTGTGTGCTGAGAGGGTATGCATGACTCCTCCCCAGCCTGAAAGGCTGGTGTCTGTTGTGAGCACCTTCATGCTCATTGGAGAAAAGGATTTCCCAGATTCTACCATGGAAATGGAAGTCCACCACAACAGGGCAAGCCTGGTCTTGTTCGTCAGGCTTATGGGATGATTCAGAGACCGCCAAATATTGGGTTGCAATAGTCTGCATCTATGGGACAGCCTGGAAGGAGGCCACCATTAGGCCCAAAACTCACATGAAAAAGCAAATTGTCGGGCAGCTCCTGAGTTGGGTCCAGCACTGATTATGGAGATTTACGTTTCATCTGAATCTCTACAGCATCTGCACTGTGTGAGTAGGACATCTGCTGACAGTTCAGAGCTGACTGTTCCTTTTGCAGAAGATCATCCAGCTATCCCACAATGGTATAATCCGAGAGTGACACAGAGCAAGAACAGGGGCTAGTACCTTGGAGAAGAACTAAGGTGCAGTGGACAGTCTAAAGGGGAGGGTAACAAATTGTGTGTGCCCACAGTAAATGCAGGTAGTGTTGAGGTGCCAGAAAGATGGGGAATATACAAGTCAGAATCCCTAATGTGCACAAAGACCAGAAGATCTCCTAGGTGAAGCAATGACTGGCCATTGGATTCCATACATAGTTTTTGAACTCTAAGGAACCTGCTGAAAATCTTTAGATCCAGTATGGGGTGAATGCCTACTTTTGCCTTGGGGATAGATAAAGGTTTGATTAGAAACCCTGGAACCCTTTCATTATTCAGGACAATATTTATAACCCCTTGAGAGAGTAACTGCTTAAGCAGCGTAAAGGTTCACCACCTTTGTGGAGATGTTGGCAAGCTTGACAGCTTGAAGCGGGGTGGGGACAGTGGCTGAAATTCTGGTTTGTTGTCCCTGGAAACATTGTTATAGACCCAAGCATCTCAAGTATCTTAGGACCATGACAAGTAGAGGCATCCTTATTAAAGAGTAGAACTTTTGGGTACTTTTGGCGGGTATGGGGGTACAGGGTATAGGCCTTACAGCAGAAATAAGTTCACTGCTTGGCCTTTGACCCCGAGACTGAGAGAGAAATGAAAGGAACTCTTTCAATCTTAGGAGCAGAAGGTTTATGTGCTGGAGATTTTGCCTTCTTTTTCAGGGGTAAAAAGGTACTCTTCCACTCCAGAATTTCTTGATATAGGTTTCAAAGGATTCACCAAAAAGGTGTTCCTCTTCAAAGGGCCCCCAATGCTTCTTGCACTAAAGCTCAGCAGATCAATTTTTGAGCCAAAGGATCCTCCTCATCTGTACCAAAAAGAGACCAATCCTGGATACCTGTTGAAGTGTATGAACTAGCCCATAGCACAGGGCCTTGGGCAAGAGCTGTAGTTGTTGGAGGACAGAAGAATCCATTAATATGAACCCAGGGTCCTTAGCCATGGCTTAGACCCGACAGCTAAGATCTAGAAGACAAACAGAGTCAAAATGGCATGTTGCATATCAAGGCTGAACAGGGAGAACAAGACCTTAAAAAGGGCTTCTAACTTAATAAACACAGGATCCTGAAAGACTGGAGCATCCTCAACAGGGACTGTTAAGGTTTTGTTAAGATAGGAAATAGCTGGGTCTATGATCAGGACAGTCCATTTCTTCAGGAATCCCTTTTCAATAGCATATTGCTGATGCTTGGTATTGCTTGAATTGGCAAACATTGATGAGGCAAGTAATTGCATACTGCAGACTATAAAAGTGAATGTACAGTGAAGGTTTTAGCAGGCCAAATTGTTTTTATGGGACGTAGGCCGGTGACATTTGAAATGGCTGCTGAAGGTTGTTCTAGGTCAAGGGACATGCAAACTACGTCAGTAAGGACAGAAATGGGCTCCTTAAATTTGAAAGATATATCAGCTGACTGAACTTCCTCGCGTACCAAGTCCTCTGAATAGGACAAGGTAGCATCCTCATCCTTAACCCCAGGAGCAGCTTGAGGAAGATCAGTAAGGAGGCTGTACAGGCACAGTGGAGCCCTCGTGCTGACAGCCTGGCAACACAAAAATGGTATATTTAAAAAATGGACCAGACTTCCCCCGCCACTAGCTGCTATTGATTGCGGAGTGCAGCACATCCAGGTTCTCAATTATGGCACAGTCCTCACTTACAGCAGTTCTCCCAGTCAGCCATTAAGGAAGCTAGGCACAAAGCCCCATCTAGTGATCTTTACCCTCATAGTATTCATAGTCCCTACATGACCCTGGACCTGTATAGCACCCTGTGGCTAACTCAACTCAGCCCCGCATCTTCTTCCTGATGGGGTTTATGTACGATCCCCAGGGCAGAGCCCAGGAGTAACCAACCCCAAAGCTGCTAAATTTAGCCTCAGCAACTCTGCAGTGGTTAAAGAAAACTTGCTATTAGAAACAATCTTGAGAAAAGAACAAAACAAAGAAAGTGGTTTACTTCTCACAAAGCAGAGGGAAGACATGCGTTCTCTTAAGGACACTAGCAAAAAAAACAGAGACATTATGGGGAAATAGGGTTATACTGGTCTGTCCTTACAGCTCTTGTTTGCCAGTGTCCAATCTGCTGAAGGCAGCTGCATACCCCATTGATTCCAGAATACCATCCTATGTCCTGTAACGTATGATGAAGAAATATAGATCTCTTTGGGTTAGTTTTTAAACTGTGTATCATAATTATAGATACTGAATACATCACATAATACTCAATATATAATGAAAAATAGGGATGGGATTTTTAAGATATCCTCAGCATGCTAGGATGCTGAGGATAGAGACAGAGTTACAGGTTTGCAGTTCATGCTCTGATTGTAAGCCTAATTCGTCATATCTGTAGCACAATAGGTAGAAATTATAAACTTTTACATGGCCTAATGAATAATAAAGATTATGGTCATATGGACTTCACAGGGTTTACTCTAAGCCTGCATCTTATGTACTATTCATAATATGCAGGCTTGGGTGTAGAAACTGTGGTATTCTCTGAAAATACTGCTTAAACATGTTGTGATTGGAGGAGAGGTTCGTCACATGAAATGCTGGTCATATAACCAGCATTTCTTCCTCCTGACTTTTTTTCATTCATTGAAAAGATTGAGGCTTCACTTGCTTCGAAGAGCAGTGCAAATTTTCTAATGACGAAGAGGACTGCTTGTAAAAAATAATTGGCCTTACACTTGTCAACCTGCTATTAGCCTTAACTAACCTGTACCACAAATAAATGCTAAATATTATTATATTCTTACAAAAAGTAAATAGTAGCATTAAAATAAGGATAAAAGAAGAAAAAAAGCATGTCTTGAATGTGTTTGATTTTACCCTTTACAAATCAGACCTCTATTAACAAAGTGGTAGCTAGAAAATGGTGTCTAGTCCCCATGTAGTGACTAAACTCATCACAAATAAAATGCATACAGGCAATAAAAAGCTAAAATGTGTCAAAATACAGGAAGAATAAATATGGAAAACGTGTTCTGAATGCAATTGCCAATGAATGCAATTAGTGCAATCACTGAACAAAATGTAACAGCTATTTAGATTTTCTGTCATATAAAGCTTACCATATGACAGAAATACAATTTTTACTTACACAAATGAATTCAGTTAAGGAATGCAAAAGTGTGATGTATGTTGTGTGTGGGAATGAGGTAGGGAACTTATTAAAGAAGATCTCTAGGCAAAACTTTTTTTTTTGCGAGTTAGCATTAGGAAAGTGTACCCTTTTATTGCTGCCTGATTCCCCATTGGGAAGATTCATTCCTCTATTTGTACAGGTGACCGCTGTCACCCTGTAGAAAAGAAATTTAATATTTGAGTTGCAAGGGGAAATCTTCAAATGGGGACATCTGATTCAAGGACAGCTGGCTGAGGAGAATTCCACTCACTTAGAGAGTTTTCCTCCAATTACCTGTTGCATCTCTGGGAGAGGAAGTGAAAGAAAATTTCCCAAAGTTTAATCCAACTCTGTTCTATTCAAAACAAAAAGGAAAAAAACCCCATACATTTACCTACATGTATTAAAATTTTTGTATGCTCTTATTTCGTAGGCATCAGCATTCAATGGGAGCAATGTACACATGAGATAATGTTGTCCTTAGATGTGGGTCATCATACAAACAAAAGGTTAAAAAAAATAATAATAATAAAGGCCCCAACTGTTAGATATTAATAATGTTATAGCTGAACTGTAGGCCAGACAGAGTGGGGAATGGTTTAATTGCTGCCTCTGACCCCATTGGGAAGATTCCCCCCCTTTTTCTGATATGGTGACACAACAGGAAATCCCCCCAGTGCAAAGGCAGCAGTAATTACCTAATACGGTAGAGGTTTCTCTCTTTGCCACTCTAGTATAAAAAGCATTTCCATTCTCTTTTAGGGACCCAGCAAAGAAAACACGAGAGGGGTTTTAATCCTTCTCCACTCTTTCCACAATGAAAAAAGTTTTGGTTGAAACTGTTATGTTCCAAGGCATGGACAACAACAAAGTAGGGAGAAAGTTGGTTGTATAGGTAAATATGGAACCAAACATAAAATGTATAAGAGTATGCCATTTCCGACTAGAATTTAAAGCATTCGTTTAAGAAAACGCAATGTAACTAACCTAATTTTTAAACTTCTAAAACTGCTGTGGGATGAAAGAGAATGGAATTACTTTTCATAGCATACAGCAATGAGTTGAACTGTGTTTTTAATAGACTCTTAGAGAAAGCATTCACATATGATACATGAATTGCTTCCACCAAAAATGGCTAGCACCATTTAACAATTAAAACACAAAGTACAGCCTGTAACTACATGATGGAATTAACCAAAAGCAAAGCATTCATTTCTGATGCATAAAAATCAAAGGAGGAAAATATCAATTCCTGTTTTAGGATGAATGTATATTTTAGTGGAAATCTTGTATTTTCTGAAAATGTCACTTGTCAATGTAAGGGGAAACTGCCTATTAACTTTTGTCAAAACTAAAGAAAGAGATATATCAATAAAATATTATTATTAGGTAATACAGCATATAATGAGGGTCAGCTGTGTTTTGTTTCCATTGTACCTGAAAACCATAATCATCTACTGATACCTCAATACTTGAATAAAAAGTAAAATTCACTTCGCCCTTTCTAAACATTATTTCACAGACTTACACATGTGTGAAAACACAAGGAAATACTATAGATTTATTTGAGCATGCTTTAGCATAAAGCAAGTCAACCATTAGGGTAAGCCTCTGCAGGATATATTTTGTTAAAAAAAATGTTTCTTCATAAATCTGTTCTTCTGACTTAATACCTGAGAGAGCTACCCCACGTTGTCTCATTTTAGGCAAACCTCTTACAAAGATGGTGGGGGATCACTGGTTCATTGCATGATAACCGTAAAAAATACATTTAAGTACATATAGTGAAGGGGATCTGTGTAGTTGCTCTGAATACATTTGTAAAAACCATTAGTTATAAGAAAGATATCCTCAAAAAGTATGATTACCATGCAAAAATGGACAATATTGTGCTTTTAAAGACAGCATCATACAAGCGATTTGTAGACACAGTGAAACACAACCTGACTATAAAATATTACCTACCCACATCTACATATCTGTATGCAATGTGCCCCCCAATTAAAAGAAAGAGCTTTGAAATACTGTCTTAAGTGAACACAATGGTGTTTTTTTTTTTAGTTTTTTTCCTTTTAAAGTAGAATAAAACCAAAAATAAACATTTCTTCTGTACCAATAATAATAAGACATAGACTAATAATATATTACATCTATAAATGTATAAGCAGCTATATTCTTACCACCATCTGGGTTTGGAATATGCAAATAAAGTCAGTCACACAATGATGATATGACTGTTATGCACTAACATCTAATCTCTTCAATACATCAATGCTTTTATCAAGGCTTTGTGAATAAAGGTACAACAGCAAAAAATAAGGCATGATGATTGATTATCAGCATGTTAGGCAGAAGCACAGAGCAAAACCCTTTGGCGACCACAACATTTACTGTGGCTAACCATAGACTGCACATTACAAATTTCTTCATAAAAATAATGAGAACGTGAATGCATTATATCAATATTAGCAAGATCCTGCCACACAGGATCATACATTTTACTCCCATCAGAGAATTAAAGGATCTCTGGGATGGAGGATCTCCATTGCTGCTTAGTTTATAAAAAAAACGCATGAGCCAGGATTGGTCTGTGAATGAAAACTAGGTATTTCCATTTTTGGTTAACCTTGTCCATAGCCATATTTCTTATGCACCACAGGATGCAGCCTCTCAGACAACTCAACTCCAAACTTTGTGGCATCCATGGAACATATTTGATAACTGTGATATGCCCATCTTGTACTTCCTGAAGGGCTGTGGTTAGCATGGAATGAAAAGATGCTGAAGACAATCAGGACCTTTGAGCCTCAGTAGTAGATCTGGGCTTGTCAAGTAGGAGATGATACATTGCTGGATGGATCTCCAAAACAGAATAGCATTGCTCTTATATATCAACCACCTTATCTCTTCCTTGCTACGAGCCATGGCGTTACTCCCTTCAATTGAATGAAAGTGACTTGTTACGGGATTTGGGTAAGTAGTCACAAAGATCAATCGCCTAGCATATAAAGTTCAACCACTCAGCAAACTCCGGAAACGTCATGCATGTCATTAGTCTGTACAAACATTGAGACAACACAAATCACTTGTGCT
Source organism: Lithobates clamitans (assembly GCA_037952925.1). Classification (NCBI taxonomy): domain Eukaryota; kingdom Metazoa; phylum Chordata; class Amphibia; order Anura; family Ranidae; genus Lithobates; species Lithobates clamitans. The sequence continues at coordinate 16,736,639 of JBBGZY010000655.1, forward strand.
ATTTGGCATGGAGGTTGAGTTGGAAATGAATTGCAAGAAGAGTTATTTGTCAGTATATGGAGATATGTCTTCAACAAATGGTCTTTCGTGACATTACAAGCCAAGCGTATAGATGTTTATAAGCTAAGCACTAATAAAAAAGTGTCATATAAACTTATGGTCAAGTAACTCCACAGATCCGGAGATTCCATCAGCAGTGTTCACTACTGCCAAATAGCTTGTGCAAGAAGACAAAATATGGACATGTAGAAGCAGGTATATGTAAACGTATGAAGTCATTATTTTAAATGTTTATCTATAAATACACAGTTTTAATTATTTACAACTTCATGCTTGCGTGGTTAGACTTGTCACTGCAAAAAGAAACAGGAAAACAGTTATAAGTGGTAAAGCAATGCAGGCAAAATCAAACAGTGCAGTAAGTTTTACCGAAAAGTGCTTAAATCCTCCAAGGTCTATGGCAGTAATTATGACAGCATGCAATCAAAAAACATTTAGCTATGGGATTTCCACGTCAGAAATAAATCCCACCCAGAGGCAATCTTAGGCATCCAGGGGGTGTGTAGGAGTAGATGGGCTGGTTCCACCGTTTACTGAAGTAGGGAGCCATTTAAACAGAATTTAAGTGAAATGATTAAAGTCCTTGACTGGGCACTTAATAGACCAAGGTGCACAGCTGCTGTGCATAGCCATCATTCCTTTTGTTTAGTTAATAAGCTATATTATAGATTTACCAGTACAATGTGTATAGACGTTGTTTTTCTGGGTTACTCAAGACTCCTTCATTAAGGCAACAACATGCCAACAAGGTCAAACATTTAAAATAATCCCCTTCCTCCCACATTCCCAATCACTAAATTCAGTTACATACACTATATTGTCAAAAGTATTGGGACGCCTGCCTTTACACGCACATGAACTTTAATGGTATCCCAGTCTTAGTCTGTAGGGTTCAATATTGCGTTGGCCTACCCTTTGCAGCATACCAGCTTCAACTCCTCTGGGAAGGCTGTCCACAAGGTTTAGAAGTGTGTCTATGGGAATGTTTGACCATTCTTCCAGAAGCGCATTTGTGAGGTCAGGCACTGGGGTGTTTCGAAGCAGGACATATAGAAGGAAGGACAATGTCTTGGTTAAGGTGGAACGAGGGAAAACACCTTAGGGAGAAAGGAGGCTTTTGACCTCAGGACAACCTTTTTCTTGTGTAATACTAGAAAAGGCTCTTTACAGGATAAGGCTGCTAACTCTGAGATTCTCTGTGTAAACCAAATGAGCAGTGAGAAAGGCTACCTTATGAGTAAGGTAATATCCCTAATAGGTTTGTAGGGCAGCCTCTGGAGGGCCAAAAGAACTAGGTTCAGGCCCCACAGGGGAATGAACAGGGGGAGATATGTGCACAACACCCTCCACAAAGGCCTTAAAGTGGATGTAAACCCACTGTTATCATTTCTAATTTAATAACATAGGGCATATCTAGAAGAATATACATGCCTCCTGCATGTATCCTTACCTGTCATAATTCATCCCTTAAGCTTAGTGGAGCCCCGCAATATTCCCAAATCTGTGTTCGGATCTGCTGTCTGGCGCTCGGTGGGCGGAGTCATGACATCAGAGGACTCCTCCGCCCATCACTACACTCCCCTGGCCAGCCAGCGTTGCGAGGATGAGCCTCACGCCAGGGGAGACTAAAGTGCATGCACAGGAGTGGCAGAGCGCGTTCTGTGAAGAATCAGAGCGTGCTCATGGCCTCATGTCACTCCTTCATGTGCACATACTCTGCAGTCTACATAGGATGAAAGGAGGGGGATGAGAATTACACATAGTGCCTCTCTAAGGCTCGTGCATGAGATATGTAAATCACCTGTCACTCACAGCACTGGGAAGAACTGACTGGTATTTCTCAGTCTGTCAGTTTTTATCTCACTAATAAAAGATAGGAGGATTGCTCAGAGCTGGATTAACTCTTTGTGGCAAGACTGGGCACAGATGACATGAAATCCTATACTTTACAAATTACAAGCCTTAATTTAATAAAAATAATTAAGCCAGCTTCACCAACCACTTATGAAAATTGAGAACCCAACTGAATCTTTGCAGAATCTGCCCTGTCTGCTGGAAATCGTCTGACAGGGATAGGGAGGACTGATATTTTAGCCTTAGATTGTCACAATACCCTACAATGTGTATCTCCTTAAAATAGAGCTGAGCTAGGACTAGGGCAAGCACTTTGATGAAAACCTTAGGGGCCATGGACAGGCTAAAGGAAAGAGTGGGAAAATTGGTAATACTGAGCACCCAGCAAAATGTATATAGTGTTGATGAAAAAGAAGGATGTGAATGAATATGCAAGTAAGCATCTTGGAGGCCTCCACTGAAGTCAGAAAATCCTTTGGAAGGAGGGAGTTATTAACCAACCAGGTTGATTCCATGTGGAACTTTTGTTTTCAGATCCAGAATGAATCAAACTCCTCTATTTCGCTTGGAAACTATGAATAGAAATTCTCCTCGCTCGAGATCTTGACAATGACCCCCTGCATGATGAACTGCTAAACAGCAGCAAGAAGATCCACTAGTGTTTGTGGAAAGAGAAGAGCACAAAGTGGGGAGAAGGCAGAATCCTAAACTCCAGTTTGTAATCTCTGAAAATGACCCTCTGGCCCCAAACATTGGAGATTTCTGGGAACCAGAATGCCTAAACAAGTGGGGACACCCCATAACAAGAAGAAGTCTTGGTGCCAGATCTAGCTGGCTTAAAGGTCCATGTGTCCAATGATAATGTGTTTCAAACTTATACTTTGGCTTGGAGGCATGAGAAGGACAAAAGGAACTTTTCCTAGTCTCAGGTTTAGAAGGTCTTGCTGCTTCTTTTTTCTGGGGATGGAGACCAAACATATGTTCTCTATCAGAACATATGATAGCAGCTCAAGGCATTTCTTGCACAGAGGTTCCACTGACCAGCATTTGAGCCAATGGATCCTCCACATATAGCTACAGAGGAGGCACATTATAGAGATCTGGTGAAACATATCTGCCAAGCCATTCACACAGTAGTGTAAGGCTGAAGGTAAAAGCTCTAGGTGGTGGTGAGCAAAGGGATCCTTCAGTATTGAGTTAGGGTCTCAGCCCATGCACTTGATCCAGTCAGCAAGGCTCTGGCAGAAGGCCACAGCTGGTTCATTGGGTCCTTATCCTCCACAGAGATCATTAATGTCTCGTTAAGACAAACAATGAATGGCTGGATCCACCACAGGGATCATTGATTTCTACAGGAAACACCACTCAATAGGATATTGCTGAGTAAAACTTTTAGGAGAAGCAAAGAGCTTTTTTTATGGTGAGGCTAGCCACTGTACAAGACAGGCTCTAAGATTGAGGGGACTGGGCAGGTTTTGGCAATTTTAGGGACCCCATGCTGGGGACTTTTTTGCGTGTGCAGACTCAGGCTGCTTTAACAGTAAACAAAAGCATACAGCATTAGGAGTACCAATGGTATCCTTAAGCTTGGATGAAATCTCCACCAAAGACATATCATCCTGATCTGAATCTTCAGAAGAAGAATATAATCTTTCTCATCTATCCCCTCCTAAAACAGCATATCAGCAGCAAAATCAGGGACCGATTTAAGAAGGTAGACCAAAGGGGGTTTTTTGCGACCTCGGCTATCTACGACCTCTATCTATGGCCAGTAGTGGGTCCATAAGAAGACTTGAAATCAGACTGGGGGCAACTGTCCAAATAGAGGGTACTAGGGTGATGTAGAGAGAGACTCCCACCCTCCGCACCCCCCACCCCTGTGCTCAGTCTGAGCTAGTGAGGCCCACTGACCCCTTTGTTCTGCGCTTGTGATTTGTCACGTGCAGTGCAAAGTGTCCCAAAAAGGGTACTCACCTAATCACCTTCTCTGCTGTGTAGAGGGAAGAGTTAAGCCTTCTCTGGCATATACTATAGGTTGCTGAACCCAGAAAATATCCACTATGCTGCGCTGTGTATCCAGGGAGTCAGTAGCTAGCCAGAAGATGTGCCCCATGATGTGCCCCATGAGGAAGAAAATGGAAGACACACCGGCACAATAGAGGCCATGCAACAGACAGGATGTCAGGAAAATTGCTCCCAATTTTAAACAGACTATTTCATTGGCTGCTAAAGACCATTTAAATGTTGCAGCCTAAGGCATAAGAGAACCGGTATCCTAGTACACATTTTAAGAATACAAGCCCTGTAACTACAGCAGCAGATTTAATCACACCCTGGGCGGGATTTAGTCTCAGCTGGGGAATAAACTGACTGGAAGCTGCAGAAAGAAGACACAATGGCTATGGTACAGCCAGGAATCTTGATAAAATAATCTTTATGAAAAAAACATCCACAGAAAAGAGTTAAGAGTTAAGACTCTTTGAGTAGAGAAAAGGCATCTATCACCTAGGGCAGTGGTTCTCAACCTCAGTCCTCAAGTACCCCCAACAGGCCATGTTTTGCAAAACTCTCTTAGATAAAATAGCTGTCCAAAATACCAAGCCATTGACTCTGAATTAAAGCACCTGCGCAAGATAAAGGAAAATCTGAAAACATGGCCTGTTGCGCGTACTTGAGGACTGAGGTCGAGAACCACTGACCTAGGGACACTAGCAAAACACTGAAGCTAGCTGAAAGTGGAGTGGGTTATATAAGGGATGTGCATTTTTTTAATAAATTTTTTTGCCAGTGTCAAATCACCTAAAGTTAGACACATATAAATGGTTACTGAACTGCACTGATGCTGATGTGACCACAGATTAAAAATGTAAAAGTTTAACTGTACTAACATACAATATGTCACAAATTACAGTATTTACAGTATACAGTAACTCAACAGAATGTTATTGTTTGACACAACTGTCGTTTAGAAACTTTGGGGCCAACTAATAACCAAAGAGGTTAATGTAGGAAAAATGCATAAAATACACTTGCATAAAAATAGGCTCTTGCACAAAGACAAATGCTACTAATAACAATGCGTAATGTAATGTCGTTAAGAGCGTATTAGTTATTTTCCAAGCTGGTCCTTTTAAAGGAGTTGTAAAGGCAGAAGGTTTTTATCTTAATGCATTCTACGCATTAAGATAACAAACCTTCTGTGTGTAGCATTCTCCCTAGCACCCCCTAATTACTTACCTGAGCCCCATCTCTCTCCAGCGATGTCCACAAATGTCTAAGCCATCCGGGACACTCCTCCTGATTGGTTGAGACACAGCAGCGGCGCCATTGGCTCCCACGGCTGTCAATCAAAGTCAGTCAGCCAATCAGGGGAGAGAGGGGCATGGTCAGGTTGGGGGTTCCATGTCTGAATGGATACATGGAGCTCTGACTCGGCTCTGGTGCCCCCATAGAGAGATGCTGGCTAAGGGGGCATTCGATAGGAGGGGGGCCAGGAACAGCAAAGAGAGATCCGAGAAGAGGAGGATCCGGGGCTGCTCTGTGCAAAACCAACTACACAGAGGAGGTAAGTATGACATGTTTGTTATTTTAAAAAAAAACAAAAAAACGAGCCTTTACAATCACTTTATGCAAACTTTACAAAGGTTTTACATGCTGTTAGAACATTAAAAAAGAAGTCCACTGAGCATTTTTTTTCTACAGTATCAATAAAATATGATAACACTTTAATTGTCAGAAACAGTATTTATTTTAGGTATTTATATAGTACAGACAATTTACACAATGCTTTACGTATTGTACGTTCACATCAGTTTACAATTTAAGGTCCCTACCTCACATGCATACATACACATACTAGGACCAATTTAGATGAGAGCTAAAAGGAGTGTGGAAGGAAACCAGAGAAAACCCACACACGCACAGGGAAAATATAAAAATTCTATGCAGGTATCCTGGTTGGGATTCAAACCACGGATCCTAGGGCTGTAAGGCAGGAGTGCTAACCACTAAGCCATTGCATTGTTTACAATGTCTTTCTCTCCAGTTTCCAGTACCAGGTGCAGAAAATGCTCTGTTATGTGATCCTTACTTCTCCTTTGTCCATCCTAACTAAGTAGTTCCTAATCTGCAAATAAAAGTTAGGGTCATCTGAGGAAGTAACAAGTAGACCATACATCCCTCTCCCTCCATATAAAGTAAATATAAATGGCAACCCTTTGCGTTTATTAGAAAGTATGTCTGCTCTTTCTAGGTGGCAATATTATTCTTCAATTTCCCATATTTATTAATAATTATATACTTTAAAAAGCTGTAAACTATGAAACAGAAGACTTTTAAAATATTTGGTAACACGGTCAATTTTATTGTCTGGTATCCATTCCATTCATTTCAGTAGAGAAAGGTTTTTCAAACTGAAAAAGCATCTTTTTGAAACTATTAGTTAAGGGTCAACAGTGAACTTTTCTACATATTTGTTAAAGAAATTGCATGAATGATCAACCCTAATCTCAGGAGGAGTGTACATAGGTGAAAATACAGAGGGCCAGGCTGGATATGGGCGTGTGGAATGTTGCCCGAAAATGCCATCATCAGTATTGTTCACTCCCCTGTTAACCTTAAATGTTATTTTAATTTGTACACAATATTTTCTGGTGAGAAAAACTATGCACTACATAATAAATTAAATATATCACTTAACAGTGCTAAGACTGGGACGGGAAGGAGCAGAATTCTGGGCCAGGTATGCTGCATGAACATGTAGCAAGAAATATTCAGAGGGAGTAGAAGAAGTAGTGTCTGACAGAAATTCTATTTCAGGATTGTATGAACAGAAATACAATTCCCTTTGCAGATGAAATAGCTACTATATACAATATTTTTTCTGCCCAGATTTTGGCTTTAGCTTTAGTTACAACCCAAGTAAATCAGGACCAAATATATTGGAACACATGTTCCTTTGTTTTCTATGGTCAGAAAAACAAAACAAAGGTAACACTTTTTTTGGTTGTATTTAGTGACATCTCCTCATTTAAAAAAAAAAAACATATGTGCTTCATAAGTAATGAGAAGTTATTCTTTAAAAATGCTCAGTGTTTCTCAATTGTTGTAACATTCATATTTAAATACATGCAGTATATAAAAAACGAATAAATGTTGCAAACAGTCAGCTTTTACAATGTGTTAGTTTGCACTCACCTTTTGCCAACAGCCAGGCATTGGAAGCCCATCTGGTCCCTGTTTCAATGAGACATTAACATGAATGTTATATATCTATGTACAGTAGTATATAGCATGCAGAAAGGACATTCATTGTACGGTTGCAATAGATGACTCTTATGGATAAGGATCAAATGTAAAAATACATTTTAAACAAAAATAATGATTCACACATGACATTTGTAGACCAATTCACTGAGTGGTGATTGGGTATATGTTGATTTTTTTTACTACAGCCGAATAACTGCACTAAAAAAAACGAAACATTTTAAAACTTTCCTCATTTTGTGCAATGTTCAAAAGAGTAGGTGAAAGCATTGCCGTTTTAGTGTGCACTACACTCAAATTTTATTTTTTTATATGGCAGTCACTATTTGACTGTAATGGTCAGACTGAAACAAATTGAGAGTAGCCTCAGTTGCACATTCAGAGAGATTGGTAATGGCTACCTTCAACAAAAGCAAGTGTTAAGATAGCAAGATAACAAAAATAGCTTTTAGGAATACAATTTAAAACCAACTAAGCTACATTTAGGAACATTCTGGTCAAACTCTAAAAAATGTTTTTAAAGAATGAGTGCTCCTATCCTTTTTGCCTAAACTACCCACTCTCCTTCACCCCAGGTGCATACTTTCCTTCATCCCTAAGCTACAACCTGCCACAATATTAATGACCGCCAGTAAAATATTCTTTGAGTTGGCGGCACCTTTACATTATATCCCTATACATTTAAAGACAAAGAAGATTTCACAGCAGGATTCAAACATTGCAATGGGATGGAGATAAGTATGTATCTGTGGCGGTATAGCTTATGGTATTTTAGGTGGGGGGCAAAAAGAATGAGAACACTTTCTCTGAATGTGCACTTATCATTTATAATAACATAATATTAGATTATGTATAGTTGGAAATAGTCCTCTTTTTTCTGTAACTCATTGTTTCCTTTGCTGAAAATTACAAATCAGTTCCCAGCAGGAGTACAGGTACCCTGTATGGATGGAGGGGGGCCATAGGCAGACTAATTAGCAATGCTGTTTGCTAGCTTGTTTCCTGTAACACAAAATTGGGATTTTGTTGCAGATATGCTTTATTTCATGCTGTTGACACAAATCCATACGGATGCGTTACCTTTAGACATATAAACAGGTACATAGCTATTCGTGTATTATCATTCCTATGGAGTTTGTGTTTCATTTAAAGCACTTTATCTCAATAACTTCCCATATCACTCTGCTTGTGTAGAATGACACATCAATAGACGTGAAATAAATAGGGCCTTTAAAATGCAGAATAAATCAACCCTATCAGCAAGTTTGTAAATGCAAATAAACTTTGTTCCTGTAAAGAAGGATAAATGTTTACCCCTTTTGCTGCCCATGCTGTTGAACCCGACTCCAGTGATGAGAAAAAAAAACACTACTGGGTGATACAATATTCAGATTTCTCCCACGACCTCCTAGTCCAGTGGTGGTGAACCTTGGCACCCCAGATGTTTTGAAACTACATTTGCCATGATGCCCAACTACACTGCAGTGTGCATGAGCATCATGGGAAATGTAGTTCCAAAACATCTGGGATGCCAAGGTTCGCCATCACTGTCCTAGTCACTACTATGTCTTGTATACGCAAGACATCAACACTCCTGGAAGTGTCGAGTTCAGAAGAAAGTTCACTTGGCTATTCCTCTTGATTAGCAACATTCAGCAACATAGGCAGTGGGAGAAGTTCTTTACAGTGACAGCTTTGCTTAACATTTACAAATTGCTGCGTCGTTTTAAGTGTTTCACAATTCTTTCCCCTAAAGAGAATGGAATGACTTGGCAGGTACTGGAAAAGCAGTTCTGCTCTTCTTTACACACTGCTAGGCTGCATCAGTTTTGGACACCTACATTTCAGTGCATACTATAGCAGAAACTTTGCCTGACTCTACTCCATTCCTTAATGATTTCACAGGTTTTCAGATGAGTACTGTAAATACCCGTTTTATGGTAGCTAAAGATAACACTTTACCTGATGCTTTTAGCTCCCTATTGGAAAAACACATCAAATAAATAGCAGAGACCTGCTAGTCAAGGTAGCAGGCCTATTCTTACCTATGCATGGGTGTTTTTAACACACATTGCAATGCATTTTAGCGCACAGTGCATCTGCCTTTTTATTTTCCATAGACCCTTAATGACGATCAACAATCCAAAGCTAGTACCCGACCCATTTTTGGCCAATGCAGTGTACCACGACATTATTTCCATCTTTGCATTGTGGTAAATTGCAGGGTCACGTGGGTTGTTTTACAGAATTGGGGTATAATTACAAATGAGTGGAATGACCCCCAAAACACATATACAATGTGTGTTACTAACACACATCAACACACACACCCATAATTGTAAATTCAGCCTGAAATAGTTGAAGAAAGAGCACTGGAGTGTGGAACTATTATATATATAACCAAAGTCAGCTTTCAGGGCAAATATCACATACTGTAATGTGCAAAACTGCTTATCCCATGCATGCTCAAAGCCTGCCATCATACAAAGCGATCTCTCTTCTGAAAGAAACCTAGCTGATTTTATGAACTGATGGCTAGACATGAACAGCCATTTCTACCTGGAGTATGCTCCGAGAGCTTCTCTATGTAAATATTAGGGTCTATGATTATTTAGCTGCTACACTTACTTGCTCACTATCGTTAGCCAAGCAGATAAGCACACCATCAATGCAAATGTTTTAAAATAATACCAACGTATGCATTCTCCAGATGTAAATGCCATATGTACAAAAAAGACAAATAAAACAGATGTGCAGTATGCATGCTTCATTTTTCCCCAGCAAAACATTAAAAAACATGTAGTTATACTAGCATAATTCAACAGTTGACTTGATCTACCTAAGTATGTTTGAGTTATCTATTTACATATTGATGGCTTCAGTGATTTTTAAGCAGCTTAATGAAAAAAATAACCATGTTTGCCATATTGGTACAAGGAAAGGGATTTCTAGTATCATTTTAGTATGGGCAGGATTTTAGATTCATGCTGAGTTGAGGAGAGGAAGCTGTGGAAAAAACTACAGGGAAGGTCAAGTAAGTTTCACAGGGAGGCTAAGCCGTTTTAATGGGTGTCTATAGAAGGGACTGGGCTGCAGGCTATTATGTCGCTACAGAGATTACCTACGTGCCTTTGGATAAAGGTTGTCACAAGCTAAAAAGGTAAGCAATTTTTTACTGCAGGGTTATGTGTGACGGTGTGGGCAAATTTGCCAGTGTATGCTCGCAAAACGTTCTGAGGAAAAACAGAGTGGAAGGACAGACAGTGTAAGTGTTTCCATTAGATGCTAGACGTGGGATTGGAAATGTAGCACTAATCACTTAGTAGAATGCACTTCATTCATGCAGAAACATGCAGATTCTTTCCAATGCAAACGTTCTAGAAGTGGCCTTTGCATTGTTACCAAGACAAGGACTTGCATGCAGGGAGGATAGGAAAGAGAAATACTGTACCAATTGGCAAGGGGCATCCAGCCCATCCAGGCCAGGTTGACCTGGCTCCCCTTTTTCCCCCTTTAATCCACGGAAACCCTGTTTGTAAAGATTAACTTGCAATGTTACTGAAAATAATTATTCTTTTGCAGTTAACTCTCCTGTAGAAAACTAAAAAAAAAGGAAGAAAAAGAAAGGGATTGAGCAAGCATCTAAGCACCTCTTGTAATAATGAGCATAGAACCTACCAAGTCACCAACGACTGATCACCTCTCTGAGAAATTTCCTAATATTGATACAATGGCTGCTGATTTTCATAATAGGAGTTTAAAAGTTGCTAAATTGTATAGTTTATTAAAAGCCACCTGCATAAAAATTAAACTTTGGCAATAATTATTTTTTTTAAAACCAGATCAAAAGTAATGCCAGGCAAGATGGCTTCTAGATGTTTGCTCTTTCCCAAATGCATTAGAAATCATGACATGATGGATTGGTTTTATGAGACATACCAACGGGCAAGGTGCATCTAATCCAGGAGCACCCTGTTCTCCTTTCTCCCCTTTAGGCCCTTTTTTGCCCTTCTTTCCCTTTTCCCCCTGTGGATACAATGGTTTACAAAAAAAAGAAAAAAAAAAACAAACGTATTGAATCAAAATTTCAGCAAATGAAAGGTTTGAAGGGACATTTACCAAGGCGGTGCTACAATGATAACATCCATATCATTTACTGTGAACATTTTATGATAGTTTTATACTAGCGATATGAGGAAACTGTTTTGAGAAAAGAATTTCACCTTGAAATTATCATTGTTGGTTAATGTATTCTCAATCATATGTGCAGAATACATATTGTTAGAAATTTCATCATGGCTGGGATCAAGAATGCACAAATGCTGCCTGCACCATAGTACTTATTCTGGACTTGAGAATGAGTAATACACAAGTACCTATAGCAGCTAATAAAACCACGTTTTTACTACTGCTTTAGAGTTTGTCAGAACAGTGATGACTTAAATTAAACTGGTTACCTGCATTAAAATGTCAGCTGATTTGTGTATGTGTGTTAAGCTCCATGAGCAGAGCCCTGCTATTCCTTCTGTTTTGAACTGTGTTGTAACTATATTGTCTGCCCTCATGTTGTAAAGCGCTGCGTAAACTGTTGGCGCTATATAAATCCTGTATTATAATAATAATATTTATGCAGCATCATGACCACACAGTAGCTGGATCTGCTTTATATAAGTGTTCAATAATATGGACCACATGATTTGTCCTTATAAATGTAGTGAAAAAGACAGTTCATACTATTCTTATTAACGGACAACTGGATTCTCTTGAAGTTGCAGCTACAGTGCAGTCATTAAAGTATGGAAACCCTAACATTAAACACCTAATACTTGCTTCCTTTTGGGCTGTTAACTATACATTTGTATTTTTTTTTTGTTATATCTGTTTGAGAAGTGCAAAAAAAATACAGGTTGATCATGCCAAAAATCTTGTCAGCTGATTAAGCTGACCATACACTAATAGATTTATTTTATTCATGTTGCAAGCTAAACAAAAGAAATATAAAAAATGCCCACATCTATGGATGGATGAATCCTGGATAGGTCCTCCCTGCCAGGTTGATGCATTCTGACAAATGCTAGTACTGGCTGCCAGAACACCTGAACAGTGCCTGCTGCTCATTGGCTGCAGGCTCAGCTAAGCTAATATTTTTTGGCCTGGCTGCTTCAGCAAACTTTATTGAGTAGCAGACATTTGTCAAGCCAGCCAGGATACCCACTGTTGAAATTTTGGCCAGTTCCTTGGCCAAAATTCTAAAAGTATATGGCCTTCTTAACTTTGTGTGTAGTCTTTGCCTTTGCTGATTGTTATTATTTACATTGTTCTGAAGACTACAGGACCTGACTCATCCTAGGCCAGGAGGTATGTTAATGGCTTTTCACTAGATGAAATAAAGGATTAAAAACTTAAAAAAGGAAACCAAATGCATCCACCACAGATACAGTATTTGCTACCCACCACGTGAAGAACTGGTAGGATGCGATATGTTTGTTTTTGTGTTTAGATACATTTTAAGCGCTGCAATTTTTTTCTTATGTTCCTTATGCTTAGAGACATTGCCTCATTTCCTCTTCACAAGTTTTGTCAGTGCTGGATCCAAATATTATTACTATTATTACAATAAATATTTCTAGTGGTTAAGCAACAAATATAATCATATAGGTAAATGTCCTTCATACCCATCAATAGGCTGTAAAATATATGAAAAGCAGAAATTATGATTATCTATTAAAAACGGAAGGCAGGGAGGAGGAAGCCACAATATTAGTAAAACAATGGACAGTAGTCAAGGAAAGAATTTGGGAGATTACTCTGAGACCACTGTGCCAAATGCGCAAAAGGATATTATAAATTATATCCAATGCTGTAAGTGCACAGTTATCTCCAAAATAAACCAGTTAGGTTGGACTAGGGAAAGTCTTAAGGTAAAAAGATTCAAGGAGGTAAAGTTGCAGGAGAGTACATTGGTATAAGGAGGAGAAGGGAATGCTCCACTGGAAAGCAAGGTGTCACAAGACAGTTGGACATTGTTGATCATACAATGTTAAATGAAGGTGATTTGTGATAAAGTAATGCAAAACAAAAGCAATAAAAGAATGAAACAGGAAAAACAGCACTTGAAACAAGATAGAGTACTCATTTTATAAGGTAGTACTGTTAGATACTGATTGCACTATAGGATAGTTAATCTGAACCATATCTTTCCTGTGTGCCAACAACATCTTTGCTGAATAATTGATAGTATGCTTCTCCTCATGGTGCCAACATTTTTATTTATTTATTTATTTCTAATGCAGTTGTACTAACTGGGAACCACTTCACATTTAATTCATACAAGTGTCTATGGTAATCACTGCATAATTATGTATATGTATAATATAGGAACTTTAGGAGACAAATGTGAAATAGAAATACGTAGACATGCACCTATAAAATCAGCCAAAGTTGCATTGATAATAGTTTATAATTTTTCTGACACCGAAAGGTTGCGTACACATGACCGGACTTTCTGATCGTGTGTGGGCTTCATCGGACATTTATCTTTCTAAAATTCTGACGGACCTAGAAATAGAACATGTTTCAAATCTTTCCGATGGAATCAATTCCTGTCTGGAAAACCGCTCGTCAGTCCGGACATGTGTACGCGGCATAAAGAATCAAATTTTGATTTATATTCAACAATCCAGGTAAAAATCATCAAAATGTCACATTACCACTAGGGATGAGCGAATTGAATAACTGAAAAAATGTGAGAACCTAATTGAAGTCTATGGAAGTCTTTTTCAAGGCCAATTTGCAAGCTTTTGGGGGAAAAGGGCATTGTAAAGGGAACCCCAGGAAAATGTAATAAAAAATAAAAAAGAGGCAGGGTTTCCCCTAAAAACCCATACAGTACCTGACCTGTTTCTTAAATGAGGGTCTTCTATGGATTCAGGGGGTTACCCCATGATGCAAAAAAATGAAAAAAGTGTAAGGTCCCCTTAGATCCTTATTCAAGCATGCAGCTTAGCTGACAGGCTAGCTGGCCAGGAAAGGGACAGAGAGAGTGAACCTCCACCCTGAACCATACTGGGCCGCGTGTCCCCAGATATACAGTGCCCAACATGAACAAGTACTATGCATCCTAATTACTCAGCCATAAAAAGATGCAAGGTAAATAAACACACAACACTGTGACAATACAAAATAAATAAATGATATCATTGTTTTGCTAGAACTCAGGTGGCCGTCCTGCACAGTGTCCTTGTTTGCAAGGTAAGCAGGCAGCTGTTAGCATCCTAGCAACCAAGGAGGTAGTAATACCATCACTAGATGAATTACTTCTGGCTAAAGCCAGAGGTTAGTTGGGCGGGTGAACTTGTAATTTAGTTTGCTCATTCGGTGAACAGCGATCATGTAAAGTTCAAGTTGAAACTCTACATGGCCGCGAACTCAATTCTCATCCATAGTTACCACACAAGTGCCTGTTATCTGTCACTATTCTCTATCTGTTTATGTTCAGTTTTATTTTTTTTCCTCATGTAGGCTTATATAATGAGGCAATGCAGAAAACAGAGATGAGAGTTTGCAGAAACCCAGCGAACCAGATTATATTTTACTGTTACCAGAACAGTGTAAAAAAAATAGCTTTCTTTGTATTTACCAATTTTTTTTTTAATAGGTCCACTGTTATTTGTGCAATTGGCAGTCTTTACACTTTGCACAGGACTCCAGTTTATGAACATTGCCATAAAAATGTTTTGTTCTTTGCAAAGTTATTATACCTGATACCAGGTATTATTTATCCCAGCAGCTTTGCCAGTAAATATAAATGACTAAGCAGTTTTGTACTGACCATCCCAGCTAGATTTATTGGAAAGGTCAATGTGCACTGCTTAAAGTCCATGCAATCAATAGCTCTTGGCACACAGGAATAGGACTGGATTTATGGAGTCCTTGATAGGGTCAGGAAGATTCAGGGATAGGCTTGCCATGTTAACATTCACTGAACACTTCAGTCACCTTTTCTCCCCTTTCTCCTGGGTCACCTTTCTCTCCTCGAGGACCTGGAAAACCCTGAAACAATATACAAAATGATCTTGTCTGACTGAGTTCAATGGATGCATAAGAGGGAACTTAGCGCCAAGTCGGTAAAATTGAGAAAAGTCTGTGCCAAAAATTAAGCACCCATTACAGTGATGACAGCATCATTGAAAGTAATACTTGTTGAGAATCATTTTATTTTTATTTTTATTAAGAAAGAATTCCTTATAGCAAAATGGAAGTCAGGTGGGAAATTTATAAATAAAGCTTAACGCTACGATGTTAAGAGCAAGCTACTCTTTGTTGCAAGGGTGCAGTGGAGCAGTTGCTTAGCATAGGACCCGGAAGATCACTGTAAGAGTGCTGAATACTACAGAGATTTCCACTCCCACAGTGGTCCCTCAGGTTTGAGATATGAAAACTTATGTTGGTCCAAGCTGGACTAATTTAAGTATACAATTAAGAATATACCTGAAGATACGCTTTAAGGTGTTTGCGATAACAGTCAATTACTTTACTTTTAAACTTGCATTAGAAGCTGAAATATGATTGGTTATTATGGGCGATACTTCCCTTTCCATTGTTTAATGTATAAAGGGCTAGAGATAGATTTATCAGTAGCATAGGTGGTATTGGCCTTTTTGTTTACCTTTTTGTTACTCATTTAACTGCAGCAATCACTATTCAGAAAATGCCACATTAGCCTGTGATTGTGAATGACTGGCTGAATTTCGATCCATGTACGGCAGGCTGGTTGAACACAATTTTCTCTTCATTAGCGCCACTGGCTATTGCTGGCAGTGCTGATCAGTGTATTCTGGCAGCAGGAAAATCTCCTTGCTGTCAAAATATAAAGGCTCGGCAGAAGGGATTCTGCGAGTGTGTGGATGGGGGAATCAAGTCATTTTCTTTTGTTCAATCATTGGGTTGAATGAAATAAAATGACTCATGCATGGCCAGCTTATGATGAGCTGCTTGCACACGTTACAGGATGTTACTCTTGCCAAATTTAAGCAGGCCATAGATGGTTCAAATCTTTGCTGGTTCAGCAAGAACTGGGCAAGATTTGAACCATATATGGACAGGCTGATTCTACCCAAGTCAATCCATTGATGTACAACCAGCATGATGGCTACAACCATGTTCTCCTGTGTTCTCCCATCAGGGACAGCTCCTATGCCCTCCCCCCATTGGGAGAACACAAATGCTCCAGGAGAGAGATTCCCCCATCAACCCATGGTTGCAGGAAAGGAAATCGTATGATCTATGGAACCCCACCCAATTTTTTTAAGTTTTGTATAGCGAGGGAAAGGGTTAGAATCTATGTGTTTTAATGTTGCCTGTGTCCCGGCAGGTGAGATTTACCCCCACTTCCTGTGTGGTAATCAGAACTGACAGACATTCTCAGTTTTCTCAACTATAATAATTACTTTTATTGCTCTTTTCTTCCCCATTGCAGAGATTCCCCTAATGTGCTGTCCCTGTGATTACACAAGAAGTTAACTGCAATCTTCCCAACTCGAAGAAAAGACAGAAACAAAATTGGAAAGAAATAATTTAACCCTTCCACCACACACTACTAAAAACTAAAGTAAAAGTCTTGTCTGTATTTCACTTTAAAGCAAACCTTTTAGGAAAAAAAAGCCCAAATGTGCACCTCACCCTGTGCTATGCACCCTCTGGCATCTATATTTTGCCATCATCAGTGTGTGAAACACCACCTGTCTCTCCATCGTGCAGCCAATCATCAAGCCCAATACTGTCACGTGGAGTTGGTGGTACCATTCAGTATGCACTTGTTGACAGTGCTAAGTGCAGTTGACAATTGCCATTTACTGTACTTTGCAGGGGCAGCATAGATTTAAATAGAGGGGGGCAATGGTAAAAAATAGTTTAGGAGATACAGGGTGCCCAGCACAGCCTGGGGGTGGGTTTTATTTTACTGACACATTTTCTTTAAGCCTTAATAATGATTTCTGCTGCCAAACTCAATAAAGTAGGATGGGAGAAAGAATTGGGCTTACAGTGCCTTAAATTTTAAATGTTGTGACTATGTAAGTAGTCTGGCTGAACGTGAACTATTTTGATAAATGCTACCAGCTGAAAATGTGTTAAAATGTGTTCTGTGATGTTGATATTGCGATTTATTTCTCACCAGCAAGTAAAGTATGCAAGCTTTCCAAACAAAGGCATATTAAAAATCAGTGTACTTCCTGTCATGATATGGAGGTTTAGTATTATGTAAAGTAAAGCAGTGTTATCTACTCCAGGCTTAGCTATAGGAGAAAATAGTAAGTTGACACTAATAATGTTTCGTTAAAGCCTTTCATTCGATTAAGGGGCCTTTATCATAAAGTTTATTATATACAGTATCTAAAATTTGTTTTTTAGCTGTTTGAAAACACTGAAATGGCAAAATAAAATATGACAATACAGTATAAACATGAAAATGAAATGTTTCATTGTATGTACATAAAACATGCAGATATTCATGCCTCACTTACACTCCTGTATTTTTAATAACTTACATCTAGACCTGGTTCCCCGTCTTTACCCTGTGAAAAGAATCACACACAATACTCATGATTTTATCTGCAACACCTCTGATTTCATTAGCAAAATATATACTTTTTTATTGAATATTTAGGTCTCCTAAATTATCAGTCTCGGATAACAAGTACAACTGTAAATCATTATGACAACCATGGATAACTCCGCAAATTTCGGTTTGCACAATATCATAGAGGAGAGAGCTGGAAGGGAGTGGAATAGTTAAATTCACAAATAAGGACCAGCAACACAGACAGGACACATTAGCACTTAGAGGGTGTAAACATAGGCTGCCCTATTGACACTTTGGTCAAATAATAATCACAATGATTACAGTTCAGTCACAGCCAAAGTCCAGGAGTCTCATGGTTGGTACCTCAGCAATCCTTCTCATAATGTCTGACTACTGTAAACATGGGACTGGTACTGCTATATAAAACTGGCTGCAAAACTCTGTTTGCCTCCCAGATATCATATACCGTACATGTCTACTGCTTCATATATTGTGAAAACAGGGTAAATCTCAGCTGAATAATGATGCCCGCCTGTTTATTTTTTGGCTCATGCCCTCAAGCCGGCCATGGGTTGTAGAAAAGAAAATCATTCAATTCCCACATCAACACAGTCAGTGTTGATGGGGGAATCCCTCCCGCAGAGCAAAAATATTTGCTTTCAAAATCTGACAGGCTGCTTGTATCCAAGTTAATCAATCGATCAACTTGGGTACATTCAGCCTGCCTATACATGGTTCAAATCTTGGCTGGTCCTTGCTGAACCAGCAGAAATTTTTCCATGGTTTTAGGCTGTATTGCCATCTGTTACAACAACCCTAATTGCCTAACAAGCGGCAGATTGAATACAATCCACTTAGTTATATATACATATATATGTATATAGCAATATACACCAGGGACGTTTGTCATCTGCAGTTCTAAAGTTAACCTGCTCTGGACATTGTATTACTGTGCAGCTGTATTATTGTACAGCTACACTGAATTAAGGCTATCCAGTGCGAAAGACCTCACTAGCCCCCTTTTTAACTGAGAATATAGAATAAGATAAAATTGATGTAGGGTGCTCCCTGTTGGTGAGACTGTCCCCCAATACTAGTGCAATTCACTCATAGAACATGCTCGGCTATTAGGCAGGATCCATATTTATCCCCTTAATTCAAGATACCTACCGCTGTATGTCTAATATGATTATTGAAAAGTGCCTACTAATATCTTCTGAAAATAGAGTATAACTAAAGGCAAAACTTTTTTTTTAGTTTTGGATGACATGGAGAGGGATTCAACCTCCTGTCAGGTTTTATTGCTGTCTGTGTCCCTGTCATCCTCTATATTTGTCCTGTTTACCATTATCATTGAAAGTGAAAGTAAAAGAAAATACCACATTTTGATTTGTCTCTAAAAATACAGTAATAAGGGGATTCCCTTAATTTACAGGGATTTCTGCTCATTTCCTTTTTTGACTAAAGGCCAGGAAGTGAGGGTAAATCTCCCCTATGGGACACAGATGGCAAAAAACAAATCTAACAGGGGTTATAACCCTTCCTGTCTCTATCCAAAATGAAAAAAGTTTTGCCTATAGGCTTTTCCATTATACCACCTCACACATTGTATAGCATCTTGTGTGATGAGGGTGCTTAGGAGTGGATGACACATACATGTGTATGTTGTCTTGTTGTGTTTCGGTTTTCATTTTTCTCTCAGTTTTTTGTAAATTGCAATACTAAACCTTAATCAAAAGAATTTTAAAAACAAAAAGTTGACCTGATCTTTCCCCATAGGATGAGTTGCTCTTCAGCTCCAATGACTTGCAGATGGACTAAAAACTATGATTTACTAAAACTGGAGAGTGCGAAATTTGGTGCAGCTGTGCATGGTAGCCAACCAGCTTCTAACTTCAACTTGTTCAATTAAGCTTTGACAAAAATCCTGGAAGCTGATCTTCTATCAAGAAGAGAAGAAAAGATTGATCGCACACTTGAATCTCAAAGATGCTGTAGAAATTTCTTTATTGTCATGAGCCAGACAAAATTGCAATGATAATCAGTTGATGCGTTTCACATGAAAAAAAAACATGCTTGTTCAATCTTTTCTTCTCTTCTTGATATTGCCTACGGTGATGAGCCAGGATTAGCACCTTGGATCGGGTGTGTCCATTTTTTGCCTGAAGCAGTGTGTGCACCCTTGTTCTGTTTGCTGATTGGTTTCTATGCAGAGCTGCACCAGATTGTGCACTTTCCAGTTTTGGTAAATCAACCCCATGGTGCTGGATGCAGAAGAAAATCCAGTGTTATAGGGTGTACACACGGTCGGACTTTGTTCGGACATTCCGACAACAAAATCCTAGGATTTTTTCCGACGGATGTTGGCTCAAACTTGTCTTGCATACACACGGTCACACAAAGTTGTCAGAAAATCCGATCGTTCTGAACGTGGTGATGTAAAACACGTACGTCGGGACTGTAAACGGGGCAGTGGCCAATAGCTTTCATCTCTTTATTTATTCTGAGCATGCGTGGCACTTTGTCCGTCGGATTTGTGTACACACGATCGGAATTTCCAACAATGGATTTTGTTGTCGAAAAATTTTATCTCCTGCTCTCCAACTTTGTGTGTCGGAAAATCCGATGGAAAATGTCCGATGGAGCCCACACACAGTCGGAATTTCCGACAACACGCTCCGATCGGACATTTTCCATCGGAAAATCCGACCGTGTGTACGGGGCATTAGTGTGGCCTTTGGGCTGTAATTACGACAGTCTTGCAATACTATCCCAGAAGACAGGCCTTTCAGAAAAGTGAATTCAGCCTGAACAATGGAAGCTGCATTACTTTTTACATGTTGTAGAGAATAATAGAGCAAGCTGGTTGCTTAGAAGTGTCTCCAAATATAGCTCAACACAGGTGCATTAAGGCTGGAGGCACTTAGCCAACCAAATTATGACTTACAGGTAAACCATACGGTCCTCTAGGTCCTGGATCACCAACAACTCCCCTTTCACCCTGTAAAGGAAAATGTAGGTATGCAAACACTTATGTATAATCTTTAAAGTGTTTAATATTAATTTTCAATCCAGCTAGTGTAATCTGAAATCTGTTTTTCTACCATGTTACCACATGCCAGCTAAATGGTAAAATTGGGGTTTCAGTGGGAATACCCATCTATGCTGAGAAAGAAACCACATGACAGAAGCCAGCAGTGCAGTTTTGTGTAGAAATCATCCAGAGGGAAGACAGAAGGTGAGGAAGTGACAGGGAGTAAACAGACGTGAAGAAGGAGAAAAAGGAACGGTTGCACTCCCAATACGATGCAATGAATTTATTTTGGGAGATCATAAAAACAAGTACATAGGCATATGGCAAAAGGCAGAAAAGATGATGCGTTTCACACAACTAGCGTGCTTCGTCAACAAGGGAGTAAACAGAGTTACGGAATCTTGCAACTTCTCAAATGCTTTTCAGATTTATCGCATTGCAGAGGTGGGTGGATCCCAAAACTGTGTTCTATTCTAGATATTTTGGCAAAAATAACAATTGCTGAATGTTCTAGTTATATTTTTTTTTAAGCTGTCTGACTGTTATTTAAAAATACTTTTATTACTTTCTTACCCTAAAGAAACTTTTGAAAAATCTGTCAAAGGTGTGTTACTTTTCTTTTATTTACAATGTTTTCCTTGACGGTAAAATAGTGCATATTATGACTTAGGACATATTTAGAGTTTTTATTGCACTATTTTCTTTTGTCATACCATAGAGCAGCCCTTTTCAACCTGGGTGCCCAGGCACACCGGAGTGCCTTAAGGTTTGTCTTGTCAAAATATCTAAAATTTGCCCAAAAATTGTTTACAAGCCAGCAGATGGATCAAGCCTGTCTTTTAGTTACACAAAGCCACAGGTTTTCATTGTTCACCATTACAACCTTCTAGTCACCAGCGTCCTAACAACCAATGACATCATCAGTTAATAAGGAGGACGTTGGATGCCTGTAAAGCATTCTAATTTGCCCCTCCGAGATTAGCACTGGCATCACATTAGCTGAGTGAGGGAGAGAAACTGAGAGAGAGAAGAAACATTGGAATACTAGTCAGTGCCAGTGTGTTTTTATTGGTTGAACTAGATGGACTTGTGTCTTTTTTCAGCCAGACTAACTATGTAACTATGTAAGTGTGCAAAGGTATATTTTCTTTGGAAGATTAAATCACCTATATCGTTTATTGATCTATGTGTGTTGCATTATGTAAAACTATTCGTTTTCTTTTTTACATTTTAGAATGTGGAGCTTCAATATTTTGTAGAATTTTAAAGGATGCCTTGACTGCAAAAAGGTTGAGAAACATCTCTATAGATCCTAGTAATATTTCATGGCAAACATGTGATTTTCACATTTGTACATGCTTACGCGCATATTTATATTATTGTACTAAATAAAGACATTTATAGATTAGCCACCAGAGGGTGCTCTTAGTGGCTTAGTGCAATTATTTCCTCTTGCTATCTTAACAACTGCTGATATCAGCTATACTGGGAGTGCATTTTTTTTAATGAATAGGCTGGCCCATAGGAGTTGATTTACTAAAGGCAAATAGGTTGATCAGTTTGCAACGTAAGTTTAACTTTACAAGGACATCGCCACAGAGCTTAGTGAAAGTTTAATTTTGCAAAGAATGCACAATCACATACAAGAAAAATCACTTGTTCTTCTACATGATTGGATGATGGCTTCCAGCAAACCTTCACCTCCTAAGAGAAAATTCCCTTGCAAACTGAACAGCCCTACTGTCTTTAGTAAATCAACCCTATTATTTTTCTACATCACCTTGACTAGCAGCCAACATCTATGGATATGTGGATGGCTTCACCTCATTCACTAAATTCTGGGGAAAATTTCCTTGAAAAGTGCAACTTCATTTAAAAAAGAACAGCCTATCTGCCTTTAGTAAATCAACCCTATAGGCAAGAATTGGGCATAGGTGCAGTAAAGTGCAACAGCTGTGTAGCATTGCATAGCAGAAAGCACCGTCTGCTTATATAATAAACTAATATCGCAGCTCCCATGTATATGAATAATTATAAGTTATACACAGCAACAAGGTTTTTTAAGTAACACGTATTGATGATTATTTAGATCAAGCTATTCTCTTTTACATATTTATTTATAAAAAATGAAAAGATGCACATTCCCAAAGAACTATGTGCATAACCCTTACATGTCTCGTAAACAAGGTCCATGCCAATTAGGAATAACCATCTTTGGCAAGGATTTTCCCTGTGGATTGGACTTTGATTGTTATATCATGGATTAATAGACCATGGATTGTATGTCATTAGGGAATCCACCTCACAGCGTTAATAGAGATGTATTTTGACCTTTTTTTTTTTCTGTTCTGAAACTCAAGCTGATTTTTACATATCATATCAGTTTGGTTAGTCAGTAATACATGATTAGTTGGGCAAATTTCATACCTTTGGCCACACTTAACATAACTTAACATTTTCTACATACCCGGTCTCCTTTTGGACCTGCTGGACCAGGGGGACCTAGTGGACCATCCGTGCCCTGATAAAAGGAAAAAAAAAATAAGATTTCAGTATAACTGTTCTCTAGAGCAGTTTTGCTGGTGGGTCCTTTCTCTTCCTTTCTGGCAGCCGCATTGGAAACAGAAAGTATGAACGAGTAGAAACCTTGTTAGAAGAAATCATGCAGAGGTGACACACTGTATGACAAACAGTAAGTTAACATCACAATCCAGGATACATAAAACATAACAAGGCACAGACATGAAACATTTTATAGACCCAGAGAATAATATTCAGTCATAATAGGTTCCCTGCTTATTGTGATCTACTGTATTTACTGAAAGAACTGCATTCTATTCAGCAAAAAAGAATGAGTTTCCTTGATGGTGGAGACTGACTGAGACCTAGAGCCTCCAGACACTGAAAAGATAGACACATGCCGGCACAGGAGAACTCATGCTGGAAAAGTTGAATCATAAAGAGAACAGAGACTGAGGCCATTCCAAGAAGATCATTGAAAGATTGTTTAAGAACAATGAGTACTGTAATGTAATACACAACAAAAAATGTAAATGTTCTATTATTTAAATGTATAAATTCCTACATTCAAAGCCCTTCCTTAAATACCACTAGCTATTGCAAGGTAGGCAAAGAATAAATGGTAGGAGTAAGATTTTTGTAACCCCTCTTTAAAACTTTGTATAACAAATAACTATATATTTATACTAACACTTGTCTTGAGCGTAATCCTACAATATGGTTTGCTTAAAAGGAGAAGTTGGATTCTTTATTTTAAATCCTCCGTGTATTTACACTAACTTTAATGGCATCCCAGTCTTAGTCCGTAGGGGTCAATATTGAGTTGGCCCACCCTTTGCAGCTATAACAGCTTCTACTCTTCTAGGAAGGCTGCCCACAAGTTTAGAAGTGTGTCTATGGGAATGTTTGATCATTCTTTTAGAAGCGTATTTGTGAGGTCAGGCACTGATGTTGGACGAGAAGACCTGGCTCGCAGTCTCTGCTCTAATTCATCCCCAAGTTGTTCTATTGGGTTGAAGTCAGGACTCTGTGCAGGCCAGTCAAGTTCCTCCACCCCAAACTCACTCATCCATGTCTTTTTGGACCTTGCTTTGTGCACTGGTCCAAATCATTTGGTGGAGGGGGATTATGGTGTGGGGTTGTTTTTCAGGGGTTGGGCTTGGCCCCTTAGTTCCAGTTAATGGAGCTCTTTTTTTGTATATTATCTTTTTATTATTATTCAATTTATAGAAAAACATGATTACAAAGCAGATAAGCATATCTGCCCTTCAGCTTACTCATTACATCATTTCATTACAACATATACATTTCCCATATCCTGCCCCCCTTCCCAGAAAGAGAAATAAAACAAAAAAACAAACAAACGCTGCAACCCCATAATAATGATTTGATCTTTTCCTCTCTCTCCTCTCTCTCCCCCAGTGAAGGGAACTCTTAAGGCTTCAGCAAACAAAGACATTTTGGACATCTTCATGGTCCCTCTATTCCCACTCTACAAGACTCTGGTCCGGCCACACCTAGAGTATGCTGTCCAGTTCTGGTCACCAGTCCTCAGAAAGGATGTACTGGAAATGGAGTGAGTACAAAGAAGGGCAACAAAGATATTAAAGGGTCTGGAGGATATTAGTTATGAGGAAAGGTTGTGAGCACTGAACTTATTCTCTCTGGAGAAGAGACGCTTGAGAGGGGATATGATTTCAATATACAAATACCGTACTGGTGACCCCACAATAGGGATAACACTTTTTCACAGAAGGGAGTTTAACAAGACTCGTGGCCACTCATTAAAATTAGAAGAAAAGAGGTTTAACCTCAAACTACGTAGAGGGTTCTTTACTGTAAGATCGGCAAGGATGTGTAATTCCCCTCCACAGGCAGTGGTCTCAGTGGGGGGGCATCGATAGTTTCAAGAAGCTATTAGATAAGCACCTGAACGACCGACACATACAGGGATAAAGAATGTAATACTGACAAAATCACACACATAGGTTGGACTTGATGGACTTGTGTCTTTTTTCGACCTCACCTACTATGTAACTATGGTCCCAACTTTGTGGGAACAGTTTGGTGATGGCCCCCTCTTGTTCCAACATGACTATGCATCAGTGCACTAAGCAAGGTCCATAAAGACATGGTTGAGTGAGTTTGGGGTGAAGGAACTTGACTGGCCTGCACAGTCCTGACCTCAACCTGATAGAACACCTTTGGGATGAAACAGAGGAGAGACTGCGAGTCCGGCTCTCTCATCCGCACCAGTGCCTGACCTCATAAATGCGCTTCTGGAAGAATGGTCAAATATTCCCATAGACACACTCCTAAACCTTGTGTACAGCCTTCCCAGAAGAGTTGAAACTGTTATAGCTGCAAAGGTTGAGCCAACTCAATATTGAACCCTACAGACTAAGACTGGGATGCCATTAATGTTCATGTGCGTGTAAACGAAGGTGTTCCTTACTTTTGGTAATATAGTGTATATTGTTTGACCTGTTTTGTTGAACAATTGCTTTTTTTGCAAAATAAATTTAATGTTGATACTTGAGGTGCATTATACTACTAGGGGATGTCTGTACTTTTTCAAAGCAGAACTGAAGGCATTTTACAGCAAACTGCAAACAGGCAGGCTATTATCACAGAAGAGACATGCAATGTCACTGATAAAATACACCTAGCCGCCTGCTCACAGTCTTCTGTGGCATGTAAAGTGAGCTGTGCATGCACAGCTCAGCTTACATCGCCAGCCCTTTCCCTGTGCGCTGTAATGACTGACTACTGCACATGCACAAAAGTTGTGTCATCCCATGCTGGCCAATGGAGATGCCCGACGACTGGCACCTAGAGAGAAGATGCCAGAGCTAGCGAGGGACCTGAACTATTAGACTGGAGGTTAGTAAAGTGCTTTTAGCTTCACTGAAGCCTTGGTTCACACTGACTGAGGGAATTAAATCGTGCGAGTTCAACTGAATACACATGATTTCATTCCCGCATGTCAGTCCCAACTTCGGGAGCGATTTCAGAGACATCTGTGTGGGTTTCTGCAGAGATGTCAATGGAAATCGCACCCCGAAATCACTAAAAGTAGTACAGGAACTACTTTTGGAAATCGGTGTGGCGCGACAAATGCGGCGTCGCACCGATTCAGACGCTGTCATTGTCGGCAATGCCGCCGATTTGGCATGTGATTTTGCCAAATCGCATCAATGTGAACCAGGGCTTAACCTGTGGTTTATTTACACAATACACTGGAGTATATAAAATGTAAGCAATGCTTCACATTCTATTACTGTCTAAATTAAGTCCAAATTCTATTAAACTGTCCTTTTTTCTAGTTTTGGATAAAGAAGGAACAAGTTGTTATTCCTGCCTGGTACCCAACTAAAAAGATTTTCCTTTACTTTCTGTTCCTGTCAGGGCTTTTTTCCCCAAATAATAGGTGCTGTAACTCAACCACGATGCCCCAAAACCCCTCCCCCCACACACACCCTTCAAATTACATCAAATAGTGGGTGTGGTCAGTCAAATTTCAGGAACAGTAGGAGGGTCTTAAAGGTCATTAAATACCAGGATTGCATTGCATACAGAGTGCAGGGTTCAGGGGGGATACACACAGAGTGCAGAGCTGTCACGTGTAAACACAAAAACCAGACTTCTGTGTTTACAAGTGATTGTGGTGAGCAGGCACCAAAGGGTCTGAGCCAGAGGTGGTGGAACTGAGCTCCACCAAGTTCCACCTGAAAAAAGCCCTGGTTCCTGGGAGGAAGGCACAGGCAGTAGGAAAAACATTGTTCTAACCCTTCCCAATTTTACAAAAAATATGTTTTGCCTGCGACCTTGTTGGAGGGATTTGCCATCACATCCTGTCATTGGTAGGAAGACAGACGTCAATATCTGATAGTCGTTAAAGGCCTTCCCTGCACTATTCAAAATAAAATAAAAAGCGTGTTGCAGTGTAAAAGACACTTCATACATGGTTATTTAAAAAAAATTATTTGCTGTGTTCAAGCTCCTTTTATATATATAGCTTTCCACCATGGATTCAGAAATTTAAATAATAGGTGACAAAAGTAGGGACTGTATAATGCTGATTATTTGGCAAAGGTAGTTTAGTAATTAGATCCTATATGACAAATTTGCTTCAATGCGCTGCAAGTAATGAGTGATCTTTATCTAGAATGTTATAAATTTCTAAGATCCTTAAATTTCTGTTAAGTGAGTTTGTGTACTGTTTATGGTTCTCCTAGAGTTCAGTGTTTGTGACAAAGATAGGACTCACTCACCCTGGGTCCTGGCTTTCCGTCTAAGCCAGATGCTCCCTGTATGATTGGGTGGAAGTACAGACGATGGGTAACACATAGGTGACAAGAACGTGAGATTAGTGGGCAATGAACATATGGGGTAAGAACAACACAATACAGGTGACCACATTGATCACTGAGACATGGCTGTATGGTTCTCATGGCCTTGGGTGCTCTACACAACCCAGCAGTAAATGGCCGGTACCCTTGCAGGTTAAAAGTCAGGTTACCAACATACAGCAAAAAAAATTGTCTTCACATTTAAAACAATGATCTCAAACACAGAGCACAGGCATATACAGGCATATACATCTATTTATTATACAGTATAATAAGGCAAGGAGAAGGAGTTCATATTACCCTGATATGAGACCAGTAAGCAGAAATCAGATTGTTTTGTCAGTAATCACAATTTGCAAATCATCTTTGCTTTTGTTGTGATTACTTATTTAATATATGTGACAGAATGGCAAAATAATAAGAATATGGCATGTTTCTTGTCTATGTGACACTTTAAAGCAGAGCTATACTCACCTGCTCTCCAGCGCTGCGATGCCCTGGAACTCTTCGCCAGCTGCTGTCATCTTCAGCCCAGCAGCTTCCAGGTAGCAATCCCCGGTTGTTTCCATTGGCTGGGCCAAGATGACATCACTGTTGTGTATGCTTGGAAGCTCATCCATCTTGACACTGTTAAAAGTCTACACTGCAATGTGCCAACAGGCAGGTAAAGGAACTTTAATGCCTGTTTGCAATTTTTTTTTTTAATTAAAGTTTCACTTAACAAATGCTTATCTACCTCTGCTTTATTTATAGATTGCATATTTTTTACCTCATAAACTAGCATATTAAAAACTCTGAAATGTGTTAAATACTTATTATCCATCATATATTATCCATTTATTTTCTCTTAAGTTACAGAATTTATGCTAGCTTTATATGTGCTGGTTTGCCCTCTGGTGGCAGCATTAAGAACAAGCTAATTAAAAACTGCAATAAGCATAAAGCAGATATCATACTTATGCATTATTTTATAATAACAAAAGAAAACTGTTCTAGTGTGGTAATTATTTTATCTGGTTCTTTGGCAGAGGCAGTCATGTGATATATTAGTTTATAAAATGCACTAATCTAAATGGTGGTAATAGGAGGTCTAGACGTCTCATTTTGTTCCTATGAATGATTATACATAGAAGCTGATAATCAAATCATCTACTAGTGTCTTGTATCTCTGAGGATCCAAAAGTGGGATCCAACCATTAGAGATTCTGCCACCATGAGTCAAGCTTCTTAGGATGTTGGAAGTGTCAATGCCCCAACTGCCTTCTACTTGGCGTGTGCATTCTACTTTGTGTAAAATAAGAAGAGCAACCAATTGAAAAGGGGCTGTGTCTATGGGCAATGCAGCTTTATCAGCTTGAGACGCTTCTGAGATTATTGAGAATTTTTTTGCAGGTTCAGGTTACCTGTAATAAACCTGCTTCAGCTGCTTTTGCATTCCCATAGACCTCTAAATCAAACAAAAAACTATCAACAGCAGCACTAAATACTTTTCCAGATGGTAGGTTCTGCCACTGGTAACACATTGGCAGCAGTAGAATCAATCCGGTGAGGGAACAACTTACCCTAATGGAGGACCTCCAGTACTGGCCTTGAAATGTTCCAGAAGCTCATTAGCTACTGATGGAACAACAGGAAGCAACATCTCACTGGTGTGCCCAGAAGGGGAGCAACTCCATAGGAAATGGTAACCTCTCTTAGCTATCCTGTCACTGGTGAGTTGTCACCAACATGATTTCTCATTTGACTTCTGCCCAAAAACTGTCAGCAAAATCTGGAAACTCAAACTGAGTTTCTCTGGCAGATACCAATATAGAGGATGTTTGGACCCATTGGTGTATCTGTTAATTTTGGGATGACTGAGTCTTTATATTTTCTACAGGGATAACATTCTCCAAAAACATAATCAGCATTTTTAACAGAAAATATTGAGAACACTTTGCAAAAAGATAATTATAACAAACATGACATTTATTCAAAGGTTTAGTAATATCAGTGACAACAGGCAAATGGATCCAGAGTATTATTTGGTCATATGATTCCATAAAATCATAGTAACAAAACACACGCCAGACATGATCAATATATCACACTGTAGATACACAGTTTGACTTTGACATTATAAACAAGGACAACAAGTAAGTGGATAACATGAAAATGGTATGCTGGCACTGGCTCTGTGTGGGATCAGATTAAAAGATGGATAAATAATATTGCGTGAATGACAGACAAAAGATACATGGAGCTTTGTTCCTCCAGAAAATTGATATAAAATATATTATATAATGATATGATTTGCCATTCACTGTAATCACTGAAATAAAAATAAAAAGAAGCATATGGATTGAGGTGAAATTGAATAGATTTTTACTTACTGGAAGACCCAGTGGTCCTCTGTCACCCTTTTGACCTGGCTCACCCCTCAATCCTTTAAGACCATTTAACCCTGGTTCACCCTAAATGTAAAAGTAGATGCCAATTTTGTTGTTTTGGCTGTGCAAGCTGGTACAGAGGAGGTTTAGACACTGAAATCACTGCTAATTCCTGTCTGTATTATATTAATGTAGGCACTAAACATATCAGAAGTGTAAAACCTACAATGCTATTGTACAACTAGTAATTATCACATAAACACCTTTCGAATTTGGAAAAATAATCATCTTCACAAATCATTTTTGGGGGGCTTTCTTGTGGCCCCATAATGTTCTAGGTTGTTAAAGTATTCATTGGTGTTATATCACTTGATTTACACAGTGAAATTTAAGTTATTAAATAATGCTTAAATATTGTAATGCTTAGAACTGTTAATAAAACAGTAAAAATAATTCACCAAATACTGGCCAGCATCTGATACTTTGGGCACAGAATCTTTAGATAAAACTGCTGGTGGTCCAATATTAAAAGCATTTAATGCTTGACATCTTGATAATATTAATGTTCAATCTTGTCAGCCTGATAAAAGTAAAAATAACTGAAGCCCGTAGGCTACACTTCTTTAGTTTTGCTTACATTGGTCAGATAATACAGATCAGACATTGGAATTTGCAGTTTGTTCTAAATAAACCTTTAAGCTCAAAAGTATTTTGTAAAAAGAGGAAGAAAATCTTCAGTGCTTTTTTTGTCTTTTAGACAAGGTAGACTTTTATGCAGCTTCTTGAAATAATGCTAAAAAAATTCATTTTTTAATGTTTGATCAATGTGGCTTTATCATCTATAAACATAGACACACAACAGTGAAGATTGGGTAGCCTGCCACATTAGTAAATGTTATTAAACGTTTAAACTTTATTGAATTGAAAAAACCTATATATAAAATCATACATGTACATTCAGTTTTTCACAAAAATATGTATAAAAATAACTGCTTAAAGTGTTACTAAACCTAGAAATATGAAAATATTTCATCCCCCCCCCCCCCCCCAGCAGTGCCCACAGCTTATAAATCTTCTTTTTACATTAAAATACTGCCACTATATACCTTTTTGGTTGATCTGTATACCATGGTCACGTGCTAAACTGAAGGGTTTGTCTGAGTGCTGAGTGTTCAGGTAGGGGGAGATTTTCACTACCTTTTTGGCTGATCTGTATACCATGGTCACGTGCTAAACTGCAGGGTTTGTCTGATTGCTGAGTGTTCAGGTAGGGGGAGATTTTCACTACAGCCTGTGTCCTCATGCTGTTATGGGAGGCGGATCATTCGTGAATCAAGATGTGACATCCCACCCACTGTGTTCTTTTTTAGTTACTGAGCATGGAGGAGGAGGGAGGGACTGGGCTGTCATTCAGATCTGTACACACGCCCCCACATGTGTGATGTCAATACCATGTGACCAGAAAAGCTCAGCTCAACAAAGAACTGTTCTCTCCAGCAATAGAGACCAAACTGAGCATGTGCGGCTTTACTAATCTGACTGTGCCTTTTGGCCGTGCCAAGAGAGACCCTGCAGGAGGGGGAGGATCTGTGCATACAGGATCAAAGAGCCTTTTTACACAAGACAGAGGATTAACCCCTTATTTTCCACAGTGAGTATAACAAGTATGCTATTCTGCATATACAGACAGATTTTACTTTTGTGGGTTTAGTAACACTTTAAGGGAACAATTGTCTCCAAAAATGGTTACTAGCGCCATTACTCGGTCTTCCTGAGTGAATAAACAAATGGTAATTTACTATATAAAATATTTAACTGCAATTATGATTTACATAATTTTTTCTTTGTGGTTTAAGGCTCCAAAGTGAAAATAACAGAGCCAATCAGATAAATGCAATGTGGCAAAACATTTCTCCTAAATAAAATTTTTTGCTTATACAGAGAAAAAGATACAGTGTGCATCAATTGTAGCTGGAAATACAGAGTCTAAGTAAAACTCTACTCTACTCCCTTTTTTTAGCTTGGAGAGGAAGTAAGGGAAATTTCCCCCCTTTATCTGTTCCCACCATGAAAGTCAGGCCTCGATTGCGAAGCAAACTACGTCCTGATTCTTCTTAGAGGGCTACTTTCTTTTATTTCAATTTATAGGAGATACTGGGGTATGGGGGGGGGGGGGGGGTTGTGGGGCAGCGAGACCATGGCAATGGTGTTACTGCCATTCTAGTGGAGTCTGCACAGAAATAAATTGAGAATGCACACCAGCCGAACCCTGGCTATCACACAGCAAAATATTCCTGCCAATATTATAGACAGCAAAAAAGATAAGAGAATGTATTCTGATTTGTTAGTTCCACTTTAACAATAAAGAAGCACATGGGTCACTAATTATTTTTGGACATTTAGTTCAATTTAATTTAAAACTGTATATTTGAGCTTAAAGATTTACAAATATACAACAACGTATTGGACATTACATACACATAACATGTAAGCATGCACCAATAATATTACATAAAAAAACAAATACATGCTTTTAAATTAGACCAATGTACTTACCTTTGGACCCGGCAATCCATGTGGTCCCTAAAAAAAAACAAAAAACTGTTATAATACTAGCTATAATAATAATACTATTAAATACAGACATTTCTCTGCATAGTGATCATGATAAAATATATGGATTTATATTTATGCCACAAAATAATAAATGGCAATGTTCAGTCATACCTAGTTATACAGACTCCTCCCCTGTATTGAAACTGCATACTTTGAATTCACTGTACACTGTGAGCTTCCCACAATGTATAGGGAGATGTAGTAAGTCAGATAGAGCCCACCTCATTTCTTGCCAGGAGAGTGCCCCACTTAATTTAGCTTTTTCCTACCCAACCTGACTGTGTTGAGTTCACTTCTTTCTTTCAGTCACTGGATTTCAGTTCTTTCAATCATGGAGGCTCATCAATATATATGGGCATTACGTGGGAAGGTTTGCATGCAAATGCAGTCTGCCTAGAAACGCCCAATGCTCTAGACCAGTGATGGCGAACCTTGGCAACCCAGATGTTTTGGAACTACATTTCCCATTATGCTCCACTACACTGCAGAGTGCATGAGCATCATGGGAAATGTAGTTCCAAAACATCCGGGGTGCCAAGGTTCGCCCATCACTGCTCTACACTGACACCCACCAATCAAAGTATTTTTTTTTAACAGGTGAACCAATCAAGGTATTTTAATGCAATGCATTTTCATAATGCCCCCAACAGCCAGCCCACTGCTTACATCAGGGTTGAGGACTCTGGAGAGGAGTACTAAGGTAGGGTGCTATAATGTTTTCAGGTAGATATCCCTCCTGCCGGGCTTGATATCCTGCATAGAGCTAATAGGCATTAGCATGTTGATGACAGGGGGTGGGGGGCCAGGGAAGGCAGATTAACATTCTAATTTAAGTACATGTGTGCTTTTATATCATAGCCTATCACCAACCAGTGAAATGGTCATTACCCCAAAGAGTTAAAATATTAAAGGTAATATTATTAACAAAATATACAAAGATATAGCATTGCTTTAAAATGTAATCTGCAGAAACTAAGTCCTGTTAAGCAATTTAAATATATAAAATATTATAATAATAGTCGACATACCATTGGGCCTGGGGGTCCATGAGGCCCTGGTGGGCCGGGAGGGCCAATGATCTGTAAAAATAATTAGTTTTAAAAGAAAAAGATTGAAAACTCAGATTACAGGTATTTGAGCCTTGAACATCCTGCAGCAGTAAAATCATTATAAACTGTTATGTGTGAATGATTAGGATTGCTTTTAGAATCAAGTAACTAAGCCAATTTTCAAGGCATGAAAGGTATATTTGCATAATTTAAATGCTGCTTTAACTATTGCATTGCCGCATATAATTGAATAAAAGTATCAAGAGAACAGAAAAAAAAATAAAAAACTTGTAATATACATTTAAAAGCCTTTTGGCAGCAATACACTATTTAGTAATACTGGGATAGAATAACTAACACCTCCAATCCAACAATAATATAGACGTTTCTTGCTGTTTCCACTACCTTTGTGTTAAACACGGACACCTACATTTCTTTTTCACAAAGGATTTATTGAGTTTTTAGCGCAATATACAGCAAACTTTTAGACGAAAGCTACCATTATCTACATCAAAAAACAGGCACAGCGACAGATAAAGCCTCTTATCTAGAGGCTTTAAGATGCCTACATTTTTGACATGTGGACACTACAACTCTACAATAAGCAGGCCTAGCTGGCTGATTTTCCAAAAAGGTATACTTCAATACTTTATTTAAACAATTGTTCCAGATAAAAACATCATAGCACCACAGAAAGGGAGATTGGCTGTGGTGCTGTGATGTTATTATCTGGAACTATTGGCTAATTAAAGTATTGGGGTTCTTGCTACAATTTGTGGTTTACCCACCTTTCTACTTACAGCTTTTCTCTGTTGTGACCCAAGCCGGCACCTCCATGCATTGGGGCAGATCAACCTGGAGTGGTGCTTTTACTTTATTTTGTATGTATCACTATCAAGAGGGTAGGGAATATAGAGACATTTTTGGTGTCACACAGTATACTTGAAGATTATCTGCAGAGAAAGCTCCACTTGGACATGCTCTTACAATAATGAGCAGATGTATTTCCTACCTAAAGATCATTTAGTCTGATTTGGTTCTGGAGGATGGAAGATGTGGTCATCTCAAGGCTACATCAGCATGTGTTAAAGCATACCTCGCCCTCATGTAGAGGAGCTGCCTATCTTTTGGAACCAAATCCCTCTGTCCCTATTTCCTTCTCAACTGTCCCTCAATTTGGACAGATGTGTAGCTATGGTTTGATAAAGGGGTGCTCCTGACTGCCCTGAAACATGTAGCCACATCCCCTCCACTTCCTTTCATCATCCAGCTGAGAGAGATGCTGTTTGGAGCCAAGACCATCTTGCCAATCCTGGAAGCTGCTGTTGCTTATGTTCCAGCCTGAAGCCTGATAGCTGCACTTCCATTAAGAACTCTGCTTCGACTAGCCATATGCCTGTAGAACTCTGCAGCCTCACGGTGATCCTATGGAGTTCTATATGGGTTTATGACAAGCCTTGATCCACTTTTATCTAGTGAGTGCATTTTTATTGTCTTTTATACTTTAAGAAATCACTACATCTAGATGGAGGTGCCCCCTTGGGTTTGTTTTTTATAGCAAACTTTGTTGCTGGGGATGAATTTTCACCATAAGCTGCAATTATGCACTTTGCAAGGGAATTTGCCCCAGAAATTTGTAAATGTGTTGGAGTTTCACTTTTCAAAGAAAGCACAATCACATGCAAGGAAAATAGAAAAAAAAAACTTTTTTTTTACTTGCACAATTGGATGATGAAAGTCAGAAAAGCTTTACATAATTTCCTAAGCTATGGGGCAACCTCTGGGACTGCCAGCAGGAGAGCTGAAAGTAGAAGCCGCTACATGACTGTGGGCTGAAATGCCACAAGTTCATAGGAGAGAGAGAGAGAGATTGGCTGCAGGTAACTACTGTGGCACAGAAACACAGGACAGAGGCAGAAAAAGAGAGGCCCAAGCTGTACTGTGCAGTCCCAGAGATAAAGAATTTTACATACCACTAAGAAGGTGCAGGCTAGAGAGGAAGGCCCAGGGCCTGGCATGTTGCCTTTCCCCTGATCCCGCCCAAAGTTTTGTCCAAATTGCAGAGACCCCTATGTAGTCAAAGGCATTTCCTAAACCTAAATCCATCCCGACTGTGAGAGCATGTACGGTAAACCTATTTCCAGGATCAGAAAACCAGTGTGGACTTATGCTCATGTGCATTGAACACTTGCTCGTACTTCTATGCAAAAGGACAATATCAGATGTAATGTGTCGCTTCACATGTGTACGTTGCAATTAGTGTGCACACTGGGCATCCGGCGGCCTATTTAAACTGATCTGTTACTGACAGAAGTTGCTGAATAGTCTCCAGCCTGTTTTGCTGAGACCTAATCTGCTATATTTGCCTACATGTGTATGACCCAGCTTCTTTCCGGACTTTGCCTCTGCCTGCTGCCACAAAACCTGCTCATCCAGTTCCATTTGACCTCGGCCTGATTACTGGACTCTCCCTTGCCTGCAATTCTGTACTGCTTGCCCAGCTGTTACTGACCTTGGCTTGCTTCCTGGACTTGCTCTGTGTGCTGATTCTGTGCTGTTTGCCCGGTTGCTACTGACTTTGGCCTGCTTCCTGAACTTGCTCTGCCTGCTGAGACGATCCCGCGCTGCCCTGCTGTTGCTGGCTGCTGTCTGCTTCCCGACTGCCGCTACCATCTCCTGCTTTGGTACCAAGCTGCTTTCGCATCCTGTCTCGAGGACTGTGCTTTATAGCTCTACCCACTTAAAGAGCAGACACCACCTATTCTGCCATTCATGCCACTCCATGCCCTCACACTCTCTGATCCACCTTCGAGAGTGTCGGGCAGGAGGTGCAAGAGAGGTCCCCACAACGTTCTAGTCTCCACCAGGTATGTGATAGAATGGCTGTCAAGGGACAGAATGTGAGTAGGTCTTCTCTATAGTTTCAGAGTAGTGAGATGTGACACCGCTATGTTTTTGTTTGATGGTATTTTGCTAACACTTTGCGGCCATTAGAGGAGGGCTGCCAAAGGGGACTCTATTGCTTGCATTACTCTGTGGATTACAAATACACTCATTTGAGAGTGAGTGTTTCTCTGAGAATTAATGGGCCCTGACACCAGCAGACTGTAGCTAACCCTCCACTAGCCAGTGGCATAAGCAGCCCATAGATTATGTGATTTTTCTCTCCTTCCACCACAGGTAGAACCGCCCAAAATTCGATCCATCTATGGCTGGCTTTAGTCAGGGACTAAGATTTTTAGATAGGCCATTGTCCAGGACAGTCCTTTGTTTATTGTGCTGTTTCTGGCATCACCTGTGACAATATTTAATAAAGATCTCTGTATTGCATTATCTAACCCAAACATCCCTGCTAGGGCTTTTTCCTGTTTCAATAAATATAAATATTCAACTGTTGCTGGTCTGTGGATGATTGTCAAATCCAGATACAGGGCTGATTGTCACTGGAAATGGCAGTAGGATTCAAACATAACCAGCAGCTCCTTAGGGGGTATAGCTACCTAATGTTCCCTGTTCTATTAAAAAACGTAAAAAAAAGTTGGGGCTGAAATTGAGTTTTAATTATATGTGACTTATAACTAGGGATGAGCCAAACACCCCCCCCCCCCGGTTCGGTTCGCAGCAGAACATGCGAACAGGCAAAACATTTGTACGAACACTCGTACACCGTTAAAGTCTATGGGACACGAACATGAAAAATCAAAAGTGCTCATTTTAAAGGCTTATATGCAAGTTATTGCCATAAAAAGTGTTTGGGGACTTGGGTCCCCAAACACTTTTTATGGCAATAACTTGCCATTTGGGTGCGGGGTTCCCCTTCGGGTCTGGTATGGATATTAAGGGGAACCCTGAACCAAAATAAAAAAATGGTGTAGGTGTCCCCCCAAATCCATACCAGACCCTTCAGGTCTGGTATGGATTTTAAGGGGAACCCCGAGCCAAAATCTAAAAATAATGGTGTAGGGGTCCCCCCAAAATCCATACCAGACCCTTATTTGAGCATGCAACCTGGCAGGCCACACGAAAAGGGGGTGAGAGAGCGCCCCCCCTCCTGAACCATACCAGGCCACATGCCCTCAACATGAGGAGGGTGCTTTCGGGTGTCCCCCCCAAAGCACCTTGTCCCCACAACCCTTTGCCCGGTGGTTGATGGGGTCTGCGGGTGGGGGGTTTATCGGAATCTGGAATCCCCCTTTAACAAGGGGACACCCAGACCCCACCGCCACCATGTGAATGGAGGTCTCGGGTATATTGTACCCCTACACATTCACCAAAAAAATTGTCAAAATGTTAAAAATGACAGTAGTCCTTTATATAAAAAAAACAAAACTGCCCCGCGATGTCCATTCATCTTTAATCACAGCATCCGGCGACCCGATTAAAAAAAAAACTGAAAAAACTCCGCCTCCATGGGGGCTCCCGCTGACTGAAGCCTCTTCGCGATGACAGCTTGTATATTGCTGAGGGCAGGGCCACCCAGTGACGTAAATGGGTGACCTCACCCCCACCCCTGTTACATGACGTCACATAACATAAGAAGGGGGCAGGGTTACCCGTTTACGTCACCGGGTGGCCCCGCCCTCAGCTATACAACAGCTGTCATCACTAAGAGGCTTCTGTCAGTGGGCGCCTCCCATGGAGGCCGAGTTATTTCCATTTTTTTAATCAGGTCGTCGGACGTTGTGATCGAAGATGAATGGACATCGCAGGACAGGACTTGTC
Organism: Lithobates clamitans; assembly: GCA_037952925.1. NCBI lineage: Eukaryota > Metazoa > Chordata > Amphibia > Anura > Ranidae > Lithobates > Lithobates clamitans. The sequence continues at coordinate 16,775,062 of JBBGZY010000655.1, forward strand.
CCAAATTGTCTACTGTGATTTTTAACATTTTGACACTTTTTTTGGTGAATGTGTAGGGGTACAATGTACCCGATACCCATCAACATGGGGACAAGGTGTTTTGGGGGGGACCCCAAAGCATCCTCCCCTTGTTGAGGGCATGTGGCCTGGTACGGTTCAGGTGGGGGCTCTCTCACCCCCCCTTTTCCTGAGGTCTGCCAGGTTGTGTGCTCGGATAAGGGTCTGGTATGCATTTTGGGGGCCCCTACGCCATTTGTTTTTAAATTTTGGCTCGGGTTCTCTTTAAAATCCATGCCAGACCTGAAGGGCCATATTTTTTTAAAATTTGGGGGCCTTGTAATGGACTGGGGGGAGCCCATGCCGTTTTTTTCAATGATTTTTATCTATATTGCCGGGATCAGTTTTAAATTACTTTTTTTCCTTTTGAAATTTTGCTGTGGCACTGTTATAAACATGGGAAAGATGGCATACTAAGGAGACAATATTTAAAGGAATATATTATTTTTATTGTTTCACTTTAATCATTATTAAAATCACTGCTCCTGAAAAAACGGCCGTTTTTAAAACTTTTTTTTGCATTGATACATGTACCCCGGGGCAGGACCCAGGTTCTCAAACAGTTTTGATGGCAATAACTTGCATATAAGCCTTTAAAATGAGCACTTTTGGTTTTTCATGTTAGTGCCCCATAGACTTTAACGGTGTTTCGCGACTTTCGAATTTGCCCCGAACACCGCATATTGTTCACTGTTTGGCGAACGGGAGAACGGGCAAACAGATCCTTTTTACACAGGGTATGCAGGATAGGTATGAGGAAGGGGGCAGGGAGTATTTCTAAGAATAGTTAGTTTTAGGCTTTTCTTCCACTTTAGTTATAAGTAGGGATGAGCCCAATGTTCGACTCGAACATCGGGCTCATCCCTACTTATAACTAAAGTGGAAGAAAAGCCTAACACTAACTATTCTTAGAAACACCCCCTTCCTCCTACCTATCCTGCATACCCTGTGTAAAAAGGATCTGTGTGCTTCCTTTTTTAATCCAGTCTGGTACGGGCACATGCTCCTGCAACTTCGGCTCCCATGTGTAAGGGAGGGTTCAACAAAGGCTGTGACAGCACCCATAGGCTCCCATAGCCTAGCCATTGTCAGCGCTCTCTCCTCTCCCCTACAGCAGCCATTTATTGACATAGGGTAGCTGGAGCTGCAGGACCACATTACCGGACCACAGCAGATTAAAAAGCGGTAAGCCCTCAGTCTTTTTTTTAACACAGGGTATACAGAATAGGTAGGAGAGGGGAGGGAATATTTTTAAGAACAGTTAACGTTAGATTTTTCTTTCACTTTCCAATTTCATATCTTAATTGCCTTTCTGTAATATGTTTACAGAAAAACATTACTAGACCATACAAATAATAAACAATAATTATAAGACTGTTTTAAGACTGGCTTAAGGCTTAAGAAGCCAATGATATATAAAATTAAGGTGTCAATTTTTGTTTTTCCTTTTAACTAATTTTTGACGAATTTATAAATGTTTAAAATTGCAAAGAGTTGAAAAATACATAATTAAACATTGTTATTTTTATGAAAAACGAATTTAGAATGCAGTTTTGACTGGTCTTAGTAAGTTAAAGGATGCAGGCTTTGAATTACAAATAGTCCATCATAATGATTTTTTGAGTTCTAGAGCATTAATAAATTTAGATATGTACAGTATCTCACAAAAGTGAGTACACCCCTTACATTTTTGTAAATATTTTATTATATCTTTTCATGTGACAACACTGAAGAAATGACACTTTGCTACAATGTAAAGTAGTGAGTGTACAGCTTGTAAAACAGTGTAAATTTGCTGTCCCTCCAAAATACCTCATCACACAGCCATTAATATCTAAACCACTGGCAACAAAAGTGAGTACACCCCTAAGTGAAAATGTCCAAATTGGGCCCAATTAGCCATTTTCCCTCCCAGGTGTCATGTGACTTGTTAGTGTTACAGGTCTCAGGTGCGAATGGGGAGCAGGTGTGTTAAATTTGGTGTTATCGCTCTCACTCTCTCATACTGGTCACTGGAAGTTCAACATGGCACCTCATGGCAAAGAACTCTCTGAGGATCTGAAAAAAATAGCCTAGGCTATAAGAAGATTGCAAGGACCCTGAAACTGAGCTGCAGCACGGTGACCAAGCTCATACAGGAGTTTAACAGGACAAGTCCCACTCAGAACAGGCCTCGCCATGATTGACCAAAGAAGTTGAGTGCACGTGCTCAGCGTTATATCCAGAGGTTGTCTTTGGGAAATAGACATATGAGTGCTGCCAGCATTGCTGCAGAGGTTGAAGGCATGGGGGTCAGCCTGTCAGTGCTCAGACTATACGCCGCACACTGCATCAAATTGGTCTGCATGGCTGTCATCCCAGAAGGAAGCCTCTTCTAAAGATGATGCACAAGAAAGTCCTCAAACAGTTTGCTGAAGACAAGTAGACTAAAGACATGGATTACTGGAACCATGTCCTGTGTTCTGATGAGACAAAGATAAACTTATTTGGTTCAGATGGTGTCAAGCATATGTGGCGGCAACCAGGTGAGGAGTACAAAGACAAGTGTGTCTTGCCTACAGTCAAGCATGGTGGTGGGAGTGTCATGGTCTGGGGCTGCATGAGTGCTGCAGCACTGGGGAGCTACAGTTCATTGAGGGAACCATGAATGCCAAATGTACTGTGACATACTGAAGCAGAGCATGACCCCCTCCCTTTCTAGACTGGGCCACAGGGCAGTATTGCAACATGATAACGACCCCAAACACACCTCCAAGGTGACTACTGCCTTGCTAAAGAAGCTGTGGATAAAGGTATTTTGAGGGAACAGCAAATTTACACTGTTATACAAGCTGTAGACTCACTACTTTACATTGTAGCAAAGTGTAATTTCTTCAGTGTTGTCAAATGAAAAGATATAATAAAATATTTACAAAAATGTGAGGGGTGTACTCACTTTTGTGAGATACTGTATGTTTCCAACTGAGTGTTTGAGTAGTCCCATGGATCTCAGTAATACACAGAATGAATTCACCAGTTATCTGTTGAGGAAACTTTCAGCTTTAGTACAACGGGCCTTAAGAATATACACCATTTAGATAGATGGTTATTACAGTCAGAGAATAATACGTTTTTCTACAAAATTTGTTGTCCTACTCACAGAAGCTCCATGAGGCCCAGATGCACCATGATCTCCTTTTTCTCCCTTTAGCCCATTTGCACCCTAGAAAATATGTAATATTTGCAAATCATATTGTGTTTTTAAAAGTGAAAAAGAAATGTGTGATATACTAAGATCTATGCAATCATCTTCTGTTCTTTTTCATTGCCTTAGAATCAGGTCTTAGAATCAGAGTTCAAATCTAAACCCAATTACTAAAATTTCATATAAGGCTTCATTCACATGGCTGTAAAAAAACGCATATACAAGTGTTTTTTAATTATGGATCTGAATGCAGCTGCATGGTTTACAATGGAGCCATAAGCACAGGTGCGTAAACATGAGCTGCTTTCAGATCTGTAACACAGAATACTCATAGTCACACACATAGGTTGGACTTGATGGACTTGTGTCTTTTTTCAACCTCACCTACTATGTAACTATGTAACTATGTAATACAAAAATATGCATCTAAGAATATATGCTTTATGCGCATATGCGTATAAACACATGTATAAGCATTTGTAAGCACGTAAATTAAGCCTAAACAGAGGGGGAAAACAAATTAGCATTATGTACGGATAAGCATCTGTACGCGTCTTTATGTGTTTAAACGCATTTATATGCAAGTATTTTACTGGTCATTATTTAGAAACCTTTTTCCTAGAAAACACATGTGTAATAACATCAGTAACATTTTTACGGCCGTGTGAATGAGGCCACAGTTGTAACATGTTAATGTAATTTTGAAAGTTTTTTAAAAATCTTTTTGAATATTTACCTTTCATTAAAAATATCCAATAATCCTGGTATGAAAGTCCATGGTTGGACTTTCTATTACCAGTGATAACTGTCTCTCAATTATGCTCCTGCCCTACCATCCTATCACATGCATCCCTGAATGAGAGTTCGAATGGCTATGCTGACACAAAATGTACAGACATTGTGAACTGTTGTCACTATCTAGAAGCTGATCCAGTGCAATGATGTGCAGCATACACATTTTAACAGAAAGTGGCTGGAGGAGTTCAGCAACACTGAGATGCAACAAACGATAAAACAAAAGCCAACCCATTTGTTTAGGGTTCACGGTTCTTTAGAAAACTAAATGTTGTCCAGTTAGGGTTTGTGTCTACTTCAATTCTTCCCCTTCTACTTAGTAGTTAGTTGAATTTTGTTTTGCAGCCAAATGAATAAAAAAATTATATTTTTAAAACAAAAGGCTCATCAAACTACACGACTGAAGACCATATGCATGAACATCAACCCTTTGAAAAACCTGACTTTTTCCATTTTTAAGCTAATACATTTAACATCAAACCAGAATGAGAAGTTACTTGTGCATGAGCATGTGGGCATACATTTCTAGAAAATCAACATTGGAGTCATATCGTTTATAGACAATTTTTATGAAGTCAATCAAAGCTGGATATTTCCAGGTTAGCTGGTTTCAGTGATTGCCCAAATACCCTATTTCTTATCTTAGACTATGATTATCTTATGTAAAACCTCAGGGAAAGAAACTTAAGGAAGTAGCATTTGATCGCATTCAGAATGTGAATAACCTTTGTATAATAAATAATAATAATAAAAGTGCGGTCAGAGAAGTATCATAGACAGGGCTGTATTTACCACAGTGACAATCTTGAGGTCGGCAGGGATAGTGACAAAAGCAGCAAGTCACAAAATGTACAAATAGTGTCAATTTATATTTCTTATTTTATTGCCCCTTATGGCCATCTCTGGGCATGTGTGGCAAAATTCATTAAGAGTAATGTAAGGGATGTTAAGAGGAGTCAGGCTTCTTTGACTAGGAAAAGAAAGACTGAATCATCTTTCCCTTTTCTTGTTTGGTGGTCTTTATGGTTAAAAAGTGGCTTTACAAATAGAAAAATAGACTGCATCCTGCCCCCAATAGCACTTTCTAACAGTAGATATTATTTAAAATAAAATATATGGCACAGGGGACTGGGCTTGCATATCATTCACATGTGCTTATGCCAGCATAATGCCTTTTTGGTCATAGAGGGCAGCAAAATATTAGGGCATATTGTGGTGGCATAACCATGAAATCTGGCCCTACAGTATGTATAACTAACATTTCTAACAATCTTCTTTTATTGAAAGGACACGGCCCTCTTGTAATTGAACTTAAAGGTAAAAAACCAATGTCATTCCAAAATGTAATGTAAATATCTAACATGCGGGCAGAATTAGGAAATCATTGACCCTGTCTATTTGTGACTACTGTCGCTTGCCAAAGCATGGTATTTAAGAACATCCATCACTTAAGGGATCCTAAATGACAGTCTAAACAAGTACCAAATCCAGTTACTATGTGATGCACAAGCCTCATAAAATTAAAGCAAACTAAACGAAAACTTTTCTTTACCTTCCCTCACAAAGCTTTCATGGGAGTGGCAACTGTTCTCTGAATTCAGGAGCAGTGCAGCATTGCACCCTCACAGGAAGCTGCATTAGGTGAATTACACTGCCAGGCTCAAAAGGTATTTGTGGGACTTTGCAGGGGAACCGGGAGAAAATTGTAAGTGCATATGCACTTATAATTGTATTTTGTTTTATAGGGAGGCCATTATTCTACTTTGAGATACAACCACAGAGCACTTTCAAATACTTTGGCTAAGATTGTATACAATTTAAATTTGTGTATACCATTTATTTAAAGACTTCTGTACAATAGCCAAGAAATTCTCAAAGACAATAATTTTCAGAAAACTTTGAAACCTTTGGATTAGTCAATTGAAATTGGGTGACAACAACAGAGCTGGTTGTTAGCACTTACTGGTAATCCAGGAAGGCCAATTCCTCCTTTCTCTCCCGCTATACCAGACTCTCCACGATCTCCTTTGGAACCTTTAGGGCCCTATTTAATGTAATAGCAACTTAATTAACAGTTAAGAAAACGTACAGGTTATGCAGGTAATCTCTTTACAAGATGAATAGCATGCAGCTCTGTGGTTTCTAGAGATAAAAAAAGATGTCATGGTTTAGTGAACTAGAATACTGGGTACTCACTGATAGTATTGCTGATTTATCCACTGCCATGATAATGTATATCTTTTTACATCCAAATGATATATTGTTGTGAACTAAGTAGAAGTCTCTTGTGGAGGCAAACATGATGAAAGTAGTGGATTTAACTAAAAAAAAATTATGTTTAGTGCATCCACCATGTCTTGGCTGGTCAATCAGGGTACAGTATGGGATGAATATTAGTAACAGAAGTTAAACTCAAAGACTGTATTCAAAATCAAAACAACTTAATTTTCCTGCTGTCCTGTTAACTCCTATTACAATGCTGCACACGACTGAGGCCAGGAAGCTCATATTCAACACTTCCTTTGTTCTAAAGCCTTATACGGTGAAGAAAAAAGGGATCCCTTGTTGCGAACATTCACGTTGTAACAAAGCTTGGAGAACCAGCAAATGGGAGAAAACAATGGCTACCATATGAACAGTTGCACAGATAATCCCACTGTACCAGCAGAAGGGGGATCTCTCCTTCTCTAGTTCTGTTAAAAGAAGTAATTGAAACTTGCAGTGAACATCTCTCCCACCACATCTTCTGTGTGGGGTGCATAGCAACTACTCCTGCATGTTCCTAATAACAGAAAAGTGTAAGCCACCACACCCATCCTTCCATTAAATGGTCATCTTTATTATGGTATAGGAGTTAAAGCAGGACAAGCAAATACTTTGCATTGTATTGTTATTGCCGTAAAAAACATAATAAATAATGTTTCATCTTTACAAAAATGAGCAAAGACATTGTAACAAAAAATATCCCTGCCATCTAAAGAGGAAATATCAAAAGGGTTAAGGGTAAGGTTTGAAGCCACTGATATTGTGTTACAACTGGGGAGGTTCACTGTCTCTATTGTCCTGGTGACCATTGTCATTAGGGTAAAGTCTTCCAATGGGGATACCTCTTCTGGAGATAATTAGCTAAGAGGGGATTTCCCCTCCTTTGAAGAGATTTCTTGTCACTTCCTGTTTTTCCAACAGGAAATTAGGAACAATTTTCCCATGGTAAAAAGACAAAAAAAAGGTTCTAATAACTCTCTTCCAGCACATAGAAAATAGCTGTAGAAATATACCAAAGGGACATGTAGGATTATACATTTGGTTAAGTTCAGCATTGGGGCAATCATAAATGACAGCTTTCGCAACAAACTCTAGAATATCATCAAAGGAAGGTGACTAAGCTGTATCAAAAAATTGACAGCTCCCACAGTTCTATTAACCCAGCCCACCCTGGAAGACTACAGAGGTGGGGTTGGGGAACATTGACAGAGGAAGATTCCTACTAAGAGAAAAGGCATCAGCACAACAGACACATCCTACTGATTCTAAGCTGTGTCCCTTGTGCTGATTTCATGTTTTTATTTTGGCTGCATTTAGGCTTTATATGTACCTCAGAGATCTAGAGAAGCTGTGCTACTGGTATATTATATTATAGTTTTATTTTATTATTCATGTGAATACAGCATACGGGTCTTATTATAGTATAGAAATTTGATTTCTGACTGTTTTTCATGTAGGGAGTATATAGCCTATGTCACAAAGAATTATACTTGTTTTTTTTCAGTGGCAGGTAGTCGAGCCAAATAGCAGGTGTATATATTTTTTTTACCCGGAGATCACAATAAAGATGACTGTATAATAGAAGGACTGCAATTATGCAGCAGATGCAGCAGGTGCATATATTTTGTTAAATGTAACATTGTTTGCAAGAACTTTTTAATGCCAATAAGGTCTTGCTATATCAAAAGAAGATTTTTTACCCAGGAAATCACAATAAAGATGAATGTATAATAGAAGGACTGCAATGGTGGCTTACAGTAAAAATAATATTAAAAAACACCATATTTACAATATGATATTTTTAATGAAATACTTAACAAGAATCCTGCAAGTCTGTAGGGATGCTAGTAAAATGTTTCCCATTACAAGACTAAAACTGAGGATGTAATTTTGACAGAAGCACAACCACTTAAAACTGACTTTCAGCAAGTCTCAATATCTACAGAACAGAAGCAGATAAGAATCTGTGAAGTCCGCTAAAATCCTTACAATGATGATATGATAATGGTTTTCTACGTAGACTAGAATTTGCCAGCCATTCCTAAATTTTAGCTACCTTATTGGTAGTTAAATTTGACTTTCATTAGTGACTAGTGGGCAATAACTAATTTTTTCCCTAGTAATGTTTGCCAGATTTAGTAGAATTTAAGAATACTTTAAAAGCATTCATGAATTAAAATTTTACACCTCGAGTAATGTGTAAAACCACTGTATGGAGATGAAGTTCATATATTAGCTTTATGTGAATCATGGCACGGTTTCATTATCTTTAGTTGCCACAGTAGTTTAAATAGTCAGTAACAGATTGTAAATAACACACAGCATTAAATGATGAAAGTGATTTTAAATTGAAAAAATGACTTTGATATTTGTGTATGCCTGTAAATTCTAAACTCAACTTTAAGATCTTATATTTATACAAAATTAATAAGCATACCATTTATTTTTTATCAAGCGTGACAAGCTACATTTAGCATGTTTAAAATGATTAATTCTCCTCTGGATACATGTATTACCCAAAGCCTATAATTTGTTCCTCTCATAAATGTAATTGCAATTAACCACTTAAGGACCAAGCCTCTTTCTGAGATTTAAAAAGAAGAAATAAGAGTGGTGCAATAACGTGACATGAATTAATATACTTACAGAATGAACATGATAAGTATAAAAACATACAAATAAATAAATGTGAATAAAAGTCCAACTAAAGCCCAATGGTAGGCGTCAGTTCATATAAAGATAAAAATCTCATAGGGGTAACTTGATAGAAGAAAAAACAGACATGTCACATTATTGAATAAGCGAACCACTCTTATTTCTTCTTTTTACAATTGATTACACAGTGTTTTTTGGGTAAACTACCAAGTGGTTGCAGCTAATTCACGGTTACTATGCATTTATTATATATTTTTTCTTTTCTGAGTTTATTTTGACTTTATTCACTGTAGGTTGATGATTTATATTTTCTTTAAAATGATACATAGTAACGCGCATGTTTTTTTCCTTTATAACACATATCTGAGATTTGTTGTTTACAAGTTAAAAACTGTTTTTTTTTGCTAGAAAATTACTTAGAACCCCCCAAACATTATATATTTTTTTCTAAAACCCTAAAGAATAAAATGGCGGTTGTTGCAATACTTTCTGTCACACCGTATTTGCGCAGCGGTCTTACAAGCGCACTTTTTTTGGAGAAAATACACTTTTTTGAATAAAAAAAAAGACAACAATAAAGTTAACCCAATATCGTGAAAGATAATGTTACGCCGAGTAAATTGATACCCAACATGTCATGCTTCAAAATTGTGCCCGCTTGTGGAATGGCGACAAACTTTTACCCTCAAAAATCCCCATAGGCAACGTTTAAAAAATTCTGCAGGTTGTATGTTTTGAGTAACAGAGGAGGTCTAGGGCTAGAATTATTGTTCTCACCCTACCGATTGCGTCGATACCTCACATGTGTGGTTTGATCATCATTTTCATATGTGGGCGCTACTCGCGTATGCATTCGCTTCTGCGCGCGAGCTTGGCGGGAAGAGGCACGTTTAAAACATTATTTTTTCCTAATTTATTTTACCTTTTATTTTTTATTTTTACACTGTTCCTTTAAGAAAAAAATGTGTCACTTTTATTCCTATTACAAGGAATGTAACCATCCTTTGTAATAGAAAAAAGCATGACAGGGCCTCTTAAATATGAGATCTGGGGTAAAAAGACCTCAGATCTCATATTTACACTAAAATGCAGTTTAAAAAATGGCCCTTTAAGGGCTATGGGCGGAAGTGACGTTTTTGACGTTGCTTCTGCCCTGCAATGATATGGAGATGGGTGGGGGCCATCTTCCCCTCACTCGTCTCCATACCAAGCCAGGACAAGGATCCAATCACCTCAGTCGCTACCGATGGCTCCGGTAAGCGGCGGAGGGCGGGGGGGGCCCTCTCCCGCCGCCGATAAAAGTGATCTTGCGGCGAATCTGACGCAGAGACCACTTTTATCTGAAAGCGGACCACCAGCTGAAGAAGAGGATACCGGGGGATATGGCAGCTAGCTTCTGCCATAACAACGATATTCCTCTTCAAAGTACTGACGTAAAACTGCGGCGGGCGGACCGTAAGTGGTTAATGTACAAACCATATCTAACTGGCCATTAGATAATATTGTTAGTGTGATGTTTACACGGGACAGGTACTTAAGATTCCATCATCATTTAATACTGTTACCTAGCAATAGCAGTGCAATCAAAAGCCTTGGATAGAACAAAAAGATACAGAGGCAGAAGGGGAAGAATGAAAGGATGTTTGTGAATACCAGTGTTAAGAAAAGTATACCAAGATGAAAATGACAATCTTGAAGAAGTAAACAAGAAAAATTTACAATGACTGAAAATGAGAACAAAATAATGGCTCTATTCATGGGAATCGATTCTAACGGTGACTATAAACCCCTTATATCAGTTAATTGCCCATCTTCCATCTAAAAAGCTTTACTGCATTCAGACTGTGTAATTTCTGCACTTTTACAGTGGGGCTCCCACATTCATTTTGTGGAGATCGCAGATATGCAATACAATGCAAACCCCTGTGGAATCGAAAGGAACATTAACAAAACTGTACTTTAACATTTATAATGTTCAAAAAAGCAATTGTTGATGCTGGATTCTGCAATTATAACTAATACCAACTTTTCTTGTGATGTTAAGCATAGCACCAGCCCTGCCAATCAACTCTAGAAGTTGTGACTGGTCTGCCGGAGTGACCCAAGATTTACTGACACTGTATTGTGCTCTCCCACTAGAAACTGGTGATACCTTTATTGTAAAAAACATTCATAGGCCTTACTCACTGACATGCCTTCAAAAAATAACTCTCTACAATACTCACGTCCACCAATTTATTTGTAAATTTCACACACCAGTTCTAAATCAGAGTCAACCTTTTCTAAGTGGTAGCTGTTGACAACAGACATTTTTCCACATATTTCAAAATGAAGTAATGAAGTAGCAGTTTCCCCTGTGTGACAGACATTTTATAGAAGTTTACATTCAATTCTAATATTATTAATATTTAGGGTGAAACATGCTATCTGGATAATCAAATTAACACTTCAATGTGTTAAAGTTGGAGCACATATGATTTAAGGGGCTAAATAGGATTTTGTATATAAGGTTATTATTTATGTTGTTCAACAAAAGTTAAAATACTTTTTTTACATTAGAGAGACTTACCTTCTTGAAAATAAATCTCAAAAATGGGATACAGATGAAAAAAATCCTGATAGGGCTTTTAATCATTTCCTATTAGAGAGATCCACCCTCTCTATTTGTCCTGTTTAGCATGATCATTAAAAGTGAAAGTAAAATATAACTCAAAATTTTGGGTTGTTCCCTAGAAAAGTAATAGAGGGAAAAATCTTCCAATGGGGACACTAGTTTTGGTGACCTGGGGGTCCCCAATAAATTCCCTTAATTTGCAGGGATTTCTTTTTACTTCCTGTTTGGCTATGGGACAGGAAGTGAAGGTAAATCTCCCCATTGGGATACAGATGGCGAAAAAAATCAGACAGGGGTTATAACCCTGTTTTCTTCTTCAGATGTTTGACTATGGATAGAGCCTAAAGATAGTTTTTCAATTATTTGAATCAAATCAACTATATTATGATATGATTTACATCAATCCTATTCCACCAACTTTAATGCCCTGTCGGCTTTCATCTGCTGTCAAGCAAAAGCAGTACTGCATGAAGTCATGCTATTGTCATGTAGAAAGTAATACTTTAGTGATAACCTTTAACAGATGAGGAATAATTAAATATTAACATGGTAGTATTAGGACATTAGTGTTCAGTAATGAAAAAACCTCTAGATAGTGACAGGGTGATGTTAGGACACTAATGTTCAGAAAATAAAACATTTAGAACGTGATATGGTGATAATTCTCAGAAATGAATGAGCATCTAGACCAGCCTTTCTCAGCCAGGGTTCCATGAAATCCTAGGGTTCCTCCAGAAGTTGCTGAGGTTTCCTAGAGATACTCTATTTTCAAGGAACCCCTAGCAAGCTGTGGGGGAAGTCTAGAGGTTGATTATTAGGTAAACTTCATTCAGGAGGAAGCACAGAGGATGACTATTAAGTAAACCCTATTCTTTACACATTTATTTAAAACTCTCTACATTCTACCGATCATGCTACTGTACCATGAGCTGTAGATCTAATAATTTTATTGGGTTTTCCCAGAGATTTAGGTTTATTTCAGAGGTTCCTCTGTGGTAAAAAGGCTGAGAAAGGCTGATCTAAGCAATGACATGGTAGTATTAGGATCCGGTTGTCCAGAAATGAAAGATCATCTAGTTATAAAGTAGTATTAGTTAACTAATGTTTAGAAATAAAAACATCCAGACAATAATATGATAGTATTAGGACACTAATGTTCAGAAATTTACCATCTAGACAATGATGTGGTAGTATTAGGACACTAATGTTCAAAAATGAAGGTTTCTCTATGTTCAAAAATGGCAGTCGCATTGAGATGCCAGTAAACCCCAGTTCACACTGTGAACGCACTGCGCATTCCTGTGCAATTCACATGCGATTCAGTGCGGTGCAGTTTGAGCCCATTTATTTTGAATGGGCTCAAATTGCACTGCATCGCATCAAAAGTAGAGCATGTGCTACTTTTGGAAATGCACTGCAACCAGATTGCATGATATTTTTGTACCATGTGATCCAATGCAGGAAAATGCACTGCAATTGCATTCTATGTTTAGGGTGTCGTTAACCTAACATTGACACCCGCTGCAGATTACAGCTGCAGTACGTTATGAACGCGGTTTGGGAAATGTGCACAGAACACAGGTTTTCATCACTGCGTTCCAGTGTGAACCTAGACTAAATAACTTTTGGAATATATAGTAATTATGTAAACAACAATCATATATTATTTTAGACTTGAGAGATTGTCATTCATTTCAAGATTACTTTTTTCTGAGCGTTAATGTCCATTTCAGTATTATTATTAACCACCCCCTACACATTGGAATTTTGAGTGATAAATTACTGCAAACATTACCTGCTCCCCATCAACTCCTGGAGGACCAATAGGACCTCCCTCTCCCTGTAGAAACAATGTAAGTTACCATGAGCCAAGTTCACTGGCAGATATTGAATGAAACCACCACACCATATTTAGGTGATATGGCTTTCTAGATGCATTCATCAGGTTCTTGTGCTGATAGAGTAATCTACAAGGACAATCTTTGTTGAGATCATAAAGAAAGCAAAGGGACAGTTCGTGTTACAATACTAGCTTTAGTCTGTGATTTCACAAAATGACAGCTTGTGATGTGTACAGAGTTTTTCATTTAAAGGAAGCTTATCAAGAATGCTGTTTCTTGTATTAGAAACACTTACCATCATCTGACAGAAGTTGTCATTCTCTCTTCGCTCTTGGAGCAGTAAAGCCTGTTCAGCTTTACTGAAGTTTACTTTAAACTACCATATTTCCCAAGAGATGGAAGGACAACTCTGTCATATGATAATGTAAGATGCTTCTAACACAAGTAGGAAGAAAGATCAGGGACACTACTAAACGTTTGTCAAAGATTGTGCAAAAATGTTGAAATAGGATTTACGAGTCTGACAACGTTTTAAAAAACCACCTCTCTAATGTCTAAATGTAAAGAATAACAGGTGTGTTCATCCAATAATGAACTCTAGATCTCAAAGTGTAGTTTTTACTAACTTGATATTGTAATAATGCAGGGGATGATTTGGACAGTTTCATCAGTCTGAAATTATAGGCCAATTGGTAATTAGGGTTAGTATTTTTGATGCATGGTGCTACACATGCATAGCCATCATAGAGTAGCAAAGCATAGTAATTGCCACCATACAACCAGCAGCATAAGCATAAAAGCACAACACTTATTATGCAGTAACTGAATTTTAATAAAATGTCAATATGCTCATTATTATTATAAAAAATTACTAAAGTTATACAGATAGTTAATTTTCTCTATGCATAGTTTTATCTACATAAAAATATTTTTAATAATAGGGTATAGCACCTTTGATCCAGGCAAACCAGGTGGCCCAGGTGGTCCAGGAGGTCCCTGTAACATAAAAAAAAAAAATTGGTGACCAAGGGGCAAGTTGGAATTAGTGGTATGACATACAAAAACAGCACAGTACTGAACAACACACATGGTTGCAACAACTTCTTCAACATTTCGAGACAAGGTTAACCAGGGATCATTGCTTTTTATTAAGTTATTTAAAATATCGTCAAGTTATTAATCAAAAGTGTATATAGCCATTCCTACTTGTACAAGTAAATGAGGAAAAAAGCTTCTAACCTGACCCTACATGTTACAATCTCATCTACCAATAGCCATATAGTACAAAGGCCTGCTTGACTTAGTAAGCTATTAATTCACTGTTTTCATAATCAGAATCAGAATACTTTATTAATCCCAAAGGGAAATTATTGATATTTTAGGATTGTCATTGGGTCGTAGATGGTCAAGCAGCAGCTTTCCTATGTTCAATTAAATTATACATTTTCAGCCTATAAGGAAATAAAATATACAACTCTAACAACTATCTAAAAAAAAAAAATTCTGTTATGTGGTAGGACAAGGCTAGAAAATGTTCCATATTAAAGTTGAATCAGAATACAGTTACGAGTACCCCGAGTTACGAACCTCCGACTTGCGAACGACTCCTACTTACGAACAGGAGGCGGTGTGTCATTCTGCGCATGCGCTTCCGACTTACGAACAAATCTGACTTAAGAACAAACCAGCAGTCCCTAACCCGTTCGTAACTCAGGGACTGCCTGTACTTTAATAATCCCAAATGGAAATTACTGTTATTTTAGGACTGTCATTAGTTCACAGATGGTCAAGCAGCAGCTTTCCTATGTTCAATTACCGTAAATTATACATTTTAGCCTATAAGGAAAGAAAATATACAACTTTAACAATTATCTAGAAAAAAAACTAATTATTCTGCAATGTGGTAGGCAAAAGAATGTTCCATGTTAAAGGTGTATTTAACATATGTGGTACAGTTTAGGGCACCATACTCCTCGATTTCAATTTAATTCTAACCAAGGATGGGCATAAATTATAAAGAATTATCTGATTCATATAATGGTTAATTTAGTAAAAAAGCTGAGAATATTTACTTAGCTTAGCGAATGAAGAAAAGCTGTGTTAACTTCAATCATCCATTGAATTAAACAAATTATATTGAGTGTTACTTAGACCCTTTCCCCTGCACTGGTAGTCAGTGGCAGTGTTATTTAACCTCCCTACACAAATTGGTGGGCAGTGGAAGTGTTATTTAACCGCTTGCCGACCAGCCACCGTCATTTTACTGCAGCAGGTCGGCACGATCCCGCGAACTGTCGTAGCTCTACGTGGAACCGGGATAGCAGGCATGCACAGCGGGGGTGCCAATGCTCGTGGCCAACGGTCGCGATGATCGCCGGCCACGAGTGATCATGAGCAGGAGACACAGAACAGGGACGAGTTTGTGTAAACACACACTTCCCTGTTCTGACAGGAGGACAGATCGTGCCTAGCTAGGAACCACGATTCGTCACTTCCTCTAGTCAGTTCCCTCCCCCTTCAGTTAAAATAACCTCCCAGGGAACACAGTTAACCCCTTGATCGCCCCCTAGTGTTAACCCCTTGACTGCCAGTGACATTTTTACAGTAATCAATGCATTTTTATAGCACTGATCACTGTATAAATGCCAATGGTCCCAAAAATGTGTCAAAATTGTCTGATGTGTCTGCCATAATGTCGCAGTCAAGATAAAAATCGGAGATCGCCGCCATTAATAATAAAAAAAAAATAAAAATAAAAATGCTATAAATCTATCCCCTATTTTGTAGATGCTATAACTTTTGCGCAAACCAATCAATATATGCTAATTGCAATTTTTTTAACCAAAAGTATGTAGAAGAATACATATCAGCCTAAAATGAGAAAAAAATTTGCTTTTTTAAAAAAAAAAAAAAAAAGGGGGGGGGATATTTGTTATAGAAAAAAGTACAAAATATTGTGCTTATTTCAAAATTGTCGCTCTTTTTTTGTTTATAGCGCAAAAAATAAAAAACGCAGAGGCGATCAAATACCACCAAAAGAAAGCTATATTTGTGGGAAAAAAAGGACGTCAATTTTGTCTGGGTGCAACGTCGCACGTCCGCGCAATTGTCAGCAAAATCGATGCAGTGCTGAATCACAAAAAATGGCCTGGTCATTCAGCAGCTAAATCTTCCAGGGTTGAAGTGGTTAACACCCTCCCCACATTGGTGGAAAGTGGCAGTGTTATTTACCATTTTCTTCCTGCATTGGTGGTCTGTGGAAATTATGTAACCCCTTCCCATTCCCACATTAGTGTACAATGACAGTGTTGCATTGGCGAACATTGGTAGCGCTGTGAACAACCCCCCCCCCCCCCTTGGTGATCAGTGATGAATGTAAAAAAAACAATAGTTTTACGCACTTTCACCCATGCTGGTTCAGGTAAGGAAGGGTGAAGTCATCACAGAGCAGTTAACTCAGGATCCAATTAAGTCTGAACCGCCAACTTCATGCCTGCATATGTGGCCAGCCCATCACAGCATGTATTGTACACTAACATTGCAAGCTGGAGGTGGGAATAGGGGTTCCCAGCCCACTGGGAATGTGGGCAAGTAGAAGGCAGGACTAATAGGCAGTGCTGCTATTGCTACTGCTATCCAAAGATAGGGGCTTTTTAGTGTGGATGGATGCCACATATATACTGAAATTATGTATTTCAACATAAAGTACTTTGTCCAGAATATAATCAAGGTCTGGAGGGCTACTTCTGGTGTATAAATGTATGACTAGCCAACACGCACTATATTTCGGCTTTTCTCATTCAGACCAACTTTTAGTATACTTAATGCAAGCGCCGTTAATATTTTGATCCATTTCAGGTTTAATTTCCTAAACTTAGATTTATTTCTGCTATGAAGATACATTTGCAGCCATTATACATTTTTTCTACTGCCATAATTCAGCTTTATAAACAAAATCAACAGGGTTTATTGAATAAAGAACTCAAAAATCAATCCTGATAGCAAAGTACAGTAAACCAATCAGATTTCTGGTTATTCCAGCAGTCATTTTTTTTTCTAATTGAATAAGCCCATGTATGTATAATTTCACAGACTTTGCAAGGTTATTCATTCTGATACAGGAAAAGTAATGCAATTATAATAGATTCTGTAGCATATTCTGGGAAAACATATTAAAGGTTTCAAACATGTTAGATAAAAGCTAAAGCAGATTATGCTGCTTTGGTTTACATTGTTAAAATACAACAGACTTTCCAGTGAAGATATTTAGTACAATTCCTTAACAAAATCACAAAAGCAGTTAGAATAAAGCGTAAGTCTATCTATAAAATGTTGAAATGTGTGTTTAGTGGGTTAAGATAAAGACTATCTACATCTTTAATTACACAGAATGCCTTCCTCCCAGAAATTCCAGGGGCATTTATCTCTATAGGTGCCTTGCCTCTCTCACTTTTTAGCTATGGGTCTTTTTAAGAACAGCTGCCAACCACGCGTTTCCCTTTATTGTGAATGGTAAATTTAAGTGGTAGCCTCCGGAGTTCTGGATAATATAATGCAGTGGTGCGGTGATGGAGTATTAGCGATGGGCTGCATCTTCCCATTATGCTACATTTATTAAAGGATGTGTGCACGTACAATTCCCTTTTTTGTACCTAAACAGTTACAAGTATTTAGGGCCCCCTGCAGTAGGAATAACAATTTAGAACCGTTCAGCCCTGGCATCCTGAGGGCAAGGTCACCATGCTGTTACTCTGCTTTCCCTACTCCTGCCCATACAGGGCACGCAGTGGGTATATTGCGAGGCAGGATACTGGTGAGGCTGGGAGCTTTTTCCTGTGAGCCAGCACTTGGCGGTGTGAAGAAAGAGGCCACAGCATGGTAATCATAGGCTTCTGATACAAACAGTAGGCTATACAGTTCAGTTGAAGAATGTGTTTATTTATACCTATGTAGAACACAAAATATTTTAACAGTTTTAACCCAAAAAATGATTTGCAAGGACTCGTGAAGATGGCTGTAATGCATATACAAATATCTACACAGGATCTTGCTGGCAGAGGCTGGCAGAAAGATCCTGAGTAAAAAGTGGCCTTTAGGCACTGCTGCGGTGCGAATTTAGCACGATTTTGATCCGATTGCGTTGCAAATTTGCATTGCGAATTCTTTATGTATTCTTGCATTTCTACTGCAAATTTTGCAGTCTATGGAGCTGAATTTGCATCGCACATGGATCAAACTCAGACAGGACCCTTTTTTTACGCAGCTTAGATTTGCAACGCATTGCTGTGAACGGTACTCATGGAAAACTACGTTATTAAAATGACTTGCGAATTTGAGCGATCGCAACGGCTCAAATTCGCAATAGAATTCGCAGCAGCGTGAACCGGCCCTTTAAGTGCTTCTGTATAAATGTAGAGATCCACACAATTCTTCCATTTTTCTTCTCAAATTTAGATGTGTACATATGTGAATTACTGACCACAAGTACAGGTTTTTCTATTTTGATTTTACAGATCTTTACACAATGCATCCTAACTGATGTAGCTGGATGCATGGGCTCATAGCATATAGACCCGTAAAAGTTATACGATTTACAGGTCTGAATGCAACATTTTTACATAAAAATAAAAAACGCAGAGGCGATCAAATACCACCAAAAGAAAGCTATATTTGTGGGAAAAAAAGGACGTCAATTTTGTCTGGGTGCAACGTCGCACGTCCGCGCAATTGTCAGCAAAATCGATGCAGTGCTGAATCACAAAAAATGGCCTGGTCATTCAGCAGCTAAATCTTCCAGGGTTGAAGTGGTTAACACCCTCCCCACATTGGTGGAAAGTGGCAGTGTTATTTACCATTTTCTTCCTGCATTGGTGGTCTGTGGAAATTATGTAACCCCTTCCCATTCCCACATTAGTGTACAATGACAGTGTTGCATTGGCGAACATTGGTAGCGCTGTGAACAACCCCCCCCCCCCCCCTTGGTGATCAGTGATGAATGTAAAAAAAACAATAGTTTTACGCACTTTCACCCATGCTGGTTCAGGTAAGGAAGGGTGAAGTCATCACAGAGCAGTTAACTCAGGATCCAATTAAGTCTGAACCGCCAACTTCATGCCTGCATATGTGGCCAGCCCATCACAGCATGTATTGTACACTAACATTGCAAGCTGGAGGTGGGAATAGGGGTTCCCAGCCCACTGGGAATGTGGGCAAGTAGAAGGCAGGACTAATAGGCAGTGCTGCTATTGCTACTGCTATCCAAAGATAGGGGCTTTTTAGTGTGGATGGATGCCACATATATACTGAAATTATGTATTTCAACATAAAGTACTTTGTCCAGAATATAATCAAGGTCTGGAGGGCTACTTCTGGTGTATAAATGTATGACTAGCCAACACGCACTATATTTCGGCTTTTCTCATTCAGACCAACTTTTAGTATACTTAATGCAAGCGCCGTTAATATTTTGATCCATTTCAGGTTTAATTTCCTAAACTTAGATTTATTTCTGCTATGAAGATACATTTGCAGCCATTATACATTTTTTCTACTGCCATAATTCAGCTTTATAAACAAAATCAACAGGGTTTATTGAATAAAGAACTCAAAAATCAATCCTGATAGCAAAGTACAGTAAACCAATCAGATTTCTGGTTATTCCAGCAGTCATTTTTTTTTCTAATTGAATAAGCCCATGTATGTATAATTTCACAGACTTTGCAAGGTTATTCATTCTGATACAGGAAAAGTAATGCAATTATAATAGATTCTGTAGCATATTCTGGGAAAACATATTAAAGGTTTCAAACATGTTAGATAAAAGCTAAAGCAGATTATGCTGCTTTGGTTTACATTGTTAAAATACAACAGACTTTCCAGTGAAGATATTTAGTACAATTCCTTAACAAAATCACAAAAGCAGTTAGAATAAAGCGTAAGTCTATCTATAAAATGTTGAAATGTGTGTTTAGTGGGTTAAGATAAAGACTATCTACATCTTTAATTACACAGAATGCCTTCCTCCCAGAAATTCCAGGGGCATTTATCTCTATAGGTGCCTTGCCTCTCTCACTTTTTAGCTATGGGTCTTTTTAAGAACAGCTGCCAACCACGCGTTTCCCTTTATTGTGAATGGTAAATTTAAGTGGTAGCCTCCGGAGTTCTGGATAATATAATGCAGTGGTGCGGTGATGGAGTATTAGCGATGGGCTGCATCTTCCCATTATGCTACATTTATTAAAGGATGTGTGCACGTACAATTCCCTTTTTTGTACCTAAACAGTTACAAGTATTTAGGGCCCCCTGCAGTAGGAATAACAATTTAGAACCGTTCAGCCCTGGCATCCTGAGGGCAAGGTCACCATGCTGTTACTCTGCTTTCCCTACTCCTGCCCATACAGGGCACGCAGTGGGTATATTGCGAGGCAGGATACTGGTGAGGCTGGGAGCTTTTTCCTGTGAGCCAGCACTTGGCGGTGTGAAGAAAGAGGCCACAGCATGGTAATCATAGGCTTCTGATACAAACAGTAGGCTATACAGTTCAGTTGAAGAATGTGTTTATTTATACCTATGTAGAACACAAAATATTTTAACAGTTTTAACCCAAAAAATGATTTGCAAGGACTCGTGAAGATGGCTGTAATGCATATACAAATATCTACACAGGATCTTGCTGGCAGAGGCTGGCAGAAAGATCCTGAGTAAAAAGTGGCCTTTAGGCACTGCTGCGGTGCGAATTTAGCACGATTTTGATCCGATTGCGTTGCAAATTTGCATTGCGAATTCTTTATGTATTCTTGCATTTCTACTGCAAATTTTGCAGTCTATGGAGCTGAATTTGCATCGCACATGGATCAAACTCAGACAGGACCCTTTTTTTACGCAGCTTAGATTTGCAACGCATTGCTGTGAACGGTACTCATGGAAAACTACGTTATTAAAATGACTTGCGAATTTGAGCGATCGCAACGGCTCAAATTCGCAATAGAATTCGCAGCAGCGTGAACCGGCCCTTTAAGTGCTTCTGTATAAATGTAGAGATCCACACAATTCTTCCATTTTTCTTCTCAAATTTAGATGTGTACATATGTGAATTACTGACCACAAGTACAGGTTTTTCTATTTTGATTTTACAGATCTTTACACAATGCATCCTAACTGATGTAGCTGGATGCATGGGCTCATAGCATATAGACCCGTAAAAGTTATACGATTTACAGGTCTGAATGCAACATTTTTACATCCATGTGCATTTACTCTCTAAGTACACTTATTCTTTAAAATAATATTGTATATTTGTCTTACTGTACCTTAAAGCAGTTGGGGGCTGCCTCTAGATAAGCCTGCCCTAAATGTATGCATTGTAATATACACTATATCACCAAAATTATTTGGACTCCTGCCTTTACACGCACATGAACTTTAATGGCATCCCAGTTTTGGTCCGTAGGGTTCAATATTGAGTTGGCCCACCCTTTGCAGCTATAACAGCTTCAACTCTTCTGAGTAGGCTGTCCACAAGGTTTAGGAGTGTGTCTATGGGAATGTTTGACAATTCTTCCAGAAGCGCATTTGTGAGGTTAAGCACTGATGTGGACAAAAAGGCCTGCCTCGCAGTCACCACTCTAATTCATCCCAAAGGTGTTCAATCAGGTTGAGGTCAGGACTCTGTGCGAGTCAGTCAAGTTCCTCCACCCCAAACTCCCTGCACTGGTGGACAGTCATTTTGGAACAGGAAGGGGCCATTCCCAAACTGTTCCCACAACGTTGGAAGCTTGAAATTGTCCAAAATGACTTGGTATGCTGAAGCCTTATGAGTTCCCTACACTGGAACTAAGGGGTCAAGCCCAACCCTTGAAAAAAAAAAAAAAACACACCATAATCCCTCCATCCACCAAATTATTTGGACCACTGCACAAAGCAAGGTCCATAAAGTGACCTTGCTTTGTGCAGTGGTCTTGGGGTGGATTGGGGTGAGTTTGGGGTGGAGGAACTTGACTGGCCTGCACAAACCCTATAGAACGCCTTTGGGGTGAATTAGAGCGGAGACTGCGAGCCAGGCCTTCTTGTCCACATCAGTGCCTGGCCTCAAAAATGTGCTTCTGGAAGAATGGTCAAACATTCCCATAGACACACTCCTAAACCTTGTGGACAGCCTTCCCAGAAGAGTTGAAGCTGCAAAGAGTGGGCCAACTCAATATTGAACCTTACGGACTAAGACTGGGATGCCAGTCCCAATACTATTGGTAATATAGTGTATGTCCTACTTTTGGAGCTTAGATATTTTACAGTTAGGAACCATACTTTGTAGGGGTGTCTTGATGCTGCATTGTGGTTTTACATGTGCATTGTTTGCAAAAAAACTATTTTTTTTTACCTAAATATAATAAAGTAGTTTAATTAGGTAATTTGTACGGACTAGCAGGACTGAGTTCTGGGTATTTTTGTACTGTTCAGTGTATTGCCATACCCATATTCACCTTCTTTTTGCTAGTGTTAGATTGATTTGAGGGGCTGCTATTTCTTTTTTCCCCTCTATTTGTCCTGGTGACCATTGTCAGCATGGCAGAAAGTGATAGGAAATTCAAAATGTTAACCAGAAGAGGAAGAGAGGTTAAATCTTCTACTGGGAACTGTCCCAGAAAAAGTTGTATAATACCCTGTATACACGATCGGACATTCCGACAACAAAATCCATGGATTTTTTTCTGACGGATGTTGGCTCAAGCTTGTCTTGCATACACATGGTCACACAAATCTTGTTGGAAATTACGAACGTCAAGAACGCGGTGAGGTACAACACATACCACAAGCCGAGAAAAAGCAAGTTCAATAGCCAGTGCGGCTCTTCTGCTTGATTCTGAGCATGCATGGAATTTCGTGCGTCGGAATTGTGTACACACGATCGGAATTTATGACGGATTTTGTTGTCGGAAAATTTGAGCTCCAGATCTCAAATTTTGTGTGACGGAAATTCCGATGGAAAATGTCCGATGGAGCCTACACACGGTCGGAATTTCTGACAACAGGCTCCCATCGAACATTTTCCATCGGAGAATCCAACCGCGTGTATGCGGCATTAGAGGCAATTACCCACATTTTTTGCTTTTCCTGTTTTCCAGGGCAGGAAGTGAAAGGAAATCTTCCAATTAGGACATATACAGCAAAAACAAATAAATACAAATTTAAAAATAAACCTGGTTTTAGCACCTGCCCTACTATATTAAAACCAACAAACGAGTTTTGGATAAACTTCAACACATGGTTTTAACCTCCCCTACTTCATTAAAAAAACAAAAAAAAAACAAAATAGATATACTTAATGCTTTAAAATAATATTTTCTACCTGTGTCAATATCTTTTTGGGCTGCTGAAGTATGCATTGTGGCTAATAGGGAATGGTCACTTTGATGGTAGCCATGTTGACTGTTTCTAAAACCCTACAATATCCTTTTGCAAAAATGTATTCTTACAAAAACGTATTTTCCCTAGCCACCAGACTCAAATTTTTTATGCAAACCGATTGCTGACTGGTGGCTGACGAGAAGTAGCTCCAGATTTTTAGTAAGAACACATTCCCAAGACATCATTTCCTGCATAAAAAAGCACCTGTTATGCATGTAAATATATCCAGTTCATGGGCTTCACTGTTAGTACATACATAGCATTACAATGCATGCAATGAGAACAAGACAAGGCCACACACAACACAAAGGAGAAGTCCGTGCAGAATTACCGTAACTGTAATGGCGGTAATCCTCTGAAGAGAAGTAGCAGCAATAAGAAATAACATTGTACTTAATATGACATCATACTGCATACATTATTGAGATTATTCTAAAACAATTCTTTAATAATTATGCAATAAATAATTTGGCAACCATGATAATTGTATCCAGGAAACATTCCAGCTTCCAACTGTGACACAAAAAATTTCTTTAGAGCTTAATTCCAGCATTTCTTCCCTGGTGTATCAAAAAAAAACCGCCTGTGTCACAAAATCAAATACTTACAATACTAATTAGCATTACAGCGTGCAGTAAATCCTGCATGTCCTTTGCAAATTACGTATGTCATGCTAATATCAATATATTTAAGACACCAAATATAGGCAAGATGGCTGTATTCACTTTATGTTCGCTTAAAGTGGATGGAATTTATCAAAACTGGGGCAGAATCTGGAGTAGCTGTGCATGGCAACCAATCAACTTCTATCTTCTTCTTGTTCAGGTAAGCTACCAAAACGAAAGAAGGAAGCTGATTGGTTGTCATGCACAGCTGTTCCAGTTTTGATAAATTCCCCTCAGTGTCTTTATGTGAACTCATAGAGGAGAATTTACTGAGAATGGAACAGTGGTGCATGGCAACCAATGAATACGATTCTAGCTTTCATTTTCAAGATATAAGTCGCTTGGCTACTATGCGCAGATTCTCCAGTATTAGTAAATATCCCTCCTTACTAAATATATTATACAGTATTTATATATAAACACACACACAATATATATATATATATATATATATATATATATATATATATATATATATATATGAGCAAAAGGCTGTTATTTCTATTTTCTCTGCATGTGATTGTAATAATCCAAGAATATTGCCTTACCTGTAATGCTTCCTGAATATTTCCATTGTAATCTATAATTTCTGTTGCGCCTTGATCTCCCTTTTGTCCCGGAGGTCCCTAAAGAATACATGACAAATAATTTTAGAAGAATCTACATTTCAATTTCTTTTCATTGTGTAGTATAAGTACTGTTTTGCATCATCCTTTGCTCATGTAAGGCTGGCTTTAGTACAATGGGGTACAGAGAGTGAAATAAGAATGCAGGGTTTACGAGGAAACTGGGTAGAAAAATGGGAGCTGCCATTGCTGACTTGTTTTTCAAACGGGACAGACTGTCATGGTTATCTATGTTTTTTATGTTTTTTTACTTAGCAAATCACTAATCCAGAAGAAGTGTACAACCGGAGTAGTGTCAGGACAATAAGTACATTTTTTTTTTTTTATCCATGTTGTGAAGTTTCCAAGCACAAAGCAGCAAGAGATTTCATATTATTGTAGCTAAGATAAACTTTAAACCTAGTCTTATAAATGCAATCACAGTGAATCCAAACAAAATGTATTGCATCATATAATTCAAGCTTGCAAGCAACCAGATAACCATTTTGCAGTGTTTATAATTATTAACACTTTGAAGAGGCACAAATAATTCTTGGCTTTGAACATAGTTGCTATTTTACCCCAAAACTGTAAAAAATTGCTTTATTTCTGAAGCTTAGAATACATTTGTTATTAAATACGATAAATGAGAGCACTTACTCTAGGACCAATGGGGCCAGCTTCACCTCTGCTTCCAGATTCCCCCTAAAGTGACATAAATATTATTTTCCTAATTAATAGGGTAGGAGTTACCCATTAAGTTACGCATCCTTTTAAAACTACAGTACATACTGATGTACATAAAAAACAACAAGTTATTGATTAAAAGTAAACATAAATGAACATACAAAACATACCAGTATAAGCAGTATGACACAGTTGTCTCTCTCAAACACTTACCCGATCCTCCTTCTATTTTTTAACCCAGCCACTTAACTCTTACAGCTGAAGTTTAATCTGCTTATATTTCGCCTTCCCTGATTAATCCTTCCCCCCTTCATGGACATGCTAATGACATTTTTAAATATAACTTTTCCATTTCCATTAAAAGCCTCATTTTAGGCTCAGTGATGTCATCTGTCTCTGTGCTCCTCTATGCAATGCAGGCAGGGCTCTATCTGACCTGCTGGAGTTCCAATGCACAGTATGTGAAGTTCACAGTGTGCAGTGAATTCAAAGTAAGCATTTTCAGTACAGGAGATGAGTCTGTACAATTGTGTAACACTAAAGGTAAGAGGATTGAACAAAAAAAAAATGACCCGATTCCCCCATCCACGCATTTGGCGTGGATAAGGGAATCCTCCCTGCTGTGTCATTGTATTCTGACAGTTGGGAGAATTCCCCACCATCAGAATACAAAGATTAGTGCTGCAGGCATTGACCCAGAGGAAATTTTCCAGCAGGGTAGTTGTACAGACGCTGATCAGTAGATCAACTTATTTAGTGCCCATACTGTACATGGCTTGAAATTCTGCCTGCCTCTCCTGAACTGGCTGAATTTCACTCTATCTATGGATAGCTTAAATCCACATTTTCTTTCACTTTACCAGTCCCAAACAGACTAATTCCATAAATAAGTTATTCTGTTGTTGTCAGGACATATGGAGTTCAGCTTTAAGACATGTATGTGAACACCTTCTGCTTAAAGTGGTATTAAATATTCAGCTTTAAAAAAAAAAAGCAAAAAAAAACAAACATGCTATACTGGTTTTGCACAGAGCAGCCCCGATCCTCTTCTACTCGGGTCCCCAACTGGTGCTTCTGGATCCTCTCTCTTGACCTTTGCCTCCAATAGCAAGACACACTTGCTATAGGGGCCCTGGTATGTCCATAAGACAGCCCTGCCCCATGCTCTGCCCCCTGCTATCCCCCCCGCTCACTAGCTATGATTGACAGCAGTGGGAGTCAATCACTTCCACTGCTGTTTTATCCAATGATAAGAGGGAGTCGCGGGACAGACGATGCTCTCATTCACATCGCTAGATCGAGAGGGAGCTCAGGTAAGTATTAGGGGGGCTGCTGCACACAGAAGGTTTTTCACCTTCATGCATAGATTGCATGAAGGTAAAAAAACCTTCAGCCTTTACAACCACTGTAAAGAGATGCAATACTCCACTCCTTTCTACTACCTCCCAAACAAATGATTTATAACAATCACATTTCATATAAATGCAGATCTGTAAATGCTGTCAGATCTATACCAATACACCTCACATCAAAATGTCTTTATAACTAGCGTAAAAACGCCGTCATGGATTTAGCAGCTGTCTGTGCTGTATAAATGTTTTCTATCAGTCCTTGGATCTCATAATCCCAGGAACAGCTGACAATCAGCGGATGCAGTAACAATGTAAAGTTCCATTGAAATTACTAAAGTCATTTGTAAAACCTTTGGTTTGGTCTTATGTGTCACTTGCTGCAGTAACACTGTAAATTAATGTATAGCCTGACTTGTGGAGAAAGAAGACAATTAAGGACTGGGCAACAGCTGGGATAAAAGACTAAGCTTGGTTTAGACAAGATAGTTAGACACGGTTAGACATTTTTACACACCGCAATGTAACATAAAACTGAGCCTTTCCCTTTGTACTCATGAAAAATGAATACATATCTGTAAACTAGTTAATCTGCCAAGACCTGTGTCATATTGTTTATCCAGTCTTGTGATTCACACAACTCAAGTAGGCCTCATGCAAATGGACGTTTATCAGTTTACAAGTCATCAAGCAGAAAATCCCTGTCTCTTTCCTGCAACCGAAGAGCTACATGTGACACGTACAGCTGCTAATACAAGTGAATAGCAGTAGGTGGCCATACTGATGTAAACAAGATAGCTTATGCATTGGGGTTTATCCGCATGTACAGCCTGTTTCCCCACACTTTTTTGCATTTGGGGAAATGCAGGATGGAGAAGCAATTGACGTTTACACGAGTATGGCCATGTGCAGCCATTCACTTGTATTGGTGGCTATATGCACCATGTGCAGCACCCCAGGCACAGGAACGTGCTGAGGATTTTATGTTTGAGGACTTGTAAGCTGAAAAGTAGACGTGTGAATAAGGCCTTATACTGCATGGCTTGAAGGTTGACACCATGATTTGAAGATTTCTGCATCAATTGCCTGATCAAAGTATTATATAGTACAGCATGAGCTTACTGGGGTCCTCCCTTAGTGCCCTGCTACACTAATTTGCCATATCACCACCCATCTAAAACATGTCAGACTGACAGAATTGTACAATAAAACACAACCTAATGTGGAGGCATCTGAGTTTGCTATATGTATTATTTTTTTAATGGAATTTAAAGAACAGTTAGCATTTATTGAATAACTGTATAAATCATGGTATTTTCTTGTTGCCTGAAACTCCCCTTTAAAGTTGAACTCCAGGGATGATACATTTTTGCATACTTACATTGGACCAGCTTGGGACAATGTAAGTATGCATATGTTATACCTGATTGGCCTCTGTAGAAACTGTAAATCACTGAAGCAGCTCAATCTACTAGAGTGATGGCTGCGATCTTCTAGTTGCCAGGCCAAAAAGCTGCCCTTCTGCATAGTAACATTGGGGCATTGCTCACTTGGCATGACCGTCATTCAGAGAACATCTTGCAATTCTCTCAATGAAGGCTAAGCATTCTCTAATTGGATAACGTGGAGAATATGGGCGGTGACATCACAAGTCAAAGAATTCTTGGCATTCTTTGAGAAAAATCAGCACTCTTTGAGAAGAATACAAATACAAGGCATTATCTAAATGGCGTTCATGCCAATTAAGTGACCTTCTGCTGTTACCATGCAGCTGCTCAGCACAGGACCTGGAAGACTGATGCTGCCACCATAGTACGTCAGGCTAATACAGAGAATTTCAATCATTTGCAGAGGATAACCACAGGTTCAAGAGTCCTTGCAACGTGCCAATGACAGGTACAGGTAGGACACATGCATGCTTACATTGTGCCAAGCTGGCCCTATGTAAGAATGGCAAATATATCATCCCTGGAATTTTCCTTTAACTCTGGTAGTTGTAGGTTCAGTGCCCTTAGTGCTGGAATAAATTGATGCTAGGGTGGTACAACACAGACTGTGTGCAGAGGGTGTCAGGATGGTAAGACAAGTAAATAATTAGGATGATAATTTTAATTTTGAGAGTTAATTATGTTAGCAGTTACACTGGAGCCAGGCTTTAGCTTAGGGGGTTAGGAGGTTGTGTTTAGGTAAATGTTTAATATATATCTAAAGCCCTTATGGTCCCTCTTCAGGTATATTAACAGATAAAAGATTGTTTTTTAAGATTTAATGTTTTAATATCTCTAAATAGCCACTAAAAGATATCTCACTGACAGTGCATTTTGCCTTCTCTACATGCGTATGAATTCCTAACTCTGGAACGTAATGCCTTTTTTCTTGCTACCATCACTTTGAAAAAATGTAAGCTCACTTCATTGCACATAAAATAAAGGGACACCTCCCCAATGGGTTATAAACATTCCCTACTGGTTTTACTGGTTTTGACAGCTACCTGCTCCTACTTCCGGTTGGATCGCAACAGTGATCCACCGGAAGTTCTTCCCCCCGCCTGCAACCTTCTTGAA
This sequence comes from Lithobates clamitans, assembly GCA_037952925.1. Taxonomy (NCBI): domain Eukaryota; kingdom Metazoa; phylum Chordata; class Amphibia; order Anura; family Ranidae; genus Lithobates; species Lithobates clamitans. Next base: position 16,804,747 of record JBBGZY010000655.1, read on the forward strand.
CACATCACAGGTCCCAGAAGGCTGTGGGACCATTCATAAAGTGCAGCACACAGTGGGCAGCACGCTGTGAAACCGCAAGGAATCACAGCCGGCTGCCCACAGTAACCATGCCGGCATCGGGGACCTGAAGACTGGAGAATAACCAGTTCTGGGCGCTGGACCCCTGGTCAAATGACTGTCCTTTTATTAAAAGTCAGCAGCTACAGTATTTGTAGCTGCTGACTTTTATTTATTTTTTCAAACAGGGTGAAGAACCTCTTTATGGTTTGAAGAAGGGATATGGTTAGGAATTAAGGATTAGGTTAATTTTTAAGGTACTATGTTAAGCCTGGGGGAGCAATGAGCGTTAGAGATAGGTATAGTATAGGGAATGAGTGCTTAATGTAAAATTCTCTATATTCTTGGAGCTGAAAACACTGTGCCCAAATGTGTCATGCACTGGAAAGTGATGTGCCGATGATTCATCAATGATTAATCTCTTTTTTAAATTTTATTACATCTTTATTATTTTGCCAGTATACCAACTACAAAACCTCAAATATTACTAACATTTTTACAATTACTTGTCTCACAATCCCCTCCCCCCTTCCCCCTCTCCTTATTTATTTTTGAGCATTCCCACCATATGGGCCATGGTTCCCACCAATTTACATCCACGCCAACAAAATGGTGTTTTTCCTGATTGATATTAATGCACTTTATCTGGTGTTATGTATCATCTTGCCAGACATTTATAATTAATTTCTATAGTATTTATATCTACTGCTGAGTTATGTACCATTCTCAAAATGTTTCCTAATTGCTAATGAGTAATCTCTTTTAACTTGCAATCTCAGTTATCTTCAGTAACCTGAACGTCACACTTTTTACATGCTAGCTGCAGAGTTGCTGAAGATTCTTCAGTTACGTTAATGGACATATTTTCATGTATAACATCCACAACCCAGCTTAATTATTACCTTCAAATGTAGCCCATGTGTGTGAGCAAGCGAGGCAGGTACAATCGTCATGTCTTTATATAGACCCTTATTTGTCATTTTAGCAAAGTCAAATGGTTCTTACAGTTTCATTAAATAATGTGCATAAATTACTTATTTTGATTTGTGTTTTGGAAACCCTGTTAAGTGTTATAACTATTTAATATGAACACTAAATATTAACTGCCTTTTTTTATTTTATTTTTTTTACTATGCTTTCCTGAAAGATAACCCCCACCAGCTATGAATTTACTAAATTAATTTACATCTGTATTTTTTAATTTTGCCACTAGATGGAGCCACAATATTAGAGGACGTTAAGCATGCAAATACTGTGCAGGGGATTAAATGGAAATTTGCAGAACTGTGCATTGTAAGAAGTATTCAATATAAGCAGCTAGTATAGGTGTAACAACTAAACACTGACCTTCGACCCCTTCGGGCCTCTAGAGCCAGATTCACCTGGTTCTCCCTGAAATAGGTAAAATTCAGAAAAGAAAAATGACAGCAAGTATTAATTTAAAGTGAGCAGCAGAATATGACAAGGCGGTAGACCTTACTTTCCATACCTTTTCTCTTTTTACAGGCAACATGCTTGAAAGTGGAAAAGGGTTAATATCATGAAACAATCATATTAATAATACACAATGTCATGCAAGTCACGCATACAGTGACTGTCTACGTCCACTTATACATTAAAGATTCAAGAACAGTTCAGGAGTTAACGATGTCCAGTTTGGGCGACGCCACCCTGTGAACTATAGTTTCAATAAAATTTAACAGCCTTGGTAAGTTTTAATTACCCTTTGTTTCCTCGTCTCAGTTTAATGTCACATTTTGACCTTTTATTCTACAATACTTCTGTAATTACAGATTTTACAGTCCAGCACTCATACTGACAGTAAAATAGATGGACAGGAAAATAGACAGAAAGATAGGATAACTCTGGGTTATATTTACAGTCAACCAAAACATGCTTATTAACTAATGAAGGACATATTTAATTAAATTCCAGTTTTCTCAATTCCAAATACACCCCATGAGCTCTCTTGCTACAAAATTTTAAATGGTCGTATTTAATAGCATGACAGAATGAGGAAGATTATTAATAAACGAAGGCAACCAATCAGAAGTTAGCTGTTATTAGCTTGCCAACTCTGTGTTGCTCAAAGCTGATTTCTCTTTGGTTCTGCTAAAAAAAAAAACTATAAGGGCAATAGCTTAATAATGGATAGTAATGTCAAATTTTAAGTGAAAAATGCAGATACAAGTGTTAAAAATATGAGCAATAAACATGGTAGGGAAAGGTGTCAGGTGGGCTTACTAATGAGACAGACTGGGGAGCAAGCATGAAAAACAAGACAGTTTGTGTTTATTATATTGCACCCCAGTCTGCTTCACTAAAAATCCTAAGTGAGTGTATATTCACCAATTTCATTATTTATCACTATGGATTGTGTCTAGTCATGGCTGCATTTCAAGAAGGCCTGCCATGGCAAGGCTGAAAATGCCTAGATGTAGTTATTCTTAGGGCAACTGTGTTACCAATAAGTCTTTTAGAATTTGTACTATTGAATCTCACTTCAGATATTTTGCTACAGACTTAATAAGTGTATCGAAAGTATAGAAGTTGCTACTTGGCATTTGGTACATTAGCAAGGCTTTTTACTTTAAAATTATTAAAGCTGATCTGTTCCCAAGCTAAAAATGTTCTATTTGATTTTCAGATGGTTAAACATACTGTAAATTGTGTGCCTGATCATTAATCTGCAGGGTGTTGGCATGAAATGCAATTATTGTACAGCTCTTGGCCATTCTATGCGGCAGCACCTGTGACTGTAATCAGTGCGGCCACCAGCACGCCCTCCTTCCTCCATTCCAGGCTCTTCAGCACACTCCAAATCATTGAATAGGCACTGTAAAACACTTTATTGTATAGAGGTGGGACAATACTGATTTGGAGTGTGCAGATGAGCTGGGGGCACTGATTAGTCACAGGCTCTGTTGCATACAGTGGCCAACAGCTACGACAGGCAAGGCAATGAGGAACAAGAGCCGCTATACCTTGCTAAAGACTTGCATATTAATGATCAGGGCTGACGTTTTGAAAAGCCAGTGCTGGCTGGGCCTAGTTGGCAGAGCACATAGGAGCGGTGCACAGCCACCCACATATGATATTGCTCACTATTAGTACCACATTCTCATATAAAATTAACAGTTCATGACTACCACCCTGCCCTCAGTGCAAACTGGCTGGGTCCCCATTCCTGCTGGCCCTGAACAAAATATATATATGTGTGTGTATATATATATATATATATATATATATATATATATATATATATTAATTAATTTGGAGAATAGTGTAATGTATTCTTACACTTACCCACCCTAGATTGTACACTTCAAACTAACGTTATATCACCATAGGGAAACTGTTTGCCCTACTTTCCTATTTGTTGGTTTTAGATGGAAAACTGTCAAATTGCCCATTACAGGTTCTCCAGCCCCAACCTTGGCGTGCATCATGTAGCTAATATGTCTGATCTTGTAATACAAAAGCTGGGCATAGATGGATTGAAATTTGGCCGATTCAGCTGGGACCAGACAAATTTTTATAAGTGTGTGGCCCTCCTTGTTCGACGGAAGTCGATCATTAGATTGACTTCTATCAAACAGACACACTGATTTGTTGATCAGCAACTGCTGTGAATCAGCAGCAGCCACTGATCAGCGTATTCTGACAGCAGTGGGAGCCATTGTCAGAATACAATGTGCCAGCAGGGGGGACATTCTATATTCACTTTGCTTGTGTGATTGTAGGAATCTGTTAGTTTTTTTTATTTTTTTTCAGCCCACTGGGTGAACGAAAAAAAATAAATAAACAACCTACTATGCCCATCTTGGGCTAGGAGGGAGCAGCACAAGACAGTTTGCTTAGGGACGGCACACAGTATAAATGTGGCCCTGGTAACAATCAGGCACACAGTGAATGGTATGTTTGGACATGTACAGTGGGGGAAATAAGTATTTGATCCCCTGTAGATTTTGTAAGTTTGCCCACTTACAAAGAAATGGAGGATCTATAATTTGTATCATAGGTGTATTTTAAATGATAGAGGCAGAATATCAACCAAAAATCCAGAAAAAACACATAAAACAAATGCAATAAATTAAGTTTCAGTTCAGTGAGTGAATTAAGTATTTAATCCCCAAGCAAAACATGACTTAGTACTTGATGGAGAAACCCTTGTTGGCAAGCAAAGAGGTAAGATGTTTCTTGCAGTTGGTGACCAGGTTTGCACACATCTCTGGAGGAATTTTGGTAGACTCTTCTTTACAGATCTTCTCTAAATCCTTAAGGTTTCTTGGCTGTTGCTTGGCAACTCGAAGTTTCAACGCTCTCCATACATTTTCTACAGGATTAAGGTCTGGAGACTGACTAAGCCACTCCATGACCTTAATGTGCTTCTTCTTGAACCACTCCTTTGTTGCCTTGGTGGTATGTTTTGGATCATTGTCATGCTGAAAGGCCCATCCAAGACCCATCTTCAGTGTTCTGGCTGAGGGAAGAAGGTTCTCATCCAAGATTTTACAATACTTGGCCCTGTCTATTGACCCCTAAATGCGGCAAAGTCTGTACCTTTAGCAGAGAAACAGCCCCAAAGCATAATGTTTCCACCTCCGTGCTTGACTGTAGGGATGGTGTTCTTAGGGTCATAGTCACCATTTTTCTTCCTCCAAACATGGCTAGTCCTTCTCCTTCACTGGCATGTACAGTCATGCCAATACACATCTAAATGATTCAGAGAAGGATTGGGAGAAAGTGCTGTGGTCAGATGAGACCAAAATGAAGGTCTTTGGCGTTAACTCGAATCGCTGTGTTTGGAGGAAGAAAAATGCTGACTTTGAGCCTAAGAACACTATCCCTACAGTCCAGCACAGTGGTGGAAACACGGTGGTTTGGGTCTCTGCTAAAGGTACAGGCCAACTTTTCTGCATTGAGAGGTCAATGGACGGGGCCATGTATTGTAAAATATTGGATGAGAAACTTCTTCCCTCAGCCAGAACACTGAAGATGGGTCATGGCAATGACCCAAAATATAGCGCCAAGGCAACAAAGGAGTGGCTCAAGAAGGAGCACATTAAGGTCACAGAGTGGCCAAGCCAGTCTCCAGACCTTAATCCTATAAAAAAAATTATGGAGGGAGCTGAAACTTTGAGTTGCCAAGCAACAGACTAAAAACCCTAAAGATTTAGAGAAGATCTGTAAAAAAGAGTGAACCAAAATCCCTCCTGAGATGTGTGCAAACCTGGTCACCAACTACAAGAAATGTCTTACCTCTGTGTTTGCCAACAAGGGGTTCTCCACCAAGTACTAAGTCATGTTTTGCTTGGGGATCAAATACTTATTTCACTCACTGAACTGCAACTTAATTTATAGCATTTGTTGTATGTGGGTTTTTTCTGGATTTTTGGTTAATATTCTGTCACTATCATTTAAAATACACCTATGATAAAAAAAATTATAGACTCTTCATTTCTTTGTATGTGGGCAAACTTACAAAATCTGCAGGGGATCAAATACTTATTTCCCCCACTGTAAAAGTAAAATATACAATTTTATCTTTGGTACAATCCAGCTTGAGGCTTACTACATGCTAAATGGAACACAGTGGATAATTATTAGATTGGAGCTGCTAATATAAGGTGTTACTTCAGATTCCAAAAAACACAATACCTATACTATATCATCCCAGTATTATTAAATGGCCAGGGAGATAAAATACAATGAATTGCACAGCCATGTACCTGTTGTCCTCAGGCAATCTGCCAAGGTTATAAATGAAAAAGCTGAAGCCCAACTACTATAACAGATTTAAAGATGCACTTGAGATATACATAGTATATTCGTCCTATGACAAGCAGAAATATTATAGATTGAGTTCAAGGCAGAGGTACATGTCTTAAGCTAATAGATGGGGACCCCAAAGCCACTATGAACTAATAGTGCAACAAATAAGTACTGAAAGGAATTTCACCTCTAGCCTGCTACTTCAGGCCATCTATTTAATATACAATTCAGTTTTCATCCATATTATTTATGACTCCAATAACATGTATGCCAACAGAGTGCCTTGTGGATAAACTTGTTCCAGACAATTACAATCATATGTGTTCAAAGCAATGTTTAAAAATGGATTACTATGGACACATAAATAGAAAAGTTTCACATGGCATCATTATACCTGTGTGACAGCAAAGTAAAAACACAGGTACTTATTCAACACTTTAGCAGGAAGATTAATAAGGCAAATTGAAAGTGACACTCATTTGAAAAAAGTACATATGCAGTGCAGACACCCACACACATCTGCACATACTTGTAGGGGCTTTGATTGTACCCTCTATGCACAAAGGCCATTTAAAATGACAAAGCTCTGACACTTCTGGATAGTGATGGAGCTTCATTCCCCTCTACTGCACACTTTTATTGGCTGGCGAGGCAGCCCATGATATAGATTAGGGATGAGCTTTGGGTACAGATAAACATCAGTTTGTCCCAAGCCAGCCTGTTCACAGTTCGGTGAACAAACTGGCCATATATGACCAATTTTCCCTCATGAATTCTCAAATGCAATTTGGAAACAAACTGGTCAGTTTTAGTAAGCAAACTAACTAGGGGTCCTGGGTTATATTATTGATCAAATATGGTCATGAATATTTTTGATCAATTAAGCCACCCAGCATTCCTGGCTGGTTTGTTTACAAACAGATGCCAGCAAGGGATCTGTCATTTTGTGGACGTATCATCAGGCAGCAGGTCGTAATGGCATAAGGTCATTGTGATTTATACTGTATCTGCATCACTGAAAGATGTTTACATCATTGGACATTGTTTTTATTTATTTATTCATTTAATTTTTTTATTGTAAAGTACTTGAAGGAATTTATCCAAGGTGTTCGTGTGTTTACTTGCTTTTACCTCTAGAAGTATTAAGGGCTACTAATGTACGCCATACACATTCCCCTGGGGGGGCTGGATATATGCATATCCTCATTCTTATAGCCCTCTCAACAAACCCCCACATCATCTTGGGGACCAGATGTGGGTGAGATGCCCTTGTCCCATTAACATGAGGACAGGTTGCCTTACAATATGGAGATATTTTACCAACCCCTCCACGCCTACAAAGTACCATCCCAATATTGACAGGCATGTGGCTTTGTATGGTACAGGAAAAAAAGGGGGGTTCACACTCACTGCCCTTCCTTGGATAGGGCTGTATGCCTGGATAGGGATCTGGTTTGAATTTATAGAGAAACCTCACTCCGCCTTCCACCCCCATTTTTTTACAGGAACTGTACATATTAAGAAAGAGGGGAAGAACAGTATGGAGTGCTTCTGCATCTGCCCGATGATGCTTTCCTGCCACTGTCAATGACATCACCCAAGACCCTTTATTATCAGTGTTTAGGGAGCCGACAGTCATTTAGCAGTGGTAATGCAGCAGGACAACATTGTCCAGCAGAGGGTCATGTAAGTGTCGGGGAAACATCATTAGGCAGCAGAGAAACATCATTGAGTGGGCTTGGCTTGCCCCTTGCCAGGTACTTTAATGCAAGGTACATTCCCCCTTGCAAGGTACATCCCAATGTTGAAAGGGATGTGGCCTTGTATGGTTCAGGAGGAGGGGGGTGGGCAAACACTTGCTGCCCTACCTTTTCTGGCCATCCAGGCTAAATGTCTGTATAAGGGTTGGCAAGGGAAAACCCACACCAATTTTTCCCTGTAACATCAAGCCCAGCCATGTTATTTTTAGAGGATTTGTGTATTTTCAATGTTGCTCTTTAAGCCATATGAAAAGACACTCTCCCTGATAAATAGCATTTTTAATAAAAGTTTTTGCATTGGTACATGTCCCCCGTGTCAGTGTCCAACTACCCCTGCCCTTTGTAACAATAGCTTACAAATTAGACTTGTAAATAACCAGAAAAAAATTGCACAGACTTCAATAGGGTTTGGTGCTATGTCCAGGTTTTGTGGGCTTTCCGCTGAGTTTACAGAACCTCCTGCAAATCAAACTTAACCTGGATCACTCATCCTTAATAATGCTGAGTCAATAAAAATGTCAGAGGGAAGCATGGTCCAACGCTACCCAGAAGAGTTGCATGTTTGCCTTGTTTACAGGATGGGTACACAGAGGGGGCAATAAGGGCTGCTTTATGTACACGTAGGCACATCTTTGTGCCAGCATTTTACACTTGCTGATAGCCTTATGTGTTAGAGTCAATTTAAAACAAACTGTAAAGTTAAAAAAACACACCTAAATTAATCATGTAGTTTTGGAAGGAGTGTAAAACAATAACCAATATGGCATAGTTTTGCCTTAAGTTTCGGCATACTTTCTTTCCATCACACAGTTTTAGTTGCCAATGTTTCCACACTCCTTTGATCCCTGTTCATACCACCAAAGCCAAAGTAGAGGTGAGGTTGTATATATGAACTATAGACATGTTGTTTAGGTGGAAATAATTTTGACAGTACTAATTCTGAATTTTTCATAACCAAAGCTAACATATAATTTGTTTGTATTATCATGTTTGTATTCAAAGTATTAGCAATAATAGGTAAGGAGCTGCCTACTTTTGGGCCTGAAGCTCCTTGAGGACCTCTTTCCCCTCTCCCTGGAGGACCAAGCTCTCCACGTTCACCCTAGAAGTGTTAATATTAAAAGAGACAATGCTTAAGTCATGTACATAGAACAAATAATTAACCAACTGAGAGTGTGTACTAACAACCCACTATATGCACTGCATGCACAATTATTAGGCAAGTTGTATTTTTGAGGGTTCATTTAATCATTGAACAAATACAGTGCTCTCGGTCAATCTAAAATGTTAATGAACCTCGAACCGGAATATTTAAGAAAAGTAAAAGTGAGGTTTTGGCTTTCTTAGGAGAATATCTATGTGTGCACAATTATTGGCCAACTATTAGTGTGCAGAATTATTTTGCGACTAAATAAAAAACAAAAGTTTTCCCATCTCACTTGTTTATTTTCATCTGTTAAAGTTAGAATAATAGACAAACTCAAAATTTACAAAAAAACATTTCTAACATTTAAAAAAAAATCAGTGACCAATATAGCCACCCTTCTTTTCAATAACAAGTCTTTCATTCATGGAGTCTGTCAGTTTCTTAATCTGTTGACGATCAACATTTTGTGCAGAAGCAACCACAGCCTCCCAGACACTGTTCAAAGAGGTGTACTGTTTTTGTTCACCGTAAATCTCCTGTTTAAGAAGGGCCCACAAGTTCTTAATAGAGTTTAGATCAGGTGAGAAAGGGGGTCATGTCATTATTCCTTCATCTTTAAGGCCTTTACTGGCTAGCAACGCAGTGGAGAACTTCAATGCATGCGATGAAGCATAAATATCATGGTCTTCTTGAAAGATGCAGACTTTTTCCTGTACAACCGCTTGAAGAAAGTGTCTTCTAAAAATTGGCAGTAGGTTGGGAGTTGATTTTGAGTCCATCTTCAAGCCGAAAAAGTCCAACTAGCTCATCTTCAATAAGAGCAGCCCATATCAGTACCCTATCTCCCCCTTGCTGGCATCTGAGTTGAAGTGGATCTCTGTACCTGTTACTAATCCAACCACAGGCCCATCCATCTGGTCCGTCAAGGGTCACTCTCATCTCATCAGTCCTAACTTACCTTGGCCATGTCTCTGAGCACTGAACACTTCTTGTACTTCTGGGCACTCCAGGTAGGTTGCAATTCTGGTATATGACAGCACTGAAGGATAATGGGTTCCTGTCAGCTTCACGTTTGATTCTTCTCATCTTTGGCAGTTAATTTGTATCAAAAATTTGTGTCAAAATAATTTTGCAACACATTTCTTGCAACCCTGTTGATTATTTACAACAAAACTTTGATAGTTCTGTGATCATGCCGCAATATCTTAGCAATTTCAAGTGTGCTGCATCCATCTGGAAGACATTTTGGAATTTTTGACTTTTCAGAGTCAGTTAAATCTTTTGTGGCCCATTTTGCCTGAGGAAAAGAAGCTGCCTAATAATTATGCACACCTTGACATAGGATGTTAATCTCCTTAGGCCACGCCCTCCCTCATTACACAAATACAAATCACCTAATATGCTTAAATGTAATAAGCATTCAAGTTTATACAGCTTGGAGTTGGACGATATGCATAAAAATGATGATTTGGTCAAATATTCACTTGCCTAATAATTGTGCACACAGTGTATATATAAGCCTATTGAAAATGATGATCCTTAAAGATGGAGCATTACATAAACATTTCATAAAAAAAGAGAAATACACTGATGAAAAACTGTTCAAATCATCAGGTGGAAATTGACAAGTACATTAATGTTAAGCTATAAACTTGAATGAAAAATGTCCTGCCACCAGAGACCATGTGATCTAGCCTGCCTAGGCTTTAAGGCACATGAGGAAACAGTAGTATTTATTAATGGTAACTTTTAACTCAATATGATAATGTAATAGTAATTCTGTAGTTTTCAATTAGAGGTCCAATTCAAGGCTCAAACTGAAATTCTAGATGCAAGCGTTCATAATAATGCCACATACTTTCAGAGCTGTGATGGACCTTAGAATCATTTTGTGCAGTACATGGATTGATTCTTAGAAGATTCTATTTAAAACTGCCTAATCTGCCATAATAATCTGTCTTTATATGGAAACCCTATAATTAACTATCCAGTTGCTTATTACTGTACCATTAAGCCTAAAACTGCAATTTCTGGATCACTATTGGTCGTTAAGCTAAATTTCTCTGCTAATATATTCTAAAGTAGCGTATTAATTTACAAGTAACTGCAAAATGCATCTAAGTTCAAACATAATCATTTTTCTTGTTCATCCATTTCCAGATTTTTTTTTTTTTGCCATTTTAAAAGAAGAGCTGGATTAACAGACCCATACTATGCTTATAAATATGTGTGTTAATGTACTTAGCATGAGATCTCATTTCTCACTGACCCTCACTGCATATTTCGATAGTCTTTTCTGTATGACCCACAGGTTTTCTAGCACATATTCCTTAAAGTGGAACTTCACCCCAAAGTGGAAGTTCTGCTCTTTTTCCTCCTCGCCCCTCCTTTGCCACATTTGGAGCACTTGTAAGCCAATGCCAAGGGCAGCAGGGATAGAGAGGGCAACAGTAAGCCTTAGGGCCCATTCTCACTGATGCATTGTGGTAAAGTGACTTAAAACACACAGCAACATATAGGGATAAGTGTCGTGCTTTGTGGTATCTTTTATTTTTAATGGCACCTCAATGCACCTAGGCAGTGCTTACTAGCTCATTTGTGTTACAGTACACCACAAAGCACATATTGCAAAAATTGCTGCATTTCCCATTATTGATTTGTTGTGGAGCATTGAATGCCCTTTTGAAATTCATAGACTGCCTAACACAATGCATGTTAAACACACAAATGCAAAACAACGAACAGTTTTACTAATATGCACATTTTAATACATTTTCCTTTTATATTTCTTCCTTCTTTCACTTCTCCACTTTTGAGACTAAATTCAGCAAAGTGAAATGTGCCAGGGATATTGAGAGGCAGTCTAAGATTTTGTTATAGCTTAGGCAACATGTAGTCATCTCCCCTTTTTCTTTGATGATTTGCACAGTTTGTACATATAATGTAGGCCACATTCTAATAGTACTTTTTATTACAATAATGATACAAGGGATAAAGCTTGCACAAGTAGACATAATAAAATAGGTGTGCCACTATAGAGACCCTGTATGCAAGTTATTATTATTATTCAGGATTTATATAGCGCCAACAGTTACATTAATTGTGGAATGTCTTACATGATTTATACAGCTATAGTACTATCATTATTATGACACTGCTTAAAACAATATACAAAAGCAAGTTATACAAAGTAGAATGAACATGCATAGAAAGAAGAATATATTTTACATGGATTTTATTTAATAAAAAAAGGGAATGGTATTATGACTCATAGCAGCTATTATTAAATCATACTTCATTGGTAATCTCAATGTGAGCAGTTGAAAACTTTTTTTAATGTTTTAGGCTGCTTCCAACAATATGCCTTTGTACGATATCATTTCAAGAAACTTTGTCGAAAGCCCAACACTAACTAACCAGAGAATGCACAAGTACAGCAATGGGCCTCTACCACGATCTAATGTTTACTTTTGAATGGTGAGATTGTTGCATGTATGGCCAGCTTTAGAAGAAAATTAGCTCTTACCTTGGTTCCTGGAAGGCCTGGTAGGCCAGGTTCTCCTTGAGGTCCAAGGAATCCTGGTTCCCCCTTCAGAAAACATACATTGTTAGTAGGAACATGTAAAGTACATAACTAACATATGAAATATTGAATATGAACCCTATTAGTGGAAATAAAATGCAAAAAGTAAAGAGAATATAAATATAAAAAGTAAAGAAAACTATGTTGGATTACAGTTATTAAAAGAATGGAAAAAGTTATGAACCTGTCCGTTTTTTTCAACCTACACAATTTAAAGCTCAATTGATCCTTCCATTAAAATCAGCTAAATACTTTCCCGGTGCATCAAATGAAAAAGTGTTCAGTGTCAAAAGTGTTTCCTTTTTAAAGTATCCACATCTATCTGTTAAAAAAAAAAGTATCCACATCATAAGTAAGAAAAGACTTCTGCCAATACCATCTGAGTGGGACCCTTAGGTTTGACATGCACCCTACCGAGTCAGATCTATAGCTCTGTAATTAGAAAAGTGCATGCTTCCCACCGAATGGAGAACTCTATCTCTGACTCAGAAGGGGCTGTGTCAGACTTCTGCAAAGTGAGTACTGCTTCTCCACTGAGAGGAGGATCCTATTCTACAGCATCTTTCTGAGGGAATGGCTTTTCTATTCAGGGTAGACGTGTGCAATTTGTTTTGCAACTAATTGAAATTTGGCCGAATTTTTCATCTTTCGGACATTCGCATGCATCCAAATGTCCGAAGAAAGAAGTAACGAATTTCAACGAATACAAAAGAAATTATAATGAAAATACTGAATGAATTTAGCATGATTCGTTAATTCGTTAGAGGTCTAATGAAACAAAAGGTCAACTCGGAGTAAATCTTACAGTCCTGTCAGCTGATTCATTTTGTGCTGGAGGTTGAATTACTGGCAAAGTGCATTCCTGAGAACTGAGTGAGAAGGGTGTTGTAGTGTATTTGAGCAGAGGAGAAGAGATATTGTCATTGTGTGTGATCATGGATTCAATAAACAAACAACTTTCCAAACTACAAATCGTTTTGTATATATACATACATAAGTAACAAATTATCAGAAAATGAAACAATTAAACAATAAAACGAACATATTCGTTATAGCGAATATCTGTTCTCTACAGAAATAATTAATTATCTGAAAACAAATTACTATAATGAATATATTAGAACCAAATTATGTATTTTACGAATGAAAACAAAACAAAACAACATTTTCCATCCTGCACAAGTTTAATTCAGGGATGAGCTGATTTTTAATGAAAATAAACTATAAGACTTTGCACACTATTTCTATTGATGCAACTCAAATTGTATTTGGGCTTTATACTTCCATTATATATATATAGATATAGATATAGATATATATATATATATATATCTATATCTATATCTAGATATATATATATATATATATATATAGATATATATCTATATATCTATCTCTCTCGCTCTCTCTATATAGATATATATATCTATATAGATATATATATCTATATATATATCTATAGATATCTATAAATATTGTTGCCATTTAATAAGTGAAATAACTACCTACAGATCCAGAGACATTTTTTTAAAAATACAAATGCTCAAAGAGGAATTGTGAGCTGTAACCTAAAACAGATACAGTTTTTGCAGTACTCAGTCTAGGGAAAGATGTTATCTGGGGTTCTGCAGCTAGCATGTTGCCCTTAGCCCTATTATATTAAGGATGATAGTTTATATTAGTAGAACATTGTTATCAAATGATGGAACAAGATACTGAAAAAGCAAAAGAACTATTTCATAAGGTCCATAAGTCAATACAATGCACAGCTCTAAGCAGGGAAAAATTGTTACATAGCCCGCACACAAAGTGTTGTTAGAAAACATTATACATTTACAGATGGAAGGCTGTTAGCTTTCTCATGCAATGTATTTTTATATGAAAATAGATAACATCCTCTACAACATCCTATCCCACAAAATAATTAGTCATTTACTTTCTCCATGGCCTGCATTGCAATGGGAAAATCTGGTTACATTTGTACATTTATGGACTGTGCATTAAAACATGTAAACTACAAAGTACATCAGCTGCATTCAAAATTACATGCAGGAATGAAAAAATAAAAAACATGTTATGTGTGGTTAACATGTAGCCTCATTCTAGAACACACCAACCATTGTCGCAAGCATCATTCAACGTCTTTCATCATTTTCTGTTCTTCAACAGGATATAGTTCTTCCTATACTAATCACTCTATATAACCTGTAGAATATGCCATTCCATGTGCAAACTGCACATTTGCCAAAAACCTTTATTCAGCGCATATCCCATTCTAAAGAGTAGGATCTGTGTTTTAAAGCTATGAAACAACTGTGGATTGTTGACCACCTAACACTTCATAGAGATGTCACAACTGATATCATGTAACTTACACAGGCAATACAAAATAATTCACCATAATTCTAATAAAAGAGATCCTTAAGGAAATACATGCATCTCTAGGCTATTGAAAAATGTGTTTGATTAGAGCTGATTAGACTAGATTAGATTGATTAGTTTGGATTGATAAGATTAGCTATAGGTATCTTGCTTATAGTTGAAAAAAGACTTCATTTTATAATATATTTGCATATTTCTATCATGTAAAATGAATATAATATACAATACAGGCAATGCACAGTTTAGGTGAGATGAAAATGGAAAACAACATGAGAAAAGGTACTGAAAATATTCTAAACTCATTTTGATTATAAAGTAACTAAATTTGATATACACTAATAAATGGTTTTATATCTTTGTAAGTCAATGATGCTTAGATATACTGGGGTTGATTACTAAAGGGAAAAAGACTGTGCACTTTGCAAAGTACAGTTGCTCCAGAGCTTAGTAAATGAGCAGAAACTTCCATCATCCAATCATGTGCAAGCAAAAATGCAGGTTTTTTTTATTCTCCTTGCACGTAATTGGTACTCTTTGCAAAGTGAAGCCTCACCTCATTTACTAAGCTCTGCAGCAACTGTACTTTGCAAAGTGCACAGTCTATATACCTTTAGTAAATTAACCCCAGAGTATCTTGCAAAAAGTGTACTAATTCATATTGTTTTGTTGATAAGATAAGATACTATTTCCATCACAGGCAATTAGACTGTTGGCTGAATTAGAGCAGTCTACATTCTACTTAACAGTATGCTCTGTGTAAAGATACAGTACACATTTACCAAATGTTCACAAAAGATTCACTGCAGATTCAAAAGGTTTCACCAGTTTGAACATTTAGCCCTGGAAGTGAATTGCACAGGAACGGCAGCGCAAGTCACCAAACCGCAAATCACATGTGATACAGTGTGGTGCGATTTGAGCCCATTCATTTCAAATGGGCTCAAATTGTACTGCATCGCACCAAAGAAGTGCAGGCACCTATTTTGGAGCCGCACTACAACTAAATCACATGGTCGTTTTGTACCTTGCAATCCGGTGCAGGCAAGCCGCACTGCGTTTGCATTTGGGTTGTCGTTAACTTTGTACAGGCATACGCCACTTTTAATGTGTGTTGACACTTGCAGTGGACTGCAAACACAGTGTGATTGCAATGCGGTGCAGGAAAAATGCAGGGATCGGATGTGTGAGCCTAGGCTTATCCGCATATAATCATAACTAGGTTATAAAAGTGGTGAATCTTGCTGTAGAACGTACAGCAAATATCAATGACTCATGCATGGCAAATATGCCTGGATTCAGAGTTTAATAAATACGCCCCTAGGTAATCACAATGTTTAATATGCAATACACACTGAGAGGAGCTTAACTGCCTGGATGGATCACCTTGATTACTCGTTAATGAATTGAGTGTGGTGAGGATTAAAAATTAATTTGTATCTACCTATGCATTGTAATGAATTTAGAAGAGCGCTCAGATTTACAGTTAATAATAAGATGTCAAGCACATTTTTTAAAGTTTGCACATACTGTATCTAATCTCTTGGTGTAGTTTAACACCAAAGATTCCTTTTTTGTGGAACTATTTAGTTTGCTCATTCACTAAGTCAGAGCAAAACAACAAGAAAACAACCCTGAGAAATCACTTAATGTGGCTACAATGAACTGAAACCCTGGTTTCTCTGGGGTACTGCAATCTGTATATCCCTACTGCTCTGTGTCTTAGTGTTGGTTCACACCTATGTGTACCAGGAACGTGCACAAAATTGTGTACTTTCCTGACCCGCACACAAACATGCTCCTCTTTAGCCGATGGCACCCCATGTGTCAGCAAACGAAAACAATTTTCGGATGCACCCAACTGCATGGTGATGCAGTGCGATTCTAAAAAGTGTTGGGGACTTCTTTCCACATGTTTTCCCTATTCTCGCAGGTAGAGCAGCCCATTGAAGCAAATAGGCTGCCCTACACACATCATGCATAGATGTGAACCAAGCCTTAGGGTATAGGACACGCCACACAGAAACAGCAACAAAAAGTCTGTACTGCATTCAATAACACAGTTTTAATTGAACAGATTTAAGACTAAAGAGCCGCACCACAGATAACAGTCCAGCTACAAATTTATTTCAGTATAGGGTTCCAATAGAAGATTAAAAAAGGGAAGCCGGCACGTTTCAGGTACAGATCTGCAGTAGCTGGTTTAGCAGCTAACCAACATCATCATAGCAGGCTGATTAAAATGAGGGCTGGCATCCATTTTAGCCTCAACCGGATTAACTAACCAACAATGTATTACTGTCATATAAGCCCGAAAACAATCTATAATATTTTGTTATGTTTCCTTTTTTTTTTTTACAAATATCATTGAGATTTTGTTATTGAAAATAATCTTGCAATGTGTGTGTAAAAACACATTTCTTTTGTAGTTTTTTAATGTATATAAAGGCATTCATACATGTTAGATGGTATTGTGCTTCCTGCTAGGTAATGCAGAAATTACTGAATAAGATGAACATATGTTTGCCTAACCCAATTATGTGCAAAGGAAATTTAAAAAACAAGACATAAAGGATGATGTTATGTACTATGTAAACATTCATTGCTCTTACCAATCTACTGTATAGCTACCCACCCGCTAAAATATGGAACTGTACATAAAGTGAACCTGTCACAATAACAAAGGGAGCTGCCATTGCTGACTTGTTTTTAAACATTCGGGGGTGATTTACTAAAGGCAACTAGACTGTGCACTTTGCAAAGTGCAGTTGCACTTTGGAGCAACTTCTCTTGCAGAGTGCACAGTCAATTTGCCTTTAGTAAATCAACCCCTCAGCCTCCAGGGATGTCATCTTTATTCTTGGCGGCGTTTTTTTCTTTCTACTTAGAAAGTCCAGCACTAGCGCTGCACTTGGTGGCTGCTCCTTTTGCAATTGCAACTACCTAAAGGAAAACAGAGTCCTCTTTTAGGCTTTCCAGTTGTGAGTTTGTCTTTCTACTGACTGGAAAATTTGCCTGATACAATAGCCAATAAAATATACCTCAATTTTCCCAAATTTAAATTCAGCAACATTTCCTACCTGGCCTACTCAAAAACTTCCAAAGAGCTCACCTGCAGTTAATTTGTTTGGACCCACACTAATGGCCCCTACACACAATCCGAAGATTGTACAACAGATCGTACGATTTTTTTTGCTTAATAGTCGCAAGTAGAAATTGAATAGGTAACTAAAGTCACGAAAATTCTCGTACGACAGAAAAAAAACGGAAGTGATGTCATGTGTTGTAATGTATTTGTATTGTATTTTCGGACGACAACAATACTGACTAAATGAAAATCGTACAATCTGGTATCGTACGAGGACGATTGAATAATAACGGATGAACTGTAGCGATCGGCTTTCGAAAGTAGTGTACACACGATCCGAAAATCGTACGATTCTTCCTCGGACGTCAGTTTTCATACGATATTCGGATCGTGTGCACGGGCCATTAGCAATACTTATACAAAGCCACATGTATTGCCAGTGCTAAAGGAAAATGGGATTAAAAGCACATGCAGGAAAATGGAGACATGTAGGAAAGGTAATGACGAACTGACAGTTGTTTGCAAAGTCATTAGGCAGAAGCAAATCAATACTGTGATCAATGGTAGAAGCCAAAAGAAAGATTGCATAATGAGACAACTGAAATAACTAATCTCATTAAAAGATGATAATTAGCGATGAGAAAAAGAAGGTCGTTACTATGGAGAAAAAAATAAGCAATGTGACAACTTGCATGTTTAATAATAAGACATTTAATGACAGTCTTTCAATGTATGTGTGGAATTAAAGCATTAACCATGAAGTATGAAGTATGTAATAACACCTGCACGATAATGAGAAGGCAATAATCGGAAGTGTTTGTTATCAGCTGATTATGTTTCAAGTATTTTGGAAAATCTCTGTTTAGTAATTATTTCAACAAATACATTATTTATTCTCACCTGAACCAAAGCCAAATAGTCGAGATAGATCACAATTGATTTGTTAATTATGCAGTTATTTTTCAGACACACAGGGCACATCTCTTGCATAAAGACTGTTGGATGGAGAACTATCTTCATTTAGCGTTGTTTAAAATAAACAACAACTACAGTATCTAGGACTCTTAATGCTGCAGTTGCCTTTTATTCCAGTTTCTTTTCCCAACAGTTCCTCCCTCTGGGCATAGTGTTAGAAAGTCTGCTATTTGCATGATGGCTGCTGCATAGGTCATTTTTTTTCTGAAAGGTCAAATACTCCTTTAAATAAAAAGAAGTCTTGAGTAAGCTCTAAGGTACTGTAGTCAGAGTTTGCGTAAAGCTAAAAACTCTCATTCCCCTCCTGACAATGCTGGGTCATGGCAATTTGCTGCTCAGACATCTTATGTGTGGGAAGAAAGGGAGACAGAAACATGCTACTCACAGCTTAAAGTACTAATTGTAGCCCCGGGCTCTCAGAGCTTCCTATAAACAGACCATGCTGCGTCTAATAGTACTGTGACCAAGTGTCTAATGGTATTGTGACCAACAAAGTTACTCTCCCTCTTCTCAGTCATCAATAAGCAATGGATCTGCTGTGTGGGGACAGGAGAAGAGAAAGGACACAGGACACTATGACAAAGACTGTGTTGCAGCCATAGAAAGCAAGAGTAGAGCCCTTCCCACCTTCTGGGGCAATAGAGGACACTGCGATTGGCTGCTGTGCAGCCTGGGAGGAAGGAGATACTGCTAGGAGCTGAAACTATGGGGAATGTAGATTCCAGGAGATGGTCAACTATCAAGCCAAGGACTAGATGGGACTAAAGGAAAAAGAAGGTAGAGAAGCCTTGACTCTGAGCAGTCTTATGGGGAAAGTGAGAAGTGACAATCAGAGTGGGCTGCTGTGTTTGCTGCAGTATCAGAAAGAGAGAAAAAGAGCGGGAAGGAGGCTGGGCTGCAACATCTACAGAGTCCTGAGTCAACCACCAACATCACCAGTTATGGACGCAGGGAGCAGGAGGAGGCTTAATCACACAATGCTTGGTGGTGAGAAGACCACAACTTACTTGCCCACTTCTTAAAAGGACAGTGTAACCTTACCTTAGGATACCATTTGGGTGCTTATGCCCTGTACTGTGGAAAACCTGCGTTCTTCAATGCAGAAACCCCAACAGTTTGATTACACTGGCCAGTGGGAGGGGTTTGAAAAGACTGAAGGAACGTTAGCTTCCAGTACCACTCTTTTACTTAAGACCTCCCTAGTTTCAGGGTTCAGGTGCAGAGATACTCATTCCTCTTATTGTTTGTGGTGTTGTGTCAATTTATTATGTGTTATTGCTATTGCCATACTGTTTTGTTGCCTTGTTGGGAGTATTTCCTAAATTATTCTTCCTTATTTAGCCTTGGTGTGTCAGAGCGTGACTTTGCCCAAAAGGTCATTGTCATCTGCACCAGGAGACCCATAGATGTATCAGTGCCCTTTGGTCAAGAAAGATAAACAGAACATAGGGGAGCAAAGGGAAGGTGAGTATATGTGGAAGACGGGCACTACAATGAACATCTTGCTTCCTGCATGAACAAAAACAGCTCACTGGAAATGAAAGAAATTAAGGAAATTAAAGAATAAGTTCATCTTTGTAAAAAAAATAAAATCAAAATAAATGCACATCTCTTTGCACGTAAAAGAAAATGTGCGTTTATTATTTTCTTTAGTAGGAGCCTGCAAAGCATTGCACCTATGATTAGCAGATAGCGGGTGCAATGTAGGACTCTTATAGACTGTCAGTGTAAGCTGTCTGCTTGTACCTCATACGATCAGGCAGTTACACACTGACAGGAAGCATCAATTACCCTAGAGCACTCAACAGAGCCCTTTCACACTGCTTGTGTTTTTCAGGCGCTACAGCACTAAAAATAGCGCCTGCATAGCGCCTGAAAAAAACGGCTCCATTCACTCCAGTGTAAAAATCCTGCCAGCAGCTTCTTTGGAGCGGTGAAGGAGCGGTCACCGCTCTTCCACCGCTGCCCCCATTGAAATCAATGGGGCAGCACTGCGATACCGCCGGCAAAATGCCACTCCAGCGGCATTTTGCGGGCGGATTTAACCCCCCCCCTAGGGGGGGTTAAAACCGCCCCGCTAGCAACCAAATAGCGCCACCAAAACATCGGTAAAGCGGCGATAAAAATAGCGTCGCTTTACCGCTGACGCCGTAGGCGGCTCGGTGTGAAAACCCTCTTAATGTTCTACTTACTACTTCTAGTAAGTTGCAGCTTTTCAATATTGAAAGTTTTACGACTTTTCAGAAATGTAATTGCTCTTTACTACCAATATAAAAATTAGACTACTTAGCATTTGGAACACTAGTTGAAGCCAAAATTATAACCACTTCTAATTTATCTGAGGATTTATGCCACACATGGAAAAGAATCGTTAGCTTTGTAACTTTTTTCAGCCTATGCTTGTCTTAGTCCTGTAGAGAAAATATTCAAAGCACATACTACATATAACCATTTAACAAACAGGTCTATTCAGCTTCCTCTGCCTGGAATGTATTAGTAGAAAATATAAAGCTAATAAAAAAAAAAGGTTTACAGCCAGTGCCATGGTTTCAGAATGCAGCAGATAGGAGAGGTATTGTTAATCAGCGCAACAGTTTCTGTTTCCAAACTTTTGTTTTTGTGACAATTGTTTGCTATTTTATGATAGGTGCATGTGCAAAAGAACCTGCATGCTGTGCTGTTGATGTAAATAAGCCAGGTGTAAAAAAACACCATGCACTATGAATTTTTTACTTTTGGTGTTATTACAGTCATTAATAACATTGCAGAGTTCATGACGTATAGTTCCGATATGATAAGGGAAAGTAAAAGAGCTAACTGATGTAACAGGCCCAAAAACATTTAAAAAAATATTTTTGATTCAAGGTATGCTACCGCTTGAGATTGTGCTTCTTAGCAAACCAAATTTGTAAATTAGCTGTGCATATGATGTCGTGTTTGTATGCATCTCTGTAAACATTGCGAGAGCTTACGGTGGTTGTTTCGCTTTGTTTATGGATGCTTCAATACAACTGCAAACCTGCGCATTCTTTAGTAAATCAGGCCAGAAAATGACAGAAACAAATGGAAACAAGGTGATGGATATTGATAGATACAGACCGACAGTCAAATGAAGATTGGAAGATGCTGAGGGTGGTAGACTTGGACAGACATACAAATGCATGGATGGACATAGAGTGAAACTGGGTTTGGATACAGTGCATCTGGAAAGTATTCACAGCGCTTCACTTTTTCCACATTTTGCTATGTTACAGCCTTATTCCAAAAAGGATTAAATTCATTATTTTCCTCAAAATTCCACAAACAATACCCCATAATAACAGCATGAAAGTAGTTTTTTAGAAATCTTTTATTAAAAATAAAAAAATCACATGAATAAATATTCAAAGCCTTTGCTCAATACTTTGTTGAAGCAACTTTGGCACCAATTACAGCCTCAAGTCTTTTTGAGTATGATGCTACCAGCTTGGCACAACTATTTTTGGACAGTTTCTCCCAATTTTCTTTGCAGGACCTCTCAAGCTCCATCAGGTTGGATGGGGAGCATCGGTGCACAGACAATTTCAGATCTCCCCAGAGATGTTCAATCGGGCACAAGCCTGGGCTCCGGCTGGGCCACTCAAGGACATTCACAGAGTTGTCCTGTAGCCACTACTTTGTTATCGTGTGCTTAGAGTCGTTGTCCTGTTGGATGATGAACCTTAGCCCCGGTCTGAGGTCCAGTGTGCTCTAGAGCAGGTTTTCATCAAGGATGTCTCTGTGCATTGCTGCTTTCATCTGTCACTCAATCCTGACTAGTCTCCCAGTTCCTGCCACTGAAAAACATCCCCACAGCATGATGCTGCCACCACCATGCTTCACTGTAGGGATGGTATTGGCCAGGTAATGAGCGGTGCCTGGTTTCCTCCAGACATGACGCTTGCCATACAGGCCAAAGAGTTCAATTTTTGTTTCATCAGACCAGAGAATTTGGTTTCTCATGGTCTGAGAGTCCTTCAGGTGCCTTTTGACAAACTCCAGGCAGGCTGTCATGTGCCTTTTACTGAGGAATGGCTTCTGTCTGGCCACTCTACTATACAGGCCTGATTGGTGGAGTGCTGCAGTGATGGTTGTTCTTCTGGAAGGTTCTCCTCTCTCCACAGAGAAATGCTGGAGCTTTGTCAGAGTGACCTTCGGGTTCTTGGTCACCTCCCTGACTAAGGCTCTACTCCCCCGATCGCTCAGTTTGGTGGGGCGACCTGCTCTAGGAAGAGTCCAGGTGGTTCCAAACTTCTTCCATTTACAGATGAGGGAGGCCACTGTGCTCATTGGGACCTTCAATGCTGCAGAAATGTTTCTGTACCCTTTTCCAGATCTGTGCCTTAATACAATACTGTCTCGGAGGTCTACAAACAATTCCTTGGACTTCATGGCTTGGTTTGTGCTCTGATATGCACTGTTAACTGTTGTACCTTATATAGGTGTGTGCCTGTCCAATTAATTGAATTTACTACAGGTGGACTCTAATCAAATTGTAGAAACATCTCAAGGATGATCAGTGGAAACAGGATGCAGCTGAGCTCAATTTTAAGTGTCATGGCAATAGCTATGATTACTTATCTACATGTGATTTTTTCCTTTTTTTTATTTTTAATAAATTTGCAAAGATTTCAAACAAACTTCTTCCATGTTGTCATTATGGGGTATTGTTTGTAGAAATTTAAGGAAAATAATGAATTTAACCCATTTTGGAATAAAGCTGTAACATAAAATGTGGAAAAAATGTGCACTGTAGCGAGGTAATCCTTAGGTAGCCATACATGGCTTCATTTTCTCTCATTCTTCAGGCCCTGCAGCCTGAACAAAAGAATCTCAATCAATTCCCGCATCCATGCAGTAGTTTTTCATTGATTTTTCACAAAAGGAAATGGATACAGCAGTGGCATATAACAATTTAAAAAAAAGGTATATAGTACCTGAGAGAGTGCTCTAACATTGTGGCATACAACATATAATAAGGATAAATACAGTAATCTTAAGACTTTAGCTGGTTGTAAAAAAAATACGGCTCATTCTTGGTGTCACAAAATACCCTTCAAACAGAAAGAGGAGGGGGAGTTAGCTTGTAGTAGGTAGCATCATACCCAAGCGACATTATAGTACACGTAAAAATGTCCGCTTTAGAAGGTGGAATGGACCTAAATGGTTATGTAAGCACAGAAAGTTAGCATTTGTAACTGTCAATGTAGAAATATGAGCATGAGACTCAGTATTGGGCAATTAAAAGTGACTGAATAGGATAGGAAAAGGACTATAAAGAAATGAAGGGAGAATAGACATGCTGGTAGGTTAATTGGCTTCTGTCTAAATTGGCCCTAGTATATGAATGTGAGTTAGGGACCTTAGATTGTAAGCTCCTTGAGGGTAGAGACCGATGTGAATGTACAATGAAAATTGGGCACAATAAGGAGCCCACAACATGGGATTGTGGCCGCCAATGGGTTTAAAGTTTTATTAAAATAAATAAATAAATAAATAAATAAAAACAGCCGGCTTGCCACGAGGCAGTGAGCGGGAAAAATGTTTTTTCCACAGGTGCAGGAGGTTATATAAGCTGCCTCTGCGACAGACCCGCTCACATCTGCCCTGAGGTAGCTTAGGATTGAGCTCCCCTTCCCTCCCACCCTTGTCGCTGGCACCATTATATGGTTATGTCACCCTTGGATCAAGGGGGCACTTTGGTTTTATGAATTGATTCTTTTATAGCTCGAGTCCTATGACTGAGCGAGTTTAAAATTTGTTTTTTAAGTTTGAAATATCATTTATTTATTCTATCTTTAATTTTAAATAAGTTAATAAAGCTATTTGATTTATTTCAATACCAATAAAGTTGCCACGGCCATTTTAAACACCAATTTGTTGTATTGTGTTTTTAAAAAAAAAAAGAGTGCGACCTACAATCCCATGTATATGTAAAGCGTTGCATAAATTGACGGCGCTATATAAGTACCCTAAAAAATAATAATAATAATAGGGTGCAAAAGAAAAGAAGCTGCAGGCAATTCTTAAAGATAACATGACTAAACAAACCATTTTTTGGGTGTTGCAGAGCTGATTTCTAGCATGTGTTATGTGTGGCCCACTTCCCATGATTCCTACCGGCAAAACAAATGCTTTCAGCAGCGAAGGAACAGCTAATATGGAGTAAATTTCATTGCCTCATTTCACAAGTTTACGAGTCCCCTTTGCTTTCCATCTGGAGTACGCAGTGCCAGTGCTACAAAATTTACTAAAATTAAACGGCAGGGTCACAAAGAGTGTTTGTTTCTAACAGATGTTCCCGTGGTGCAAAATAAAGTAAACGTGCACTCCGGTACTTAGAAAAGCACAAATATGTCTAGATAGCTTCACTGACACATGAGCCATAACTAGGAGAGGAAATATGGTCACTGCTCCATATCACAGCGAGTGTATATTAAACATTTTCCTCTTCCTGGAGGTACAGTGTCACACTGCATGATCCTTATACCTCAGGAATGAAGGATAAAGATTTACTCTGAGGTAATTATTTCCAAGACATTTATTGCCCTGCTTTTGATAAAAAAATATATATAAGTCAATCCCTCTCTGACTAGTATGAGAGAAAATTCTGATGAATGCCCCCGTCGTTCAACATTTACTATTATTACATGCTACTTCCTACAGCAAGGCTAATAACAGCTCACATCAGCATGATACCTGCTCCAGAGGATTACAGGGAAACACCAGCAGTAAAATGAAACTCATTTTCTTTTTTTTTTTTCATAATGGAAAGTGGAACATTTCAAGAGTGAAAACACGGAGAATATTATTTCTCTAAATATTTCCTCTATGGCTGAACCTTCATCCTAAAAGATGCATATTTATAGTTGCTCTAAAATAAGCCTGCAATTATGTGCAGTCCAGGCCTCCATTATTTAAAGCGTACTGCATGAAGCTTTGTGGTGAGATCGGAAATATCTTACAGGGTTTCATTTTGTTAGGGTTTATGTTTAGACATCTTAAGGACTTGAGTTATTTTCAGGAACAGGATTTTAGAAGTAGCAATGTTTTAAGTGAATGTTTAAAGTTCTTAATTTTCTGTGAGTGTGGTTAGTGGGGGCACAAACTTAAAATGAGACCTTCTAGTACCTTTGGCTCTTAGTAGAGCTGTACTTAAATGCATAGCTAATATCACATATACCTCCCACATAGGGTGACAACTGTACAACCTCGCCCGTCCCTCACCTCTCCCCTGTATGTCATGCAGTAGCGGGAGGTATTACACTAAACTGTAAGGGAGCTACTTTAAAGTCCATGACACAAACGTGGGAAGCTTCCACAATAGCAAATGGCTTTCACAAGTCTAATAAGCACATTGCATGCAACGAAATGCACGGTTTACATCTACATTAATAATTTATATGCTTGGAAATGGATATTGAAAAATAAAATATTCAGTAGTGATTATATAGACATAATAGCGTTAACATGATATGAAAAGCTACATTTTTTTAAATTAAAGTGAAAAAAAAAAGTTTTACTTACCCTGCTCTGTGTAACAGTATTATACAGAGCAGTCCCTTACCTCCTCTTCTGGAAGTCCCCTGCCAGTGTTAGCTGCTCCTTCCTGCTCTAGGTGCCCACTTAGCATGCCATGTGCTATGGGGGCACCCAGGCAGTCATGCTCCCGAGCGTGGTTCCGTAGACACACACAGCGCCGGTAAAAAAAAATCCGATCACCGGCTTCTGTTGAAGGGACAACGGTCCCGAAGAGGAAGAGGAAGAGGCACAGCCACCTCATCTGTGCCAACCAGTACTGTCTCCTAGTGCCACCTGCCAGTGCCCACAGTGCCATCAATCGGTACCCACCAGTGAATATCAGTGCCACCAATCATTGCCACCTATCAATGCCCAAAAGTGCCACCTATCAATGCCGACTAGTGATGCCAATCAGTGCCTCATCAGTGCCATCTAGCAGTGCTGCCTATCAGTGTCACCTACTAGTGCCCATTACTGCCACCCATCAGTGCTCATCACTGCCACCCATCAGTGCCCATCAGTGCCACCCATCAGTGCCAGCTATCAGTGCCACCCATCAGTGCCCTTCAGTGCCACCTATCAATGCCCTTCAGTGCCGCCAATCAGTTCCCATCAGTGCCACCCATCCATGCCACCTCTCAGTGCCATTTTGTTTTTGTTTTCAAAATTTTAGGTCTTTTTCATTTTTTTAACAAAAAATAAAAAACCCAGAGGTGATCAAATACCACCAAAAGAAAGCTCTATTTGTGGGGAAAAAATATGAAAATTTCATTTGGGTACAGTGTTACATGACCGTGCAATTGTCATTCAAAGTGTGAGAGTGATGAAAGCTGAAAATTGGTCTGGGCAGGAGGGTTAATGAATGTTTGGAGTGAACACAACTAATTTACTAAGCTCAGTGAACATTCACTTTCCAGAATAGTCTCTACTCCCATAGTAGTCCTTCCTAAGAGCATACACCACAATTAACAGTATTGCCTCTTCTGTAGACCCTTCTAATTTTGTTTACATCTACTACTGTTGGTCTAAATCTTTAATGAAAGTTAAACTGCTCTCAACTGTCTCTCCCCATTGTCCATGTAAGCATTTTATTGGCTGTTAAGGACACTCCTATTAGAGGAGGTTAGGTGGGTCGGTTGTGGGTATTCAGGGAAGCCATGCTTCTAGTAAAACTAAATCACATTTCTGACTATTAACGGTAAATATGATTTCATATTCTTCCCATGTCTACCAGAGAAGTCAAGACGTGTTCTTCACTATATGTTTTTTAATAGATATGCTAAATATTATCACATAAAAAGCTTTTATACAAAATGCCCCATCAAGCCTTTGCTAATGAGAAAATTAGAAAACCGAACCTCTAGGATTCTGCCTAGTAATTCTTATGTTTGTATCAGAGGGAGTTGATCGCCATGATAACAAAACTCCAATGAATTAGGAACTTGATCAGATAATGTATTCAGTTGTCTTCCAAATTCCTATGGAACTCTGAAAACCCACAACTAAATGCTTATTAAAAATTTCTCATAAGACAAATGTCCATCAGTAACATCATTTTCAAACACAAATTCTCTGAAATCACTACTGAGGCAAACACACTATATACAGCAGTGATGGCGAACCATGGCACCCTAGATGTTTTGGAACTACATTTCCCATGATGCTCACCTACACTGCAGAGTGCATGAGCATCATGGAAAATGTAGTTCCATAACATATGGGGTGCCAAGGTTCGCCATCACTGATATAGAGCAATGTTAAGAATGAACATCATCATTTTCATCATCATAAAATGGAATGGGGAAAATGTGATGGTCAAGGGTATGAAAGTAAAGGGTCAAACAACTAAAAATACAGTAAAACCTTGGTTTGAGAGTAACTTGGTTTGAGAGCGTTTTGCAAGACAAGCAAAATGTTTTAATAAATTTTGCCTTGATATACAAGCAATGTCTTAATATACAAGTAGTGTCATGTCACAACTGAGTATAAAAAAGAAGAGAGGAGCCTCTAAGTGTAGCAATATTTAATGAAGGTACAACATTTAGCAACTTATTGCTACACTTAGAGTTGCCTTTCTTCTCTTTTATACCCTGTAAAAAAAATGCTTTGATATACAAGTGCTTTGGATTACAAGCATGTTTTTGGAACGAATTATGCTCGCAAACCAAGGTTTTACTGTAGTTTAGTGATAGAAGTGAAGATAAGATGAATACAAACAAGCTAAAGGAAAAAAGAGGATAAAGAAGAAAAGGGGATATTCAAAAAGATAACGAAAATCGAAGACAAAAAAAAAAATCAAGATTACATCCATAATTCATGTTTTTTTCTATTTATAGCTGTCCTTTTTTCTAGTGATTGGATGTAAGATTTTAGTTACTTGCTCTTACTTTTAAAATTGGCTGCGTTCTCTAAGTGCAATCGATAGACAATTTTCATTGTCTCCAGGCAGCTAACCAAGAATGGCGGGATAACATTTCCTTCTGCTGTTTATTGAAGTTGCAAGGCCATATCCAAAGACAGTTTTGCTGTGTGCCACTAGGTGGAGCTCAATATAAGCACATCCAACATACCAGTTGGACTGAGTAAAACAAAACCCAACATTTGTCCCCTACGAACATACAATACTATACTAATGGGGATCAAATGACTCACTTTATGAAAGTAGAAAATGTGATATGTGGTCTTTATTTGAAAACAGCCCTGATAAAATTATTCTGATATGACACAGAAGGACTTCAAGGGTATTTTGTTCACAAATTGTGGAATCTTGATAAAACTGGTTTAAGTTTTATTTTAATAATGTAAAAACATGCAAAGGTTTTAAGCAATTTCCAGAAAAGATCTGTATTTAGCATATTTCTGTACATTCATAGATACTGTAAGATACATTGGAGATAATTAAACACAAGGCTCTAGAACTCCATAGATGTAATTCATAAGCTATAGCAACGCTCTGAAAATAAAAGCAACAAAGTCCAATGGTGATAATATGCCCTCTGAAGAGCGAGTCCAAAGTGCATCAGGTGATCCTAAAGATGGTGTTTTTCGAAGAATAAAAAACCTTCACAGCACCATGTGAGACCGATCCCCTCAAAAAAACGCACTCACCAGAACAATGTAATAAAGATGCCTTGTTACAATGTATCATTAGCCTGTAGCAAGCCCGCGTCTTCAGTCAGCATACAACAAGGACTACTCATTCAGAGAGGGGTGTTCATTTGTTGTCTCGTTTATCACAAACCATAAGGAAACAAAGAAGGAATCCTCATAGCGTAAAACAGTTTTTTTTTTTAAGAACAGCCCCCCCTTTTAAGAAATATGCTTAAATAAAAAAAAAGTAATTTTTTGGCCAGTGAGCGAGTATCGTTATAAGCTGCAAATGACACAAATATTATGAGATGCTATTTTACTTTTTATTTGACTATTTAATGAGTAGTCCTTGTTTTATGCTGACTGAAGACGCGGGCTTGCTACAGGCTAATGATACATCATTGTAACAAGGCGTCTTTATTACATTGTTCTGGTGAGTTCGTTTTTTGAGGGGAGCGGTCTCATGTGGTGCGGTGAAGGTTTTTTATTCTTTGAAGAACACCATATGAATACCTTTAGGATCACCTGATGCACTTTAGACCCACTCTTCAGAGGGCAAATTATCACCATTGGACTTTGTTGCTTTTATTTTCAGAGCGCTGTTATAGCTTGTGAATTACATCTATGGACTTCTAGAGCTTTGTGTTTAATTTTCTATTTCATTATAGCAGCTGCTAAATTCTATCATAGATCATCTTTCCAGAAGCGCCGGATGAGCTAAATTTTATTTTGCTTAAAGGTTTTTTTACACGTTGGAGATACTTGTGCTATAAACAACAAGAATAGCAGAGGCCCAATTGGATTACCTAATGACAATGTTGAATATAAATGACATACTAGCTTCTGTTTGATAAAATTTGGCACAAGAAATGATAAAATTAAGCTTCTGCAATTAATTCCAGGTACGTTTCCATTAAATTACAGCTGTTGAAGTCTTTCTGGTTGTTCTTGGATACAGCAAAATATCACACTTTGCCCAAAGACTTTTTGTGCAAGTGTGTCTATTACAAGGTGTTACATATAACTGAATAGTAAATGCTAATCCATCCTGTAACTTTGAGAAATTCTCAAAACAACTTAATTAAAGTAGAACTCTATCTGTGTGTCCCTACAGGGAAGATCTGCCACCATTCTCTGGCTTTTGACACAGCAGGAAGTAAGGATATGTCAATGGGAAATGGGTAATTGTTTTAAACTTCTTATGGGATTTTGGCAGCAACCAAATATATAAACATAGAAAATTGTATAAAAATATTTTTTATTAGTCCTGTTAGATAAAAAGGGCTAGTGACAATGGCCTCTTAAAAAACAGTGTTACATTACACAGTTTCACATTTTATATAGCAAACTCTGTTAAAAATAGTATTTAAACACTTTTTTTGACAATGATGTTATTATTTTATAAAGTGGTACTTCCCTGATGAAGTACGTTATATAATGCATGTTCGAAACGCGTTGTACTCTTTGAGTTGAATCGGGATGTGGTGACGTCATTTCAGTTTGCAGGTTGTACCACTGTCTGTTTAGTTCAAGTTTGACATTATTGATCCCTATGCGCTTATTATTGATCCATACGCGAAACCAACGCGTTTCGAACATGCATTACATTACGTTCTTCAGTAGGAAAGTACCACTCGACAACATGACATCAAAAAAGTGTTCAAATACTATTTTTAACCACTTCATCCCCGGAAGATTTTACCCCCTTCCTAACCAGAGTACTTTTTACAATTTAGCACTGCGTCGCTTTAACTGAGAATTGCGCGGTCATGCAATGCTGTACCTAAACAAAATTTGCGTCCTTTTTTCCCACAGATAGAGCTTTCTTTTGGTGGTATTTGATCACCTCTGCGGTTTTTATTTTTTGCGCTATAAACAAAAAAAGAGCAACAATTTAGAAAAAAAAAACAATATTTTTAACTTTGTGCTATAATAAATATCCCCAAATTAAAAAAATAAAATAAAAATGTATTCATCAGTTTAGGCCAATATATATTCTTTTACATATTTTTGGTAATAAAATCGCAATAAGCGTATATTGATTGGTTTTCGCAAAAGTTATAGCGTATACAAACTATGGGAAAGATTTATGGCATTTTTATTATTTTTTTTTTTTACTAGTAATGGCGGTAATCTGCAATTTTTAGCGGTACTGCGACATTGCAAAAGGACAGATTGGACACTTTTGGGACCATTGACATTTATACAGCGATCAATGCTATAAAAATGCACTGATTACCGATTACTGATTACAGGGGGCTGCACATACTGGGGTTCTTCCAAAGAAGTGGGGTTCTTTAAATAAGTGGCACTTCTGCTCTTGCACCATCCATCTGAACATTTTCTTCTCTCTTCACAGGTAAATCTGCGTTTATACCTCCATATACCTTAAACTGAATATTGACTGACTGCTCACATGCATATTTGGTAAATCTGCGCTTATATCTCCATATACCTTAAACTGAATATTGACTGACTGCTCACATGCATATTTGGTAAATCTGCGTTTATACCTCCATATACCTTAAACTGAATATTGACTGACTGCTCACATGTATATTTGGTAAATCTGCGTTTATACCTCCATAGACCTTAAACTAAATATTGACTGACTGCTCACATGCATATTTGGTAAATCTGTTTGTTACCAATGTTTCAACTCCATCTGTAGTCATGCTCACATTATTTCAAAGTTTATTTAGCTATTAAGTCTTACCTAAATTATGGGTTCTCTTATCTTTACAATTTTGGCCTTTTAGTCCCCTTGCAGTTTGATTGTGGTGTGAAAGTTATGCTCTGCTAGCTGTGTGCCCAATATCACCTCTTAATTGATTAATTGCCAGATTCTATCCACACCCAACACAGTATAAAAACCAAGGCCTTCTTTATGGGGGAACACATACAGGGGGCTGCACATACAGGGGTTCTTTCAAAGAAGTGGGGTTCTTTAAATAAGTGGCACTTCTGCTCTTGCACTTCAGCAATTTGCACAAAGCAAACCACAGCAGACTGCAGGTGACCTCAATTCCAAATCATCTCACCTTCCTCTCTGAAACATGCACTCTTTACCTCTCCTCCTTTTCACAATTGCTGCCTCTCTCCTCAAACTCTCTTCGCCCCTCTGCTCCACCCCACAATCTGTACATATCACCCTCACTTCTCCCCTCCCCCTATTACTGCACCCATCACCTCTTTCTAATTTTAAGCCCACTTGCTAACAAACCCCCCAGGATACTAAAGCATGTCCCCTCATACAAATCGTATTCTCATATTACCTCTCTTACTCTTCTGCTTCTCCTAATCGCTAGAGATATTTCCCCAAACCCTGGGCCTCCCTTATTTAACTGTGCCAACACACCCATCACCATCACCCTACACCCTCTGGCAGTAGTTGCAATCGACCCAATTTAGTCTTCATTCCTCTTCTTCCCAACGCCAGCCTCCCTCTCTCCTGCGCCCTCTGGAACGCCCGCTTTCTCTGCAACACACTCACTGCTGTTCATGACCTCTTTGTCACTAATTCCTTTAATCTACTTGCTCTCACCGAAACCTGGCTTCACGAATCTGACTCCCCTTCTCCCTCTTCCCTATCCCAGGGTGGCCTTCACTGGACTCACTCCCCTAGGCCTAATGGACGCAAGGGAGGTGGAGTGGGATTCCTCCTATCCCCCCAGAGCACCTTCCAGGTTATTCACTCTTCTCCGTCTTTTTCCCTCTCATCATTGGAAGCCCACTGTATACGTCTATTCTCTCCAACTTCCCTAAGAATTGCTGTGATCTACTGGTCCCCTGGACCATTATCGACTTTCCTTGATGAGTTTTCTGCCTGGCTACCCTACTTTCTCTCTTCGGAAATTCCTACAATCCTTCTCTGTGATTTCAACATCCCTGCTAATACAAACACTCCTGCTACTTCTAAACTTCTTAGTCTAACCTCTTTATTTCACCTGAAGCAATGGGTACAGGCTTCTACTCACTCTGATGGCAACACCCTTGACCTTGCATTCTCCTACCTATGCACTCCATGCAACTTCTCAAACAATCCTTTTCCTCTCTCCGACCACCACCTTATTAGTTTCTCTCTCCCCCTGTCTTCCACAACCTTTCCCTCCAATCGCCTAACCATCACCCGTAGAAACTATCGCAACTTCAACTGCTACTGATCACCTCTATGACAAAATCTCTCCCCTGTCCTGCCCCAACCAAGCCATGTCCATCTGCAATAAATCCCTGTCCTCCAACCTGGACAAGCTCGCTCCCCTCATTACACGCAGAATCAGGCCTCGACCCCTACAACCCTGGCAAACAGATTACACTAAAATTCTCAAAAAACGTAGTAGCGCTCTTGAGCGTCTGTGGCACAAGACTAAGTCTCTCAAAGACTTCAACCAATACAAATCTGCCCTCCAAAAATACTATTCTTTCCTCCACACTGCCAAGCAAACCTATTTTACAACTCTTATTAACATCTTCTCATTCAGTCCCCGTAAACTCTTCTCTACCTTCAACTCTCTACTTCGTCCTCCACCGCCTCCACCCACTGACTCACTCACTGCCCAGGAGATCGCTAATCACTTCAAAAACAAGATTGATACAATCCATGATGAAATCTCGACTCTACAGGTATCTCCCCCAGCTAGGGCCCCATGTCAACAGGTACAACTGACACCCCCTATTCAAATCTGCTACTACAGACGAAGTTCCTAAACTTCTTTCTATCGCCCACCTAACCACCTGTCCCCTGGACCCTATTTCCTCTCAAATGCTATGGTCGCCCTCTGACACCATCCTATACTCTCTAACCCACATCTTCAATCTCTCCCTCACTTCTGGCATCTTCCCCGATGCTCTAAAACATGCACTGGTGGTACGCAACGCCAGATAGGATGAGTAAATTCCAACAGGGGAAATCGGCAGAGTGCTGGCGGGGATGTGGAGAGATGGGCACTATGGCTCACTTATGGTGGAATTGCCCGGTAATTAGGAAATATTGGAAAAAAATCTTGAGTTTGATAAAGGAGATTACAAAAATAGAGGTGAAGGAGGACCCATGGGTGGTTCTCTTCCACGGCATAGAAGGAAGAGTGAAACAATATAAAACATCTCTGGTTCCACATCTATTGAATGCAGCAAAAAGATTAATCCCCAAAAACTGGTGGGGAAAAGAAAGTCCAGAGGTGTGGGACTGGATAAATGCCGTGGAGGAGACCCACACCATGGAGCAGTTTTCTTTGTATAAAGAGGAAAAGAGAGAAGTAGACAATTGGAAATGTTGGAAGGAGTTTAAAAAAACATGGAGTTATGCGGAAAAAATCAAGATGTAACTACCCACTAAATAAGACCATGGGCAGTGCACAGGGGTGGGAGGGGGAGGGGGGAGGGGGGAGGGAAGGGAGGGGTTATATATATATATATATACGTGTACGGTCTCTTTGCCTTTTTTTTTTCTTTGCTTTTAGATAGGTGAAACAGAGAGTTTCATAAATAAAGATAAAATTTTAGAGAAGGAGAATTAAGGGTTACGCCTTAATAGGTGAGGCTAAGTTTTATATAATTATTCTATGTAAACCCCTGTCTTGACCCCCCGTGGGAAATAAAAATAAATACGCCACAGTGATGAAGAGATAAGAAGAGATACTTATGAGCGAGAAAGCTGAATTAGTCTCTCTAAGAATTTTCTGAAGTGGCAAAAAAAAATAAATAAATAAATAAAACATGCACTGGTCACCCCCATACTTAAAAAGCCGTCCTTGGACCCTACCAATCTTAACAACCTACGCCCTATCTCCTTGCTCCCCTTTTCCTCTAAACTCCTTGAACGCCTGGTTTACAACCAACTGAGTGACCATCTCATTAAAAACAACCTTCTTGATCCCCTTCAATCTGGATTTCGCCCTCAACACTCCACAGAAACTGCTCTTTTAAAACTCACAAATGACCTACTAACTGCAAAAACCAACGGACACTATTCTGTACTCCTACTTCTGGATCTTTCAGCTGCCTTTGACATGGTTGACCACCCCCTCCTCCTCAAAAAACTTTACTCCCTCGGTCTCCATGACTGTGTTCTTCAGTGGCTCTCATCCTACCTATCCCAACGCACCTTCAGTGTCACTTACAATTCTACTTCCTCCACTCCTCTTCCCTTCTCTGTCGGGGTCCCCCAAGGTTCTGTTCTTGGACCTCTTTTATTTTCAATCTACACCTCTTCCTGGGTCAGCTGAGCCACCTGTGAGCCTCTCACGGCTTTCAATAACATTTCTACGCTGACGACACACAAATCTATCTCTCCACCCCTCAACTCACTCCGTAGGTCTCCTCACGCATCACTAACTTACTAACCGACATATCTGTATGGATGTCACACCACTTCCTCAAACTCAACTTGTCCAAAACCGAGCTTATAATATTTCCTCCCTCACGTGCCTCTTCCCCTGACTTGTCTGTCAAGAGCAATGGCAAAACCATCCACCCGTCCCCACATGTCAGGGTGCTAGGTGTTATCCTGGATTCTGAACTCTCCTTTCAGCCCCACATCCAATTACTTTCCAAAGATTGCCGCCTCGAACTCTGCAATATCTCTAAACTACCTCCCTTTCTAACCAATGAAACCACAAAGCTCTTGATTCACTCCCTGGTTATCTCTCGCCTCGACTACTGCAACTCCCTCCTTATTGGCCTACCTTTAAATAGACTATCCACCCTTCAGTCCATCATGAATGCTGCTGCTAGACTCATCCACCTTACAAACCGCTCAGTGTCTGCTACCCCTCTCTGCCAATCCCTCCATTGGCTGCCACTCGACCAACAAATTAAATTCAAAATACTAACAATAAGCTACAAAGCCATCCACAACTCTGCCCCAAACTACAGAACTAGCCTAGTCTCAAAATACCAACCTAATCGCCCTCTTCGTTCTTCCCAAGCCCTTCTGCTTTCTAGCTCCCTCATCACCTCCTCCCATATCCGCCTCCAGGACTTCTCCCGAGCCTCGCCCATCCTCTGGAATTCCCTACCCCAGTCTGTCAGACTGTCTCCAAATTTATCCACTTTTAGGCAATCCCTGAAAACTTTCCTCTTCAGAGAAGCCTATCCTGCCTCTATCTGCACTATTTTCTCCATTAGCTCATCCCCCACAGCTATTACCCTTTTGTATAACTTGACCCTCCCTCCTAAATTGTAAGCTCTAACGAGCAGGGCCCTCTGATTCCTCCTGTATTAAATTGTATTGTAATTGTACTGTCTGCCCTAATGTTGTAAAGCGCTGTGTAAATCCTGTATAATAATAATAAATGTCTCTGGTAGGGAAGGGATTAACACTAGGGGGCGATCAAGGGGTTAAATGTGTGTTCCCTCAGTGTGTTCTAATTGTATGGGGATAGGACTGACTGGGGGAGGAGACATATTGTTCTTCCTACTTAGTAGGAACAAACGATATGTCTCCTCTCCCCTGACAGAACAGGGATTTGTGTGTTTACACACACAAATCCCCGTGCTGGCTCTCGTGCACACGATTGCGCCCGCCGGCCACGCGCATCGGGTCCCCTGCCATGCAGCGACTTCTAGAGGGAAAGCTGTACCAGTACGGGGTTTTGCCCAGGAGAGCCATTGTGCCGCAGTATATCTGCGTGAGCCAGTCGGCAACCAGTTAACAGACTTTTGATATATAAAATGTGACAATGTGTAATGTAACACCTTTTTATCTAATGGTACTAATAAAAAATATTTTCTATGTTTATACATTTGGTTGCTGACAAAATCTCATAAGAGGTTTAAAACAATTTCCGATTTAACATATTGGGGATGGTGGCAACAAAAACAAATTAATTGCGGATATATCAATGGGAGCACAGCAACAAAACCCTGCAAGAAGTTTTTTTATTTCTTCATCTTATTTCCAAAGGTTCTTTTATTGCTGTCTGTGTCTATCCTTCCTTCTGGTCTTAAAGACACACATGGAAAACAGAAATCTCCTCAATGGGGCACATGCAGGGGCGGACTGATAACTCAAGGGGCCCTCGGGCAATAGGAGATTATGGGGCCCCCAGGCAATCAGAGATTATGGGGCCACACAATATACACACACACAGTATACAATCACACAGTATACACATACATGTACACACAGTATACACAGACAGATGTAAAAAAAACACAGATTTATACATACTGTCCCTGGTTTTACTGAGGCTGGCAACCCTGATGGGGCCCCCTAGTGGCCCAGGGCCCTCGGGCAGTGCCCTAATCGCTCAATGGTCAGTCCGCCCCTGGGCACATGGAGTAATAAAAATTTTAATCAGAAAAAAAATAATAATAGGTCGTGACTTTCCACAGGACATATTAACCCCCAAACAGGATGCCCGCTACTGGCCTACACAGTCATGGTTTTTAACAGTTAAGATACTGTCAGTGCCTAACATTGTGTAAAATATTCAGACACTGGTAGGAGGTAGACTAGATCAAAAAAAGATGGCTGCAGAGACTGGAAAGTCATAAAAATGAATAAGCATAGAACAAGAGTAAAAGCCTGTGAAAGAGAGGTATTGTTGTTCTACTGGTCTGCAATAAAAACAAGAAAATACTTTAATCGCCCACAACCACTGTCCATTAACACAAACACAGCAGACATACTTATGAATCAAACCTTTTTTTCTGTGTATTAATGGCTGCTAGGACTTTTGCTACAAGTGTTTGTTCCCTTGCAAACTCACAATGTTATTTATAACAGAACTCTAAGGAAATCTCTCTGTACTTATCATTTCAAGAGGAACATCACTTAATTAAATAAGAACAGATTCACAGAAAAAAGATATGTTCAGATGATTTTAACTTTCAAATGTTCTCTCTCTTTTCAACAAGAAAGCAAAAAAGCATTAGTAATTTATAAAAGGATGACAGGTAAAAGTAAAACAGCATGACTTCTCTTAATATTGCTGTGGAAACATTTTAAGAACATGAACTGAATCTGGAAAGAAATCAGCAGATTTTGTAAACATCTTGGGCAGACATACTGTCAAAAGTAAAAAAAAAATGTTAAATCCTTACAAGTGTACAATTTTCTTTAACCACTAGCCTGTGTACTAGCCTGTATATACCCCATGATTACCAGGCCATTTTTCAGTTATCAGTGCTATGATAGTTGACTCATCCTTGCAACATTAGACTCAAATGAGTTTTATATATATTTTTTAGATAGGGCTTTCTTTTGATAGTTTTTAATAAAAATTTGATTTTTTTTTAGTATATAAAGCCAAAACTCCCAACATTTGAACTTCAGAAGGAGTGATACTGGATGAGGGACAAGACCTGCGGCGCAAGTTGCGCGCTACAGCAAAATGTGGGCATGGCCAAGCGCTTAACAGTGGGAGGGGCTTAAGGGATGTGGATAAACAAAACGTATTCCCCGATCCCATCCCAGCTCCATCTATTTATTCCCCCGATCCCATCCCGGCTCCATCCATTCCACGATCCCATCCGGTCTCCATCCATTCCCCCGATTCCATCCTCCCGATTCCATCCCAACTGCATCCATTTCCCTCGATCCCATTCCAGCTCCATCTATTTCCCGATCCCATCCCAGCTCCATCTATTCCCCCGATCCCATCCTGGCTCCATCTATTCCTCTGATCCAATCCCGGCTCCATCCATTTCCCCAAACCTATTCCGGATCCATCCATTCCCCCAATCCTATCCTGCTCCATCCATTCCCCTGATCCTATCCCAGCTCCATCTATTCCCCTGATCCCATCCGTCTTCATCCACCACCCTGATCCCATCCCGTCTCCATTAATTTCCCCAATCCCATCCCAGCTCCATCTATTCCCCCAATCCCATCCCAGCTCCATCTATTGCCCTGATCCCATCCCAGCTCCATCCATTCCCCCTGATCCTATTCCAGCTCCATCCTTCCCCCTGATCCTATCCCAGCTCCATATATTCCCCCAATCTCATCCTGGCTCCATCTAGTCCCCTGATCCAATCCCAGCTCCATCCATTCCCCCAATCCCATTCCGGCTCCATCCATTCCCCCAATCCTATCCCGGCTCCATCCATTCCCCCAATCCTATCCCAGCTCCATCTATCCCCCTGATCCCATCCCGTCTTCATCCACCACCCTGATCCCATCCCGTCTCCATCCATTCCCCTGATCCCATCCCAGCTCCATCTATTCCCCCAATCCCATCCCAGCTCCATCTATTCCCCCAATCCCATCCCAGCTCCATCTATTCCCGCAATCCCATCCCAGCTCCATCTATTCCCCTGATCCCATCCCAGCTCCATCTATTCCCCTGATCCCATCCTGGCTCTATCCATTCCCCCTGATCCTATCCCAGCTCCATCCTTCCCCCTGATCCTATCCAAGCTCCATTCTTCCCCCTGATCCTATCCCAGCTCCAACATTCCCCCCTCACCCTCTTCCCCATGCCTCCCTCCTCTGCAAGTTTAATTTACATATAAATCAAACAGACCTCAGATCAGCCGCATTGTGTCAGAGTGGTGTGCTGCTCCCCACCTCCTCCTCTGTGTACAGGAAATCACAGGAGGAAGAGGAGGGATGGGTTCAGTGCACCCCACTCTGCACTGTGTGTGACTGTGTCAGAGGCAGCAGGGAGAGTTTCCGGCTGCCATGCAAACTGTAGCTGGCGGCGTTCAGGGGAACCAAGACACTCCACACATGCCACAGGCATTCCGGGACTCAGCCGTGATTCGCCGGGACCCCAGGACATGGACGGTCCTGGCAAATCAGGGACAGTTGGGAGGTATGATAAAGCAAAAAAGACCAATAATCTTGGATTGCTTACAGTTACCTTTCATGTCTTTACCTTTTAAAAAGATCTCACAATAATTGGTAGTGGTCATTGGAAATGTAATTCCATCAACCCCCCCCTCTTCCTCAAAAACATACACACTTACTTTTAAAAAAATTATCCTACAAGCATTAGTTGTCAGTGGCACTTTAACCCCCCCAAATATTTACCCACAATCATTAGTGGTCAGTAGTGAGAAGCCCAACTTATCTGGGTTTGGTTGGGGGTGAGCTTGCTGACCATTGCTGACGTACACAAGCCGCATCCAAGCCTGAGGCTGGGTTCACACTATAGCGAATTGAATGCTGGTTTCCCCGAATCCAATTTGCATAGCAGGACATAGAGGGATCTCAGATACTAGATACAGCCCCTCCACACATGAATGAGTAAAAGGTACATAATACCCCTAT
This sequence comes from Lithobates clamitans, assembly GCA_037952925.1. NCBI lineage: Eukaryota > Metazoa > Chordata > Amphibia > Anura > Ranidae > Lithobates > Lithobates clamitans. Next base: position 16,845,358 of record JBBGZY010000655.1, read on the forward strand.
TCATTCACACAAAAATGCAAATAGTAATTAAACACACACACTTCTTGTTCACAAGTCTTTTATAATAAAAATCCCAAAAGAAAATGTCCCTCATTGTATAACCCATCATCAAACCTGATGTCCAGCGATGTAGATCCACATCATTAACACTGAACAGTGCCTGATGACCCACCAAAAAAATAAAAAACTGATGACATGTTTGCACATCACGGGTGATCAGTGGCACTTTAATCCCCCCCTTTTTAAAAAAAACAAATCCACAGTCATTGATGGTCAATAGCACTTTAATCTCCCCCACGTTGTCACATATGACGAAACGCGTCTGGTGGAGGATACATGCTGACGTCAATACGCTGTCTCGCTAGGACCGGTTCTGTTTGTAGCCGGCCAGCTCTGCTGTTTTTATGTGCGAATTTAACTTTTTAAATGTAAGTGCAATACCTATTTTTATAATAAATACTGTTTGAGTCAATATTACGCTATGGTTGGATTTCTCTTCTTATGCACTACTGAGGTACTGAGCTTATTCTGAGTCGCACGGTGCCAGGAGTGTTTGGAGAACCCATGCAGCCATTTATTTAAAGCTTACCTGACGATCTTCATACAAGCAAAGGCCTTGGCTGGGCTAAAGCCATCTGCCTGGTTTTGCTTGCCAGCTGGTAAGCGAGTTTTCCTTAAGGTGGTGGGACAATTTGTTGATCAAGCTCACTTTGGTGTCTGTTTTGGATTAGAACCGGACTAATATTCCATCACAATTTGTTTACCTACCATGTTTTGTGTATATCTCACATTAGGCTGCTGCTCATTGGACTTTATTATTACATTCTTGATTTATTTATTTCATTAATACCTTACTAAGCGCGTTTTTTTCCCCTTTATATTACCTTACCTCTTCTGTGGCAGTCACCTGCCAGCATTCTCCACTTCCGCTTCTCCTCCTCTTCCTTGGTCCCCTCAGGACTGAAAGGACTCAGGTAAGTTTTTTTGGGGGAGGGGGGTGAAACAGGCATTGAAAGGTTTTTTACCTTAATCCAAAGGCATTAAGGTAAAAAAAAAAGCTTTTTGCACTTGGAACTACTTTAAGAATCCTAAAGAGTGATTTGATATACTGAGATTTAATTTTAAAAAAATCTGATTCTTCAGTATGCCATTCCTCCAATGTCCATGCGCCGGTGACGTCACCGGCTGCTTCTAAAGGAAATATTTCCTAAACAGTGCATGTTTAGAACATATTTACTGCACCTATAGGTAATAGGCTTACCTATAGGTAAAAATCAACAAAGGGAGTTTACTCCTACTTTGACAACCCCATTATACAAAAAAAAACAAAAACAAAGATGTGAAATTTTGTATTTAGTTCCCTTTGGAAACTTCCTATTTAAAAGAAAAAAAAAAGTCAGCAGCTACAAATACTGCAGCTGCTGACTTTTAATCGGACACTTACCTGTCCCAGGGTCCAGCGATGCAGGGGATCGAAGCGCCGCTCGTCTCCCCCTCCGCTCTGCGGCGCTCTGCATTTTAACTGTGGGCGCTCGGCATTTTAACTGTGGGCGCTCGGCTGTGGCTTCACAGCTGGGCACCCACTGTGCATGCGCGAGGCGCACCCCTGCGCCGTCACTGGCCCCGCAATCATCTGGGACCGGTCATGTGTCCCAGATGATCGACAAGAGGGAGGGTGGAGAGGCGATCTCCCTTCCTGCGCCAAAGTAAGTGACATCAGGAGCCCAGGCACCGAAGGAGGCAGACTACGAGGGACCCCCTAGCAACAGGCATTTAGAGGTGAAAAAAATTTTTTCTCCAAATTTTTTTTTTTTTTTTTTAAGCACATTACTATTTTTTTTTTTTTTTTCTTTTGGGGTGGAACTCCACTTTAATTAACCAATAACCAACAGCTTTAACAAATCACTTTTAGTAGCTGTTGTTTGGAGGACCTTAGGAGGTCTTTTGTCTCATTCCTGTTTAAAATGATGTTTCAATTACTGCATTTTTTGGAATGTCTTCTATAGGCAGCTTCAGATCATACCACAGAATTTCAATGACTCTGAGGTCAAGACTTGGTCATTTCAAAACACACAACTTCCTTTTGTTTGAACCACACTGTTGATTGATTTAGTTGTCTGGGGTTTGTGTAATATTGGATGACCAAGCTTCTTTCACTTTAGATTACAGACAGTTAGCTATAGCATTTCTGGCAAAATTTGTGAATTGACAGCGTGCCTTGCTGACTACACTGACATCACAGGGAACAAAAGCAGTTAAACTATTACGTAGATGATATTTTCTCCAAAGTTATTTGATGTGCATTCAACAGAAAGTACAATGTTTGCCTCATCTGTCCACAAAACATTGGGCCAAATGTACTGTGAAACACTTTTAATTGCTTTTTAAGGGAGTACTAATTTACCACCTCATTGACACAATTTTTGTAAGGCGATGTGTGTGGCATATAAAAACAAACATACATACTCACTTTCATGGTGCAGCATTGGCCTGATGCTGCAGCTGTCCCCTGCCATCCTTTAACCACGAGAACTGAGCGAACACATGACCGCTGAGAGTGGTGACTGTGAGTCACCGCTCTCTGCTCTGCCCTTCCAGCACTCACTGGAAAGCAGGACTGGAGCGGGGACAGGTGCAGCTTTAGAGCTGGAGCCAGTTGTCAATCAGGCAGCTGGGTGGATCTCGACAATATGGTTGGGATCCTTCCAGAGCCTGGAATGGCTCTGTGATGTTAGCTAAGTCATAGAGTGTAGCCCACTGTCAGCTGTTACTAAGTCATTGGAGTGTAAAAGTAAGTGCACTCCTGTGACTTTGGCCATACTTCTTTTATTTTTTTCTGTATGATATACTGTACTTGTGAAAATTCGAGCTTAATAAAGTCCTCTTCTAAAGTCTCAAAATCTGCTTTAAACGAGCTATATTGCATTTCAACAAATTTCTGTGTCTTTTTATGTGTTTCAGGAATAGTCAAACCCATACCTAAATTAACTGGAACACCTGGCACTTTCATTTGAATGCCTTACTTAAATAACTTGCTATAGCACATAAACAAGCACATTACTGAACGCAAAGGTGTAAAGGAGCTACAAACCATATGTTCAAATGTTCATAGATATGATAATATAAAATATTATGTATGTTGTATGTAAATCAGCACCACCTTTATTCTTTATTATTATGACGTATATGAAAATTAGATTTCGTTTTAAAAACTGTTAATGCAGATATCTTAAAAATTCACATTCAATTATACACAATATTACCAAAAGTATTGGGACACCTGCCTTTACTTTAATGGCATCCCAGTCATAGTCCGTAGGGTTCAATATTGAGTTGGCCCACCCTTTGCAGCTATAACAGTTTCAACTCTTCTGGGAAGGCTGTCCACAAGGTTTAGGAGTGTGTCTATGGGAATGTTTGACCATTCTTCCAGAAGCGCATTTGTGAGGTCAGGCACTGATGTGGATAAGAAGGCCTGGCTTTAGTCTCTGCTCTAATTCATTCCAAAGGTGTTCTATCAGGTTGAGGTCAGGACTGCAGGCCAGTCAAGTTCCTCCACCCAAAACTCGCACGTCCATGTTTTTATGGACCTTTCATTGTGCACTGGTGTGCAGTCATTTTGGAACAGGAAGGGGCCATCCCCAAACTGTTCCCACAAAGTTGGGAGCATGAAATTGTCCAAAATGTCTTGGTATGCTGAGGCCTTAAGAGTTCCCTTCACTGGAACTAAGGGGCCAAACCAAACCCCTGAAAAACAACTCCACACCATAATCCCCCCTCCACCCAATGATTTGGACCAGTGCACGAAGCAAGGTCCATAAAGACATGGATGAGCCATATTGGGGTGGAGGAACATGACTGGCCTGCACAGAGTCCTGACCTCAACCCGATAGAACACCTTTGGAATGAATTAGAGCAGAGACTGCGAGCCAGGCCTTCTCGTCCACATCAGTGCCTGACCTCATAAATGTGCTTCTGGAGGAATGGTCAAACATTTCCATAGACACACTCCTAAACCTTGTGGAAGCCTTCCCAGAAGAGTTGAAGCTGTTATAGCTGCAAAGGGTGGGCCAACTCAGTATTGAACCCTATGGAATAAGACTGGAATGCCATTAAAGTTCATGTGCGTGTAAAGGCAGGCATCCCAATACTTATGGTAATATAGTGTAGTTTAGTAACTCTTTTTGATGGTTACGAAAATATCACAGCCACGGTATGAAAATAATTGCGATGCAGCATATAAAGGAGAGGGGGGGGGATATTATTTTATTGAAAAGAATAATCTTTATATTCAGTTAAGCAAGTGTGTACGCCTACACATGACACTGTGAAATTGCAATGAATCTAGAAATCTGTTGGAATTTTGTAGAATATACTATAATAATGAATGCAGCTATAAAAATACAGTGTTGTGAAAAGCAATTTACCTTTATTCCAGGAAGTCCAGGTAGCCCAGGAAGCCCTGGTTCACCCTACAGAAAAATCATATTACAGAAAAATATGTTCTTGTGGTGAGAAAAGGGCAGACATAATGGAACAGTAACAGCAGATTTTATACCCTCACAGAGACACAACTGTGACAATAAAGTGCTTTTAATGGTCACCGGCAGATGGTAAAAGACGGCTTGAGAAATAGAGCAGAGAACAGGGATGGCTGTAATGAATAAGTTGCATGATTCTTAAAAAATATTTCTATATAACAACAGAATAGAGCAAGCTCTTTCGTGAACAGTGTCTTTAACTAAAAGCATTTTTAGGTAAACCTCCTACCTGGGCATGGTTTATATTGACGTAGGTTTGATCACGTCTGCTTACAATGACATTATGTAATTAAAACAAGGTACTACATTAAACATTTGATAAACTCCTATAATTAAAAAAAAAAAAACACAATGGCTACCGGCAACCAGGGAAGAATTGATAGTTCATGGAGCACATAGAAATAACCAATATTCCCCCCAGTGGCAGATTACAACACAATCCTCAGTAAAGCTGGAAAGACAGCACTGCTAGTAAACATAATGCAGATTTGATGCTTATTTATCTTCTGTTCAAAGACACTTTGTTCTATTTAGATTTTTCCAAATTATAGGTTGTAGCTTATTAAATGTATGGAGAAATAGTCAAAGAAACCTGAAAAAAATCATAGCTTGTTTAGGAACAAGTCACTTAAAGTGGTTGTACACCCTGTACAACCACTTTTACCTACAGGTAAGCCTATATTAAGGCTTACCTGTAGGTGCTTGAAATATACCGTGGAGGTTTAGGAGATATTTACTAAAAAGATTGTTTCTAATAGGGGTCATGCCGTGGCTGGTGGCTCCTGCGTGCATGCGCAGGAGTGACGTCACGCGACTCCGGCCAGTCACAGAGCCGGAGTATGCGGCCCCGGAAGGAAGAGGGGCAAAGATGGATGCTCCCTGCTGGTGGGGACAACGGAGACATCGCGGGCTTCGGTTTCAGGTAAGTGACACATAATGGGCTAGTATGCAATGCATAGTAGCCCATTATGCTTTACCTTTGCAGGGAAATAACGAGGAAGTAAAACCCACCAGGGTTTACTTCCTCTTTAATTTGTGCCTAAATATACACACACTAAAATGTGTACGAAAATGGCTGCATTTCTGGCTAATTCTATTACATCACACTAAAATTTGTAAACATCCGCATGGTTCTACAAAGAAAATTCTTCCTATTCTCTGCAGCTCTGTCCATGATTGTAGCTCTGTGCTGCAAACATGGTTAAGAAGGACATTAATCTGCTGACATCATAACTGCAGGATTATTTTTTTCACCAATGGTAAGCGAAATCACAGCTTTCACCATAAATCTAGAATATAATTATACTGTCAAAATATCTTCTTTAATGCAAGGTCTGTTCTCTTTATTAATACTATATAATGTATATTCATAATCTTTAATAAAAGATTTAATAAACATTCTTCTTTATTGAGATACTGAGGTGCAAACACAAAAAAACTTTTTAATTTCTATATTTTTGTTTTATAAACCTTTGCCATTTCAATCTCAAAACAAAAGCCTTAAATGCCACGCTTTTCTCTTTCTGTATCCTGAAGTACAAAATACTTTAATTATAGAAAATGATCTGAAGTGTGACTGCTGCTTTCAGAAAATGTAACAAACATAATTTTCATCTTCAAACTATTATAGAATAATTTGTGTACATAGGAAATATAACATTTGAAGAGATGGTAAGGTAAACTCTCTCTCTTGAAACCTTCATGATTTTTAAAATCTCTACTGTAAACATGACAAAGCAACTCTAAAAACAAATGATATAAAAATGATGGAAGAGCTATCAATTTATTTGTAAATATGTCATTTATTTTTAGGAATGAATTGAATGGGAAGACATTTTCTATTCTACACCTAAAACTCATAGTGTGATAAATGTTAAAACTGAAATCCATGATTACATTTTCACCTACTTTGCATGGAAGAGCAAAGAAAATATTTGCACTTCATCACTTGCCTTTATCAAAAATGTTATTTTTGTATTTAATCTTGAGGCTTCATTATGCTAACTTAAGTACAGTGTACACGTGGACAGCGGAAGCTGCTATGCATTATGGGAGTCAAGCTCTATAAGGCCATTGCAGGAAGTAGCCTTACAAAGAAACAAAAATAACAATTCCTATACATGTACAGTAGATATGTAGGCATGTAGCTGTAGACTGATCTAGAATTTTTATTAGCATAGATCCTTAGTCTTCATCGCCTTTGTATAAGTTAGGAGGTCCCTTTTCCCATGCAGGGCAAATCATGTCCCCATCCCCAGTAGCACATACCTACTTTCTTTTGATCCCCTGCCACTGCATTCTGTTGCCAGGTGTGAGGAGAGACGGTATGTAAGTCATATTTGGATTTCCAGTTGGAGCTTACGCAAGGTTGTTTGTCTCCCAACCCAGAGTGACAGCACTGGACCGATTATTAAAAAGAGAAGTATGGGAATTGAAAAAAATAAACATTTATACTCATCTAGGTGGAGCCTTCCTCCTGCTGCCACTAAAACAGAGAACTGAGTAATCTAACACTGCTGATTGCTCAGTTCTCTGTCTTCAGTGAGCAGAGAGCCAATGACTTTCAGTCACTGGAGCATTGGGCTGTGCAGGGATGGGAGCTCGCTGAGAGTATGAGCCAGCTGCCAGGCCAGGCATCTTGATGGATCCCAGCATTAAAGTTGGGATCTCTTCTGAGCCTGGACCAGCTGAGTGATGTCAGCCAACAATGGGCTTTAGCCCGCTGTCGCCTGAAAACAGGCCACAGGACTGCAGAATAAAGTGCACTTTGGCCCTACTTCGCCTTTAAGCACAAGTTTTATCACATATATGAATATATATAAACATGAATAACCTGCTCCCCCATACCTAGAAGTACCGAATATTGTCTTCAGTCGTGATGGATGAACGGAGCAGTGGGGGATCAAAGGAGAGGTGAGTATAAGCTGCTTGAGGACCTGGCTTTAAAACAACATGTTGCTGTAGCCTTGATTGGCAAAGCACAGCTTTGCATTAAGCAGTTAACTCCAACTAAACCACTCCAGCAATATACTGGAAGCATGGTTTCCTTTTCTATAGCTAAAATAAGAGGCATTCCTTTCAATTTCAGGAGTGTTAGCATGTCTGAGATGCTCATCACTCTCAGTACCTGTGCTAGCAACTTTTGTGTAGCTTACAAAGATGCATTTGTTGTCACATGAATGTATTACGTATCCACTACTGTAGCAAACTGTAACTCAAGTAATATTTTCTACATTTCACTAAGGCCTTATAGGCTGAAACGCGTCAACTGATTTAATCTGCGTTTGTTCACTGTGGCTTTTCAATAAAATGAAGACATTTTAAGAGCAACAACCGGAGTGCTGATAATTTTTTCCACATTACTCTACTCAGCCAGCGACTGTGGATGGAACACCTGGGAGCTCTGCTATCTATGTGTTGTATGGGTAGTAGCACTGACTTTTCTGTTTATACTCATCACTCTCAGTACCTGTGCTAGCAACTTTTGTGTAGCTTACAAAAATGCATTTGTTGTCACATGAATGCATTACATATCCATTACTGTAGCGAACTGTAACTCAAGTAATATTTTCTACATTTCACAAGAAAATTTAGTAGTTTATGAAGAATGTAGCTATGCTACTTAAACAGCTACAGTATATGCAGGCCATCCACATTAAGTAGACAAGCAAACATCTGGAAAAATACCCCACTGGTCCATAACTAGTGCAGCAAATCTGATAAAGTCTCTGTGGATTTTTGGAAATAACATTTGTGAACCCCATAATATTCTGATCTTAGCAGCCAATTAGAGTAAGTTGTAGAGTAAGTAGAGTAAGTAAGAGTTGCCAGATCTTTGAGTTCCTCATAGGGATTTTACAAGGAAACCAACAAGGCTCTTAATGACTTGGACCCTTCCAGTTGTAACATAAAGGGCTCCCTGCCTCTCATAGCAAAATCTGAACCCACTGTTCCTAGGTGGAGTCATTGGGATTCATTCGTTTAAGGAGTAAATCATGTTCAAATTGAAAAGGAAATTTTTTCTTTGCAAAGAATATCCAATCTGAAAAAAAGTCTTTTTTTCTTGAGGATGACTGGATGTTGGAAGTTAGCAGAGCTTCACTTCATTCACTAAGTTAAGGGAAAAGTCCCCAGCAAAATGAAAACTCAGTTAGCTTACTGAACAGTCTATTTAACTCTTCTGCCGACCCCCCCCCCCTTTTTTTCTGGGCCCATCCCCTTTTTAGCAGTATTGGACTGATTCTTTTTGCTTTGCGACATGTGACAACACCACTGTTTTAACCTAGTGATGCAGAACAGTAAGACCTCCATCACATTACCTTGTAAAATAGATACAATCTGTCAGACTCACGAGAGGCATAGACTGCATCCATACCATTACCGTCTTATTGCTGAACTACTGATTCGACTCATTAACTACCTTGCATTACACCCATTGTTATGACTAAGCCCCCACTCTTGTGGGTTGTCTAGTTCACATGACTGCTTGCTCTCACTATCACCGGCCCATTCCCCTCCATACTGTCAATAAATTAACATGTGACTGGGAAAAGTGTTGGACTCTTGAACTTTTCTTCCTAAGTCATACCTATCCTATGTCACATAGTCTGGAAGCAATGTTCTTTTTGTATCCTATAGCATCTGTTTTATGCACTTAATACTATAGTGTACCACACATGTCTACATATCTGTATTGATTTTCTTTTCTTTGTACTTTTTGAAAATTCAATAAACATTATTGTACAAGAACAGTTTATTTGTCTTTAGTAAATCAACTCCATTGTATTTTATGGTTGCAACATATACCAGAGGTAGAATCTCTAAAGTAAGCATTAAAACACACTCTCACAGAAATCAGATTTCTAGTTTTCCTGGAATTTCTATTTCAGAAAGTAGGTCCTAGTCTTTCATCTATATTATATTTAACAATAGGTACTGACACATGCAGTCTGAAATTAAAGTTAATTAGCTATGTATAAAAAAAAACTGCAAGACTTATAACATGAGATTCCTTTGAAAAACTATAAATTAACCAAAAATGCTATTTTTCATAATGCCAAAAGTGTGTGCTTCAACCTTGAGAATAGCACCATTAATGTGACCTAGATACTAAATTACGGGAGTTGTATACATGACTGGGCTAAGTTGTACTGGCATGTGAGATAACTTGCAAGTATTCTCTCATATAATTACCTCCCGTAGACAAAAATAAAACAACGAACCTGAGAATGTTTACTTACTGAATGAAATGGAAAGATTGGGAATTTAACGGTATATTTTAGCATTATCCAACATACAGTTTGCATCTTGGAGACCTCCACTAAGTTATGTTAATTATGCTGAGGGTGGAAGGTGATGGGGTTGCGATTGCTTACTTTTTTTGTGCAATCTGCAGGGCTGTCCTGTATGTAGCTGTTTACCTAGAGTTTCACTTTAAATTCTAGTGAACTCTCCAACGCTATATATTTATAGAAATGTGTCTCTGTCTTCCTCTGTTCTTTTTTATACTGTTTGATTGTAAATAACTTATGTTACTGCTGAACTTCTTCAATGATGAAAGTAAAGCACAACCCAAGTTTTTATTGCCATAAAAGGTAATTTGGTGTTATTTTCTGTGGTTAGACATGCAGTATTAATTCACAAACACAATATTTATAGCAGTCACATGTTAGAGCTTTTAGAGGCAGATAAAAAGCTGAACAAAAGTTCAATAGATTGCAAAGATATGAAAGAAATCACATAACCAGACATTTTAAAAATGCATCAATTACGGTAAATAATATTGAAAATATCTAATATAAAACATTGCCTCTTAGTAAGGCATGGGGTCTAATATTTTAAATGTATGAACCTTATAAATTGTAATAATATGCTAAAAAATATAATGTACTGTATGATAATAATTATTACTGAATTGATTGGTTTAGTTTCCTGGGACAGCATAAATAATGGAATCACTTTTCACATATAAGAAGAGTGTAAGCAAAGAGGACATTATTGTGATAGTTTAAAAGGGAGTCTTAAGCTAAGTAACCCTTTAACTCCTAACAGTCATTTTTTTTTTGGTCTCCAGAGGGTTTTCATAACTTTACAGTTATTTAATCCATAACATATGTTATAAGCCATGACCATTGTTATTTTCAGCCATGTAACTGTGATTTTCAGCTTTCATTGGCTCTAAAAATAACACATGTTATGGCAGTTGTTGTGGAATGATAGCTTAGCAAGTTTAGCTTTTTATTTGGTTACAAATGTTTATATGCTTTTTGCTTCTTTGTAGGATTACTTTAAAAAAAAAAACTGTTAATACAGCTTTATCCTCTGAACAATACACAAATGCAATATTCAAGGAACATTCAATGGTTAAGTCCAGCTCAGTGTTACCTTTTGCCCAGAACGACCTGATTCTCCAGGCTCCCCCTGTAACACAAAGTAGTTTCTAAAATAAGATCATTTACATAAAAAAAGAGAACTCATTAGAGCTATATCAGAAAGTTTTATACAGTTCTAGAAAAGTGAAAAATAGCTCAGTTTCATTAACTTACCAAGGCTCACGCATTTGCTAAGCTACGAAATCATGACAGTACATTAATCCGTTGTTATTAAATTTCATATTGAACGTACTTACCTTGATGCCAGCAGCTGAAGACCCTGGATCCCCCTATATTAAAAGAAGTAAAATAAATACATAAATATTGAAATTCACTAAAGAAAAAGAGACCATAAGAGGAAATTTGTACTCAGAATAAGTTCTCCAATCTACCAACAAGCAACCAAGTTAGTTGCTTTTGATTAGTACAAGCAAAGCTCTCTTTTGGAAAATACTGTAAAAAAAGAAAAGACAAAATTGAAGATTTTTTTTCTGTAAATTTTAGGCAATGCACAATGTATTGTACCATTCAAATGTATATAAAGCCCAATGTAATACTTTTAACATGTGCTGGCTCTTCTGATTGAAGGGGCACCCTTCAAAGAAAAAAATAAATAAAAAATCCTGAGCAGCAGTATGAAAGTTCTTGAAGGTTGAAATTTATATAATGTCTTACTAGAAATAGAATGATCTATCTTGTATACAGTTCAAGAATAGTCAGCACCAAAAATGTTTTTATTGACTTTTGGGCATCGCACATACCAGAGCAAAATAAAACAAAATTATATGGTGGGTATAATTGTCACAAGAATATTATTTTTGGTGTGATATATTAATTAAGATAATATTAGGGTTATGAGGGTGGCACAGTTCAAGGCTTACGTGCAAGGGTATTTTCTGGTCAATAGTTGGGTTTAAGGATTATGTTTATAGGGTTTGCTCACCTTAAATGGAATGTTGAGATAGAGATGTGGGAACTGCCTTTGCTTTCTTATTTCTAAAGCTGTAATCTTTAGGACTGCCATCCCAATCCCGGCCATACTATTTGTTTCTTTAGGACCGCCATCCCAATCCTGGCCATACTATTTGTTTCTTTAGGACAGCCATCCCAATCCTGGCCATACTATTTGTTTCTTTAGGACTGCCATCCCAATCCTGGCCATACTATTTGTTTCTTTAGGACCGCCATCCCAATCCTGGCCATACTATTTGTTTCTTTAGGACTGCCATCCCAATCCTGGCCATACTATTTGTTTCTTTAGGACCGCCATCCCAATCCTGGCCATACTATTTGTTTCTTTAGGACTGCCATCCCAATCCTGGCCATACTATTTGTTTCTTTAGGACCGCCATCCCAATCCTGGCCATACTATTTGTTTCTTTAGGACCGCCATCCCAATCCTGGCCATACTATTTGTTTCTTTAGGACAGCCATCCCAATCCTGGCCATACTATTTGTTTCTTTAGGACTGCCATCCCAATCCTGGCCATACTATTTGTTTCTTTAGGACCGCCATCCCAATCCTGGCCATACTATTTGTTTCTTTAGGACCGCCATCCCAATCCTGGCCATACTATTTGTTTCTTTAGGACCGCCATCCCAATCCTGGCCATACTATTTGTTTCTTTAGGACCGCCATCCCAATCCTGGCCATACTATTTGTTTCTTTAGGACCGCCATCCCAATCCTGGCCATACTATTTGTTTCTTTAGGACTGCCATCCCAATCCTGGCCATACTATTTGTTTCTTTAGGACTGCCATCCCAATCCTGGTCATACTATTTGTTGAGTCCCTAATCACAAATAATTAGGTGGATGTAAGGTTTTTTGACACCTGATATACACACGCAAATTTTAGGTGACTGGCTCACTAATTAAAAATAAAAGAAATATAAAGTAAGCATAAAAGTTCAGAGTAGCATTAGTTTCTTATATGCATTTACATTTACATTACATATATTACATTTTACTGACAAAAATGTGGAGTGTTGATTCGTAAAACAGGACTAAGGACAGAGAAGGCTTAAACAAAGTACTTATGGAAGAATTTCAAGTCATCATAGACTTAAAGTGGTACTAAACCTATAAAAAAAGGAATTATATTTGCTTCTTACCAATCCGTATTTAATGTGGTGCTGCATTTGTTTTCTTCTTTTTTTTTTTTACTTTTTTCACCTAGTAATCTGATCAGTAACACACTTTCTGTCCTAGGGATGTTCCACTCTATGAAGGAGCAACAAAGTCATCCTTGGATAGCAGCATTGTCAGCCTGAGAGGCTATTGTTGGATGCACTAGCAGATTTAGATGCTCTAAACTAACAAATTAAAGCTGAATTCCAGCTAACGTGTTTAACCACTTGCCAAATGCTGCACGCCCGCTGGCGATCGTGTCACGGAGCCACAGAACGGGGAAGTGCCTATGTAAACAAGGCATTTCACCGTTCTGCCCTGTGTCATGACAGAGATCACTGCTCCCTATCATCAGGAGCAGTGATCGCTGTCATGTGAGTTGAAGCCCCTCTCCCCCACAGTAATGCCCCGTACACACGGTCGGATTTTCCGATGGACAATGTCCGATCGGAGCGTGTTGTCGGAAATTCCGACCGTGTGTGGGCTCCATCGGACATTTTCCATCGGATTTTCCGACACACAAAGTTGGAGAGCAGGAGATAAAATTCTCCAACAACAAAATCCGTTGTCGGAAATTCCAATCGTGTGTACACAAATCCGACGGACAAAGTGCCAGGCATGCTCAGAATAAATAAAGAGATCAAAGCTATTGGCCACTGCCCCGTTTATAGTCCCGACGTACATGTTTTACGTCACCGCGTTTAGAACGATCGGTTTTTCCGACAACTTTGTGTGACCGTGTGTATGCAAGACAAGTTTGAGCCAACATCCGTCGGAAAAAATCCTAGGATTTTGTTGTCGGAATGTCCGAACAAAGTCCGACCGTGTGTACGCCCTATTAGAATCACTCCCTAGGACACACTTAACGTCTTCATTGCTCCCTAGTGGTTAACCCCTTCACTGCCAGTGTCATTTACCCAGTAATCAGTGCATTTTTATAGCACTGATCGCTGTATAAATGACAATAGTCCCAAAATAGTTACAAAAGTCTCCGATGTGTCCGCCATAATGTTGTAGTCATAATAAAATTCGCAGATCGCCGCCATTACTAATAAAAAAATGAATAATAAAAATGCCATAAAACTATCCCCTATTTTGTAGACGCTATAACTTTTGCGCAAACCAATCAATATATGCTTATTGTGATTTTTTTTAACAAAAATATGTAGAAGAATACATATCAGCCTAAACTGAGGAAAAAAAATGGGGGATATATATTATAGCGAAAAGTAAAAAATATTGCGTTTTTTTTTTTTCAATATTGTCGCTTTTTTTTGTTTATAGTGCAAAAAGTAAAAAGCGCTGAGGTGATCAACTACCACCAAAAGAAAGCTCTATTTGTGGGGAAAAAAGACGTCAATTTTGTTTTGAGTGCAACGTCGCACGACCGCGCAATTGTCAGTTAAAGCGACGCAGTGCCGAATCGCAAAAAGTGCGATGGTCAGGAAGGGGGTAAAATCTTCTGGGGCTGAAGCGGTTAAACACTTACAGCTAATTTTTTTTTCTTTTTTGGGATAAAGGTTTTACAAAAACATATAAAGCTAACCCTTGTGAGCAGCCCTGTCAGTGTTTAAATGGTTAGATTCAACCCTCTAATGCCGCATACACACGGCCGGACTTCCCGACAGAAAAAGTCAGATGGGAGCTTTTGGTCGGACATTCCGACCGTGTGTATGCCCCATCTGACTTTTTATGTCGACATTTCCGATGGACTCAGATATAGAACGTGTTCTAAATCTCTTCGTCGGAAATGCCGACGGAGTTTAGCGCATTGGCAAGTCCGGCCCTGTGTACGTGGCATTACAAACACTTTTTCTGGACAGCTTGGTCTGTTAAAGGAAGTGGAATATTACCAGGCTTACTGGCCAGATCAGGTGAAAGAAAGGAAAAAGCCTAAAAAAAAGAAAAAGTAATGCAGCCATCACATCTAAGAGTTGGTAAGATGCAAAATATACATTTTTTGCTATTGGGTTTAGTACCACTTTAAATAATTCAGGGCAATAAATCATATCAAAATCCAAACTAAAAATGTAATATATTTTAGCTTACCACCTCTTAGCTGTGGTGGCCGCATTTGTTTTTTGTTTTCCTTTATTTACTCCTGGTGAGCGTGTCAGTGACACACTTCCTGTCCTAGGGTGGCAATGCTCACCCACCATACTATATTTATAAAGAAGTTTTGTCACCCTAAACTGCTTTTCTGATTAGGATCACAAGCACCTCCCCCTCTCCTCATCTCTATTACATAGTGTAGAAGGGTTTTGTAGCTCATAGAAGATTACCTGGAAAGCTCAATAATGTCTGAGATTTCCTTTCAGTACAAAGTACAGTTCCCTACATTTAAAAAAAAATGTACCTAACATGTAAAGTGAAAACAAATGCAGCCACTACATGTAAGGACTGGAATATATAAAATGTTTGTTTCTGTGCTTAGACATACTTTAACCACTTAACCTCCAGAAGGTTTTTCTCCCTTCATGACCAGAACATTTTTGCTATTCAGCATTGTGTTACTTTAACTTGCAATGGCTCGGTCATGCAACACTGTATGCTAATTAAATATATATAACATATATAATTTTTTCACACAAATAGAGCTGTGGTATTTAATCACCACTGGCTTTTTTATTTTTTTGCTATATAAACAAAAAATACAGAAAATGTTGAGAAAAAACATGTTTTTCTTTGTTTTTGTTATAAAATTTTGCAAACAAATAATCTTTCTTCATAAATTTAGGCCAAATATATTCTGCTACATTTCTTTGATAAAAAATAACCCAGATCAGTGTATATTATTTAGTCTGTGTGGAAGCTATAGAGTCTATAAAGTATGGTATATATATTTGAAAATTGATCAAACCTGGTGTACTGACGGCCTATCTCATTTCTTGAGGTCCTAAAATCCCAGGACAGTACAAATACTCCCCAAATGACCCATTTTTTGGAAAGTAGACAGTCCAAGGTATTTGGAAGAGGGAATTGAGAGTTTTTTAAAGTTGTAATATTTTTTTTTCAAAATTTTTTGAAAAAATTAAGAAATTAAATAAAATGCATTTTTTTTAATATACTGTCACCAGTGCACTACAGCATCATCATATGACTGGTGTGGTGGTGCTAACGTATACTGAATGGTGACAGTATGTAAAAAAAAATAATAACTATTTTCAATTTTTTTATACATTTCTTTTTTAAATTTGCTTTTCTTTTTTTTAAGATTTTTTTTAAATACTAGTTTAGTGTTACAATAATGACACTGTACTACTCTGGGGTAGTAATCAGAGATTTTTTTTTACACTGTTATTGCTTATAACAGTATTGATCACTGTTATAAGCAATAAATGTAACTGTCATGAATAGCTTTCCATTTATGACAGCTTGTTTACTATTGTGATCTTGATTGGCTACAGCTAATCACATAGTACAGGGTGCCAAGTACCATGTGATAGCTTTGGGACAATCACAGCATCACAATAGTAAGCAAGCAGTCATGAATGGAAGCCATTCAAAACTGCTTTGTTTGCATTTAATCATGTAATTGCTAGGATTGGTCATAGCGACCACATGATACCCTAGCCACTCACAGCAGGTGGGTACTGAGCGCCGTGATCTGCTGTGTCCACAGGACACAGCAGTCATGAGATTGCACCCCTCCCTACCCCAGGGGGCAAACCAGTGTGCATGTGCGCCTTGACGTACCAAGACACCGCGGTGCCTACAGCTGCTGCTCGCTCACAGTAAATGTACTGTGGGTAGGCGGCAAGTAGTAAGTGGCTTTAAGTTATCCAAACCCAGAACTTTCTTCTGCAGTTTTCACGACACCCACCAGTCACTGTCTTCCCTCTTGTCTATGTATTCCTTACAATACTATAGTTTACCTACAAACCTCACAGAACATTTTTCCCGTGTAACCAGGTACCATCTAAAAGTGACAAGGATGCACAGAGTTGGAGGATGTGGTTAAGGATTGGGTCTAGAAATGTCTACCAGAATCACAAGCCTCCAGTGAAGGCCTCCAAATGTAACCTACTATATCCTCAGTGACTAAGCTATCCCATGGTACATATTTGCCTTGTAGAAGGTAAACTGGTTTTTGGGGCCATCCAGATGCAGATGTGACTCTAAATGCAAGCTATTCTCAAATACATCTATTGTAGGTTCATTGTTGTCTTATTATCCCAATTTGTAATCATGCCATGCCAATAGAATTTCCCATATCACAACAATTGCACTCATATTTAGATTAAAGAGTTAATTAAAGCAATGTATGTTGGGTCGCAAATCAAATTTCCCCCCATGGATCCACATGTAGGATAAAGTGCATATTACCATATTTCACTATAAAGCAAGCTTAAGTGTAGATCTGTAAATTTGAGTAATTATATGAATAGCTGTTCCTAAATGCTACTGAGTTTTAAATGTCTGCAAGATGTGTGGAGTAAGTTGTACAAGAAACACGGTAGTTATAAGTGGTTTTAATTAGTCCGTAAATGGTAAATACAACTAATTAAAATATTTTCAAGTGAGCTGTTTAGTAAGTATACAAAGGTTCCTTAAAGTCTGCTAAAACAGTTTTAAAAGCTAGACTGTAGCATATGGAAGCTAAAAACAATGATGAATTGCTTGAGGTGGAGAGGCTATTAGGATTGAGGAATCAATATGTCTGCATCTGCTTCATCGATAGTGTACAGATTAATGTTTACTTGGTATTGAAAATTCAATGGCCCATCAAGGACCCATGGTCTATTACTTTACAATAACAACAATGATGTTCTTAGATTGAGCAGGTCAGAAAGCACGTATAATGTGTCTGTTCGCTCGTCTACTTTCACTCTAGCCACCCTTTAAGAAGTTTCAAAAGTAAGTTCAACATGAAATAACCTTATCTGTATTCACAGTGGGAAATATCAAGACAATCAAACATAAATTCCTACTAAACTATAATTGGCCTAATCAAAATTCATAAAACAATAACAAAATTACACAAACTGTGAAAAACTACATATACTAAGGGGAATTTAATTATCTATCAATGCACACATTCAGCATCTCAAAGAAAGGAAATCTTACTTGTGGCTGTTATTTTGTTCTCAGTGCATTATCACTGCATGTTTTAATTAAACATATTTTTATTAACTAAAATGATTACAGTTTTATTCCTTTGTTAGACTAATTGCATAGTTGGCGATGTCAGATATAGATTTTGAAATATTTTGTCAAACCTGACAGCTGTTCGTACGAAAAATATAGTCAAGTATCTGATTTCTACAATATAATTCATATAAGAAAATACTTTCTGGAAGTTTTACACACAGAAGGAGGGTGCATTACACAATAGCTGTTCCACAAAATCTTTCAATGTAATGCTGGCAATGCAGGAAGCTGGATGCTGCAGTGGAGGGGGGTCAAACCCTATTACAGTCAATTGTTGCCACAGGACCTCCACTTAAAGGCTATATCCAAGTTTTCCTTATACACCTCACTTTATAAGTGCATATTACATTTTATAAAATGTCTGGCAAAGTAAGCATTTGAGGTTTATTCCACAACTGTTCGTTTACAGTTCTAAGGTCTAGTACATTGCTTACTATAGTTAACTTTATGACTGCAGAAATGAAAATCCTGAATTTTACTTTAGGATTCCTCAGGTTGTGAATGGTTCCATGCACTCTGTAAAGTGGTGCTTAAAATGTTAATGTTATATACTGTAAATGCAATAAATCAGAGGCGGCTCTTTAATTAGGCAAATTAGGCGGTAACCTAAGGCCTTGCACTCACAGAGGCCTCACAGCCGCCTAATTTTCTTATTTAGAGAGCCACCTCTGAGGCTGCCAGCAGGGATCTCCCTGCCATAGCACAGTGCCAAGTTCCGACCAGTCTGTAAACTGTACAATCTGCTTTGATTAGTGGCTGTGATCAGGACCAATTCACCGGGGGACAGGAGCTCACTGAAGCTCTGGATCACAGCCAGATAGAGCCGCTGCACTGACAGTTCCCCCTTCCGCACAGACGGGAAGAGAGAGACCTGCTTCTGCTCCTGTCCTCTCCTCCTGTGTCTGCCCCCCACACTCTCCGACAGTGTTCTGCCTAAGAGAAGGGGATGTGTGGGCGAGAAGTTTGAAGACCAGCAGCCAGAAGTGGATAGATGAAGCCTGATCCATCCATCTCCCTTCTCTCTCCTGCCCCCCAGTGCGTATTCTGATATAAGGGGCACCCTTCCTTCCTCCATCTCTCTCCTTCTTTCTTTCTCCCTCCCTATCCCCCTCCCAGACAGCCCATTTGCTTGAATTATACTATGGCTATTCCTCACCAGCCGACAGTACCCCCCCATCCCTCTCTCTAGTCCCCTTGGCACCCATCTATTTTCCTCTCCCCCCACCCCACATGCCAGGACAAATCCTCCCCCTTTTTTATCCCTATACAGACCAGGATCCCCCAGCTTTACTCCAGTTCTCCACTACCCATCCCTCATCTCCTACCCACTCCCCCCTTTTTACCCCCTCCTCCTTCTCCCCTACTCTATGGTTCCCATCCCCATCCTCATTTTTTCAGGGGCTAAGGAAGAACCCTGAGACTGAGCATCTTATTACCACTGCTGCTTGTGTAGGTGGGATGTGTACTGCGCCAATCCCTGCTGACCCTCCTCTCTTATTCATCCCATGTGATTGGCACAGTACCAATCCCACCCACACAAGCAGCATTAGTAATTAGATGCTCCACTTAGGGGGTCTTCCTTAACCCCTGCAAAGAGTGTGAGTGAGGCCTCATGCCGAAAATTTGGCCTAAGGCCTCACAAAGCCTCACAAGGCCTCACAAAGCCTAGAGCTGCTTCTGCAATAAATAAATGAATTAGGAAATGTATGGGTTTCCTATCACCCTCTTTTACAATGCATAATGTACTAACATGTATAATTATTGTGGAATATGAAGCATCTCAAGAACATAAAATATTTATTTTATGGAAAAAATAATTGTCACTGAACTTTTAGGTATTTCAAGTTTAGATCTATAAATGCAGAAAAAATAATTCAACTGAATATACTGATTTAAGACAATAACTTTTTCACCGTGGTCAAGGTTAACTCCGTTATTGGTAGACCAGAATTTTTCCACAGTTCATTTAAAAATCAGGAGTCTAAAGTTCAACAAAGAGAGCTCTTGCAATGTTTTAGAAGACATTTTCAGATAATTACTTTGTTTCTACTTGTTACAGATACACATTGAGAAAGCCAAGGGATTTCAAGCCCGCTCTGAAAACCCAACTTGATCTTTATCATTTTCTCAAAGGAGCATCTGTTTGTGTGTTAGCCTTATAAACTTCAGTCAGTTCTACAGGCATGTATAATCCAACAGTGGACATTCCCCAACTGTATATTTGTAAGCCTGCTTACATTATTTTCAAAGTTACAGCTGCATCTTCATGCTCATTCCATCCACCTGACCAACACATGTTCAAATGCTTAATGTATTTCATCTCAAACATGTTAGCTTAAAATTATTTCATGCAAAGGAAATAACTCAAAAATAATGATTTGCTAAAGAAGTTTTAAATCCTTAAGACTGGCAATTGTTAGGTCATCACTAATATCCGGCAGGATAATTGGATGCCATCATCTTTTTCTTTCTTTTTTGATTATAATGATTAGGTATTGTGTTATACATCTAGGAGGCCATGCTCCTATAATGCTGTATTACTTAAAATGACACATGACAACTAAGGAGCTAAAAAGTATTTTTTGCACATTCATGAAGACCATTGCACATTGTACTTTAGCATGGCTTAAAATGTATGTCTAGGTTAAAAAAAACACAAAACATAGGCGATATCTTAACAATACATGCGCATGTTTTGCCTCTTTAAAATGCAGAAAGCATAGTGATGATAGCCCTGACTGAATATTGGACTATAATACACTTACTTATGCTACTAAGATGAGCAGAGATAAATGTGTTCTATTGTCTATTATATAAACAATAGGACATCAGGAAAAGATAAGATCAGAGTCTCAAGGTTATAGCAGATGTATTATCCATGGAACGCAAGAACATATACACTATCAAACAGTTTTGTGGACTCCGAAGCTTTCCCACAAATAAGGTAAAAAGATAGTTTAGTTCCCTCCACAATGAACGACTGCCAGAACACTATCCTTGTAGCATGTAATCTATTGTATAAATGTAACATTCAATTGGTGCTCTGTTCAACAATAAAGGCAGAGATACACAGATAATCAGTATCTGTTTGAGTTTAGAGCTCTCCACAATGAACAACTGCCATAACACTGTATCCTTATAAATCAATAGGTGATTTCTTCAGCAAAAAAAAAAATGTCAGGCACACAGATATTCAGCTTTCATTTTAGTTTAGTGCTATCTCCTTTAACGTTATTGCGGTGGGTGGTAAGAGAAGATATAACTGCAGGTGTGATAAGGGAGAAAGGGTGGTGCATACCCTGAGAGAAGGGGGACTGCAGGTACGGTACAGGAGCGAGGTTTGGTTGAGAGTGCAGTGAGCGGACTGCCTAAGAGTGTGGGGAAGTGTGCAATTATAGGAATCAAGTGAGGAGGCTTTCAGGGGGTTGGTAGAAACAAAATAAGTACATGTAACCAGGGGTGGGGGGAACTTATTGGTGGGTTAGACTGAAATTTTCTTAAAATCTAATTGGCCATTAGAGAAAAAGAAGTGGGTAGTGAAAGGAGAAGGAGGAGAGCAAATCACTACTGGAGGCAGAATGAGGCAAAACGAAACTCTAAGGCAGTGATTGTGAACCTTGGCACCCCAGATGTTTTAGAACTACATTTGCCATGATGCTCAACTACACTGCAGAGTGCATAAGCATCATGGGAAATGTAGTTCTAAAACTTCTGGGGTGCCAAGGTTCACCATCACAGCTCTAAGACATGCAATGCAAAAATGAAACTGTACTAAGCAAATGAAACTCTAATGCCGCGTACACACGGCCGGTTTTTCCTTCGGAATGAACTCTGACGGTTTTTTCGACGCAGTTGCGCTGAAACGGACTTGCCTTCACACGATCACACCAAAGTCCGATCATTTAGAACACGATGACGTACGACGGGACTAGAGAAAGGAAGTTCAATAGCCAGTAGCCAATAGCTGCCCTTGCGTCATTTTTGGTCCGTCAGAATAGCATACAGACGAACGGTTTTCCTGATAGGAATTGATTCTGTCTGAAAGATTTAAAACACGTTCTATTTCTAGGTCCGTCAGAATTTTCGAAAGAAAAAGTCAGATGAAGCCCACACACGAACGGAATGTCCAATGGAATGATTCTGTCGGACCTTTTCTGCCGGAAAGTCCGGTCGTGTGTACGCGGCATTAAGGTGCTTTCACATGGGCACTGTAAAGCAGCAGAACCAGGCAAGTGAGGTGCATTTTTAACTCACTTCAGCTGCCTGGGAAAACCTAAATAGCCCCATAAACATTGGCGCAGCAGCAAAGCACTGGCAAAAAAATAAGGTATAGAGGTAAGTGGGGCCACACTGCAACTGAGATGCAACCACATACAATGGATGTGGTTGTGACACAGCAAATGGGAATTTCAGTGAGAAATCCCTTTTCACACGTGTGTACGGGAAGTGGCATGTCCCCTCCTGATCACCTGCTGAGGGAAAGCCTCTGCTGACATGCCAATCAACAGCTAGGCCAATGTGAAGAAGCTTTGACTTAGCTTTCATATTATTAAGGATTATGAAAGAGGTTTCTGTAATGTATATCCCTAAGGTTATGTTTACCATCTCTTTCTTTTTCATATATAGTTTTTCTGTATATGCAATATTTTTAAAGAGACAAAACAGGGAGAAACATGCATGTATTACAGGGCACATTTTTGTTTATTTTACCTAAACATAATTCACATTTTAAAGATGGATGTTTGTTAAGAGTTATGTTGTAACATGCCTCTGGCTCTTGGAAAGGCCAATCCAAAACCAAGAACATTCCGCAAGAAATAAATACCTTTTCTCCGTTTTCACCTTTAGGACCAGCTTCACCCATGTCACCCTGTGAATAATTAAAATATATAGAATTTGTGCATGCTCTTTTCTTACCTCCCTTTACATGAGGGAGTATTGATCATATTAACATTTTGTGAAGGTTTGTCCTATTAATAAAGGGTTAAATACTTATGCTCATATTTATAAAGCAGTAAATGTGACATTCACAGGTGCTTAATCATTCCCTGAAATGTAAAACACATGCACCAGGAAGATTCAACTGCAGTGAATATTTTGTGAGTGATCCTACCCCTATTAGTTTCACTGTATTTTTTAAAATAAAATTCTTACATTATAAATCAACATAGTTATACATATTATAGTGTAACTTAATAATATAGAAGTCAGCTCAAATAGTGACAAGCAATGAAAAAAATGTTTAGAATCAGAAATCACAGGCAACACTTTCCAACATTTCTCAACACTGATGCCAGTCAGCAGTATAAAGCATAGTAAAAGTAACAGGGTGAGGCACAGATATGAATCATTCATTTCATAGATATTCATAAAATCCCTGATGACCTCACAACTCTTATTGTCCCCCAAGATAACCCTTGACCTCCCCTCTGACACCTCTTACCTCCAAAAACAAAACAAATTTCTGTGGAAACAGGCAGGACCACTGATAAAGGGGTACCACTTGTGCTCCTGTATGGGCCTGAGCCCCATCATTTTAACAGGGGAGCCCGGTAGCTTTAGGTTTCTTTAGGTATGCTGGCAGTTTATATATGCTTCCCTGCAGCTAACAAGTGGTCCAATATATACAGTATATTATTTCCCTGAGCCCTATCAGTTTATTAGAGGGGAACAAAACCAGGGAGGAAACTTTTTTTCTGGTGCGCTTTAGCAAAAGCCGACGCCACAGTTGGCAATAATACTAAAATAAAAATTTCAGCCCTCCCCTGACAGAGTGATATCATTAGTTGCCTGCCTCCTTCAGTAAGTACTGTAGGTGCTGAAGAACAGGATAGGCTATAGCCTGTCTGTGTTGGATCAGCGGCAGCCAGGGCTTTTTTTCAGGGGGAACTTGGTGGAACTCAGTTTCACCGCCTCTGGCTCAGACCCTTTGGTGTCTGCTCACCACAATCACTTGTAAACACAGAATTCTGGTTTCTGTGTTTACAAGTGACAGCTCTACACTTTGTATGTAATGCAATCCTGATATTTAATGCCCCTTTAAGACCCTCCTACTGTTTTTGTGAAATTTGACTGAACACACCCACTATTTGATGTGATTTGGAGGGTGTGTGTGGGGGGGAGGGGTTTTGTGGGGCCAGGGTTAAGTTCCAGCACCTATTGCTTGAGAAAAAAAGCCCTGGCGGCAGCCATCAGTGTCTACAGGCATGCAGCACAGGGATCTATCCATGTGGCACATGCACTTATATTCTGGTAAGAAGTACAGTACAGTGTAGTAATTACAATAGACCTGAGAAGGTTGACTGTCATTTCAATGACCAAGAAATTTATAGTACACATAGGTGCTAATAGGATTCTAAGACTCTTGAATGCACTGAAGAGAAAGAAGCTGTGCTACAGCAAACAGTGCACATGGCCAAATCGCACAACAGTGTAGCTTAAAGCGAGTGTAAATGTTTTAAAATGTTTTAACACAATAAACATGGTATACTTACCTTCTCTGTGCAATGGCATTGCACAGAGCAGCCCCAAACATCCTCTTTTGGGATCCCACGCTGGCTCTCTTGGCTCCTCCTCCTTTCTGTGTGCCACCATAGGAAGCCACTTCTTATGGTGGCACATGTGCAGGCTTGCTTCAGAGCCAGGCTTTGTGTGTCTGTTGACACATGCAGCCCTACCCCCAGCTCTCTGCCTAATGGATGTGACTGACAGGGCAGCAGCCAATGGCTCTTACTGCCAAGCCTGTGAGAGAGCAGAGAGCGGAGGGAGGAGAGAAGTCCTGGAGTCGAGCACATCGCTGGATTACTACAGGACTCGGGTAAGTATGTAAAGTACTACTGTCTTTGTATACACTGCACACATATGTTGCAGACCTTGTACCTACAAAATACACCTTAATTACTGTGAGAGTACCATAAACACACACATAGGTCTCATGACAAAAATCATGCCTTGGGGATTTAAAAAATGGTTTGAATGAAACAAAAAATGCTCTTGTTATGTTAGTGGTCAGTATAAATGTTCTGTTATATTGGTGGTTACATAATCACTCACTGTGTGTTTCTTCAATTTGTGAATAAGCAGGAAGCCTCTGTACAGAGTACTTCCTGTTCATTCATCTGCCTTGCAGCTGGTGCTACAGAGAAACTATTGGGCACCTATGTCCTTAATTCCTTTTTCTGTCTCAAAGGTAAGACATCAGGGGTCTGTTCAAACACCTGATTTTTCACCAAAGCTTCCCTCAACAGGGTTGTGAAATTTAAAAAAAACAATGGCTCATTCACATGGGATCTCTGACCCATACAACATTAATGAGCGGCTTGTTTATTTGCAGGAGCTGCCTATTATTCTATGTGGGACATAGCAACTGTCGTAATTTGACAGATGTGCAAGTGCGTGTGGATGGCCCGAATGCACACTGTCTATATTCGGGGCCATACACCTGCACTCACATGCCTGTCAAATTAGAACCTGCGTTTGTGTTTGTCCAGCCTATGCATCCCTATGCTGATTCACACTGTACAGGCACACACAGAGCTTTATTTATCAACTCAATACAGTTTTATCTTAGATTTAGCAGGAATTTTGCAAGTTATGTTGTGTATATGTCTGCTAATAATGATTTTAGTGTATTTTTAGCAAAAATATTGTTTTGATATTTTTGGGGGCTTTTCTCCATACAAATATATATGCAGACTATTTATTACATTCTCATAAATTTGTAAAATAACCCGAACTATATATATATATATATATATATATATATATATATATATATATATATATATTATATACAGTATCTCACAAAAGTGAGTACACCCCTCACATTTTTGTAAATATTTTATCTTTTCATGTGACAACACTGAAGAAATGACACTTTGCTACAATGTAAAGTAGTGAGTGTACAGCTTGTATGACAGTGTAAATTTGCTGTCCCCTCAAAATAACTCGACACACAGTTATTAATCTCTAAACCGCTGGCAACAAAAGTGAGTACACCCCTAAGTGAAAATGTCCAAATTGGGCCCAATTAGCCATTTTCCCTCCCCGTTGTCATGTGACTCGTTAGTGTTATAAGGTCTCAGGTGTGAATGGGGAGCAGGTGTGTTAAATTTGGTGTTATCGCTCTCACTCTCTCATACTGGTCACTGAAAGTTCAACATGACACCTCATGGCAAATAACTCTCTGAGGATCTGAAAAAAAGAATTCTTGCTCTACATAAAGATGTAGTAAAAAGAACCGAATGGTTAACGCTGCGCTTGAAAACAATATGTAAATGAAAAATTGAAATAAAACAAATAAGTGAAGCTGCCAGCACCAAAAAGTTCTAATACACACTCAAATCAGTGGAAAAACACGGGGTGGGTGCAGCGCTAACATCAGTGTGAGAAAAACAAAACAAAAAAATTTAAATTCATGTCAAATATTCAGTAATGGTGAAAACCCTAAAATGGAAAACTAAGGCAGAGTCCCAATGCCTATAATGTGAGAAACTGAGAATCAATATTGCATTTATAATAAAGTGAGCCCATTAAGGCAATGTAAAACTGTACATGGCAAATATAGGATACAAGTGCCAAAAATAAAAAAAATAAAAACCACAAACTTCAGGTGCACAAAATCAAAAATGCATGAAAACTCACATGAACACATAAATTCACATAAATCACAAGACCATTGAGGTGAATGAAATCAGAAACCTTGAAAGTCTACATAAACCAACAGTGAAATAGAATGCAAACAAAAAATGGGAAAAAGAATAAAGATTATTTTTAACCAGAACAAAGTCCCAAATAAAGATAAACAGTATTTCAGAAAGTATCCATTGTAGGTATGAAGACACAGTGTGGACACAAAGTCGTGAAGAAAAAGGCCCTTCCTCCAAGCAAGTGTTACACCCAAGGTGAGTATGTAGTCTCCTTACCCACAAAAATGACCACAATAGCCAGCAGTTTGGGACATCCAAATAGGTTTTTGGGAGACTGAATTCCCTGAGCTTGGTGAGACCGCTATTGTGGTCATTTTTGCGGGTTTAAATAATCTCTTTTCTTTTTCACATTTTTTGATTGTATTCTATTTCACTGTTGGTTTATGTAGACTTTCAAGGTTTTTGATTTCATTCACCTCAATGATCTTGTGATTTATGTGAATTTATGTGTTCATGAGAGTTTTCATGCATTTTTGATTTTATGCACCTGAACAAGTTTGTGGTTTTTATTTATTTATTTATTTTTTGACACTTGTATCCTATATTTGCCATGTACAAAGTTTTACATTGCCTTAAGGGGTTCACTTTAATATAGATGCAATATTAATTCTCAGTTTCTCACATTATAGGCATTGGGACTCTGCCTTAGTTTTACATTTTAGGTTTTTCACCATTACTGATTATTTGACATGAATTAAAATTGTTTTGTTTTGTTTTTTCTCACACTGATATTAGCGCTACACCCACCCCATGTTTTTCTACATAAAGATGGCCTAGGCTATAAGAAGATTACCAAGACCCTGAAACTGAACTGTAGCACGGTGGCCAAGACCATACAGCGGTTTACCAGGACAGGTTCCACTCAGAACAGGCCTCGCCATGGTTAACCAAAGAAGTTGAGTAAAATATTTACAAAAATGTGAGGGGTGTACTCACTTTTGTGAGATACTGTATATATATATATATATATATATATATGTATGTATGTATATATATTCATATTTTGGCCTATATACAGTATATACTGTATACAGGGCTCAAAATTTAAAGTCCTGAGCTACTAGCCAGGCCTCAAGGGTTATTCGCCACCAGTTTCCCCACCCAACCCCTACCCTGCCCCGCCCCTTATTCCGCCCCTAAACACACCCTCATAAATTATCTCATGAAATTACACTTAAATGTTTTATGCAGAATTAGGTTATAAAAATAAATATTAACAACAACTTTATAAGTGCCCATCAGTGCAGCCTCACCTGTGCCCAACAATGCAGCCTCACCTGTGCCCATCAATGCAGAATCACCTGTGCCCATCAATGCAGCCTCACCTGTGCCCAACAATGCAGCCTGCCTGTGTCCATCAATGCCACTTCACCTGTGCCCAACAATGCAGCCTACCTGTGTCCATCAATGTCACTTCACTTGTGCCCAACAATGCAGCCTACCTGTGTCCATCAATTCCGCTTCACCTGTGCCCAACTATGCAGCCTTCCTGTGCCCATCAATGCTGCTTCACCTGTGCCCAACAATGCAGCCTACCTGTGCCCATCAATGCTGCTTCAGCTGTGCCCAACAATGCAGCCTTCCTGTGACCATCAATGCCGCTTCACCTGTGCCCAACAATGCAGCCTACCTGTGCCCATCAATGCTGCTTCAGCTGTGCCCAACAATGCAGCCTTCCTGTGACCATCAATGCCGCTTCACCTTTGCCCAACAATGCAGCCTACTGGTGCCCATCAATGCTACCTAACCTGTGCCCAATAATGCAGTCTACCTGTGCCCATCAATGCCGCTTCACCTGCGTCCAACAATGCAGCCTACCTGTGTCCATCAATGCCGCTTCACCTGTGCCTAACAATGTAGCTTACCTGTGTCCATCAATTCCGCTTCACCTGTGCCCAACAATGCAGCCTACCTGTGCCCATCAACGCTGCTTCACCTGTGCCTAACAATGCAGCCTACTTGTGTCCATCAATGCTGCTTCACCTGTGCAGGGGAAGAGAGGAGAGGAAGAGGATTGCCCGCCCAATCATCAGAGAGCAGGGAACATTGCTGTAACAGCTTTCATTTGAATTACCGACTGCTGAGTGTTCCCCTCAGTCGCCGTCACATACAGCCCCGCCTCCTGGCCTGGGTACTTTGATATACGCCACACGTCCCGTGATTGGACGGATGTTCTGTCTATTAAAGTACCCAGGCCAGGAGGCACGGCTGTATGTGACAGCAAGTGCGGAAAACACTCATCAATTCAATTGAAAGCTGTTACAGCGATGTTCCCTGCACTCTGATGATCCTGCCGGCTCTCTCTTCTCTCTTCCCCTCGACAATCATCGGGAGAATGGCTCCCATTCAACTCTGCCTGCCAAAGGTGCTCGCCCCCGCTCCCAGGCAGCCCCCGCTCGCCAGCAAAATGCGTGTAGGCGAGTGGAAAATTTGAAGGGCTGCTGTCTATCTATCTATCTATCTATCTATCTATCTATCTATCTATCTATCTATCTATCTATCTATCTATCTATCTATTATATATATATATATATATATATATATATATATATATATATATTCGTTTTTTTATCAAGAATAGAATGCCAAATATCTTACCTTTTCACCAGGTTCACCTTGATCACCCTTGAGAAAAATAAAGACTTTTATTTTAATAGGTTACACACAGAATAGACTAAATACACAAATATTGTCAAATGTTATTGGACAAAGCTACCGGTAATAATAATATGTAAGAATACACATTCCTTGAGAAAGTTAACCGACGAAACATGTCAGAGGTGATGTCAGATGCACACCGGGACCAGAAGTATCCAGGCTGCCATCTTGGAACTTGGCACTTTTATTATCTACTGTACATACAATATATATATTACATATATAAGCATGTATAAGGGGAATAAATAGTTTTAACTGTTAAAATACTGGTCCCTCTAAGTTTCTTTTTTTTTTTGCATGATTTCATTGGTTACCTATTTTCTGAGCATTGGATGTGAAGGAACAGAGGATTTTTATCAAGGTGGATGATGCTGGACAAAGAGAAAATAAGCAGACCAACCTCAAGTTGTCTCTGCCAATGGCTGAGAGCGCTGATCAGAGTGTTCTGGCGGGGGGACTGTCCCCCTGTCAGAACACAAAAGCACAGCAGGGGAGATTACTGTACTAACATTGGATTGTTAGTAAAGCGGCTCTGACCTGAGCTGTCAGTTTTTTCCGTTCAACCCAGCGAGTGTGTACGGGGCTTAATGGAGTAGGGGGGAGAAATAAAAACCTGACAGGTGTTCTAATCCATCTCTACTCTGTCAAAAACTAGAAAGAAAAAAGTTTTGTCTTTAGTTCTATTTGAAGCTACAGTTTTCACTATTATTTTGCCTTATTATGATGTCAAATACTTTGAGCTTTAATTCCGGTTCATGTGAGGATAAATCACCCCAGTAGCAGACTTGCTTTGACAGCACAATGGAATAAAAATAATTATAGTTTTGTATGCTATAGCTGTTGGCTGCGTGTTTTCAACTCACCCTTATCCCTTGTATGCCATCTAATCCAGGTGCACCTTGATCCCCCTAGAACAAAAAAAATAACACAATAACATTAAAAAATGACTTAGTGTAACACATTTTACAAATATATTTTTGCATATTTTAATAGATATGACATCATTGTAGGTTTTACGTAGGCACAGCTTTTAAATAGGTCTACATTTTGAGAAAGATACCATTTTCTAGGACATCCAGTTTTAACCTAAATCTTGAAACAGTTTAATTAGTAGTATAGTATGCTGGGGAATTATTGTATTGTTCAGTGTACTGTCCTATGCGTTCCCTGGGCTAATTATAAATTGGAGAAAGGGAAATGAACTGCCAGTGTTAAAAATCTGTGAAGTATGAGTATGTATTAACAAAGCATGGTGTTACATGGTTGCTAGTAAACTGGCTCAAAACAAAAAAGGACTTTGAGGAAGATGGGTACAAAATAGTATACACTTTATTGGTACATAAATAACAACACACCTTACTTAAAAACATACACACCAAGCCTGACTTTACCCACAACCGAAAAGATTGAAAAAAATATAGTAGGGCCCCACCAAAATGAAAGCCTAATGAAAAATCATTTATTATAAATGTCACAGAGTCGCTGTCCCAGTCTGGGAGCTCAAATAGTTTAGAATTAGGGACTAAACTTTGGAAAGGTGCCTGAACATATGGTAGACCTTGTGAGTCAGTTTCCTAGCCTTCAAGAGGGTAGGGATGACCAAATCTGATAGGCCACTGGTTTCAATAGCAATCAACAGAGAAGGGACAGAAGGTTTGGGTGATCCAGATAGGCCCATGGAGTGTCCGCTAAGAGTCTGAGTATGTCCCAGTACCATGTCCTCCTGGGACAGTTTGGTGAAATGAGAATTCCCGGAATGCCATCTAGAGCCTGTGAAGCAGAGGAGGGAAAAGCTGGAGAGACAGAAAGAAATAGATCAGGTAGAACTGATCCCATGGAATCGCCAAAGCATTCAGCACCAGTGGTAGGGATGACCAAATTCAATAGACCCCTTTTGCTTAGGACCTGGGCTTCAACAGTCAAGCTGTTAAAGTAATCAATTGAGAAGCAGGATGGGTTGACTGCTGAGGGGGTGGTCCTCAAAGGTAAGTATGAAGAAAGAGCTTCAAGGTCTCCACTGAAAAAAATAAAAACGAAGGAGGCAAGAGAGCCTTATAGTGTAACAAATAGACAGTAATAATTCAAAAAAGAGGAGAAATGAAAAGCAGTTTGACTTACATTTGGTGAGGTTGCGGGTAACCCAGCTAAGTGGTCCGCACAATCTTTTAAGTGTGCATGTGGAAAATACCCCTGTCTTCAGAGTGGTGTTGGTTGCTCTCAATGCCTTGGGGGTCCCAGTCTTAGGTCCACAAAGGGGACTTTTGGGAAAGAAGAAAAAGGTTTGAGGATGGCAGAGGCACCTAATGGAAAATGTACTAATGTTTAGAGATGGAGCAGAGTCATAGGGGTTGATTTACTAAGGCCCCTTTCACACTTATACGACTTCAAAGTCGCACGATTTTACCGCGATTTTGCGGCCGCGATTTTGCCGCTATTTTACCGCGATTTGCCCGCGATTTGGGAGCAGTACTACTTTGCCACGTTTTTGGCATTAACAAATTAAAACATACAGTAGTTGGTATGAATCATAAGGGGAAACTCCACGCCAAGTTTTAAATAAAAAAACTGGCGTGGGTTCCCCCCCAGGGACATACCAGGCCCTTAGGTCTGGTATGAATTGTAAGAGGAACCCCCTACGCCGAAAAATCGGCGTGGGGGTCCCCCCAAAGTCCATACCAGACCCTTATCCGAGCACGCAGCCCGGCCGGTCAGGAATGGGGGTGGGGACGAGCTAGCGCCCCCCCCCTCCTGGACCGTACCAGGCCGCATGCCCTCAACATGGGGGGGTGGGTGCTTTGGGGCATGGGGGGCACCCTGCGGGCCCCCCCACCCCAAAGCACCTTGTCCCCATGTTGATGAGGACAAGGGCCTCTTCCCGACAACCCTGGCCGTTGGTTGTCGGGGTCTGCGGGCGGGGTGCTTATCGGAATCTGGGAGCCCCCTTTAATAAGGGGGCCCCCAGATCCCGGCCCCCCACCCTATGTGAATGAGTATGGGGTACATGGTACCCCTACCCATTCACCTAGGGAAAAAAAGCATCAATAAAAAACACAGTACACAGGTTTTTAAAATAATTTATTAGGCAGCTCCGGGATCTTCTTCCGACTTCGGGGGTCCTCTTCTGACTTCGGGGGTCTCTCCGGCGTCCGCATCTTCTGCCGGCTCCACCGCTATCTTCTGGCGCTCTTTTGCCAGCGGTGGTCCAGACCTCTGGATCGTCTTCTTCCCTCTTCTCTTCCAGAGATGTTGACACGACGCTCTCTCCAGCCAGAATGGTCTCTGTGCGCTCCGCAACTGACTTATATAGGCGGTGGCCCCGCCCCCTTATGCCGTCACAGTCCCTGGGCATGCTGGGACTGTGACGTTTTAGGAGGCGTGGTCACTGGGTGAGGACCACGCCCCCTTATGACGGCACAGTCCCAGCATGCCCCGGGACAGTGACCTCATAGGGGGCGGGGCCACCGCCTATATAAGTCAGTTGCGGAGCGCACAGAGACCATTCTGGCTGGAGAGAGCGTCGTGTCAACATCTCTGGAAGAGAAGAGGGAAGAAGACGATCCAGAGGTCCGGACCACCGCTGGCAAAAGAGCGCCAGAAGATAGCGGTGGAGCCGGCAGAAGATGCGGACGCCGGAGAGACCCCCGAAGTCAGAAGAGGACCCCCGAAGTCGGAAGAAGATCCCGGAGCTGCCTAATAAATTATTTTAAAAATCTGTGTACTGTGTTTTTTATTGATGCTTTTTTTCCCTAGGTGAATGGGTAGGGGTACCATGTACCCCATACTCATTCACATAGGGTGGGGGGCCGGGATCTGGGGGCCCCCTTATTAAAGGGGGCTCCCAGATTCCGATAAGCCCCCCGCCCGCAGACCCCGACAACCAACGGCCAGGGTTGTCGGGAAGAGGCCCTTGTCCTCATCAACATGGGGACAAGGTGCTTTGGGGTGGGGGGCCCGCAGGGTGCCCCCCATGCCCCAAAGCACCCCCCCCCCATGTTGAGGGCATGCGGCCTGGTACGGTCCAGGAGGGGGGGGGCCCGCTAGCTCGTCCCCACCCCCATTCCTGACCGGCCGGGCTGCGTGCTCGGATGAGGGTCTGGTATGGATTTTGGGGGGGACCCCACGCCGATTTTTCGGCGTAGGGGGTTCCCCTTAGATCCATACCAGACCTAAGGGCCTGGTATGCCCCTGGGGGGGAACCCACGCCGGTTTTTTCATTTAAAACTTGGCGCAGCGTTCCCCCTCTGGATTCATACCAGACAGCTGTCAGCACTGCCTGTCGCTCATCGGGAAAGGAAAGAAAAGTTTTCCTTTCCCGAATAGCGAGGCCAGGCTTGTGCTTACAAAGTCGTGCTGAAGTCGTGTCTATATAATATTCAGGCACGACTTGCATGCTACTTCAGGGTTTAACATTGAGGTCTATGGAGTACAACTCGCATAGAAGTTGGACCAAAGTAGTGCAGGGACTACTTTCAAGTCGGCACGACTTAAAGTCGTGCCAATATGAATGGTAGTCATTGAAAATCATGGAGAATGACTTGTCATACGATTTTGCAGTACAAAATCGTGGGACAAGTCGTATAAGTGTGAAAGGGGCCTAAAGGCAAAAAGACTGTGCACTTTTCAAAATGCAGTTGCATTCTGCAAGAGCAGTTGCTCCAGAGCTTAGTAAATGAGCAGAAGATCTGCTGACTTCCATCATCCAATCATGTGCAGGCAAAAATGCTGTTTTTTTATTTTCCTTGCATGTGATTGGGTATTCTTTGCAAAGTGAAGCCTTACCTCATTTACTAAGCTCTGGAGCAACTGCACTTGCAGAGGGCAACTGCACTTTGCAAAGTGCACAGTCTAATTGCCTTTAGTAAATCAACCCCATTGTGTCTTAAAATTAATATCACATTTTTTTTAAATTTCAGAGGCAGGTTTCTTTGCTTAAGTTTGCCACTTTCTCAGTTTAACAGTGTTATACAGGAATTTATTGCTTCTAGTTGTTCTGCGCTCATCAGTGTAGGTGTATGTGAAGGACCTAGGAAGTGCTGAATTCCTATATAATACCATTAAACTGAGGAAGTGGGAGACATAAGCCATACAATGTGCCTTTTTAATAAACTTAATGTTTTGTTTTAAGAAACAATGACTCCACTCCATCTCTAAACACTAGTACATACTCCAAGGAGGGACCAGACAGTCACCCGTGAGCCAAAGATTCCTTTACATATGGACAAAGAGGAGGCTCATCCTGAGGAGCTGGAGAAGCATATCCACAAAGCCATTTGCAAAAGTAGTGTAATATCACAAGAAGCAGCTCTAGTTGATAGTGAATGAAGGAATCTGTTAAGATGGAGCTAGGGTCTCAAGCCACGTGCTTGGTCCAATCAGCAAGGATCTGTCAGAATGCCATGGAAGCAACCGTTGATTGCATATCAGAGCCCCTCAAAGGAGAAAAGGGGCTTAAAAAGGGCCGGTAACCTTTTGTCCACCGGGTCCTTGAACTTGGGATTATTCTATACAGGGAACATTAGCATCTTGTTAAGACAAGAGATGGCAGGTCCACTAGAGGAACCATCCATTTTTCCAGGAAGCTCTAATCAGTAGGCCAAATTTTTGGAAGGAGCAAATACTTTTTCAGGGTGATTCCAGTCACTTTATAGGATGGGCTCTAAGAGCAAGTGGACTGGGAAGGTCTTAGAAGGTTTTGGCAATTTTAGGGACCCCATGCTGGAGACCTTGGGGCAAGTAGACTCAAATTGCTCTAAGACTAAACAAGAGCGTACATCGTCATTAGTACCCTTAAAGTTTATTTCCCCTTTTGCAGCCACATTGGTATAACACATACTTTATATTTGTTACTTGTCCCTATTCAGTGCATTAAGGTAAAAAGCCTTCTGGATGAGGCTCCCCCTAGCCCCCTTATTGGCTCCCACTGCCGTCAGTCAAGGCTAATAAGGAATGAGCAGGGGGGACGAGCCTGGCTTGTGTGTGAATGGACACACAGAACATGGCTCGGGAGTGAGCCTCCTCGAGTGCTCCATAGCAAGAGGCTTGCTATTGCAGAAACTTAGCGGGTGGGAAAAAAGACAGAGAAATGGATCGGGGCTGCTCTGTGCAAAACCAATCCACAGAGCAATTAATTAATTAACTTTAATTAAAGACATGACACAGTTTTAATTTCTCAGATTTAACTAATCTGTAGTCAAGTTTCTAACACCCTGTCATACTTTGTGCATATATATCATGGCAAAATGTGCAGTGTATTGTGGGCACAACGTTTTTCTTACAGTTACAGACCTACAAAGCTGCTAATATTGATAAGGTGGATAATAGGTTACACACAGAAACAAAAAATCACGCTTTTTCATTTGTCTTCTGGGTTTTACAAATATTGGAATAGCATGAAGCATTTCTATTACACAGAACAGGTTGTAGATTTGCAAAACTCTTGATTTGCTTATGTTATGTGGCAATTTTAGAAAAAAAGCGTTTAGTCCTTAATGATTCTTTATCTTTTTGCTGTTTCCTAATGATCATCACGTTATACATGAACATAAATCCCTCCAAGGAGATGACTAGACAGTGCTCATACTCCCAGGAGGTTGGCTAGGAAAGGAGGTAGTTTCTCCATATAAAACCACCTTATGACAGAATGGTCTATAATCCTGGACCAAATGAATGCATCTCTGTATTAAATAATAAATAATCAAATGTATTTTTAAAAAATGCAACTCATATAGGTACCTGAAATAGTCTTTTTTAATCACCTATACAGCAACACCAAGTGAGAGGGCAGGGCCAGCACTGGAAGCCAATCAGGTAGGCTACATGCAAATATGTTGTTAAGGAACATGATGATGGGAAGAAAGAGTGGGTAGAGAGATGATCTCATTAGTCTGCTGCTGCTCATTCACTATAAACAGGTTGGGGGCAGAGGGATATCAGATATCAGCAATATATTTTAGATTGTAATAGAGAAAAAGTGTTGTTATCCTTTTGGTATTGCTGTGTAATGCAGCAGTATAAACCTCAGAACTGGATGTAATTCAACTGTGTATTTACATGCAAGTCTGGAGTTAAGCGTTAATGATTTTGTCATTGTTATAATCCACCAGTAGAATGGTTTCACTATTTGAAATGCTCTGTATTGCCACCCCTTGTTTCTGAGATTCTATTCACAATGGCCTGATCATACTGAGCAGACACACCATGTTTTTATCGGACGCACAGTTTTTTATATATCCTGAAATATTCTCTCATGTATTAAAGATACTGTTGATCTGTGCATGACTATACAACAGCCACCTGTCTTAGACAATGAATGAAGCTGAAGTTGCCCAATTGTAGCTGTATCAACTACAGTGTATGTAGTTCCGCTTTAACCTGATGTCATTATGGTTGTACCTGTAACAATTATTTTAGTTTCTCTGCTCTATTCAATAATCAATATCCAATACAATAATAACTATTTGATAGTATACAATGTTTGTGCCAGTACTTTCTACAAATGTCAAAATATATTTCTGGTAAGTTATTTATTGTACCTTTTCTTTAAATGTGCCCAATTACAGTGTTTGGTGTATGATTGATGGACCTAATGTGATCCACTAGATGCTAATAAAGAGGGGTTGAGTTACCTGCAGACTTCATTAGGCGAGGTGGCGTTAACATACTTGCTGAGCTTGTGATTTAGCATTTGTCATTGTGCTGATAAAGACGAGGTGGTGTCTTGATGGTTTATGACAACTTACAGATAAAAATACACTTTTAATAAAGCTGTGTAATTGATATCTCAGCTCAGGGTCTTTTCAGCTCCTGGCCGATTACATTTTGTCATATTATTCAGACACAGCTGATGATTAATTATTGGTAAGATG
Organism: Lithobates clamitans; assembly: GCA_037952925.1. Taxonomy (NCBI): domain Eukaryota; kingdom Metazoa; phylum Chordata; class Amphibia; order Anura; family Ranidae; genus Lithobates; species Lithobates clamitans. Next base: position 16,882,782 of record JBBGZY010000655.1, read on the forward strand.
AAATACAAGAGCTACGGATGTCTGCTTGTGAAATGTTTATGTAAGAACATTGAAACTATAGAACATGCAATGCTCTAAGACAGGGGAAGTTAAAGTTTTGTCCTTACTTCTGTACACTTTTCACCTTCAACTAAAATCTTTTTTGGGGTGAGGGACAGCCAAGAGAAATTAGACAGGAATTCTCAGCAATATTTCCCAGGTGACTAACAATTTTGTTTAGCATTTCCCTTCATTGATGATTTCTTCCCTACCTTTCAATAAAAGCATTCGTTGTAGTAATGTGATACAGTAATTATATATTATTCACGTGGGGGAAACAAGGACATAATACTTCAATATGCTTGACCTACCCATATGTATAAGAACAAAGTTTAGTTTTCTTAGTCCCTTTTTCCGTATGTTGTAGACATGCCAAAAATGTATCAACTGAGAAACCCAACAGACAGCACTGGGGCTCTCTGTTAATGATGCTTCCATGGTGACCTCTGATTATACATAATAAAACATAGATTAAGTGATTAAATAGTGAGGAGATTCTAAATGCCTGTTTACAATCCGGAAGCGATTTTTAAATTAGCTGGATTGCATAGGTTATATATTGCTAACATCCTTTATTAGCAAAAAAGGCCAAGTTCACCCAAAATGAAGTTTAAACTGTTGTTTGTAAAACTATATGATAGTTTGCCTCGGAATATATGTCTCTAAGAAATTATGTCAATGACAAGGAAAATCTTTTTTAGCTTTAGGGTTGATGAGTGTAATGCATCCCCATGTTAGGTTTTTAATTAATTTTATTTCAGCCTCTTTATTGTGTTCCTATTATACAGATTTTAATTTAAAGCGGAGTTCCACCCTAAAGTGGAACTTCCGCTCATCGAATTCCTCCCCCTCTCTGGTGCCTCAATTGGCACCTTTCAGGGGGGAGGGGGGTGCAGATACCTGTATAATACAGGTATCTGCACCCACTTCCGGGAATAGCTAGCCGCAGCTAGCCACAAATGCCCGCCCACCCCCGTTGTGTTCTGGGAAATACACAGTTCCCACAACACAACGGGGACCAGTGTAGACTCGCAGCACGACTTGCGCATTGCGCAGTAGGGAACCGGACAGTGAAGCCGCAAGGCTTCACTTCCTGATTCCCTGGCCGAGGATGGCAGTGGGGGCAGCCGAGAGACGAGCGATCAATCGGCTGCCGACATCGCTGGACCCTGGGACAGGTAAGTGTCCATTTATTAAAAGTCAGCAGCTGCAGTATTTGTAGCTGCTGGCTTTTAATATTTTTTTGTTTAAGTGGACCTCCTCTTTAATTTAAATAGAAAGAAGTAAAGTAAAAAATGTATACCCTATAAGGTTAGGCAGGGCACTGGACGCATTGGAATTCAATGTTTTTTTTTCTTTTCTTGGAAGCACATGATTAGAGCCTGAGGCTCTAATTGGCTTCAAAAAAGGGTGGGCTCAGGGCACAGAAGCCCACCCAGTTGTGTGTCAATAGCTAATTAATATTCCCTATTGTCTTCCTGATTCTCCTTCTAGCAAATCAGATAGCGGGTCTTGAGACCCAATTGGCCAGGGAGTCTTAGGACACCCGGCCAATCCAATCCGGTCTCAGGACCCACTTCCTATTTGGCTGGGAGGAGAAGCAACATCCATTCGGCCGGGAGGAGAAGCCCTAGATCTTCAATCTGGCTGGAGCGAGGAGTAGCCGCCCTACTAGCCGCCGTGCCACACACGGTCGAATGGTCCGATGGAGTCCGGTCCGCCAGACCTAGTCCATCGAAAAGTCTGCATAAGTGCTTTAAAATAACTTTGTGAGCCTGAAACAGCTCCCTGGTGGTGGCCTCTTCCCCTATATTTTTATGTAACTAAAATACTTGGTTTGAACTTATATTTTGAATTTTTACCTATATTTTTACTATATTTTTTCACACAGCACGGCAGGCCAGTTCTGAGAGGCCGTCATATGATATGTCCTCCCATGATTGCGGCAGTGCTGGACACTGTTGAGCACAGATTAAGGTAATCAGCGGCTCTTTACCACATGATCAGCTGTGTCCAATCACAGCTGATCATTATGTAAACAGAAGCCGGTTATCGGGACTCCTTTCCTCATGCTGACAGCATGAGGAGAGGAGAAGAGAGCCGATAACTGGCTTGTGTAAAATGGACATGTACATTGATAATCAGGGCACTGATTATCAGTATCCTGATTGTCAGTGCAGTCCCAACAATGCCCACCAGTGCTGCCAATCAGTGCCCACCAGTACTGCCCATCAGTGCCCCCTCATCAGTGTCACCTATCAGTGCTGCCTACCAGTGCCCACCAGTGCCAACTCATCAGTGCCCATTAATGCAGCCTATCAGTGCCATCAATGCTTATCAGTGCCACCTCATAAGTGCCCATCAGTGCAGCCTATCAGTGCCCATCAGTGCAGCCTCATCAGCGCATATCAGTGAAGGAGAAGAATTACCTGTTTCCAAATTTTATAACAAACTATGACTACATATTTTTTTTTGGTCTTTTTTCGTTTATTTTGCAAAAAAATAAAAAAAACCCAGTGGTGATTAAATACCACCAAAAATAAAAAGTTATATTTATATAAAGAAAATGATACAAATTTTGTTTGGGTACAGTGTTGCATGGCCGTGCAATTGTCATTCAAAATGTGACAGCGCTGGAAGCTGGAAATTGGCCTAGGCAGGAAGGGGGTAAAAGTGCCCAATAGGCAAGTGGTTAACAACCCGAAGTGTCTCCTGAGGATCTGATAAGTACAACTCTGAGTACATGTACAATTGATGGACTAGAATATACCAGCACTGGATTGCAAAGCAGTAAAACCTGTTTTAGGCAGGGCTGTATATGGGACTGCTAGTAGATAACTAAAACACAATTGGAAGAAATCAGGCTAGACAGTTTTATACATGGTCGTCTCAGACAGGGTTTAAAAAGTGAAGGAAATTGTTTCAAAAGTTTTGAAGAAGGATTTGTTGAAAGTGTAAGGTAAGCATCTGTAAGAGATAAGTAAAGAATGAAGTTTTATGGTTTGTTTCCAATTACAAACCCATTCAGGATGGAACAACGCAATATGAAAGGTCATATGTCAAGATGGATGACATGATCCATATTACTATAGCCCTTTTACTAAGCTTCTGTGTTTCTTGCAGATTTTCCAATTCAATTAAATAATTCATATTTAAAACTAACTTCAACATTAATTATTAATCTGAGTACAGATTACTGTAATATTTAAAAACAGCAGTTCCAAGTGATGTAATGTCAAATTAAGATTTTACTGTTTCTACGTATCTATGTATCTATGTATGTATCTATCTATCTATCTATCTATCTATCTATCTATCTATCTATCTATCTATCTATCTATCTATCTATCTATCTATCTATCTATCTATCTATCTATCTATCTATCTATCAATCTATCAATCTATCTATCTATGTATCTATGTATCTATCTATCTATGTATCTATGTATCTATCTATCTATCTATCTATCTATCTATCTATCTATCTATCTATCTATCTATCTATCTATCTATCTATCTATCTATCTATCTATCTATCTATCTATCTATCTGTGATCTTGTAACTATAAGCTTCGAAAATTGTAAAAAAAAGTTTACAGATAAATGGAACCGATCCACAAGCCTGGAATGCATTGCAATTTATTCATGAGGCAGCTCATGATTTTTCAAGCTGCTGGACCTAAGTCCATTTTGTGCCTGTTCCTCTGTGGTTAAACAGTAGCCACAGAGCCTTGGCTGAGCGTACAGCTTTAAGCAGCAAATCAGCTTGCTACTTCTTTGCCTTTCAGCGAGGGGAGCAGTTTGCTTCTGCTCTCGGGTTTCAAAGTGAACTTGGCACGCAAATGAACACTTTAGGGGATGCCGGATTTGAGAGAACCTTGAGCTGACAGATATTTAAAGGACCACAAATGTCTTTTCTGTCACCATATTTTCTTTGATATAATGAAAAACATATGCATGTTCACTTCCAGCTAGACTTCCTAGAACATTTTTTGCAGATCCTCTTAAATATAACTGAAAAATAAACTGAAAAAGACCATTAAACTGTACCTAAAATATCTACATAGCTCATTTTAAATTTATGGGAAAAAATACATCTTAGTAATTGCATTGAAACCCTTTCTTTGTCAGATACATATTTGTGTACATATTTGAGTTTTTGTGTGTATACCCTTCCACAACTTGTTATACCGGAATCATAAAAAACACTCTGACCTGACTCAGTTGGAGCTTTTATTGTTTTGCTCACACATAGGGGTAAATTTGCTAAAGGCAAAAAAGTAGTTCATTTTGCAAGGGATTTTTCACTTTGCAAGGGAATTTTCCCTTAGCTTAGAGAATGAGGTGAAGCCCTGTTGACTTCCATCATCCAGTCACATGCAAGCAAACACAATGTATGTGTTATTTTCTTTGCATGTGCTTGGGTATTGCTTGCAACATTAATGCTTACTGCATTTACTAAGTGAAAGAAAATTCCCTTTTACAATTATGTGTTCCTAAACCTTAAAGTATCCAGGTATCTATCCCTAAATTTCCAAATAATAATATTTTTTTCCCTCCCCCTCCTTTTTGTTTGGTATTGTATAGTCCCACTAACCATCCCCTTTTCTTCCCCTTGTGCGATTATTCTAAAGAAAATTTCCTTTGAAAAGTGAAAATTTGCATGCAAATTGAATAGTCTATTTCCTTTGAGTAAATCAACCCCATAGTGTGCAAGATACAGTATCTCACAAAAGTGAGTACACCCCTCACATTTTTGTAAATATTTTATTATAACTTTTTATGTGACAACACTGAAGAAATGACACTTTTCTACAATGTAAAGTAGTGAGTGTACAGCTTGTTTAACAGTGTAAATTTGCTGTCCCCTCAAAATAACTCAACACACAGCCATTAATGTCTAAACCGCTCGCAAAAGTAACTAGTTGTACTTATTGATTTAGAAATCTCATTCTTTCAGACAACTTGCCCACACTATTTATTCTCATGTTATTTGTCTCATGTGGGGACTATTTTACCTTTAGTCCATCAAGTCCTGGGATTCCTGGCTCTCCATCAGAACCCTGAAGGTAGAATAAGATAAAATAACTGTCAAGCTTTATGAAGGCACCAGTATAGTAGTGATAAGAATGTAATGATAACCTAGGTGAAAGATGTGTCAAAATTCAAACTTTTCTTTTTTTTTTAAAGGACATATAAAGTTTACATTCGGTGCAAAACTGTAGAGGTAAACAAAGAGTAGCAAAGGAACAGCAAAAACTAATTGTAAATTCCACAAATCCTTAAATCCAGCGAACATGAAAACTAAGTATCTCAAATCATTTTTGTATGTTCCTTATCCATCAATTGTATTATAAAAGGTGTATAGATTTGTGGCAGGCAATATAGAATAATAGTCTAAAGTTTCTAGAGTCTTTGTTTGTATTGCTGTTTTAACGATATACTGTATATACACTGAGCAAAATTATAAACTCAACACTTTTGTATTTGCCCCTATTTATCATGAGCTGTACTCAAAGATCTATGACTTTTTCTATGTACACAAAAGTCTATTTCTCGCAAATATTGTTCACAAATCTGTCTAAATCTGTATGAGTGAGCACTTCTCTTTTTCCAAGATAATCCATCCACCTCACAGGTGTGGCATATCAAGATGCTGATTAGACAGCATGATTATTGCACAGTTGTGCCTTAGGCCACAATAAAAGGTCACTCTAAAATGTGCAGTTTTATCACACAGCACAGTGCCACATATGTTGCAAGTTTTGAGGGAGGGTGCAATTGGCATGCTGACTGCAGGAATGCCCACCAGAGCTGTTGCTCTTGAATTGAATGTTCATTTCACTACCATAAGCCGTCTCCAAATGCATTTCAGGGAATTTGGCAGTAAATCCAACAGGCCTCACAACCACAGACCATGTGTAACCACATCATCCCAGGGAACTGAACGAGAAAAAACTGACAGATCACCTTACCAACACAAGTGATGTTGGTGCTGCAATCTCCCCTGTTGTGCTATTGTATTCTGACAAGTATTTATATACTGATGCATACAACATACTGTCAGAGAGGTTACCTGGTTGGGCGCCGATGCGCGCCGGGTCGCGTTGGTGCGTTCCTGTGTGTGTTGGTGCGCGTACTTCTGGGGGCACTGGTGTGTCTGATCCAGCTGGCCATGGTGTGCGCGGTGGCGCCCAGGCGCGCGCGTGCGTGTTAGCGCACCTCCGCCTATGGGCATTGGGATGCATGTGCCTGGTGGTGCTTGTGTGCGCGCCAGTGTCCGGGGGGGGCGCTCGAGCGCGTGCGGGTGCACGGGCGTCTGTGCGCGCACGTGCGCGGCGTTTGCCACCAATCAGCCTATTTAGGCTTTCTGCAATCTCTGCTCAGTGCTGCCTGATCAACAGCTCCTGTGCCAAAGATCCGTTACTCTCTCTGTGTTCCCGTGTTCCTGAGTTCTGATCTGTTACGACCCGACTTGCCTATTGGACCTTCCTGACTGCTGCCTGAACCTGACCCTGGCTTGTTTGACCCCGCTTCTGCCTGCTCCTCTTGTACCTCTGCTGCCTGCCCGTTGTCGACCTCTGCCTGTGTGTGACCAGTCTAAAGAGCTCCTGCTCAGCATCTGTTTCCGGTGTTCCTGATTACTATTTGCTGTTTGGAGGACCACTTCTCTTCCGGGATCCGGATCCCTGCACCAGGCTCTCATACCATTCCGCACTCGTGGGCTCCCTGTCTACTCTATCAGGGGTCCCGAGTCGAATACGTAAGGGAGCCTATCCTCTGCCCAAACAGGCTCACCGGTCTGGTAAGTGAGAGACCTGACACATACTTTGCACTGTTAATTCTGTTTTTTTTGGTTGAGCATTTTAACTGAGTGGCATTTATGTAAAGAAATCATTTTGCATTTCTTGTATTTTATTTTAAGTAAGATTTTTTATATATATATCTTTATATAGATATATATATCTATATATAGAGATAGATAGATAGATAGATAGATAGATAGATAGATAGATAGATAGATAGATAGATAGATAGATAGATAGATAGATAGATAGATAGATAGATAGATAGATAGATAGATAGATAGATAGATAGATAGATAGATAATGCTGTCTCTTTCTTTCTTTTTCTGTCTGTTTCTTGGGTGGTATTCCCACTGGCATCCTTGGTTTAATATTTTTTCAAGAGAATAAGGGCTGCAGGCTGCCAATACTGACCTTAGAGTAACAGATTCAGTCATTGCCTACGATATTCAGGTAGTTGGGTAGTTGGGTAATGAGTGACAAACAAGCTAAAATTCAATAAGGCCGTGCCCTTTTTGCCAAAGAAGTATGGTTAAGATTAAAATTGTCTAGTGTTAATTAAGATCCATCTATTTCCATCCTTGAGATGACTAAGGCCTTATAGGCTGAAACGCGTCAACTGACATAATCTGCATTTGTTCACTGTGGCTATTTAATAAATTGAAAACATTTTAAGAGCAACAAACCGGATTGCGGTTGTAGCACTGACTTTTATGTTTATACTTCAGATGTATATACCATTATCTAATAGACATAAATGTGGTAAATCTACACCAAAATGTAACTGTACTTTTTGCAGCAAATACATAAAACAAATCTTGGGAAAGTCATGCAGGCAACAAGAAATACATTCATGCTGCAAAGAACATATTAAAAAGTGTATACCTGTCGTATACAGTTAACAGATGTATGCATGAGGTGATTTTACTGACTGGGGACTTGGCATAAGGATTGTGTCTGGCAATGTCCTACCACAGTAGCACATTGTAACCAGCCAATAAATTACTTCCATGGCGACAGGAGTTAAAGTTCCTCTCACCTCTTTACTTAGGTCTCTACGTAGCTGTAGCATGAATGATGAAAACACAACTGAAGTACTCAGGGAAGTTGTCAGGTTTCTTTTCCCAAAATCTTTTTTGGCCTCAGTATACTTTTTAGTAAGAATTTCTAACTAATGTTGCTGGATATAATAGTTGACCAACGTTGCGGGATAAAAAAGCTTGCCAAATTTACGGCATATAAAACTTTTGCCATATATAAAAGAATTTTAATGAGTTTAGCTGTACGGATAAGTCCAATTATGTTCAAATACAACTAAAAAATAAATAAATAGAATCACAGATTAACAGAAAAGACAAAGTGCTCTATAGAATCAGCATATTTTTCTTACATTTTTGTTTTTTTGGATTTTGTCGGTTCTTGGGATTTTCCTGTTTTGTTTGTACATTTCTTTGTCTGAGTATAGACCTGTGATTATCCAAAGAATACTTAAATTCAGTTACTGTTAATTGATTCACTATCTCTGCTGGAAGTCTGTTCCAAGCATCCACTACTCTTTCAGTAAAACAATACTTTCTAAAATGAGGTTTGAACTGTCCTCCTGCTATCGCAATGGCATGTCCCTCCTGCTATCGCAATGGCATGTCCCTGTGTGATCTTGGCTTCATAGCTTAGCTGTGATCTTAGCTTTATATTGGAGATGTTGCTTTCGTGAACCATATCCATACTCCTAATATATATATTAGTTTAAACAACACCCCCCTTTTCCTTCTTTCCTTCTCAAGAGTGTACATATAAAGTTCCTGCAGTCTTGATAAGTTTTATCCCTCAACACCTTTTTGTGATGTCTCCAGAACCAGACATAGTATTCTAGATGAGGTCTAACTAAAGAGAAACAAATTGTTACCCCAGCTCCACTGCCAATATAAAAGTCCACAAATTGTGGTCCGGTGCTCTAGCCAGGGCATTCACGCCCCACAGGTACCATTCTTGAATTAGGAAGGCTGGCAACTTGGATGCTCTTGAATAAAAGTACTTTATTTGTTACATGGGTACACGGGTACAGGCTATATGTTGACACGTTTCGGCTATGAAGCATTCATCAAAGCAAGGATGAGGTCTAACTAAAGCTCTATATAGAGGAATTAGGATTTCCTTGCTCCTGGTGATTCTTCTAGTGATGCACCTCAGAATTGTATTGAATTTCCAACTTCTGCCTAGCCACTCTGTTTGATCATTTTTCAATCATCTGAAATGAGCACCCCAATGGGCCCAATCAGTCGATATAAAATCCTCTTATATGCTTCACTGTAAGTGCAGAACATTGTGATAGTTAACCAATAACTAAAAATAGTCTCTCCAGAACAGGGGTGTGCATTTTGTGGCTATTTTGTTCTCTAAATATAATGTGAACAAAGATTAAAAGGTCACACTGATTTTGTAAAAAAGATGAGATGTTCTTAGATTCCCTAAGAAACCCAAGAGGTTAAGAGCAAACACACCGTTCAAAGCTAAAATCAGGGAAAACAGCTAAAACCCAGATAAAATATATATATAAGAAAATTGTTTTGCTTGCAAACAGATGTGTATTTATGTCAATGCAGTCATAAGATTTATACAGCTCTGCAATACAGCACAGCCCTGTCATGCAAGGTGGAGCAACTAATTTTTTCAGCTGCAAGTTAGTAACATTAGCAGGTCTTGTACTTCTCCTAGCCTGTGGCTGGACAGTGAAAAGAGAAGTGGCAGACTGAAGGGCTCATCTCTCTGTTAATCTCCTCCCCACACCTATCAGCAAGCCACTGGTTAGCACATGAGAACTGCAACATACCAAATTGGTTCCTTGTGTTGCTTCTCCCTCTGCCAGTCTGATTTCTGGTTTACAGTAAATTGCAAGAGGCTCATATCAAGTCAAAATCAGGTATTTACACTGCAGACATTTTAAAATATGTAATGATGTATTAGTGATTACAAAGCTATATTAATTTGTCTTTTCTTTTCACCTGGAGTCAAGCGTTATTTCTTTTAAAATTCAGTTCCTTGATCACTGCGGCTAATTCATAGAATATTGCATGATTGGAACTATGTTATGTACTTAAAGCTGGGTTCACACTAGTACAGCTGTGACCTGATCTGATTTCCAGTGCGATTATTTATTGCAACTTGGTTGAATTTTTGAAGCATTTATGATAGTTTTGTTATTAGGGGAAGGAGACTGGATGCTCGTTGTTAAGGAGCCTTAATAACCTGCAAAAACATTTCACATGTCAAGTACATGCATTTCTATTGAGGTCTGTGGGGGGGGGGGGTAATTGCACTGCAATTGCAACAAAGTAGCACAGAATCCTTTTCCAAAAATGAGCAGTGCTGTGCTGCATTGATGAGAATGGGCACCACAGAAAGTAATGCGATTTCCATTGTAATGCGATCCTGTGTGACATCCTGCATCTGAAATTGCACTCGTGTGAACCTGGTCCTACTTTTATGACCTAGTTCACACAGTTAAAAAGTAAATTCACTTCCCATCATTGGTAGTTAGTAACTCAAGCATGCATATGTGCTAAAGCATACATCTGGCCACCAATTAAAGTATATTGTGATGCACAAATGATTCTTTATCGGCAAATGACAATGAGGTTGCACTGGAAGATGAATCCCTCTGCAGACTCATATGCTCAAACTCCCCTGTAAGAAACGCTGTTCTAAAACCAATAACTGCTGCTTCAAACACATTTGATACGTTTGTGGCCAGCACTTACTATACCTTTTCCATTTGGGACTGCCCAGTGGTGAGATCACATTAAAGAGTTACTAAACCCAGGACCCTGCATTCACTATATCGGGTCTCCCACAGTACACAGAACATGGAAATACAATTATTTTAGTAAATATAAACTGCTAAATACCTTTTCTCATTAGCAGTATATAGCAGTCTTTTGACTTCTATCAGTGTCTCGTTAAAGTTTGTAGGAGGAGTTTTCATTCTCCCCTAATTGTCCTATGAGGCTGCAGGACCCCTGACCCTCTGTGTGGACAGTGCTGATTGGCCCTGTGCCGATCACATGCAACCTCCCAAGAAAAAAAGAAAAAACTAGCAAAACACCAATCTGAGCATGTGCAGAGTGACTCCAAAGGAGACGGATTGGGAACAGTGGAAGAAGGGGGGGATTGGAGAAGACAGGATCAAACAGTCTTTTTACACAATGCGGAGGATTAACCTCTTAGGTTTCACAGTGAGTATAACAAGCATGCTTTACTGCATATACACACTGATTTTACTGTTGTGGTTTTAGTAACACTTTAATGCAATTTTTCAGCTGGAAGCCCCAACTTTATTTTAAGTTTTAGAGGGAGTAAAGTCTGCCTGATTTGAAATGTTGTCTGTATCCTAACTGCAAAGATTTTAAATGCTGCTGGTGTCCCCATAAAACAAAATTATCTTCATGTTGCTTCTGACAACTGTAACCTGAAACGTAATGGAAGGGAAATCTACTTCACAGGCAACAATAAACTCCCAACAGAGAATTGAAACCTTCCTTACTTTTTGTAAGGGGATTTCCCTTGCTTCTTCTTTTTGACACTCATCAAATCACAAAAAAGTGAAAATGTAGGCAATACTACTATCTAACTAGCTAACAATGTACAATGTATTTTATTGCTACCAAATAAACAGAGAGGAAGTGAAGAGGAATCATGGCACCCTCTGAATGGCGCCCATGATAAGCAGCCGACCTTCTGTGTTCACAATGCATGAGAGGGGTCACTTGTGCTGGGACTTGAAATCATGTGGAGACCACTGTAGTAGCAGTGTCTACTTCAGAGATTTCCAGCTTTCAGAGGCATCCACCTAGTATGGTATATACATAGTTACATTGGTCCAACGTGGACCAATGTAACTATGTAAAAATATACCAGGCCTGGAATTCATCTTTATCTTTTCTCCTAGGAGCTGGCAGAAATAAGAGGGATTTATAGAACACCTAACAGAACAACAACAGAATGTGTCTCATATATAATATATATATATATATATATATATATATATATATATATATATATATATATATATATATATATACACATACACAGTGGGGAAAATAATTATTTGATTTCGGAGCTGCAACTTTGAGTTGCCAAGTGACAGCCAAGAAACCTTAAGGATTTAGAGAGGATCTGTAAAGAAGAGTGGACCAAAATCCCTCCTGAGATCTGTGCAAACCTGGTCACCAACTACAAGAAACGTCTTACCTCTGTGCTTGCCAACAAGGGTTTCTCCACCAAATATTAAGTCATGTTTTGCTTGGGGATCAAATACTTATTTTACTCACTGAACTGCAACTCGATTTATAACATTGGTATTATGTGTTTTTTTTCTGGATTTTTGGTTGATATTCTGTCTCTATCATTTAAAATACAGCTATGATAAAAATTATAGACCCTTCATATCTTTGTAAGTGGGCAAACTTACAAAAGCTGCAGGGGATCAACTAATTATTTTCCCCACTCTATATACAGTATATATATATATATATATATATATATATATACACATACACACTGCATATGTATATATCTTTATTTTTATATTACTAGTACAGTAAATTTAGAATCATAACATCAATGGTGCTGTCCCATAACCTTCACTTCTGCAAGGAGGAAGAAAGTTCAACTTCCCTTACAAACAACAAAGCAGTGCCAGGCCAATTTCCCATGTATATATTCTTATTACAATTTCTTAACGCATATGGTGCATATCCATTATATTTGTGCTAGATTATATTTTCAATTAGAAACTTTATCCAACACTGAGAGAGTTTTGAGGCTGATTTTCTCGAATTGCATGTCGTGTCTCAGTGGAAAACTAGAGAACCTTTTTTAACCTCCAGTTCAGCAGACAGATTGAAAACAGTCTGCGCTGAGCTGCTTGAGGCTCCCATGATGGAGGAAATTAGAAAACTTAAGTCTCGCATTATCCAGCAGCATTTTGGGAAAGCACACTCCATAGACTAAACTAACAGCCTCATTGTGGTCTACAGTAGCCATTCCTGTACTACCTCCCCTGTAAATAGCTTGGCTAGAAAAGCAGTAATGACTTCTACAGCAGTTTTGTTTTAATACCATACCTTTTGTCCAGGAGGCCCCATTGGACCCTGAAAAAGAAATAGCATTCAGTTAATTTACTCTTCCATTTAATTGACAAAATTACATATAGGTCCTAAAATGTTAATTTTATCATCTGATATGTTTTACTGTTACAAATTGTTAACAAGATATTGGACTTTCATTTTATATGTTAATCTTTATGCACATCAGTATGAAAGTCTTAATTAAAGTAGAACCTAATGGGATAATATTTTGTTTTCTGAAGCATGGTGTATCATAAATAATTGCCATGTTTTTTACTAATATACAAAATGCCAATTATATATATAATTATTTTCTTTATCCATATTACTGAACTTTATTGTATTATTTCACATGTAAAATCAATAGGTCCACAGGGAATTGGTTTCATTTAATCCTTTGTAGTTTCCTACCAAAATGCTGAACACAAAAAGGTCACCGGAACTGGGGATTTTGCACATTTTCCTATCACTTAAAAATACAGTGGTGTACTAGCTACAAATATCTTCTGTGTTTCCCTTTCATGTATTTGCTACAGGCAGCTGCATCATGGCCCATTGTAAGTGTTAGGATGTCTCCTAAGCTTATTAGGAAAGAATATTATCCATATAAAATGTCCTCTGACATCATCATCTTTTTACATTATTTACCCAAGGTCAGTTCAATTTCGGTCTTCTCTACTTGAAAAGCTATACTTTACAAGAACAGTGCCGGGAACAAATTATTTCCAGTTTCAGTGTAAACTGAGATGAAAAAATAACATACATATACATTGTGGTCAAGCGGTAGATGGGTTTTGCAAATGGACCACAAGAGAAGAACTAAGGCAGCAGGTGAGAATAACTCCTTGTGGTGGGAACAACTTCCTTAGAGCAACATAACCTAATTACATTATGTATCTGGAAGTTTTCCGGAGTTGAGACACCAGTGTGGTACAGATGACAGAAAGATTCCCATGTCTCCTTTATCCCCTGGAAAGACTTCAGAAGTAAACTTGATGTGGATCGGGGTTGAGCTGCTGGCATTGCTTAAAAGTTGAAACTCTCCGGTTATTTCTAAGCATTCAACTGAAGTTCCTTCCTCTGTTTCTGTACATTGATGAAATGCTTGTAAGAAGTCAGGAACTGTTCTTACACTTCTTACACTGCATGTACAAGTAAAAGTGATGAACCGGAAAAAGCCAATAACAAAATGAGTATTGATTAGGGAACAAAATGTAATGAAAAATGGCAGCGTCTAGTCTGTATTGGCACGATATTAATGTACCGCAATGTGCCAAAATGTAGTATGCTCTGCAATCTACCAATCTAACATTCAGTTTATGAGTAACATTAAGCATATCATAGTAGAATGATAAAGTGTGGTACTAATACAAGACAGACATAAATACTGGATGGAATAACTAAAAAAAGTAAAGTGAATCATATCAATGGACAAAACATATCAGGCTTTCATGAGCTGGTTATTATAATTATGTTCACTTTGTTTTAAATAAATCAGTTACACTATGCCAGTGTTGCCAACCGTCAGTATTTTTACTGGCAGCCAGTAAAAAACAGGCAATTTTCTCCTGCCAGTAAATGCCAGTAAAAAGAAAAGGTTGCCAGTAAAAACATGGCTGTGACGCTCGCCCCAGAGCCAGCCGAGACCATACAAGTGCCTGCTACAGTGTGTTTGGGCAGCTCTGGTGGAGGGGGTGCCTGAACATGTCCTGTGATGTCATGGTGCAAGGGAGCCACCAGAGCGGCCAGAGCCTTGTGTGTGGGTCTGCGGGATGGGAGCAAGGCAGGCCAGGAGGGGGACCATCAGTGCTGTTTGGACTGGAGGGACCACCTGGCTTGGAGAGAGACTGTCACTGTGACACTACTTACTTACTATATCGAAAATAAAATAAGAAATATATTTTTTTGCCTTATTATCTACCTTAAATCACATTGATAATTACATATTGTACTTGTTTGTAGCCTAAATAGTGAAATTTGTACTTAAAACTATAATTTTGTAACTTTTGGAAATGCCAGTAAAAACTTGGCTGTGCCAGTAAATGTTGGGTGTCGTGTCAGTAAATTTCAATCTGGTAGGTTGGCAACACTGCACTATGCTGGTTTTTTATCTTTTTTTATCAAGTTCCTGCCCAGTATACTGGAGGAGAGGTAGAAAGTACTAGGTGATCTGAAGCTATTATACTGTTTAAATGTGCTGTTATGGATCTTGAGAGTGACCAAAGAGATAGGAGGAGGAACAGCACAGGGAAATTACCCAGAGAACTGATGTTTGGGAGGCTATAACATAAAAGTTTTTAGAACTTCTAAACTGGACTGATGTTTCTGATGAGTGCTGAAATTGATGGGTAATTATGTGTAATTGTGTGTAATTGAAAGTGCACCTGTTGGAGTACTATTATTGTTATCTGGTAACCCAACAGTCAGTTGATGAGCTGTGGATGGTTGTCTTTATACAAGCAAGGTGTTGATATGTGTGAACAGAAAAATACATTATTAGCATAAAAGACTTGAAAAGTCATCTTGTCTTTTACATTTTTATTTGTGTAAATGCATGTAAATGTGGTTACCTTAAAGTGAACCTATGGGCAAGTAAAACGTTTTAATCTGCAATTAACTTTTTTTATTGAAACAATTTAAAGTACATTAATATAGTCACAGGGACTTATACAATTGTACATTTGACTGTTAAGGAGGTATGCATGTGTATGGTATTAACACACCAAAGAGTTTGTGAATCCAGGATGCAATAGGTGGGCATGTGGGTGAAACGTGGTCTGCATCTGTTATTTACTTTCAATAGCAGACTCTTCCAGATGCCTGCAACAACCAGTAGTAAGATGGGGAAGCTGGAGTGGGTGGACTAGATATAGTAACCTGGAAGCTGGTTGCTTTTGGCATCACAGTGTGCCTTGTGTTTTTAGGGGGCCTCGTGCATACTAAGAGAGATCAGGAGGGGGTGCAAGAACCTGGTACTGCCTCCTGTTAAAAGTAAACTGATTATTAACATAGTTTACACATAGCTCCCAACTGTCCCTGATTTGGAGCAATGTCCCTCTGTCCCTCTTTCCTCCTCATTTGTCCCTCATTTTGGTCTGATAAGTTGTATATAAAATTCACTATTTATCTTTCAAAAAGCATTTCCCAGTTCTAAACATTTCACCCAATTTCTAAATGTCTGCATTTGTATTGTCAAAAGCCATAGTAAAACAATAATAGTGGTAAAAAAAGGCACTTGTGGATTTAACTAATCCTTTTTTTTATAATTCTCCTTTGAGGGGGCGTGGCAGGGTGTGTGTCCTATGCCTACATAATTTTGCTAATAGGTGTCCCTCGTTCCCATCTCAAAAAGTTTGGAGGTATGTTTACATGTCCACAGGTTTAGTTTAAAGCAAACCTGTATTCAATACAAGTTACTTAATAATCTTTAAAGGGTAAGTTCACCTTTACAGAAAAATCAGTAAGGTGAACTTACACAGGCCCCCCTCCTCACCCCCTCCCCCAGTCCCGCTGACCTGGAGCACAGCGATCACCTGCTAAGATGCTTACACATGTGAAAATACAAAGCATGGCTAGTATTTGCAAAGGATTCTTGGAGGCTATAGTGGAAGTATAGGGCATAAGAGGAGAATAGGCAAGGTACGTGTAAACACATTAGTGTTATTGATAACAAGCTTTACTTTTGCTTTATTAAACCTTTAGTGAGAATGTACTTTTATGTGCAATTGTATTAAAAGATAGCCATTATTTATGTTTGAAATCATATATGTCCATGTATATACATATACTGCCAGTGCCAGAAAATTCACTTGGCAGCACAAGCAGTAGTCTAATGCACTAGGCTGGTGAGACAATCTTTTTTTTTCTTTCAATGTCCCATTGCAGCAACATAGTTTTAGCACCTACACTAGTACCAGCCAGATGCTGCATTGTTTATTACTTTCAAAACATTACATATTACTGCATTCATAGGGGTGTATTTATTAAAAAGTGTATAGCAATTCGTCCAACAAAAGTGCACGCACGTTAAGTGTGTGTTAATGGGGCAAAACACAAGGCTATTACCTGTGCTGGACTAATGTTTCTAATTGATTCAAAACTGAAAATACTGCATTTGGCCACTAGATGGTGCTAAGTACCATAGGATCTTCCTATGATACCTGGCAATATCTAGTGGCCAAATGTGGTATCTTCAGTTTTAAATTAGGAACCTTAAAAATTAGGAATTAGGAACATTAGTCCAGCACAGGAAATACAGTAACAACATTTGTTTTTTGCCACATTTACACATAACGAATGTGCCTGGCTAAATTGTTATACAATTTTTTTTTATAAACGCCCCTTAATAGCCTGGTGCCAATAGTGAATATCCATTGTTCCATCCATGGAGCTACCTATCATATTCCTCTACTTTCAGTTACAATTTGGGACTTAAATAAAGGACGATATAATAAATGAAAATGTAGCATTGCAAATTCAGATTTGGATGGTTTTGACCTGGTTTTTAGACAGTCGGAGCATTACATTTTTTGTTCATTTATATTTACAGCCAATTGTTTCAGTACCAATGATTCAGAATGTGACGCAAGTCCAAAAACTGAAACTATAAAAAATATTATACATATACATCTGATGTCATTACTCAACCATGTCTGGAACACTTTGGCCCAACCTAATGGCTAATTTAACACATTTAAGCTGGATGACTGAAGGAACAACATTATCTAAACAAATGTAACATGTTACATGAACATTTTTGTATATACCAAACCGGCATAGTATTAATATACTCACTGGAAAAACTTTGGGAGTTTGTGTGGATATATTGGTATATATACATGGAATAGATCAAGAACTTTTCAAAGCTAAATGTATTTGAGAATAAAGTTTTTATTATAGGGACAATACTTTATTGCACACTACAGATTACAGTCTGAATAATCTTGTTATACTGATGTCATGGAAATTTAAAAATATACATTCTTATGGCAATTGTCTGTATAAGGCCACTTATTTTTAATTTGATTCTAATTAATTTCTTTAAATTTTACAAAAGAAAGTATCCAGCAAATCAATGACATCTTTCATACTTAAAGGGACTGTGTCACAATTAAAAAAATGCAGATAATATCACAAAAAAAAATTAATAATTTGAAATGCCTACTTGCAGTTTTCTTCTTTTCCATAAACAACATTTTTCTCAATTGCAATGTGCCTTTGAACTTATTAGAAAATTCGACTTCTTCAAGAAGAGTCAATTATCTAGCACATCCCCCTCCTTCCTTGCAAGTCAGAGTCCCCTCCTCTTCTGGGAATGTCTAATTACAGTATGTGCTGGTCCAGCTTCCCTGCCTGAACCCTCCACCATAGATACATTTTTATGTAGCTGCCAGAAGAGGACTGAAGGGGAATCCTTTAGAGCAGGGGTCTCAAATTGGCGGCCCTCCAGGTCTTGCAAAATGACAAGTCCCATGAGGCATTGCAAGGCTGACAGGCAAAGGCATGGTGGGACTTGTAGTTTCGCAACAGCTGGAGGGCTGCCAGTTTGAGACCCCTGCTTTAGAGTGTAACTAGAGTGACAGCTCTTAGCTTGCCGGGAGTGCTAACATCACATCCAAGATGGCGATACCCAGGAGCAATCTCAGGGCTTTTGGTGGCCTAGCCAAGAGAGGCCCCTTATGGTAAATAAAATGAATTCTTTCACACCCTGTTCTAAACGCACAACTGGAAAGGAGAGGGGATAACTTTAAATTAAGGAAAACCTTCTCTTACACAATTGTCACTTGAACAATCCTCCTGATTGGTAGATTTCTCTTCTAATCCTATTCTGGCAACAACTGAAAATTTTTGATTTTTTTTTCTCTCACTTACAACAGATTTTCCTCCCACTTTTCAATAGGGTGAATCTGCCCAATGTAGACACAAACACCTATAAAAACATGATTAGGGTTTTAATCCTTGCTTACTCTATATAAAAAAAAGCTATGTAGAAACAGACACGAATTTCATAATTAGTGTCAGAAATTATAAATAGTAGTCAAATAATACATTATTCTAACATTTAGTCACTTTAAACCCTCCATTGGGAAAGCTGAGGTTGGCCAATATTACCCTGAATAGCAAGGAAAACACATTATCAATTAAAATCTGGAAACTCTAATCTACTGCCAAGGGATAGCAATTTAATGTTCTACAGTTATAAAAGCAAGTAGAGCACAAAATAAATAAGGCAGTTAAAGTAATATATGAAGGGTACTGTAAAAAGGCTTCTAGTCTTGAATAAGCTTAAGGAATGTGCCGAGCTTTGTTGAGCTTAACACCTAACGATTTGCCTGATTTTCTTGATATTGCTGTATACAATAGAACTATTTAATGGTGTGTGTATATATGCAGCAATAAAGAAACCAGGTTCAACATTACAAAACATAAGGTGATATAAGATAAGTGAATCAATTTCCAAGTCAGAAAATATTGTGAAAAATGTAAATGCCACCTTATATACCTTTTTGGATAATCTGTATACCACGGTTACATGATAAACTGCACAGTTTCTCCAGTAGGAGGAGATTTTCACTGCAGCCTGTATACACGCCCACATGCGTGATGTCAATATCATGTGACCTGGCTAGCTCTGAGAACAAGTATATGTTCTCTCCAGCATAAAAGACACAACTAAGCATGTGCAGGTCGGCTACCCTGCCTGTGTTAACTGGCCTTACCCAGAAAGACAGTGCAGGAGGGGGAGGATCTATGCATACAGGAAAAAACAACCTTTTTACACAATACAGAGGATTAACCCCTTAAGTTCCACAGTAAATATATCACGCATGCTATGCTGCATATACAGACTGATTTTACTGTTGCGGGTTTAGTAACACTTTAACCACTTGGCGACCAGCCGCGTCATTATACTGTGGCAGGTCGGCACGATCCCACAAGTCGTCGTAGCTATACGTCAGCCCCTTTAAGCCGTCGAGCATGCGCCCGCTGCACTTGGGGGGTGCCAATGCTCGTGACCGGCGGTCGCGATGACCACGGCCACAAGTGATCGCAGACATGAGAGGCAGAACAGGGACATGTGTGTGTAAACACACAAATCCCTGTTCTGAGAGGAGATGCAGATCGTAAGTTCCTAATAGCTAGGAACCACAATCTGTCATCTCCTATAGTCAGTCCCCTCCCCTCCCCCTACAATTAGAACACACAGTCAGGGAACACAGTTAACCTCTTGATTGCCCCCTAGTGTTAACCCCTTCTCTGCCAGTGACATTTATCCAGTAATCAGTGCATTTTTATAGCACTGATCGCTGTATAATTGTCAATCGTCCCAAAAATGTGTCAAAAATGTCCGATGTGTCCACCATAATGTCGCAGTCACGATAAAAATGGCAGATCGCCGCCATTACTAGTAAAAAAAAAAAATAATAATAAAAATGCCATAAATCTATCCCCTATTTTGTAGACACTATAACTTTTGTGCAAACCAATCAATATACGCTTATTGCAATTTTTTTTTACCAAAAATATAGAGAAGAATACATATCAGCCTGAACTGAGAAAAAAATGCTCTTTTAAAAAAAATGAGGATATTTATTATAGCAAATAGTACCAAATATTGTGTTTTTTTCAAAATCGTCGATCTTTTTTTGTTTATAGCGCAAAAAATAAAAACCGCAGAGATTATCAAATACCACCAAAAGAAAGCTCTATTTGTGGAAAAAAAGGACGTCAATTTTGTTTGGGTACAGCGTCGCACGACCGCGCAATTGTCAGTTAAAACCACGCAGTGCCATATCGCAAAAAGTGCTCTGGTCATTGAGCAACCAAATCTTCCAGGGCTGAAGTGGTTAATCTTGGCACAATCACAATGATCAATTTATTGCTATATAGGGTTCAGTATTCAGCTTTGGGAAACGTTTTATATTTATTTTGGCAGTTGACCACCTAAGGAATCTGATGACATACAGCCCATTAAAAAGTCCAGATTAAAGGAGATATTACTGATGCATTTTTAGTGCTTCTCATTTTGAATTTCGATACCATTTGGTTTTTGGTACATTCTTTTTTGCCCCTTAAGTGAAGACACGTGGAACAAATCACAATCCTCTACAGAGGATCAGCTTCTCAATAGAAGAGAGTGAGCGGTGGCCCCTCTGGGCCCTCCGCTACCAGCTACAAAACATCCTAAACATGAGGGGAGAGGGAAGCCTGAAACAAGTGGGGGTTGGTGTGACTTTGTGGAAGTGTTGCCTATGGGTTGTTAAAGTTTTGTGGGGTATTGATTATACTTGTAATGCCTAAACTGATGTGTATAGTAGAAAATTCTGTGGGCGTATGATCTAGTCTGTCTCAAGACTGCAGGTCAATACATAAACTCGTTTAAATATTCCTCATGGACTCTAGAGAGCTTTTCTTCTTTAAAGTTAATAATAGTTTGTCAATAGTTATTGACATTATCTTCTACTGATTTGAACCAGGCTCCAGTACAGTAGAGAGGATTGGAAGATGGGTAAGATTCTCCTTTACGATTTTTGCACAGACTGATGTTAATTGTATACCCAAGAACTCAATAGTTAAGAGCATCAAATGAAAACTGCTTTTCTCAAAGTTAATTGAGCCAATTGTTGGGATATTGTAGATTCAAAACCTTTGGGGAATATGTTGTTGTTGATAGTAGTTAGTTATATACTGTAAGTATTGACCATGTAATTAAAGGTCAGTCTCATGTATTTTAAATTGAGCAAATATAATCTATGATCCACTGGTTTATTACAGCTGCCACTGTATTTAAGTAAAGGGTCAAAAGTATTAGAATAAGATAAGCTTTACATAAAATCAGTACATATATATATATATATATATATATATATATATATATATATATATATATACAGTATATATCACTGTTTTAAGTAATTTGTTTTCCTATCAAATAGTTCACAATACTTACGACTAAGCCTGTTTCACCTGGTTGTCCCGGCTCTCCCTAAAAAGATATGAACGTATCATTTATTATTCAATGCAATATCATGTTTTATTGCCTGCAATGTACAATCAATGCTAGATTTGGATGACCGAAAGCCACACAAGTAAAATATACTCAAGGAGGGAATCTTTCTTAAAATTTTAGAAGGTGTCCCTTCCATAAACAGCTAGCAAACAGACCACCTATATACAGCAATCAGACCCTTGATCAGTCATACTGGAGCTGTTCTTTGCCTGTATGTATAAAGATAAGCCAGCAGTGGCATGCCCAATTTTTCTCAATATTTTTTTTTTTCACATATAACAAGTTTCTTTATTTGAAGACAGATGACAGTAATCTGGCAAGGCACACTGGCTATTTTTATTCACCATTTTGCCAATTTATCTTTCAGAAGCATTTTGTTATTGATAGCTGCTGCTGATTTATATATATCAGGAAAAGATGTTCAAATGTATAAAACTTATGGATGACAGTATTCTATTTTTAATAATAAATCTTATTGCATATTTCGCACCACAATTCTTTAAGTATTTTTCCTACTCACACGTGATCTTGGTCCATTCACTCTGTACAATGACCAGTAACAACATCAATGATTTTAGAAACAATAAAATGCCTACCAATCTTAGAAAAGTGATGCGCATTCTTTTATTGCCTAACATCACACTACAGCAAAATTCAGGCATTAAATGTTTTATAGTATAAACGAGTAGCAATAGTGACATTAATCAGAGCCACTGGACCTAAGTCAAGGATTGTATAGGCTTCTTTGCCATTTATTGAGCTTAAGTTTTCAGCTAATTATATTTCTTTTGTACCTTGTTGTCTGCTGATATTTTTAAAAGCTAGAAATGTTTGATATGTTTTACTTAAATAACATACATATGTCATGTTTTCTTTCAGATTTAGTTTCTAGGATTAAAAAGCGGGCTACCAATACACACATAAAAGGATACTACTAAACATTACATAACCGTATCACAAAAACATCATTTTCTAAATATACAGTATACATTGCTTTCTTTTTTCCAAAGTATAGCGGCTGTAAAAGCACAACAAAAAAACAGAAATATTAAAAACTTGCTACCCATTTTAAATTGAAGATATATACCACAATTACAGCCAACCTATCATCAGAAATGGACACAAATACGGCATATTATTTTTAGACATGTGAAAAAAAATACAAGTCAATATCTATATGTCTGTATAGTGGACTTGTTCCATAATCACCAACCTGCAGTATTGCATTATTTTGGTTAGCGAATGAATGACCAACATTCAGGGGTTAACAAAAGCTACCCTGATAGCTGTCAAATAGACAATCACATGAACATGGTGACCCGCCTTTCTTCTATTAGCAAGAATAAATTAATAAATCTAAAAATATCCACAGCATTTAAAAGTTTCCTAATATAGTGGGGGAACTTTTTTGACAATTTGGGCTAGTTCATTTTTTTTTTTTTATTCCAACTGCCTAAAGTGAATTTCTATTTTTGCAGCCAAATTGGAATAATACCTGCTTTATATGTTACAAGTTCTTATTAATATTTAAAATTTCTTCTTGCTTTTTTCTGATAACTACGGGAGTGAAAATCCTACTTAGATCTCCTCGTTTATGAGCATACTGGGAGCTGTGTTTGCCATAATAGACCCTGCTTATACTGTGCTTGCAGATCTCATTATCAGTTGTAAATTAAATTTGAATGCTGTCTGTCCTTAGATAGCCCATGCATGCTTTATTTTTTTCATTTAACCAGTGGGTTGAAAGAAAAAAAAAATTACCTGATCCTCCCCGTTCACACACTTGAGGTGGATGGGGGAATCACTCTCATTGAGCTATTGTGGTAGCAGCAGCATTTAGTAGCACTAGAGGAGACAGTGTTGGTAGCGCACTGCTAATATTGTCTGAGAAGTTACAACTAGAAGTTACAGGATTCACATCAGTGGATGGGGTAAAGTAAGGCATGTAAAGGTAGAGAACAGCCTGCCCATATCACCAGCAGAGGTCTTCTACTGCACACAGTGCTGACATAGTGAATATAGTGTTTCCACTGCACAGAACTGCTAGAGAGTTAGGAGGAGATAAATCATCCAGTGCACAAGCAGCCTGCTGTTGTGACCAGCCTCCATTAGTGGAAGTTCTTTGCTGCAGGGAGTTTCAAGGCCTACTTTTATGACTGATTTCAAGGGCCTAGAATAGTTCCAGTTCCAGAAAGGGAGGACAGATTTAAATAACTTCTACAAGCAGCTACATTAATACACATACACTGAGGTGCCCACAGTTCAAGTTTAAACATACTTATACCTGACACAGTAAAAACTTACTGGAACTCCAGATAATCCTCTTGGTCCATCCTTACCAGTGTCCCCTGGAGGACCTCTAGGTCCTGGTGGTCCAGGAGGACCAGGTGGGCCTGGTGGCCCGGCCTGTCCTTGGTCACCCTTAATAAAAGCAAATAGTCACAATATAACAAAAATAGGATACAGAAGGAACATTTCTGTGCAACATAATATATATTTTTGGTGCTGCATAACTAGGCCTAAAGTCTAGAATTTTTTTTAAACAGTTATCTGATATAATTAATATTTTATGTTGTACTTGTATTGATGTTTTTTTTTAAAAACTGGATATACAGTTCAATGTAGAGCAATATATCAATTTGTGCATTTGTTTCAGATACAAATATATAATATATATGAAACCATATCTATCACAATTTTAATATTTAAGAACGTAAAATAATACGTTGGAAATAGATGAACATTTTTATGACTATGATATATTATAAGACATTAATAAACAAACATGAATTACAATAACACAAAAATTGGCACGTCAATACCAAGCCATAAATGTATTTATTAATGAAAACCAGTATGTCTGTAAAATCCTGCCTTTGGCTTTGTCTACTTAAAGATTTTACCAGAGTCATAATATACATTTGGCTTTAAATGCCTATTCTTGTGGTTCTGTAATGACTGGCATATAATAATCAGGTTCCATTGCCTGGAAATGCCCAGTATAGCATAAAGCATGCATTGCGCAGGAATATAATAGGATAAGCAAAGAATGCTGCAGAATAGAGGGAAATTAGGTAACTGCAAAGCGGCTGATTTAAGTTATATCCAACTATAGTTTCACTAATCCAAACAAGGTAAAACTTTGTGGATCCTGGTGATAGCTTGGTTCTGTTTAACTAAAGCCTATCATTTTTAAGCGTATTTAATAAAAAATACAAGGCACTATATATAGTACGTGTTAACTGCAATAGTTAATAGCATAAAAAACAAGAAAAAATACTGCGCTACCACTAAATCGATAAACCCCCCAAAAAGCAGCAGTTAAACAGTGAGATGTGCACCAAAATGATAAAAGAAAAAGAAATAACCGCGCTAAAATATATATGAATAAGATATGTGAAATATTCTTATATCGATGTCCCAAAAACCTCTGTTAGAAAATTCATGTATGTATGTGAAATATTGCGATAGTCAAAAAAATATATATAAGTCCATACATATAACTGTGAATCAAAAGGTGATGTCCATATGTGGTAGATGGAAATCTTTATATATGATAATTGACCAGAATCAGTCCCAGAGAGAAGTCCATGAATGGACACGACCAGACTTGGTGGTAAAGATGAAAGAGACACCACACTCAGTGATCCGCCACCACACAAATATTGCGCTTACCACAAGGCAAGCAAAAAGAGGATGTAGCAAGGACCCCAAACTCTCGTTTCACAGGCATGTGAATGAAAAGAAACTGACCATAGTGTAATACTGGCAGGACAGCCAGCTATTTGCTGTTTTTAATCTACTTATGTAAGTTTTCTACCTTTTTTTATTAAACTGTCCTGCCAGTATTACACTATGGTCAGTTTCTTTTCATTCACATGCCTGTGAGACGAGAGTTTGGGGTACTTGCTACATCCTCTTAGCCACGCTGTATGCAGTCAAGTCACACCAGCTGGATTTTCCCATACCAGGACGGAACATGGGCTGGTTTTTGCTTGCCTTGTGGTAAGTGCAATATTTGTGTGGTGACGGATCACTGAGTGTGGTGTCTCTTTCATCTTTACCACCAAGTCTGGTCGTGTCCATTCATGGGCTTCTCTCTGGGACTGATTCTGGTCAATTATCATATATAAAGATTTCCATCTACCACATATGGACATCACCTTTAGATTCACAGTTATATGTATGGACATATATATATTTTTCTGATTATCGCAATGTTTCACATAAATACATGAATTTTCTAACAGAGGTTTTTGGGACATCGATATAAGAATATTTCACATATCTTATTCATATATATTTTAGCGCGGTTATTTCTTTTTCTTTTTAATAGTTAATAACAGTCAGTCAGAATTCATTTTATTAAAGCCAAACAAAAATAAAATGAATAGTGATTGGAGGCTAATAATTATTGCACTTAATGCACACATTATGTTCTGTAAAACTCCACATTTGATTGACACGGGAAAAGTCCAAGTATCCATTATGTTAGTTTTAGATATATGGACTCTTTGGAAAAAATGTAATGAAAAAAGAACTATAAAACTCACCCTATAATATAAGGACAACACTGTAATAAAAATAAAAGTACACACTCCTAAATCCATTTAGCTCTACCTTAATGAGTCGGCGTTTAATGAGCTGCTGATCAGCAGAAAGAAAGCCATGATTGATCTTAGGAAACACCATCTGATCAGCGAGGTGAGGTCAAAGGTTGAAGTTCAGAGATGAGAAAGTTGAAGGACAGACATCAGAAGGCCCGTAGAAAGAAATAGAGACAAAAGCATTAGATGCAAAATAATAGTAGAGTACAGACTGGCCACCTGGAACTGGGGAGTTCCATAAGGACCCTGTGCTTTGGTGATGGATACTTTTAATAAGTGTCTGATTTATGAAAGTTAAAATATGTTATAAAAACAAACTATGTAATTTTCATAGCAGTGTGGAGTGTCTATTTAACTTTACCAAGAGCTCTGTAGGCAATTTAACATATAGTCCGAATTTCTCAACATTAATTTTGGCACAGGTTCCCAGAACAAAGCGCCAGCAGTACTTTATAAAGGCAGTCAGATTCCAGTCAGCATGAAGTGACACAGCATGAGAAACCATTTTCTTTATATAAAAGGTTTTTCCTTCAAAATATAAGAGAAATTGAATGCAAGTGTTTTATTTCTTTCTAGTAATGGTGAAAATCTTATGGCTTAGGAAGCCCATGCTGTTGACCATCACTAGTCATGCTGCTGGATCCCTGACTTGCAACAGACACATTATCCACAAACCTTGACGGTGAGGATCTGATTACTATGGAGAGCGGCCATTGTGGGATAGCCTGGCAAACCCTGGGGATACAACATAACATCGCACCAAAACAAACCAACACATAAACACCACAAAGACACTTTACAGTGGAATATGAACACATATATAGGGACTTACAACTACATGGTTAATGGTGATACACTAGTAGCATGACAGGCAAAAAACAAGGGGATACTGACTGAAATAACATAGTGCTGTATTACATTAGCTTTATTAATCCCTTTAGTCCCATTTTTCAACAACATCTTGCTACTGAATGTACTGTGTTAGGAAATATATTGTAAGCATTAGTAATTTACTGCTCTTCTAGGCAACTGAAATGAACATTTTTTATTTAAATTCTCTTCTTTAGTCTATAAAGAGTGAGCTATATATATAAATTTCCATAACCTGTATTCCCAAATCTTATTTTACAATGTACTGTATATCTTACTTTTTTAGATTTTCTTTTATTCTGTCACTGTTGTAGCATCCGCAATAAGACTTATTTTGTTACACAAATGTAAAATCCAGTATTTCTATCCAGACCTTTTTTTCTGGGTTATAGTTCACTAAACTGACATCAGCGAATCCATTTTCTCACAGTGCAGATAGTAGCATTACAGTAATTATCATCTTTATTATAGAATTTACTATAGCAATCACTACTATAGTTTTAGATATAAATCCAAAAAAAAACAATATTACAAAGGAGTAGCACATACCATCTTTTCGAAGTACAAGCTGCTCAACTTAGCAAACTCTATATGAAAAATTGCAAGCGCAAACAGGGTAATTCAATTTTTGTCAGTAAGAATAGTGAGCCAAGTGTGTCTTTAAAAAAGTACATTGCATTGACTCAATTTCTCTAATTTGCTGGATGACTAATCTGGGCCAGCCTCTGAAAATTAATGTTTAGTAAGAAAATGTCTTTATTCATAAAAAGATAACCAGTAGACAGCAAACCACATCAAGGCACTTGGCCCTCATGAATTACCAAACAAAAGGAAACACTATTAGGATTACTAAAACTGGAGAGTGCAAAATCTGGTGCAACTCTGCATAGAAACCAATCAACTTCCATATTTTTTTGCCAAAACTTAGTTGAACAAGTTGACTTTAGAAGCTGATTGACTACCATGCACGGCTGCATCAGATTCTGAGTGCACCAGTTTTACTAAGTCTACCCCTATATGGCCAAAGTTGGTATCACATTCATACGATTTTTGGACATTCCTATTCCAAAAACATGTGGACTTGCATATGGAATTGCCATCTCTTTGTGGCTATAACAACTTCTACTCTTTTGGAAAGTCTTTCTACAGGATTCAGAAGTGTGTGTGTGTGGGTGGGTGGGGGGGATATCTGGCCATACAGCCATAAGAGAATTTGCAAGGTCATGTAGTGATGCTGGTTTAGAAGACCGGCCTCACAATTGGCATCCCAATTAACCCAAAAATTATTCAGAAGGGTTGACCATGTCTTTATGTACCTGGCTTTGTGCACAGGGGCACAGTCATGTTGGAACAGAAAAGGGGCTTTCCCAGTCTGTTGGACATGCATCATTTTCTAAAATATCTTTATGTGCTTTAGCATTACAATACCCAACCCTGGAAAAATCTAAACCCAATAATTTATAAGGGGTGCACATATTTTTGGCCATAGAGTGTGATGATCAGATGTCCACAAATATTTAGCTGAAGTGTATAATGTAGAATGTTGTAGTGGAGTGTTCATTCACCCACCATGATCAGATGCAGGCACAGGTCCTTTTAACCACTTGCTTACTGGGCACTTAAACGCCCCTCCTGTCCAGGCCATTTTTCAGCTTTCAGCGCTGTCACACTTTGAATGACAATTGCATTACACTGTGCCTAAATTACATTTTTATCATTTTTTTCACACAAATAGAGTTTCCTTTTGGTGGTATTTAATCACTACTGGGGTTTTTATTTTTTGTTAAACAAACAAAAAAAGACGGAAAATTTTGAAAAAAAAAAAAAAGTTTCATAGTTTGTTATAAGATTTTGCAAACAGGTAATGTTTCTCCTTCATTGATATGCGCTGATGAGGCTTCACTGGTGGGCACTGATAGGCTGCACTGATGGGCACTGATAGGTACAGATAAGGCGGCACTGATAGGAACAGATAAGGCGGCGCTGATAGGCAGAGATAAGGCGACACTGATGGCCACTAATAAGATGCCACTGATGAGGCGGCACTGATGGGCCCTGATAGGTGGCACTGATGGGTGGCACTGATGGGCACTGATAGGTACCACTGGTAAATGGCACTGATAGGTGGCACTGATGGGCACTGGTAGGTGACACTGATGGACACTGGTAGGTGGCACTGATAGGCAGCACTGTTGATGAGGCACTGATTGGTGACATTGATAAGTGGCACTGTGGGCACTGATAGGTGGCACTGTGGGCACTGATGGTGGCACTGTGAGCACTGGTAGGTGGCGCTGGTGGGCACTGGTAGGTGGCACTGTTGTGCACTGGTAGGTGGCACTGGCAGGTGGCACAGATGAGGCAGAGGCTGCTCTCCTTGATCTGGACCAATGTCCCTCTGACAGCCGCCGGTGATCGGCTCTTTTTTTTCTCCTCACGCTATCAGCGTTAGAAGAAAATATAGCCGATTACCGGCTCTGTTTACATCACATGATCAGCTGTCATAGGAATCAACTGTCACGTGGAATCTCATAGACTCACTGATCACAGAGCACGCTGCGCGCACCCTGCAGGGGGTGAGTAGGCCGCTCGAGCACGGGAGGACGTCTACTGACGCCCTCCCGGCAAAGTAGGTCCGCACTGTAGCTGTCATTTGGCTATAGCGTGGATCTGAAGGGGTTACCTTCTTTTTCTACAACTCCTCTGGGTTCCTGGACACACCCAGGGAAGATAAGTTTCCCTGTGTTCCTCCCTGAACAGTTCAGAGATGAAAAAGCTAATGAAGCAGAGGTAACTGGGCAAGCAATTTGCAGCCAAATGAGAAGCCTTCCACTTTTGGAACCCGCATACAGGCAGCAGGCAGTCCATGTTTGTTCAAATTTCATAATCTGTTATGTTCTACCTTGCAGTTTATGCACGCTTTTTGTCATTCTGACCCTGTTTTGTATTGTCACTTCTAACTTTGCACCTTTTTAGCAAACTCCAAGCTCCAGTTACTCCCTGCTAGTCCCAGTTACTTCCAACATACTCCCTGCCTGATCATTCAGCTGACTTCCCATCCTGTTACAATGTTATATGAGGTTTATAATATAGTATTCTTTTTTATTTATTTTTCTGCCATCATATTAGAGATGTTTTCAGATGTAAACTTAACCTACACAGATGTTATTTGGAATGTTGTTTTCCTACACAGCAATGCCAGTCCACTTTTAATATTAGTCTGAAACATTAAAGTGGAACTTTAGTCAGAAAATTAAGTCCTGCTAGATCACTTCAGGCTGGCCACTTTTGCTGGTATAGCTATGTAAAACATTTTTAAAAAAGTGCCTATACTGTTTAAAATCCAGTAATAAATTGTCTCACCCTGTTCTGTACATGCTCAGTTGCTCCCCATTTTTAGGCACTGGTGAGATTGTAGAGGCCAATCTGCTGACAGCCTTATAGCTGAATAAACTCTCCTATCCTTTACAGCCAAAGAAGCTGCTTCTGTTTGAGCTGCAACTGCCATGGTGCTGCACATGTGATCAGTTATGACACCTGCCATTTGTTTGACAATTTGCTTGAGGACATAAGCTAATGTGACAGTTAGCAATCCTGGCATTCCAGGAATGTAACTGTTTTCTGAAACAGATAAATTGAAGGGTTTAGTTCCGCATTGTGATTTACTGCTGGAGCTCTGGGCTTCAACAAAATGGAAGCCTCCAGCAAGAAGAAACAGGAACAATGCTAGAGGCAATTTACAGCACACACTCATTTTGGTTGCATATTGTGGAATGTATGTTCCTTGCAAAAGAACATTATTTTTTATCAAGTTGTTATGGGTAAAGTTCCGCTTTAAATTAGGCAGCTACAGAATGTTTTACAGGTTCAAATTATTTGCTAAAGTTTTTGAATTTGCTTTGCTTCCTGGAAACTCTTCTTTTCCTTTGTGAACTGCCAATAAAGTCACAGAGCATAAGGTTAAAAGCTGGCAAGAAGGCATGGCAGTAAGAACTTGCACCTGCTGCTTCCTTTGCGCTTCCTTAAGTTACAGCCAGCTGCTGCTGTTACACATTGCATCACACAGGCTTTAGACCAAGGTGATCCGGGCACTGTGTGGCAGTCTGCTCTCTTCGTGTGTGTCCAAATAAAGCTACTCATTAGCAGACCATTTTATTACTTTAATCCAAGCATTGTGGCATACAGCTAAGACTAGCAACTGATAATGCAGAAAAAAGACATTTGCTGGTCATACAAATTTTCAAGAGACAAAATTCTAACACGCTTCAAAAAAATTAGGGCAATTGCATTTACTCCAAAAATTTGAGTTATTCAGCTACATGTTACCTGTGCACAGAATTCACTATCGCTTAAGACTTCTTACACCAGACAAACCAAAATCACATAGTTCTTTTAAGTATCTGTTCTTATTATCAATGACAGTTGAAAGCAGATTCACAAAGCTGTTCAGGCTTTTTTCCTATTAGGAACTGGAGTATGACAAGACCACCACAGAGCTGTTTTTAGGACACAGCTACATATAGGCTAGGTTTACACTAGCAGCTCAGGGCAGCTTGTAAAAATACAAGCGGAGCTGCTTTATTACTGCCCCCACCATTTCCCCTTAAGCTGCAAAGGTTGCAAACTCATGCCACGATCGCAAAGCAATGCAGTGAAAACTATTCCACCGGTTGCGTTCGGAGTATAGTACCCCCGGCAAAATGAGACCCATTCAACTAAATGGGGCTGCACTGCAATTGTCCCCTGCCATGTGCAGGTTTTAGGGGTTAGAAAAAGGAGGGGACATACTGCCTCCTCACTGCCTGTCTAATGTTCTATTCAGTGGGCAACGCGTGTATAAACAATTTTTGTAAAAGGACTTTTTTATTAGTAGATATTTTAATTTTATTTTTTCTCTTTCAATGATTTTTATTGAAAATTGCAAGGCATTTCTGACATTTTGGTGTAGACTGTTTGCCATACCTTGATATAATTATACAATGTGATCCTAACAGATAAGTAAATCATTTTCTTCCGGCCTGCACAATTAGTGTCGTAGAATTATAATTTCGAAAAGAACAAAACGCTAACACAACCAGTCAACATTACTGTAGTCTAGAAAGGAAATACGAACAGTCCCGGTCCCCCGGAGGAGGGGGGGGCGGGAAGACCACAGTCAATTTCCACAAGAAAGAAGAAAGGAATAGGAGTAGTTAGAAAGGAATAACAGAGATGAAAGTGCACTCCCTAATATTAGGTTGATCCCCGAAATCTCACAGGGAGTCGGACAAGTATTAACGTCGGACAAGTATTATAAGTTTAACCCACGGTTCCCAAATCTTATCAAATAAGGTCCATTTGTCCTGTAAGATCGCCGAGAGGCGTTAATTTTATTTGTTCTGTCAAATTTTAGACAGGCTCACAGAGGTGTCTTTGCCATCTACATGAATCTGGTACTCTTTACTCAATATTTCCATTTTTCTTTTTTCCATTTTTCATGGATATATGAAACTGTTCTTGGTAAAAATTAGCACCAGTCTTTGTGAATTCCCCTGTCTTTGTCTTATGAATAATTTCTCTGCTTTTAGGATTCTTTTCAGTAGCTGTTTTAGCAATAACTGCTCTATGGTTATAAAGCATGAAAATCATAGGGTAAAGGTCACTTCACACACAGTTTGCAAGGGAAGTTCATTCATAAACGAAATGTTTGGCTCCAGCACAATGTTCATTTATCATTGGCGTTAGAAAAAAGTTCTTACTTGACGATCACATGTAATTCTATTAGTTGCCGAATGTACCAAATTAATTACATTCCATAGGATGTAAATGATAGAACGTGACCTTTATCTGAGCACATATGGTGTTTTTTTGCTTGTAGAAAAGATACTATATTATTTATGTTTATGTTTTTAAAAGCCCTTCCAAGCAAGTCATCCATTAAGATTAGTATTATAATAAAAAAACATAATTATCTGGATGTACTGATGTGGTCATTGATGTATAGATTCATAATACATGAGCATATAAATAATATTAGTTATGTATGCAATTATACGAGAAGATTACATGTACAAGTGAGATGTTAAAAGAGAAATATAATTAGGAATGTGTACAGCCCTCCAAATGAATCTTCAGGTCAAACAGAAAAAGCCTAGAATTAATTATACACTGACAGATCATTCTGCCATCTTGATTTTATAGAAACCCATGTGTATGCTGTGCGCAGAAAACGTAATTTCACCCAGCAGTACATAAACCTACATGCTGCTCAATAAAAATCTGTACACAATTGCCTTTGTGACTGATTTCCATTCTCCAGTACAGGTCGTATGTGCAGAAAAGCCACACTTAGGGATTTGTCATTAATTGAGCTCTTCTTAAAATATAATCTGAAATATGTTCAATTACTGAACAGTATTCACCAGAAAGCATATTCTAGATAGGAAAAATAAGCTTTATAACATGGTAAAATGATTCAAGTATCAAATACAAAATTACATTTTTCAGATGACAAAATAGCTTGGTACTTTCCTGAACATCTAAACCTGATGTAATTTTAAACATATCTTAAATGAAAAATAAAATATAGACATATCATGTCAAATGGTCGCTGATTCCAGACATATTACATATACAAGCTGTTCTGGTGAATTATCGTGATATTTTTCAGCCACTCCATAAAATAGCTAGTGAATGTTGTGAAGCCCCCACTACATCTTTTAAAGTAGTACATGACCATTTAAAAAAGAAGTACAGCCAAAGCTCATTTAGCTGTACTTCTCCTGTGGATCACAGGATTGCACTTCGTTCTGCACACCTCTGCCCCGTTTTCAGCAGACAGCAGGCTGAAGCCCCCTGTCGGCTGATGTCACAGAACCGGTCCAGGCTCGGGAAAGATTGCGACCATATGGTTTGGGATCCACACACATGCCTGGAGCCGCTAAGAACCTGAGCCGGCTGCTCCCGTCCCCTCCGCAGACCAGTGCTTCAGTGAGCGCTCCTGTCGCCAGCTCTCTGTTTAGAGAGCTGTGAGAACCGAACGATCAGCGGTGTTTGTTCACTTGGTTCTCAGTGTTAGAGCTGGTGGAGGACATATGCAGCATTGGACCATCCAGCTAGGTAAGTATACAAAGTAAAACAAATCCCATACTCTTTTAAATTCTTCCAATCACAGAAAATGATCCTGAGTTGAAGTTGATGTGCTCCTACATAGTGTTAAATAGTTCACAAGTCAATAAAAAGGATCGCATTTGTGATTATAGGGTTTGAGATGGTGGTAGGTTACAGTGTGATTAAGGGCTGGTTTATATAACAATTTCTGTGTTTCAGATATGTTTCTGCATGCACGTTTTTGATGTATTGCGGTATTTTTTAAAGCATTTTTGATGTGTTCCAGTGCATTTTTTTCTTCATCTAAATTGAGGATATGTGCATTTCGGTACATTTTTGATGCATTTTGCCATATTTCAGATACATTCAATACAGAAAAAATGCAACATGTTGCACTTTTGTTGACTGCACTGGAACGCACTGCACTGGTGTGAACTAGGACCATTAACCACTTCTTGTCCGGCTTATAGAAAAATGAGAACCGAGCAAGAGTACTACAGTTCCAGTTGGATGTCATTTGACATTCTACCAGTCACGCGTCTCGTGCGTACTCACAGAAAATGACAGATCATTGTACCAGACCAGCCCTGGTTCCATGAGATTGCTGTGACCAATCATGTCGATCATTTGACAGCTTTCATTTATAGCCATTCATTGTGTACTATTGTGATGATCTCTGTGATTGGTTACAGTGATCACATGGTACAGACTGGGCCAATCACAGCACATCTGTACCATTTGATAGCTGTGACCAATCACAGCTATTACAATAGTACAACCTGTGAATTAATGGATTCCATTCATAAAAGTTATTGTTTAAAACAGTGATCATCACTTTTATAAGCAATCATAAAAATTGTAAAGAAAAACAATCACTTCTCCAGATTAATACAGTGTCACTATGGTAACACTGTATTGCTCTGGTCACTGAAAATGTATTCATACCCCTTAAAATTTTCCACATTTTGTCATGTTACAACCAAGAACATAAATATATTTTATAGGGATTTTATGTGATAGACCAACACAAAATGGCACATATTTGTGAAGTGGAAGGAAATTAAGAAATGGTTATCATATTTTTTTTTACAACTAAATATCTGAAAAGTGTGGTGTGCATTTGTATTCAGTCCCCTTTATTCTGATACCCCTAACTAAAATCTAGTGGAACCAATTGCCTTCAGAAGTCACTTGATTAGTAAATAAAGTTCATCTGTGTGTAATTTAATCTCTGTATAAACACAGCTGTTCTGTGAAGCCTTCAGAGGTTTGTTAGAGAACCTTCGTGAACAAACAGCATCACGAAGGCCAAGGAACACACCAGACAGGGACAGAGTTGTGTAGAAGTTTAAAGCAGGGTTTAAAGCAGGGTTAGGTTAGATAAAAATATGCCAAGCTTTTAACATCTCACTTAGCACTGTTCAATCCATCATCCGAAAATGGAAAGAGTAATGCACAACTGCAGACCTACAAAGACATGGCCATCTACCTAAACTGACAGGCCAGGCAATCAGAGCATTAATCAGAGAAGCAGCCAAGAGGCCCATGGTAACTCTGGAGGAGCTTCAGAGATCCACAGAGGTGGGAGAATCTGTCCACCGGACAACTATTAGTTGTTCCCTCACAAATTTGGCCTTTATGGAAGAGTGGCAAGAAGAAAGCCATTGTTGAAAAAAAGCCATAAGAAGTCCCATTTGTAATTTGCAAGAAGCTATGTGGGGGACACAGCAAACATGTGGAAGAAGGTGCTCTGGTCAGATTGGAACCAAAATTGAACTTTTTGGACTAAAAGCAACATGCTATGTGTTGCGGAAAACTAACACTGCACATCATCCTGATCACACCATCCCCACCGTGAAACATGGTGGTGGCAGCATCATGTTGTGTGGATGACTTTCTTCAGCAGGGATAGGGAAGCTGGTCAGAGTTGATAGGAAGATGGATGGAGCCAAATACAGGGCAATCTTAGAAGAAAACCTGAGTCTGCAAAAGATTTGAGACTGGGGCGGAGGTTCACTTTTCTGCAGGACAACGACCCTAAACATACAGCCAGAGCTACAATGGAATGGTTTGCATCAAAGCATGTGTTAAAATAGCCCTGTCAAAGTCCAGACTTAAATCCAAATGAGAATCTGTGGAAAGACTTGAAAATTGCTGTTCACAGACGCTCTCCATGCAATCTGACAGAGCTTGAGCTATTTTGCAAAGAATGGGCAAAAATGTCACTCTAGATGTGCAAAACTGGTAGAGACGTACCCAAAAAGACTTGGGGCTGTAATTGCAGTCCAAGGTGGTTCTACAAAGTATTGACTCAAGGGGACTGAATACAAATGCATGCCACTTTGTGTTGGTCTATCACATAAAATCCCAATAAAATACATTTACGTTTTTGGTTGTAACATGACAAAATGTGTATAATTTCAAGGTCTTTTTTCAAGGCACTGTATATATACAGTATCTCACTAAAGTGAGTACACCCCTCACATGTTTGTAAATATTTTATTATATCGTTTCATGTGGCAACACTGAAGAAATTACACTTTGCTACAAGTAGTGAGTGTACAGCTGCTAATCCTGGGTGCACTATTATGGAAGCAGAAGGTTGGGTCAACTGGAGAAATTCTGGGTGGTATGGCGGAGCTGGATGTATTATTCTGAAGAGATCCCAGGCAACTGAGAATCTATATACATATGTGGCCTCTGCACCCCTCCACCATATTAGATTCGCTCAGGCCTACCCTTCTTTTCTCTTTGCTTTTTCCTATGCATAGAGTTACAGGTTTCCTCATTATGCAACCCAGTTCCTTTGCACACCTGGATGTGCACAACTGACCTTTTCTGTGTGAATTTTTTCCTTTTTCTTTTTTTTTCCCTCTGGTTTTTGTGTGTATTGTCTGTATTCCTATTGTTTTTGTGTCTTGTGTTGTATGCAGTATTGCACGTTGTATTAAGTGCACTGGATGACAAATTAACGATCTATGCTGGTGATGTTATTGCTGCTACTTAATGCCTACCATATATGAGCCTGGTCATACTTGACCTGGCCAACTACCTTTTCTTTTGCAATATAGATGTTTGTTATCCTTAAGCACTATTGCAGCTTTGTAGAGTTTTGTACCTTGCATATTTTTTGTTCCTGATTTTATTTACCCTTTTTTTTGTACTGTAAAATCTCAATAAATATCTGAGTATAAAAATAAAAAAACTTGGGGATCACAGACAGCAAAGAATACCCTGCTAAAATAGTTACTATTTCAAATTCTATGTTTTGTCTGGGGATGGGCTTCAACATTTTTTTATATTACTGCACTTGGCCATTGTAATTCTAAGCATGCTAAATTAAAACAAAAATCCATTTTGGATCTATTCTGTGTATTATGGACCCTAAAAACGTAGCCAGGCATACACAGATCGAAATTCAGCAAAATTTTGATCCCTCCATGGGCAGGCTGGTTGTACTAAAATCAATCCATCCATCAACTTTAGCATGACCAGTCTGTCAGGTATTATTTCGCCCAATCACTACCGTGGCTATAGCAGCCAGCAGTGATCATTGCATTCTTCTCATGAGAAAGGCTCCCCGCTGGCAGAATGCAATGGCACTGCGTGAGGGGATCTCCCATCAACACTGCCTGTTGATGGGGGAATCGAGCAATATTCTTTCCACTAACCTGTGGTTGAAGGAAAGAAAATATCATAAGCTCTAATGCGCAGGACTCTGATTCCTCCTGTATTTAATTGTATTGTACACTAACTGTACTGTCTACCCTCGTGTTTTAAAGCGCTGCGCAAACTGTTGGCGCTACATAAATCCTGTATAATAATAATAATAATATGAAGGGAGCTCAAGCATTTGCAATATTATGTTTAAAATTGAGAGCAGGGAGAAATCCGGTAGACCCAAATGGTAGACCCAAATCTGGTAGACCTTTCTGACAATTCCTTGGACTGTTCTTTATGAAAAGCCGGCTTACGTATTAGAGGATGGTCACTGACACAATCCAACTAGCCAAAGATTTATTTATTTTTTGCTTTCATGCATAAAGTGTTATTAAACCCAAAAGCAAAACGTTTATTATATTGCAGCAATTCTTAGATGTGATGGCTGCATTTGTTGTCATTTTTAGGCTTTTTTTTATTTTCATTTGATTATTCAGCCAGTAAGTCTGTTGTTTTTCAAAAGAACAAGCTCTCTTCCAGTCACAGCGTTGAGACAAACCATTTACCACTGACAGGGGTGCTTAGAATGATCAGCTTTTGATTATTCATGTAAAACTTGTATCCCAAAGGAAAAAACTGTTTGCTGTAACTGATTTTACATTTTAAGTTTGACTTCAATTTGTTAATGTATCTGCTAGTATATCTAATTCTCCCTCCCTGCAGACTGACAATGCTGCTGTCCAAAGGTGCCCTCTATGCTCCTTCATCCAGAGTGAGGGCATTCTAATACAGGAGGTGTGTTACTGGCCAGATCACCAGGTGAAAACAGAGGAAAAAATCCTACAAAAAGAAAACAAATGCAGCCATCGCATCTAAAGAATGGTAAGCTGCAGTTTATTGCATTTTTGGTTTTGGGTTTAATACTACTTTAAGCATGCAGGTTTACATTGTTAGGGGTGTTTTACTTGCTCTGCTTGTGCAGAAAGACACAAAGTTTGTTGATAATATCTTCAAGATCAGCACAATTGGGTCTTAATTTATCTTATGTTCTTTATGCAAGACAAGTTTTACTCAAGTTGGGTTGCCGAACTGTACATGACTGGGCAAATATACAAAGAAATGACTACCGTCAAGGAGTATGAGAATTACCTGTTCCACTATAGAATGAGCACATAGCTTTGTTTGGTTATGCTTGTACAGAAAACTGCAATGGGAGCCCTGGCAATGGAAATAGGGTAAATACAACTTCAGGAGTGAGTTTAAAGATACCACACTAGGGCCAATATTTTCACTTCGATGACTGGAGTACCAAGACAAAAATGCAATAAAAGAGTGATGCACACGGTAAATGTGCTCTGGACCAAAGTATCCACAAAAATACTTTTTTTTTTCTAAAACAATTTGGAAAAGAAATATATATATGAGACTATTTCCTACAGCATAAAGACAGTTTTGTAAAAGTATCAAAGATATTGCATGCAATGTTAAATGATTACATCATGGGGTTGATTTAAGAAAAGAAAAACTGACTGTCCACTTTGCAAGGGAGTTTTAGCCAGAGCTTAGGGAATGTGGTAAAATAGCAGTAGCCATTTGTTTGTACTGTTGTAATACTGGTGAGGAGACGCGCTGGACACCTTCGCTGCCATTGTGCTTAATGCTGTGTGTCCAGTGTGCCCCAGTTCCTTTAAGGAGGGGTTAGCTCCCTCCAGGCTCACCTGTCCTCTGCCTATCCATTATAATGCATGTGCTTCCACTGTGGATGCACTCAAAATTTAGAGTTAGGACTGCAGATAATACTGGGGTGCCACAAAGTGGCTCTGCAGCTTACGCATATATTTGCAAATGTGTGCAATCTAAAGCCCTGTTTTTAACGCATATAGTTAGACAGAATAATTTGATTGGTTGCGGATTAGTTGGTAAGTTGGGCTGGGAATTTTCTTAGGTTTTGTTTGACATGCGTTGGCTCCTCCATGTATTCCTTGCTGCAAAGGCCAGTTATAAGTGGGGGCAGTGGCTATTTGTTTGTAATGTTGTAAAAGCAGAGAAGCAGAGCTTCAGCATAATTGGTAAGCTCTGGAGATAACTTCCTTGCAAAGTGAAGTATTTTTGCCCTTGGTAAATCCATCCCCATGAATACCAATTTGTGATGGGATTGTACAAACAAGCATTTGAGGCAGGCCATACTGATTTGCTCATTTCTTCAAATGTTTAGTGATTCATGCCAAAAAGGTCTGCTATTTGCAATTTGTGGGCTTCTGTATACCATCTTGCAAACCAATCAAATCCAATTTGTCACTTTTCCTGACCATCTTTTTCTAAAGCTATTAAGAGTCTTTAGGCTGGGTTCAGACATGCTGTGGCCGCAGGGGTCCGGTGCGTCCCTGTTTTCCAATTCAGGTGTGAATAAGGTCCGAATTTCTGCCTGAATTTGCACCTGAATCGGAGCCAAAGATGCATAGAACCCTTTCCAAATCTGGACCATGACCGCCCAGAGCTGTGTGAACCGGCTCTATTGAGAGCCGGTCACACACTCCTGTCATGCGAATTGGATGAGGGGAATCCCGCATCCAATTCGCACAAGCGTGAACTCAGCCTTACAGTCACCTAGCTTTGCAATTACTCAGCAGGGCATTGTTCATTCTTCTTAAAACCTTTTAAATAAATATTGATAATGCTTCCAAATATCTGATTAGTGTGAACTGGCATAGTCCAGGTCAAATCTCAAACTTGGTACATTAATTTACATGGTTACGTCTTTCAAATTTTATGTTGCTATGAAAAATATTCTGTTGCTTTGGCACATGCACCAGTCGAATGTCTAATTTTTTTTCTAATAAAAAAACTTGATTTCTTCTCCTTATACATTTCCAGATTGTTTAGTGGTGTATGAACCTTGAAAAAAGCAGATCTAATTGGGATATCTCATGTCTCTGATGTACTCACTATAGTCAATAATGTTGCAGTGGAAAAAGTATGTTGTGGAATTGTATTATTATTAGTATTATTGTACAATAATTGAAAAGTATTGTAATGCATTTTCCCCTTTGTTCTATGGCTCTTAAATAAGCCACATTGCAGCCAGCTGCCTTCAAAAAGTATACATTTAGCTGAAGTGAGTCCTTCTGTGTTTAGTGTCAATTTATTTCAAATAGATACACCTGTTTCTGGAGATCCCCAGATTTTGTTAAAGAATATATTTTTTTTTTTTCAAATGTCATCATGAAGACCAACAAGCACTCAAAAGGAGCCTAGGATAAAGCTTTGGAGAAATACCAATCAGGGTTAGGTTATTAACCTCCCTGGCGGTATGATTATTTCGGATTTTAGGTGCTGAAAGCGGTACAATTATTTTGCATGGAAATTTGGCGTTTTATATTGTAGGTCTGTAATTCTTAACAATAACACACTTAAATCTGTCCAAACAAGAGTCTAGTAGATATCCCGGGTATGATAAAGTTTGAAACACAAAAACATAAATTATAATATAATAATTAAAAATAAATAATTAAAAAAATAAAAATAAAATAATAATAAAATAAATTTCCCCACGATTCACTATCGCTCAATTCTGCAAGTGTTCTAATTTACTATTGCTGTTTTCTAGCTGGTCTAAAACCATTTTTGACGTAAAGGGACACTTTTTGGTTGCTATGGACAATCTCCAGTTTCCAGCCAGAAAGAACAGTATATATAATATAGAACTGCATGCAGGGCATAGGACAAAGCACTGGGGACAAAAGGGATGTGAAATAATTTCATACAGTACTGTAATCTGTAAGATTACAGTACTGTATGTGTTATGCTTTTTACAGTTTTTTAAATTTGCCGCCAGGCTCCGCCCCCGTGCGTCGCGTAGCTCGCAGGGAACGGAGCCTGGCACGCAGAGGCTTCGGGCAGAGGACGGAGCCCTCGGACACTGCGGGGGACATCGCAGGATCCCGGGGACAAGGTAAGTAACGCCGCCCCAGGATCCTGCAATGCGATCCCGAGTGTGGCTCGGGGTTACCGCTAATGGGACTGAATTTTAACCCCGAGCCACACTCGGGAAAACCGCCAGGGGGGCTACGTAAATTACAAACTTTGAACATCCCACAAGCACTGTTAAATCTATTATTATGAAATGAAAAACACAACCACAACTCTCGATCACAAAAGGCCATCTACCAAAACTCAGTGGCTGAGAAAGAATGGTATTTGTAAGAAAACCAAACAAAAAAAAATTAAACATTACCTCTGAACAACTTTAAAATGGATGCTCTACAAAGCTGGGTTTTATAGAAAAATGATGGGAAGGATGCAATTTCTTAATAAAGCCCATATCAAATCCCATTTGGAACTTAGGGTAAGAGACTTACCCTCAAATAATAACAGATAACTGCAGCCACATTTTTTTTGTTTACTTAACTCTTGACAAGCTCACCCCCTCACTACACACACAATCAATCCCCAACCCCTACAAGCTTGGCAAACAGAAGTCTCAAAAAAACATAGCTGCGCTCTTGAGCACCTGTGGCGTAAGCATAAGTCCCAGAAAGACTTCAACCAATATAAATGTGCCCTCCAAAAATACTACTCCTGCCTCCTCACAGCCAAGCAGACCTATTTTGTCACCCTCATTGACACCTTCTTATCCAGTCCCTGTAAACTCTTCTCTACCTTCAACTCTCTTCTTCATTCTCCACTGCCTCCTTGCACCAACTCACCCACTGCTCACTGCCAATCACTTCAAAAATAAGATTGATAGCATTTGTTAGGAGATCTCCAATGTGCAAATACCTCCCTTACTTAACACCCCATGTCCACAGGTACAATCATTACTTCATGTAACCTTGCTACTATTGACGAAGTTGCTAAACTTTTTTCTAACGCCCACCTAACCACCTGCCCCCTGCTCCCTTGCAAATCATATGGTCACCCTCTGGCTCCATTCAACACTCTCTAACTCACATCTTAAATTTCTCCCTCTTTTCTGGCATCTTCTCCAATCTCTAAATATGCACTAGTCAGGTTTAAAAGCCC
Organism: Lithobates clamitans; assembly: GCA_037952925.1. Lineage (NCBI taxonomy): Eukaryota > Metazoa > Chordata > Amphibia > Anura > Ranidae > Lithobates > Lithobates clamitans. The sequence goes on from JBBGZY010000655.1 coordinate 16,926,010, forward strand.
TAACTGGACCCTACTAATCTTAACAACTTATGCCCCATTTCCTTACTCCCCTTTTCCTCCAAACTCCTTGAACATCTAGTCTACAACCAACTGAGTAACCATCTGACTGAAAACAAACTTCTTAATCCCCTTCAGTCTGGATTTTGCCCTCAACACTCGGAAACTGCAAAAAAGTTATGTACTGCACGGAAACTGCGCTCCTTAAACTCACAAATGATCTACTAATGGCTAAAACCAATGGACGCTATTCTGTACTCCTACTCTGGGACCACTCTGCTGCCTTTGATACAGTGGAGCACCCGCTCCTCCTCAAAAAACTCCACTCCTTTGGTCTCCGTGACTGTATTCTTCTATGGTTCTTCTCCTACCTATCCCACCACACAATTAGTGTCACAATCCTACTCTCTCTTCTCATCTTCCTTTCTCTGTCGGAGTTCCCCAAGGTTCTGTTCTTGATCCTCTCCTATTCTGAATCTACACCTCCTCCCTGGGTCAGTTGACTGCCTCCCATGGCTTTCCCATTCCATTTCTACTGATAACAACCAAATCTATCTCTCTACCCCTCAGCTCACTCCATCAGTCCCCTTACACATCACTAATTTACTAACAGACATATCAGCCCGGATGTCACACCACTTCCTCAAACTCTATCTATCCTAAACTGTGATCATAATATTTCCTCCCCCATGTGTCTCTTCCCCTGATTTTTAAGTCAAAATCAACCCATCCCCGCATGCCAAGGTTCCGGGTGTATTCCTGGACTCTGAACTATCTTTTCCACCCCACATCCTTTCACTGTCCCCTGCTTGCCGTCTCAACCTCCGCAACATCTCCAAAATATGCCTCTTCCAGATCAATCACACCACAAAGCTTCTAATTCACTCCCTAGTAATTTCCTGCTTTGACTACTGCAACTTCCTCATTGGCCTACCCTTACATAGGCTATTCCCTATTTCAGGCCATCATGAATGCTGCTGCCAGGCTCATCCACCTTACAAACCACTTAGTGTCTGCTACCCCTCCCTGACAATCATTCCACTAGCTTCCACTCACTCAACAAATTAAATTCAAGATATTAACAACAACTACAAAGTCATCCACAACTCTGCCCGTAGCTACACCACTAACATAATCCCAAAATACCAACCAAATCGTTCTCTTAGTTCCTCCCAAGACCTCATGTTCTCTAGTTCCCTTGTCACCTCAACCCATGCTCCCTCCAGGACTTCTCCAGAGCCTCTCCGATCCTCTGGAACATCCTACTCCAATCTGTATGACTATCTCCTACTCTGTCCACTTTCAGATGATCCCTGAAAACTCATCTTTTCAGAGAGGCCTCCACCTAACTTATACTGTTTTGTTGAACTATCATCAACATCAACTGACCATTTAAGTCAGTCTATTCCTGCTTCCCATTAAATGATGCAGACAGTGCTTACAATGCCTGCTATCATCGTTTTTTCCTGTCAAGTCTATTACATTGATGATGTTTTCTGTGATTCTGGGGCACCGCCCTACCCTGAAAAAGGAGCTGGAAAAACAAATATTGTTTTCATTATTCTTTGCTCTATATGCTAATGGTGATGATGCTGCTGTGGTGCTGTCACATCCAGACAAGGATGTTTGTTTTTTTTGGAGAGGATTCTAATACCACAAACTGAACTGAAAACTTCTCTTTACAAAGAGGATTTCAAGAAGCCTACCCTAATCATGACTGATCTGTTTCCGGAACATGTCTTTAAAGACACCTCTCAATGTAGCCTTTAATGAATAATAAATACCAAAAAATGACAAAAGTATCTTGCACTTCTTCATGGTCAGACTTGTTCTAGTAAGAGAAATAACATTCTCCCACGATTCTTCCAGGACAAGTCACGGTAGTACCCTGTTCATCAAAATATAAAATAACAGGATGACTCTGGGCTAACAGAAGGTGGTTCATGAAGAATTAACTGTTTTAGCAGAGTGGAGATATCTGCTGAAGCATTCAACTCAGAGAGGTTAAGATAATACAGCAAACTCCTGGACACTTTCTCTTTATTTTTTGGAAAATGAATCCCTTCTGGACAAACATTCTTAAGATGTTATCTGTTTTTGTACTCTACCAGCTGTTAGCCTAATTTTCCTGAAGATCCCGCAAGGAAAAATAGGTATGAAAATGGTTAAGAAGGTGTCCTGGGTGGTTTATTATTGCAGCAAGAAACACTAAGACTAATTAAATGCCAGCTGCTGGTTGAGGATTTTAAGATGTGAAAATTATTAATATATCATTTATTTCATGCTGAGTAGCATTTATGTTTTAGGCCCCAGAGTGCAACGAATTCCCCTGATTAAGAAGAATACAAAGCAAGTAAAAATAAGTTTGGTTTGATGTTCCAGGAAGTAATTATCTTGATGTCATTGAATCATCAAGTTAAAGTTGATTGTGAAAGTTTAAAGCAGTATAATGCCCTGTATGCATGGTCGGACTTTCCGACGGAATATGTGCAATCGGAGCTTGTTGTCGAAATAACGACCATGTGTGGGCTCCATCTGACTTTTTCCATTGGAATTTCCGACACACAAAGTTTGAGAGCAGGATATAAAATTTTCCGACAACAAAATCCAATCCTTTAAATTCCAATCGTGCGTAGACAAATCCAACGGACAAAGTGCCACGCATGCTCAGAATAAGTTAAGAGACGAAAGCTATTGGCTATTGCCCCGTTTATAGTCCCGACATACGTGTTTTACGTCACCGCGTTCGGAATGATCAGATTTTCTGACAACTGTGTGCGACCGTGTATATGCAAGACAAGTGTGAGCCAACATTCGTCGGAAAAAATCCGATGGATTTTGTTGTAGGAATGTCTGAACAAAGTCCGACCGTGTGTACAGGGCATTAAACCCAAAAGCAAACATTTATTATATTGCAGCTTATCAATTCTTAAAAGTAATGTTTTGCATTTGTTTTCTTTTTTAGGCCTTCTTTCTGGTGATCCAGCCAATTTGTTTGTTGTTTTTCAAAAGAACAAGCTCTCTTCCAGATGAATAAGTTTACAGGAATAAAACAAACCATTTAACACGGACAGGGGTGCGTTTTATTGTAAAACCTTTATCCCTAAAGGAAAAAAAACTGTTTACTGTAACTGATTATTAAGCGTTGGCTGGAGTTTGGCTTCAATTTGTAAGTGTATTTAAATCTGCTACTACATTTAACAGTACCATCCCCACAGACTGACAATACTGCTGTCTGCTGTGCCCCTGTGCACCTCTTATCCTGAATAAGGTGACTCTAATACAGGAGGTGTGTTACTGACCAGATCATCAGGTGAAAGCAGAGGGAAAAAAGCCTAGAAAACCAATGCAGCCACCACATCTAATGATTAATAAACTCTAATATATAATATATTTTTATTTATTTACCGGCTCACGCAGATATGCTACGCACAATGGCTCTCCTGGGCAAAATCCCGTATGGGTACGTGCTTCCCTTTTTTTGACCACCAGAGGGTGCACACGCACCGCGTGGCCGGGACCGATGCGTGTGGCCAGCGGGAATGATCGCCGCCGGCGATAAAAAATAATAAAAATGCCATAAAAATGCCATAAATCTCTCCCATAGTTTGTAGACACTATAACTGACACTATAGCTGAAGTGGTTAAAGAAAATGAACTAGATCCTACCAGGACTGGTTTTAAGGGTGCAGGGATTTTTGAGAAGGCTATGTAACAATGATACCTGCTGACATCTTTGATGATAATAACATATTATGCATAATGTCTATTAGAGTTAATATGCCCTTCCGCATTGGCTGTATTTCAGGCTCTTTACCATTAAAAGTTTAAAAAAGACCTTTAAGTAAAATTAACTTTTGTAATGATTGTTCTTCAGTACACATCCAAGAATTTACCACTTTTAAAGCACTCCCTTTGTTGCAGTTGCAATTAGAGAGGTAGCAGCCTAGGGCCAGAACAAGTTCCACCCACATTACATTTTCATCACAGATTTGCTTCTTTGAAGGAAAACGCACCTTATGGTATATCAGTCAAGGCAATTTTCACTTCTATTGGTCCAGTGCTATCATACATACATCATGTTCCCCAGATGTTGGCAGAAGTGTGAGGAGGCATCAAGCTGTGCCCCTGTACCCTGCAGAGTCTCAAAATGTAACATTTTATTTTTCCATCAAAAATTGCAAATAAAAATGATAACATATAATGGTTTTAGTTATATGCTTATACATTGTTTAACTGATGTGTTATGTCTGCTTTATTACTATATATAGAAAAATTTTAATTTCACAAAGAAGCAGTTATACAGGACAATGAATTTCCACTACAGGTTAGCTAAAGGGACAGCACAGTAGGAGCTGCCTGACTGTTGCCTTAAGCCTGGTACACATTGCCTATTTTTTTTTTATTTAACGCAGCAGGCTAAACAAAAAAAACAAAAAAACAACAAATCACTGTGATTTCCCCTGATGTGCATTTGTGCCCCCCCCATCAGAAGACATTGGCTGGGAGTGTTGATTGGAAGCTGGTTTTCCAGCATGCCCATTTGGCAAAAGCCAGGCATTGGACTGGTTTCTGTCGGACAGACAGCTGTACACACTGACCAGAAGTAGGTCGATTCCTGCTGAATTTTTGGCCCGTGTATACCTAGCTTTACTTTGATTAAAACCTTGGATGCTTGCCTGAGGGATGAGTCAATGAGATAAGTCATTTACTTATGTCTGTAAATTTTAGCTTGAGCTATGTGCCCTCATCATTTAACACAGAGGTGTTGAAGTGCCTTCCCACAACTTATGTTGTAGGGGATAACTGTCTATATTTGAATTCGAATAGAGGGAACCAGGGCCTCTATTACTTCTGGAGAAATTCCATTTGCCACATATTTAAAGGAAATAGGCTTATCTGATATCCTTCAGAGATCAATCCTTCTGATTGTCAATTTTCCTGTTACTTCTGCATGCACTCTTCTTTATCCATAACTTATTTGATTCTAGGTAATGATCAGGCACTGCAGGGGGTTAATAGACCTTTCTGAATTTATTCTCACAGTGGATACTTGTAAGCCCACGAATCGTGCCTTATGGAAACTGTAACCATTCTGGTTGGCTTTTTTAAAGATCATGAGGCCATTACTCAACAACTTACTGAAGTTCTCACTGTTAACAGACACACAGTACCTGTTGTTGTTTGGGACACTTAAAAGGCATTTTTTCAGGAAATCTCTAGGATCAAGTCCCCTGATAGACAGTAGGAATTAGATGTTATGAAAGCAGTTTAGATAGCAGATCTAGCATATTTTAAGGTACTATTAATCCCTGAATTTTGTTAGCATAACACATTTGGGTCGATCTACTAAAGGCAAATAGACTTTGCAAGTGCAGTTGCACTCATTTTCCTTAGTAAATGTAATGTGTTAAAGCATCACTTTGTAAAGAATATGCAATCAGGTGCAGGGAAAACTAAAAGAAAAAACAAAAAAAAAGTTTTTTTTTCTGGGGTAAATAAGTAAATAAGTCTGGGGTAAATAAGTGCAACTGCACTTGCAAAGTGCAGGGTATGTTTGCCTTTAGTAAATCCACTCCAGTGAGCACAATAAAATAAACATTCCCCAGTAAACTATTTGTTATAATGGAGGATGGAGGAGCAGGGGAGTGCCTTACCAGCCAGGGCTATGGCACTGTGTGTTTCTATTGATGCACACAGAGTAGGGAGACATAACTCTAGTCCCTGAATGCAAGGGTGAATCCATAGGATGCTGTAAGAGAAAGGAGCCACCCTAAAACAGATAACCTGGGGCAGCAGTCATGGCATCAGATTAAGCCACAACATAGGGAAGAAATAAAATATTAAAGGATTAAAAGATAAAGAAGGCGTATACTCAGTAAGTGATTAAATCAGCTTTTGTGGTTAAGAAAAACTGAGGGTTTAATATCAATTTAATGACCCTAGTTTGGAAATTCGTAGGACTTGGGATAATGTCAAACAATTGTATAGATCGATCTTTATCAGAAAAAATATTTCTTCAGCCCCAAATCATTATGACGATGGGGAAAACACAGGGGTTACTCTAGCCCTAATAGCAACAGTGCAGACAGGCTCCTCCCATACTGGTGCTATACTCTATTTTAGTGGACAACTCTTTACTGTACCCCTTCTGTTTCACAAGCAATTAAATGATATTTTACAGAGCTTTATGATTTAAAAGTTACATTTGACCAGGTTGCTCTCTCCAACTATATGCAATTCAATTTGCTGCCTATCTTAGATTATACAGATACAAGTGTGCTGAAGGCACATATAATTCCTGAAGAGTAGCAGAAGCAAATTGGCAGAAGCAATACTTTTTTCTGGAACCCCTTACTACCTTTAATGCAGCTGAATCTCAGGGGTCTATACTTTCCTCAATGAACGAGGTGAAAATATATGTCATACCCATGTCAGGTAAAGATTCAACTTTGTAGGCCTTGTAGGCCAATTACATTGCTATTCTCAGAACTGAAGCTGCCAGCTAGAGTGCTTTCTACTGTCTTGTCCTCCATAATTCACAAATTTATACACACTGATTAGTAGGGTTTTATTCAAAACAGATCTACTATGATCAATATCTATAAAGTATATCTTAGTATACAGATTCTGGCACATAACACTGGTAATAGAGCCATGTTTTCATTAGGTGCTGCTAAGGTGTTCAATGTTTGTTGAGGAGCAGTATAATCGACAGGCTTCGCAACTCTTTGGTATGGGTTAGGAAATCCTAGCCTGGATTCAACTTTTATACTCTAATCCTATCACTCAGAGTCGTAATAAATAATTATTTGATTGAACCTTTTACTTTGATTAGAGGCACCAAACAAGGCTTCCCATTATCCCCGCTGTTATTTGTTCTTGCAATTGGTGTTAGCTATTTTTGTTATTTCCAGTAAAAACGAGATTCCATGGAGGAGAAGTGGAAAAAAAGAGCCCTGTATGCTAAGGACAGGTTGCTATTCCTCTTCCAGATCTCTCTCATGAACTTGATCTCAGTTTGGCTCCCAATAGGGTTTTGCTAATAACTTGGACAAATCCACTCTGCTTATCCTGGACCCCATAACTCAAGAGTTTCCTGACTGTAGAAACCTTCACAACCATGGGCATTAGAGTTTCAAAAGAAATTTCTAATTATCTTACACTTAATTTTTCTCTTACTCTTGGCTGAATTTAAACTCAAGTGCAACAGTTGGCACAAGCTTCCACTCACAGTAGTGGTCAAAATTATTTGGCCCCCTCAGCTATTATATATGTTACATAATGCCCTGGTATGGGTCCCACTGAAATTATTCAAACAAATGGGCTTCCGTTTCAGTAACATATTAAGGAAAAAGAAGCATGCATGAATTAGGCTGGAATCTCCTCAATTTCCTAAGGACTAAGGCTGTCCCAAATGCCAAACTATATTAGTTGGCTTCTCAGCTGCAACTTATGGAGGACTGGAGAACAATAAATCTCACCACCCCCTACAATGATTATTAGCCCCCTGTTCATGCAGGAAGCCTTGGTCGTAAATCATAAAGCAAGGAGGTTTGATTTCTCATCCAACCTACCTACCATGAAAATGCAGGAAACAATTTAGACGGCAGTGAAACAAACAGTGTACTATTTTGGGCACACTAAGTTCCTTAAAATGTAGGATAACTTGAATTATATAGAGCTTAAAAAATTGCTGAGGTTCAGATTAATTCCTTAACAAGCAGGAAAGACTGGGATACAGATATGGGCCTGCTTACAGTTGCAGCCTGGTGTGAGGCTTTAGCTACAATCCCTGTGCTGTCAGTTTCTTCTACCCAGAAACTTAAGCCTAATACAACATTGGCCGGTTCAAAAAAACAATAAAAACCGGCTGACATTCAGCCTGTGTGGTAGCTGGTACAACAGAAGCCGGCCGTTTGGCTGGCTTCTGTTTGATGAGCATGCTGGAAAATCAGCAGCCGACCGGCTCCCGATCAGCGCTCTCAGCCAATGGCAGAGAGCGATGACCAGAGTGTTCTGGCATTGGGGCCACCCCCCTGTCAAAACACAATAGCTCAGCAGGGGAGATTACTGTACTAACGTTGGATCATTAGTACAGTGGCTCCGACCTGAGCTGTTAGTTTTTTCATTCAACCCGCTGGGTTGAACGAAATAACCCTGATACTGTGTACTAGGCTTTACTCAACTCTTTATCTTAAATAGGACTTATTATACGTCACATAGATTACACCTGTGGGGAAGTAGGGATACTCACACATTGTGAGACAGATACAGGCACCCTTATAAAAATGCTATAGAGATCTCCTATGGAACAATGCTAAAAATAATACATATTTGTTGAATGCAGTGTACTATGAATTTCTGAGATGGGGCAGTGTATAAGTTTGCCACTTTATTAAGAAATTGCAATTAAAAAACAAAAAGTGTTTTAGCAACTATGTTACTAATGAAAAATTAAAACGCACAGATGTATAACCGACAACGGTAACCAATCATTTGCAGAGGAATTTAAAAAAAAAGGTTGGATTTTACTTTGCTCATGATTGGATGATTATAGTTCACTTTATTCACAAAGTGATCAGTAAATCAACCCAACAGTGTACTTGGCATATGAGAAATCAGATAAGGGAAGCTTATAATCTGCTCTTTGCCACCTTAACTCTGCTAAATAAGAATCATGTCTTTTATTTATGTACAATCAAAAAATGTTTTAATCATGTGAATTTATATTTAAAGATTAGACAAATCAGTGCAATAGTCTAGAACTGACAGACAGTACATTGTAAAACAAGAGAGTAAGCTTCTAAATTCTATTTATTTGGTTAGAGGGAAAATGTCAGTAGATGTAAAATCTAAATGTGAATTTTAAAAGAGTTTATATTGGAAATATATACACAGTCACGCATGGTGTACAAACATCGATTACAATACACACACTGTGAAATGTGGATTTTAATATTACTGCTGAGAGATTGCGTCTAATGAGAGGATTATTACCAGTTGTCATCTCAGCATGAATAACAAAATCCCTATTACACTGCATGACATCACATATATTATTTATACCATAGGGGTACTCTTGTCATGGATATAAAACACAAAGTTCTGAAGGCAAGGATCTATTTTCTCTTTCCTTTTTTAATTAAGAAGTAAATCTGTAAAAATATAGCATCACAATCCAAAGGACATTTCATGCTTAATTGTTCTACTTCCTATTTAACTGGAATACATGGTTAAAGCTCTTTCTGCACTGAAAAAAAAAACATACAAGTTCTTGGGAAACAATAAAAATGCCAACTGCTGTCTGCTAAGCCAATTTGAGAAACACAAAGTTTTGCTTGTTTAAAATACCTGAGCTTTACTCTCAGTCAAGCAGTATATTACTAATTGCTGATTATATTTTACTTTTGCTGAAGCTTTTAAGCCAATGAGAATGGAGATGCATTGCCCAATACACAATTTAATGACTTATTCAAGAACTACTTTGTGCTGCCATGTTTTGTGAATGACTTCACATCGTTAGCAAAGCTATTTGTTCTTGCATACTCCCCATGGTATAAATGCATTTCTGTTATATAATGACAACGTAAATACTATATCATAATTGTTACACAGTTAGTACACATAGAAGGCACAAAAAGCAGGGATATACCACATTTACTATCATCTATAGAAATGAATCAACGTTTATTGGCCAACAATGTGAATTTAGAAATTGTCTATGCAACATTAACTGAAAAATAATATTCTGGATAAAAGAAATGTAATACAAATTGTATTTATGTAAGCTTATCCTTAGCAAAACATAAGGGTGGCAATTGATGATCTTCCTCTAAAAAAAAGCTGGTTGCCTGTCCTACTGGCTTCAGAGTCACTGACACAAAACAGATCAGGATAGTCCAGGTAAAGTCCTTTTCTACATATTTGTTCTGAGCTAGTGATTCAAAGTTTTAAAGCCACAAAATCAGCATGCCAGCAAGACAACTAGAATTTGAAGAACCAATCAACAAGTGCAGCCCCCATGTTACACTCAGCAAAAATAAGCCTATAGTACTGAATTCTTCTGGCTCTAGATACTGTAGAGGTCTGCTTCATTGGACCCAGTAAAAGAAAGTCTAATTGATGCCAATAAAACTAGGGTTCCTTGTTTTAAAGAATAACTCCACCAGTACAAACATAAACCTGAAATCTTGTCCTCGAAAGACATATTTTTGCTGTTACTTACCATGTGCATCCTGTGGGTCTGTTTTTAGCAAATAAATGGTTAACAATTTCAGTAGTTATCTGTACACAAAAAGGCACTGATTGGGATCTGCTTACACTTAATCAGGACTGCATGTACAAAATGGCACTCATGGGCCTGTGCTAAGGCAGCAATTTTAGGGAGAGTAGCAACAAGCCTCACAATTAGGAAAACCATTAAAAAATGTTCTTAATTTTGTACTTGTATGCTCAACTTTTAAAAATTTGAGGCTAAAAAATTACAGGGAGAAATTGGTGTGAGGGAAGATAAGAGGGGTCAGAAGGCTCTTTGTAGTTTAGGAATCATGAATCTACCCTTTCTCTCATTTGGTGGTCTGTACAGCTAAAGAAAGTTAACATTGTTTTCGCAAAGTGATCAGCCTCAACTGCTTATTTCTACTGTAAAATAAACAAAGCCCACTTATTATATTGTACTCCTAAAAGTACTTGTTATATACACATATAACAACTCTCGTGTCAATCATCTTACTTAAAAAAGGTGTGCTGTCCCTTTAGATGATTAAACTGGTGAATAAGTGCAATAAAGCAAATGTGAAATCACAAATAAGTGCAAAATAAGCACACAAGCTACAAATAAACAATACATTAATAAATAAATTCAAAATGTATGTAAATTGATAAAAATACAATCACTCTTAGTAATAGAAAGTCCAACTCAAAAATCTCCTAATATATTACAAAGCCCCTGTGCAATCGATGGTGAAAAAAGTGCTCAGTGCTATAAAAATTCCATTGAATAGTGCTTCAGTGCTCAAACGTGTTCCTTTAAATGAAAAAAAAGGGGGCCACTTACCAAAAGGAATTGATCCAGAAGTACTGAGATTAAACTGGCATGAACTCCAACTCCAGACAAGAAGCTCCCAATGACTACAAATTCCCAATGGTGTGTTTCCTCAGCAGGCTGCAATGGACTGTGAGAGCTAGCCCTTATGCCCTTAATTCATAGAATTGATCTCCACTTCAGCATATACGAGCATTTTTGAGCGTTCAAGCATTATTCAATGGAATACTTACAGAACTGAGCACTTTATTCACCATCAATTGCACAAGGGCTTTGTATTATATTAAGAGATTTTTGTGTTGGACTTTACATTAGTAAGAGCGATTGTATGCTATAAATTTGCATACGTTTTTGATTTTATTTATTCATTTATTGCTTATTTGCACTTTCTTTGCTTATTTTACCCTTATTTGTTATTTCAAATTTGCTTTATTGCACCTATTCACTGGTGTAAACATTTAAAGGGACAGCGCACCTTTTTAAATGTAGTTATTGGCCCAGTGTCTGGGTTTCATGAGCTGCAGCACTCCACTATATTATTTGGTTTGAAGCTGAGCGCAAGATTTTTCCTTACTTAATAATCAACTCACTATCAATGTTTCAGACATAAGCATTGCCCCAGTATGCCTGTGCTAAAGCATTGATGGTCCGAGAGACCTAGTATTTACAGAAGAATTGTGATATGCATGTATAACAATTATATTTGTGAATACAATACTGTATAATAAATATAATTAAAGTTTGAGGATTGTGCATCTAAAGCATTTCCCAGTCAGGAAAGAGTTGCAAGGTGGAAGAACAAAATCTGGAAATTTTAAATGTGAGCTTTGTCAGTATTGCCTATACCCTTTTCTACTTAATTGCTGGTGGTTGTTGTTTGTGCTACTGCTTTGGTAATTGAGCCCAAGTGTATCCAGTGTACAAGTATTCAAATTTAGGTTCTTTGGTTTTATTGAGCATTATTATAATTGTTCTAACTAGTACCGATGCCCTCCTACAAATATTTAAATGACTAAATAAAAAAACATAAGGAACAACTGCTACTGTCTTAATCAAGCACAGGTATTAATGACAGAAAAGTTATCTATTTAGGTTTTGCAGAATCTGGTAAAAAAAAGTTCAAAATTATATTTACAATAAATTGAAATGAATAAATGATTTAATACAATGGAGTTATTCTTTAAAAAAAACAAGAGGACTATGTGTGTTAATTCTTACCATCAAAGCTACTGCACATTGGCTTTTGTTTAAATAGCAGCTCCCTACAGCAAGTGTAGAAAGGGATAACACACCATTTTTACTAGGGAACTGCTGTTTAATGGGTAGGTACCAAAAGCATTAACTGGTTATGGGCACAACAGATGAACAATACACTGACTTTGCTGAGGTAGTGACTGGAGCATGCAGAGAAGATGCGGCTGTTAAACAAAGATACACAGTGGGGCTGCTGCACTTATTTAGGGTTTTACTAAAATTTTAACTGATGTGTTTAGCAGCGGAACATTTTTGAAAGTGCTTACCCGAGGGCCCTGATCACCTTGATCTCCCTGCAAAGGGGAAAGATGAGATGATAGTTTTAACAAGGACTCTGAGCTGCCCTGTGACTCTCTCACAAATGCTGATTGTATGTCACAGACTTTACTAGGCATTGATATGCTCCAGTTGAACATCAGCATGGATTTGCCATTCTGCTTCAAAAAAAGGTACACATCAGAAAGATGATTACTCACCTTGTCACCCTTCGGGCCAGGAGGACCCTGAAAAGAAAAACAGAAATAATTATAGATTATGACCATGCTTCCATTGATGAATGATGGCATCATAGGCCTTTATATGGTAGGCAGTTCTGCTAATCAATAACCCAAAGCATTATCCAATGACTTTGTTGGTACTTGCCTATTTTTTTTTTGTATATTTTTTTGCAGGCTAGATTGAATGTGTAACAAGGACCTTCTGTATTCGCACATTCCCTTTTTTCTACTAATTTCGAACTGATTAGAGCAGCCACAGTTGTTGCTTTTTTGTATTTGGTGCAGGCACACACTGGAAGTCTTCACCTGGCTATGCTGGCTATGGAGTGCCATTATTTTGAGGCAATAGGCCTGCATTGCAGTACATCGTACTGCACGGCAATGCACAGTAATGCGTGTCACACCTTTACGGCATGTTTTGGTGCATTTGCAGTCTATTATTATTAGCTAACACACCGCAAAGAAGTAAATGGGCCAACAAGGAGGAAAGCACTGCCTCCAGGTGAGCCTGCCCTCTGTTTGTGCATTGCTATATACAGTACGTGCCATTATGTATGGGGTGACTGTAGTCAAATACATCTGAGTACTATTCACAATACTTTATTTGCCCCAAACATTTGTTTATCAATTATGTTTATTAAGATTTTTAAAGACAAGAAAGAAATACAATTAACATTGCATGGTAGCGACATATAGATTCTATGCCACTGATCCTCTCCCACACAAAATACATTAACAATATAACCAAATGGTCCACAAGAAGTTACTACTGACATATTATTACAATATAATGAAACCAGGAGATAAGGTAACTTTCAAATTGCAAATTTTATGAGTAATGCAATACAATTCTAACCATTATCCCATTTAGCAATTATGATAATCTGACAGGAGCCCCAAACATTTAAATTCAAGGCAGGCTTTCACCCCCCATTCCCTGGCCCACTCCTTTCCTTATCTGTTCCAACTGAAATTTGTTAAGATTTTGTATACCAGTGCTGTTTGGACCAAAAAGAAGGGAACATCCCAAAAGCTTGCCCTGAAAACTAAAATGATGGCACTAATAAAAAAAAAAGTATCACAAACTGTACTCGAATTTAGAGATCACACATATCAGGGATGCTTCGACACAGCAGTGTGGCTTCCATGTGCATTTCCAAACGTATGCAAGAAAAACCTCTGCTTTTAACCTGTGTCTTCAGAACAGTATATACAGTTTAATAGTATGTTTTTTATAGTTTTGATAAAGCAAACAACTTGACTAAGTTGATATCAAATGCCGAATAATTTAGGCTGGCCAGACACTATGAACAGTGTAATTTTCTTCCCCTTGACCACGAGCTGAAGGAAAGATTCTCCCATCAGAATATAATGAGCCATAGCCAGTGGCAGTGAAAAAAAAGACAGGCTGTTTGTGTTGAAGTTGGTCAACTTCAGTACAACCAACCTGCCCACAGATGGATCAAAATTTTCGATCCAACTGTGGGTGGCTTCACACATAGATTTTTAGATATTTCCTTACCGTACTGATATGATGACAATTTACTGTTAAATAACAGCTCATGATGGATGGATGGACTTGGTCTTAAGACATGTCTGACTGTGTGATAATTGTCAGGAGACTGACTTTAGGGTCACCAGGGATTGCAGTTTTTAGTTAAATTTTCCTTTCATGCTTTGATACAGCAGGAATTAACAATGTTATCCTGGCACTATCCATTTCTGTCATATAGTCTGTAATAAGGAGGTTGCCTGACTTGCACAGAAAAGAGAATGTGTATGTTGGGTGAATACAGGATCATTTGAGAGTGTCACTGTCCAGTCCCCTATAATCAGATGTCTGTAAGAATACCTAAATCTTACAAAAGTAATACAAGAAAAGCCATGAAAAGTGTACACATTTTGTAAGCTCTAATATACTTGTCAAAATGAACAGCCATATTCAGCTGGACTCGAAGGCGTGCATCTGTAAATTAACAGCCACAGAGACCAAGGGTATAACAAAAGAGGTCCACCAACCAACAGGTATTTTTCTTTCCATCCAGGATTCACAATTGTTTACCAATTCCATCTCTATTTCAAAGCTGGCCTTTCAAAGTATACTGGAAGTTAGCAGTGCACATAAGTGGTATACATTTACTCGCAGAAGAAAGCCAGATATTTATAGGGCTCTCTGTCTAACCGCTGAAAGGATTATATATTTGTTTATACCAACCTGACACACTTAAGGCAATATGCTTTTAGGGAAACATGGAGGTTGCAATTGCTGATCTCTACATCTAAAAGTGCTAGTTTATTGACTGTCATGCAGTGTTCATTTTGACATCAAATTTCGATCAAGTTTTAGGCATAGTCTTTTGACTAAAATGCCATTTTAGTTTTAGTCGTATTTTAGTCAACTGAATTGTTTTCGTTTTAGTCGTATTTTAGTTGAC
The DNA here is from genome assembly GCA_037952925.1 of Lithobates clamitans. Taxonomy (NCBI): domain Eukaryota; kingdom Metazoa; phylum Chordata; class Amphibia; order Anura; family Ranidae; genus Lithobates; species Lithobates clamitans. Next base: position 16,941,240 of record JBBGZY010000655.1, read on the forward strand.
TAAAATCTCCAGTACATTTTGGTCAACTTACATTTCCTATAATTTAGTCAACTAAAATCTCTAGTACATTTTAGTCTACTAAAATCTAATGGTTTAGTTAAATTGTAATGCATTATTTAAGCATTTCTCTAGAATTGCCAAACTCATTATATACTATTGAAGTAAAAATCGAATATAATGTTATTATTTAAAATATTAAGGTTTGAACAGGCACAGATTTAGCCATTGTGATATATAACGTCTTTATAAACAAAACCAAGTTCCATAAACAAACACAAATATTGCTTTTTGACAAACAGAAGTTCAACTTTAAAATATAAAAAAACAAGAAAAAAACTGTCAACTCTATTGGCTGTAATGCACCTGAATATATTACCAGCATTTAATATTAGAAAAATAAATAGGAAAAGCCTTTTTCTTATTTATTTTTCTCTCAGCAGCTTAGCAGATGCCCCCCTACTAACTCCTATTTGGTAGTGCAGTGTTAATTTTCACGTCAAATTTCTATTTATTTTAAAGGGTTTACTTCCTCTTTGTTTCCCTGCAAAGGTAAAGCATAATGGGCTACTATGCATCGCATAGTAGCCCATTATGTGTCACTTACCTGACACAGGAGCCTGCGATGTCACCGCTGTCCCCTCTGCTACGGAGCGTCCATCTTCTTTCCGGGTATCGTGGCTCCGGCGCATGTGCACGGGAGCTGCCACTAACGGCATATCGCCATTAGCAGCGGCATGCTCAGTGCGCCACTGTCTACAGCGCATGCGCCATAGACAGCGATGCCTGCCTTTTTGCAAATATCTCCTAAACCATGTAGGTTTAGGAGATATTTCTTCGAGCTACAGGTAACCCTTAATCTAGGCTTACCTGTAGGTCAAAGTGGTCTGTAAGGGTTTACAACCACTTTAAGGCATATGCTTTTGGCTAAATGCCATTTTAGTTTTAGTCGTATTTTAGTCACCTGAATTGATTTTGTTTTAGTCGTATTTTAGTTGACTAAAAAAGTGTTAATTTAGTTTTTGAAAATATGTTTGTCAATGAAATTAACACTGCTGTCTTGCTAACCCTCTTGATATAATTTTTTTCAGTTAGGGGCTTCAAACAAGCATGTCAATAAGGATGTCTGACTCACAATGAATATTGGGTCTGCAAATAGCAAGGTAACAAACATTTTCAGACAATGTCAGCAATGACAGTCCCTATATTCTCCCATGACGGGTTTCCCAGTCAAGATTAACCAGGTGCATGGAATTGGTCTTCTGAATAGACTATACATGTAAGTTCTACTTGCAGACTGAGCTCACACTGTCCCTGTATGGTAAGTACAAAAATTACAGTGAGCACCAGATTACAATTTTATCACTCAAACTACAAAGGAATGATGGTGCTTATAATGAACATTGATGGACTCTATTATTTTATTCTACAAAACAATCAGCAATCATTAGCTAAATTGCTGATAACTGTGATTACTTGGAAATGTCAGTATCGGTTGCGATACTGACCAAGAACAGAATTATACCATATGTCATTCATTACAATAAGCTTTTATTTGCACGTCTGAAAAAGTGAAGCCCTAGAAATCAGCTGTTGTTCAAAGCCCATGGTCATGTGCACATGTAATGGTTCAGGCTAAGCTTTTGAGATACAAGTAGGAAATATTGGAAAAACAGTCAGGGTACGACACTGTGAGATCCATCGTTCAGTATACTATTTTGTTTGATTTATATAATAAAAAAGTACTGCAGCCTCCTATTGTTGAAATCATACACAAATTATAAAAGAACATTGCAAGATTCCTATGTATTTAATGGCTCATTTACACTAAAGTGCATGCACACTGGTGTACATTGTGTAGGGGCAGCAAGGGGTAATGTGATGCATTGTTACACTGTTTACTTTTTCTTTCTATTTTTTTTTTTGCATCCACTGGTGAAAATGTTTCGGGGCCCTATCAGTCTTGAAACTTTATGGTTGTTCATGTTGAGAAACCTGTGAATTCCAAGCAAACAATAGCAAAGGTTTGGAAGACCCCGACACTCTGCAGCCTGGAGACGAAACATAGAGTTATGCAAGCCATGATACATAGTATGATTGAGGCCACCTTAACTGATACGATTCCCAAACAGCTCAATGTTTGGAAACCTTGGATGGATCGTTTTTTACCACCTGGTTTTTACTCCTCCCTTCTTGAGTAACAACTGCAGCCCTGGCTAAACAGGGGCGGCTAAACTTTCCCCTTCCCCCCCCTTATTCTCTTTTTCCTCCCTCTTTTTTTTCTTTATCTTTCCTTATTCTTGGAAACTTTACACTAAGGATTTAAATTAAATTTTGTAGCTCAATTTCTTTGGATTGACTGTTTATTGTAGTTATTTACATTTCCTTGTACATACTATTTGCACTTCTTGGGGCTTAGTGCTCTTGTCATCTGACCTAGTGGAATACTACTGGTCAATTTATACGTTATTGTACCATTTAACCGTTCAGATTACTTTACTGTTTATTGTATCTGAAGATGGTGCGAATATCTCATTTGTAAAAAAAAGAAGTTGGTGCGAATCCCATCCCTTATTGTAAACTTCATGTTAATGTTGATATGTATGTTCTATTGCTTTTTCAATAAAAATATTGAACAAGAAAAACAAGTGAATCAAGGGGTTTTCTTCAACTGCGGAAGACACACTATCAATGTGACGATTCAAGCCTGCCAAATCCTGAAAGTCAAAGCCAAAATCCAGTGGCAAACTTTAGAGGGACCAGGTGAAGGAGCCAACCAGGTGCCAACCTACAACAGCTAGCTTCAAATTCAAAGATGAGAGTAAACAACAGTGGAGGTCCAAAGCCTCCCAGAGGACCCCCCCATTGCTTCTTAGCGACAGTCCAACACTCTCTCCTTGACCTCAGGTTGGCAGTCCCAGAAAAACAATGCACATCAATCTCCTAAGTCTCCACCAAAACATCAACAGGATCAAAAGCAAACTAAGGAGAGAATACAGACCATAGGACCCACTGTCCGTGCTGCTCCAAGCAAAATCCCTGACAAGTTAGTAGTGCCAGTCCAATTAAAGGTATCTACACAGAGGCCCTAATGGATACAGGAGCACAGGTGACCCTGCTATACCGTCACAACAAACACCTTAAACAACTACCCCTACAGAAATTGGAAGAGCTGGAGATTTGGGTTATTAGGACCCAGAAATTTTTCAATGATGGATACCTGTCGATCAAGTTGACATTTGATTTTTTGGTAGCAGGGTAATAAAAAACGTTTGATACCTGAGCTGCAGTGTGCCCTCCTCCTTCCAGGGCTAAAAGAACTCCTTACTAGTTGGAACGACACTGATTTCATGAGGAGCCTGCTCACTCCCCTTGCAACAAGTAATGACTCTACAGCTTAAAGTGTCCATCCCATGCTATGACAAGTATACCAGTGTTTGGTACAAGAACAAAAAAGCGCCAGATTAAGGAGTGGTGAAGTTGTGGTGACTAGACAGAAGCGAGAAGATTCTGAAGCCAGGAGAGGTGGCATGGCTATAAGCTTCAATCAAGTTTAGCTGGGATCAACCAGTACCGTTTGTTGTCCTTGAAGCTGATTTTTGGGGAAATTACAAGAGGGTGGAGTTGATCCCTGAAGTTGTGTCGACCAGGGCTTTACAACAAAATCATGGTAAGATTCCATGTGTTCGCACCATTACTGACTATCCAATGAAGTTATGGACCTGATTGCTGATAGGACAAATGAATCCCTTGCCCCCCTTGACCCTTTTCTCTTATTTTTTGGGGGGAGCAGAAGATGAGATCCCCTAGAGTGGTTTTACCCACAGAACAACCTGCTCTCATCTGAATGGAGAGAGAGAGAGACAAAGTCCATATTCTGAGATGACGAGATATTTCAAAGGGCGATTTTGATGTGGGGTACACAAAGAGTGCCTAACACTAAATTCTCCTTCGGGAAGATAAGCCATTCATGGAAAGAGCCTGATGGATCCTCAGGGGTGATCTGGCAGATCTTCGTGAGCAACTGGCAGAATTAAAGAGAGTCACGGAGTCCTTATGCCTCCTCCATCTCTGAGGAAGTGTCAATTACCATACACTAAACAGGAGAAATATCCCTGACCAGTACACCACACCATGGATAGAAGATGCCCTGCAATGCCTGTTGGGTGCAAAGTAGTTCAGTGTGCTAAACGCAAAGAGTGGGTACCAGATCCTTATGCACCTAGAAGACAGCCTTTTTCTGTCCACTGGGGTTCTTTGAATTCAACAGAATGCCCCAAGGTCTGTCGGGAGCTCCAGCAACCTTCAAGTGACTGATGGAGAAGACAGTAGGGGGCATAAACCTGATCTAAGTGCTGGTGTACCTAGACAATATTACCATCTTTAGCTGAACCCTTGAAGAGCAAAAAGAGCAACTGGAGTAGGTCCTGAAGAGACTTTATGATGAGGGGTTAAAGTTGTCTTTGGAGAAGTGTCAGTTCTATCAACCTTCTGTCACTTACATTTGTACACATTGTCTCTGTTGAGGGAGGTGCCGCTGATCCCAAGAGCCTTGAAGCTGTCACCTCCTGGCCAAGACCTACCAATGTGACTGAGATTCTGCTCATCCTACTGAAGATTTGTTGAGGGATTCTCTAAGATAGCTCAGTCATTAAATGAGTTGTTAAAGAGTGAGGATGAAGACCATGATGCAGACTTACTGAGGCCAGTCACACAAACCCAAGGACCCAGGAAGCCTTGAGAGTCAATTCAAGATCATGTCCACGGGAACCTGAAGACTGAGCCACAGAGATATTGTTTACTGAACTGGGACCGGAGCTGGCAGGACCCATTGCTGCCGTTGTCTACAGCAAAGGAGAACCAGCAAGGACCAGAGCTGAAAAATTGAGCCTTCCTTATGAGGACCTGTTCAGAAGGACTGAATCATCAGGTCCCATATACCTGAGGACAGCAGACCGCCAAGTAATCTGGACTGGATTCCTGTTTACCAAGAGAGTTGAGCTGAACCATATGTGCTTGTCTCAACACTCACACAGTTAATGCAATAGAGACTGATCCTTGCTTAGCAGCTCATCAGTCATCCATTGCACACTCCTAAAGGGACAGTTACACATGCACAACCTTACAGAAGAGCTCCAATGAAAGCAGTCTAATACTGACAATTAGGCACCAGGCACATGTAGTCACTTCCAGGGGTACCCCCTTTGTCAGGAACATATACGGTCACCCACTTTTGGGGCTGTATGTGTAATTTGCACACAAGGACATTTATTTTTGGGATGAATGATGCTGATACTTTTAACCCATTTGCACCAGTTATAATTTGGTTTAACATCACTACCGTTCAGTTTATTGATCGCCATCTTATGAGTCAGTTTTCACGATATCTAGTACAGAATCTTTAAATCTGTACAATTGCCTGTTTATTGATTCATACATTGCTTAACTGCATTGCAATAATACATCATTTCAGTCTAATATCCAATAGTTTGTGCCCCTTTTTTTGTGCATTATTATAGAGTGGTAGCATACTAACTTTTAAGTTACACAGGTGTGTCAGTGGCGTCTGAGCAGCTTAAAGGGTCATGGAAGAACAGAGAACCCATCACATTCAATGACTTCTGCAGAGGCAGAGTTACACAAGTTATTTAAAGTGATTGTTAAGTCACTTTTTTTTTTTAAATAAGAAACATGTTATACTTACCTCCTCTGTACAGTTGATTTTGCACAGAGCAGCCTGGATCCTCCTCTTCTCGGGTCCCTCTTTGCTGCTCCACGCCCCTCCCTTCTATTGAGTGCCCCCACAGTCAGCAGCTTCCTATGGGGGCACTGGAGCCGAGTCACAGCTCCGTGTGTCCATTCAGACACAGAACCTGACGTGGCCCGCCCCCTCTCTCCCTTGATTGGCTGACTGACTTTGATTGACAGCCACGGGAGCCAATGGAGCTGCTGCTGTGTCGTAGCCAATCAGAAGTCTCCCGGACGGTTTAGACATCCATGGACATCGCTGGAGAGAGATGGGGCTCAGGTAAGTAATTAGGGGGGTGTTGGGGCGGCTGCTACACACAAAAGGTTTTTTATCTTAATACATAAAATGCCTTAAGATAAAAAAAAAGTCTGCCTTTACAACTCCTTTAAAGGAGATGGGCATTGTTTATTGTTTCACTTTAAGCATTTAAACATAAACTGCCATGACAGAATGGAATTTTTTTACAGTATTTTTTTTCACATCATTAAATGTTCCCCTGGACAGTGCACACCCCATTGCCTATTAGACCAGACAATGAGCATTTTTAATTTGACGGATTCAGCTCCCATTGATTCAGCATCCAAATTTCTTTAAAGTCCCTATTCATGAATTCAAACAAACTCAAATCAGATTATGAGACTGCATGGTCAAAGAGAACTTTTTCTAAAGAGAGAATTCTATATCATTCTATTATAGGTGGCTGGAGTCCTCACCTGAAACTAGTGGAGTAGTGACAAAGTATTTTTCATATCACAATATACCTCAATCGCCATGTGTTTTTCAAAACTTTGATTGTTTTTTAAAGCAGAACTCCGGGCAAAATGTATTATTTCTGGGATTTCAGTGTTTGCCTCTATATATGCTTTCCTGTTACCATATTCACAGTATAAAACACATTACAAAATAATGTGGCCAAAGCTGGATCTAAGTGCAGCAGCCACAGGAGCTACAATCAATATATATTTATACACATTGGCCCTTCTGCCCAATGCCAAAGCTGCCATCACACAGTAGTGTAAAAACAAGCCCGGAAACATTTATTTTCCTGCTCTTTTTTGTCATGCAGTTTTCAGAAAGTGACAGTGGGGCAGGTAGCTGGATCAAATAAAATACATGTGTTACCTATAACTCTAAGTACAATAGAATAATATTGTTCTTACCATGAACCATTCGTTTAAAATGGCATTCACTATCAGAGGAAATTTTTAAAAGAAAATTTATTTATAACTGTACAAAGCTAATACTGCAAAGAGCACCAGAATCACTCTACAGCAAAACAAATACATTGCACATACATACAAAACTCCTTTTGACCACAAATGACTGCTACTATTCAGTGTAATTCAAGGTCTAGTTTCTGTTCCCTTATTATTATTCTGACACACATGTACCTGAAATGTTGTGAACAATGCATGTTACTTTTTCAGTGCCATTTGGACATGCTGAACAACATCATTATAAAGCACTTAGGGAAAGAGAAATATTTTTTAAATGTTTCTAAATTTTTATAGGTAAAGGGACTTGGTTCAACTACCAGCTTTCATGGTTATTGAAATGCAAGCATATTGGCATTCAGCTGTCACGATTAAGCCACCGATTGTAGTGATATTGTGTCACAATATTCCTCAGAATAAGCTGACCATGTTCTCCTCGATTTTAGAAATTCAGATTGGTGTGGGCAGAGCAAAAAAAAAGGGACATAACTTACAGTCAGTAGGATGTGTCCCTCTTCTTTTAGCTGAAATTCTTCTCCATCCATGCCCCACCATCCCTGCTGCCATAATCTTCTGGTGTAGTGGGGTTTATAAGAACTGTGATGCAGCTCCTCCATTCCTAGAAGCCAATATTACAGCCTCTATGATTGTAAAGCGATCTATAAATGGAGGTGGTGGGCCTTATAATCATCTGCCCCTCCTCCATTTATATATTGTGTCTCCCTTGCACTGCTTGCAAACAATTTGAGTACTGACAGTAAGCAATTTGTGAACATTCCTGGCCAGCGGCAGCCAGCCACAAACCTAGAAGTGGTCAGAACAAGGCATATTTGGGTTCACAACAAGATGGGAGGATCTGCTCTTCCTTCCTGAAATCCCTACCCCCTTAACATTTACCCCAAGTGTTTCTCTGACTCAGGGGACTATGTAACATATTACCTATTGTAGAGCACCCCCCTAAGGAGCCACAAGTAGAATGGGATCCCCCACCCTGCACAGCCACAAACACTGAATTTCCACAGGCATTCAGAGTCAGAGAACAGTCCATGAATTTGCTTTGTTTTTTTATTGAGGGATAATAACTTGGATTGGGATTGGAGAGAATGGGATGGCCACTTAACTTCAGAAACAATTCAGGGACAACTCTTCCTATATATAGTCCTATATAAACTCCACTTCTTCCTCCTGCACCTCCTTGCAGAAAATCCAACTGGCACACTGTACAGATCTGACAAAACAACCAGTCTGATTAGAGCAAAAAGCCTGTTGTAGACAGGAACAAGAGGCTCCTTTGATGTGTAGCAAAAGTTCAGTGTCCAGCTACTGATCCCAGCACCACCTCTTCAGGCACTGCCAACCCGCCTGGGTGCACCTGCCCCTTTTTACTAGCCCTCCAGGCTAACTTCTCCCCACAGTCCTCCAGACTGACACTCTCTCCACAGTCCTCCATACTGACACTCACCAGCCCACTCAGCTGACTCTCAGGTGATCTCCCGGATGTGCTGACCTGCTCCTGCTGTCCTCTCACTTGCTTCCATGCCTCCAAGAAAGGTTTCCTCTGTGTGTTGTAGGGGGAATTTTCCAGCACCCAAGCCCCATGCCCAAGGTCTCCCCCCTCCAAACTAGGGGGTGCCCTTCAAGGGCCTCCGACAGCCTCCTTAGCACTCCATCTCCATCTTTTCCCCACAGTCCTCCAGACTGACACTCTCTCCACAGTCCTCCAGACTCTGCCATGGCTCCAGGAAGGGTTTCCTCCATATGTTGTAGTGGGTACAGCACCCAAGCCTCAGGCCCAAGGTCACCCCCCAGACTAGGGGGCGCCCTGCAAGGGCCTCTGAAAGCCTTCTCAGCACTCCATCTCCATCTTCCACCTGACTGCCCAGGCTGGCAAGACTCATACCTATTTTTGAGGTGAGCTACCCCTTTCCAGACCCTTTTTGTTGGAGATTGGCCAGGGTCCTCATAAGTATGCATGGCAGCCCCTCCTTACTCCCACCCCCCAGTTCTGAAAGTTTCTACTAACTTCCAGACCAGGGGGAAGTGCCATAGAGAGCTGCCGTATGAGTCATCCAGACTCCCTGAGTCACTAAACTCTGACCCAGATTCAGCCCAGGCCTGGCTCTCAGCCAAGCCAATTTACCTACATTAAAACTAAACTGTGTACACCTAGCACACTAGCTAGAGGGTGCTACACTATTTTTACTGTTTAACATGGCTCCACAGAATGTCCATTTTTTTGGAGTTTGTTTTTTTTATAACCCAACTATGATTTGTTTTTCTCCAGTAATAAAAGTACAACTAAATGCTCATGTATGACAGTTTAAACAAGTGCCAAATCCAGTTAATATGCAATGCCCAAGTTACTCTGTGAAGCTTCCTTTTCCTTCCCTGACTGAGCCAAATCTTTTATTTGTGCCTCATAGTCTCCCCCTCCCAGTCGCTGCAGTTCTAAGTTGGAGGATTTCTAAGTTGGAGGCTAAGGGAAAACTGGGAGTGCAGATACACTTATACTTAACCATATTTTTTTAGCGGGGCCATAGTGCTGGCGATTCTGTTTTATGCTACAGAGGTGCTGGATCACTTTTACAGGCAGTGGAAGGGCGTGTCCAATCCGTAGAGCCTGGTAAGGACTCAATTGGGGCATTCACTTCCTGGGACACAGTGAGACGAACTGATGTTGCTCCTCCTCATGTAAACAAGCTGTTACCGGCTTGTGAAAGCATCTGATCAAACTGATCTTGGTTTGATCAGATGCTTTGGAGGCCAGAGGAGAGATCCAGGGTCTAACGGACCCCAGATCTCAGGAGAGATCCAGGGTCTAACGGACCCCAGATCTCTCCAAAAAGAGGACCTGTCAAGGCCCATGCTTTCACAAGAGATGCACAAGAGATAATTCTAGTGTCAAAACTCCTGTGTAACTCAAGAAGGGTAACCTATAATGTTTTTTTAAAGCATCACCCATGGAGATTTTTAGGCACCGTAGTTTGGTGCCATTCCACAGGCGTACGCAATTTTAAAGACTGACATGTCAGGTATCTATTTATTGATGTAACATCATCTTTTACGTTTTACCAAAAAATTGGGTATTGCATTTTGTTTGTGTTCACTGCGCAAATACCCTGCAACAAAAAAAATTGCAAAAACAACCATTTTCCAGGTTGTCTGGGGGTTCTAAGTAATTGTCTAGCAAAAAAAAAAAAATGCTGATTTTTTGATTTATGACAGAACTGTAATTTTATGTTCATAATACAAAGCATGGTTTGGTTTCCAAGTAGGTTTGTCCTTACTGACTGCTGGATGAAAATCCAACCAAATTTTTTTAAAATTTGCTTTAGATATGTGGTGTGAAATGTTTATAAACCTTTGTCAGGTTTTTATAGCCATCTGTGCCCCCACTTAAAGTGCCCTTACTTCCTTTTTTTATTGTTAGGTGCCACCAAGGCAGGACGTGAGGGCAAATCTCTAGTTAAGCCCTGTACACACGGGCACACTGTCGGAAGACATTTTCCGGTATAAAAAATACCGACCGACATTCTGCCCATGTGTATTTCGGTCTGTCAGTCCGTTCTATTGGCCGTGCATGCTGGAAAACCAGCAGCTGTCCGACTCCCGATCATCTAAGCCAATGGCAGAGAGCACTGATAGGAGCATTCTGGTGTGGGGGGCATCCCTCTGTCAGAATACAACCGCTCAATGGGGGAGATCGCTGGGCTAACCTTGCACAATTAGTAGAGTGGCTCCCAACTGGAGCTGTCAGTTTTTTCGGGTTGCACGAAAACTGTAGTGTGTACCAGGCTTAAGAGTGCAACAATAAAACACTTTTTTATTGTAGAGCAGACATTCTAAAGCAGGATTTGATGGGAATTCAAGAGTTCTTCCAGAGGTTGCTAGGGGGTTCTTGAGCTGTGAGTGGCTGGCCTACCATCTTATGGTGCCTGCATAATTCTTGGTCCATTGCCACTTGCCATATATTTTTAGTTGTCAGTTCCCTGAGACCTAAAAAAGTATTTCAAGGGATCCTCAGGGGTAAAACGGCTGAAAATGTTGTAGATTGGCAAATGGTTAAAAAAAAAAGCATCTTCTGTTTACTTACTTGAGGTCCAGGTTGACCCTGCAATTTAAAAAAATAGTAATGTTGGACATTATTCAACTAAGCAAAAGTAGATGATAAAAAGTAGACATAAGAAATCATTATTTAACTGCAGATGATTATTACCACAATAATGCCCCGTACACACGGTCAGATTTTCCGACGGAAAATGTGTGATAGGACCTTGTTGTCGGAAATTCCGACCGTGTGTGGGCTCCATCACACATTTTCCATCGGATTTTCCGACACACAAAGTTTGAGAGCAGGATATAAAATTTTCCGACAACAAAATCCATTGTCGGAAATTCCGATCGTGTGTACACAAATCCGACGCACAAAGTGCCACGCATGCTCAGAATAAATAAAGAGATGAAAGCTATTGGCCACTGCCCCGTTTATAGTCCCGACGTACGTGTTTTACGTCACCGCGTTCAGAACGATCGGATTTTCCGACAACTTTGTGTGACCGTGTGTATGCAAGACAGGTTTGAGCCAACATCCGTCGGAAAAAATCCTAGGATTTTGTTGTCGGAATGTCCGAACAAAGTCCGACCGTGTATACGGGGCATTACATTTTCTACCTGACTTTCCTTATCTACATGCTAGTTCAAGGTTTGTGTCTTAAAATATTGCAGCCAGAATCACCCACAAAACTACAATTTACAGAATAAAATCAGTAATGGCAGCCTCCATATATCTCTCAGTACAGGTTTCCTTTAAGGGATCGTTCAAATTCGGAGTCATTTCTTGGCACTGCATACAACAGCTATTAAAACCTCAGTGTTCATTTATACTGCAGATTAAAAGCCATTAGGATGCAAACCTAGACTTCTCCTTGACAAGTAGACCTATATTACAAGGTACTAGACAATGAGGAAATGATAAGTGGAGAGCAGTCATTAACCTTCCAAAACAGTGCAGTAATATCCAGTAACTAATGCACACTGCATTAAAGGAATTTATCAACAAATCATAGCCATGTGCATTTTGCATAACCAAAATTTGGATTACTAAATTAACTGTAAAGTATTAAATGTCTCTATCATGGATGCTCTGACTTATAATGGATGCGGGAAAAGCAACATTGATGTACAAAGTGAAGTAACCCAGAGCAACCACTTGATTTTAAATAATTGCAACCAGACATAATTACTGCTAGTACTACTACATTTTGTACATTGCTGTTTGCCTCATTAACAAGCCTGAATCTATTTGATTTGCTACACTGAGGTTATTTTAGAGATCATGATCATGTTCTGCTAGACCTATTGCCATTGTGAATTATACATAAATTAAAGAGAACCTTCCGCAAGTCTTGTTTTACTTACTTTGATGATATTCACTTTTATCCTGACCTAGACTACTTCCTACAACATTATAAAGTCTTGTAATAGGCAACATTTCTTCAGAGGCAGTAAAATACTGCATTTACAGAAGATACATTTTGTACAATATCTTTTTTTAGTTTTCCCGTGTCCATGATATCAAGTTTTTTTTAATCACACTCTGAACCAAATAAGCATTTTAGGGCAATAAAAAGGAATACTAACATTTTAAAAAAGGCAAACATTTAAATAATAACATAGTGAATGTTTTAAATGAACTTGCCCTCACTTCCAAATGGCTACTAAAATATCACATCAGGATAAAAAAATGAGCATGTAATATAAACTCACACCACTGCCATTGCTTCTTCCCTCTTAATGCACCTTTATCAGCCTATCACAATTATCCTATGGGGTTTGCTGGCCCCAAAGGTTCTAAATGTCATTCAAGTATACTATGGGGCCATCTCTTTAAATTGAATAACAATCGTTGCTTTATTTTTGTGCTAAAGTGATATGACACAATAGAGAAGATTTACTCATGCACACAGAATCTAGTGCAGTTGTGCATAGTAACCAATGAACTTCTAGGTTTTATTGTCAAAGCGTAAAGTGTTACTAAACCCAGGACCCTGCATTCACTATATCTGGTCTCCCACAGCACACAGAATAAAGGAAATGCAAAAGTTTTAGTAAATATAAACTGCTAAATACATTTTCTCATCAGCTGTTAGAGCAGTCTTGTGACTTCTATCAGTGTCTGGTTAAAGCTTGTAGGAGGAGTTTTCATTTTCCCATGATTGTCCTATGAGGATGCAGGACCCACGACCCTCTGTCTGGACAGAGCCGATTGGCCCTGTGCTGATCACATACACTCTCCCAAGAAAAAAAAACCCTCTCTAGCAATACACACCAAACTGAGCATGTGCAGCTTTTCCCCTACCCTCCGTACTATCCGGAGATGGTTTGGGGACTCTGGAAGAAGGGGAGGATCAGAGGAGACAGGATCAAACAGCCTTTTTACACAATGCACATGATTAACCCTTTAGGTTCCACAGCGATTATAATAAGCCTGCTTTACTGCATATACACACTGATTTTACTGCTGTGGGTTTAGTAACACTTTAACTGAACAAGCTGAAGTTAGAAGCTGAGTGGTTACTATGCATCGCTGTACCAGATTCTTTGTGCACCAGTTCTAGTAAAATTTCCCCCAATATGTTTCTGAATAGCTTTTGAGAGAAGCATAAACTACTCCAACAGTACTGAGTTAAAATAACAATTTTAAATCAAGGACCTCTGAGGGCGTGAAAAGAATAGAAGATATTTTGTGAATAGACAAGGGATGAGGAAAGGGAGGGTGAATGACAGGATCCTTTAACTGTCACAATCACAGCTCTAATCCCCTCAGTGTCTTAAGTATAGTGCAACCAGTAAATTCTGGCATGCATGAGACCAGGATTTTGAAGCTGAACAGCATCAAATTCAGACATAGAATTATAGTCAGTAGAGGTAACTTATTTGCATGGAGCACAAGAATTTACTTCTTTATTACATGTCTAAGGGAAGCTAATCTCCCCACTATATTCCAAGTAACTCTTCAACAACTTGAAGCCTATCGTTATAATAGAATAACCTAAACATGCTTTTTTCTCTATGCCAGGTAAAAAAACGCCCAAGTCAGATTTACATGAAGCTACTATAACAAAAAGTCACAGATATATTAGCCCCACATCTAACTGCTTACACAAGCTCCACGTGACATGGATTCCCTATTAGATCTAAAACAGTAAGTGCTCACATTGTACTCAAGGCAGGGAAGGATTTCACAATATGCACTAGCTATAGGTCAATTTCTCTCCAAAATGCAGACATTAAAATGCCAAGGACCTAGTTAATGGGTTGCATCCTCTTCTTCCCATTTGGATATCACCTGCTTAGATGGGAAGTCAGAAAAGCTCTCAGGATTATCTCTATTGATTCTTATGTCCTCTGACAGTTCTGGTTCACTCTGCTACTTTCCATAGATGCTGAAAAAGCAATTGACAGGGTGGAGTGGGAATATGTTATACTCACACTAAGACACGTTGATCTAGGTGCCAAAACTACTTCAAACTATCATATATAAATGTACCAAAGTGACACCTACACTTTAATGCTGCCAATAGAGAAAGCTGAGAGTCACATCCTTGTAAATTACAGTCTCCAGAATTCTGGGTCAGTACAACCTAGCTTAGACTCTAGTAATTTAACCACTTAAGGGCCAGGCCTATTTTTTACACTTGTTTACAAGTTAAAATAATTTTTTTTCATATAGCACAGACACTGGGGCCAATATATCATTATTAAAGTGTAAGTTCACCTTTACAGAAAAATCTGTAAAGTAAACTTACACAGGACCTCCTCCTCACCCCCCTTTCTCTCGTTCTGAGCCCCGCTATCGCAGCCTCACCAGATTGGGGCTTAGAAATCCTCTCAACATTCTCTCTACTTGCTCCCCGCTGACAGGAGGGGCTACACGGGATCTGATTGGTCGGCGCCTGAATGCTCTTAAATGAACCTCCTGATGGGGGACGTTTTGGAGATTAAGCTGAGGGGATTTCTAAGCCACAGTCCAGTGAGGCAGCGATAGCAGGGCTCAGAATGGAAGATCGCCACGCTGCAGGTCAGCGGGACTGGGAGGGGTGAGGAGGTGGTCCTGTGTAAGTTCACCTTACAGATTTTTCTGTAAAGGTGAACTTACCCTTTAAACAGAGGGGATTGTATGTTGCTAAACAAGTGGCTTTACAACCACTTCAAGAGCTTACTGCATGGTATTTGGGTGATATTTACCAGTACATTATTGATTTTGCAGTAAATTTACTTTTTTTTACCGCATGCAATAATTTATGTACACGAGTCGCGTGACCGTGTTATCGCATGCAGTAAACATTAGTGAATTGACCCCAGAGTTCTGGGTGTAGTGATGATGATTGGCCAAGCCAATCAAGTCGACCCATGATCCTGGAAGAAGATGGGGAGATGATGGAGGCACAAGCGACCAGGTGCTGAGGGAGTTTATGGATGTCGCAGCACTGAGGGGGCCATAATGAGCAAATACGCCCTGTGTACTTATATTATGGAAAAAGCTTGTGGGGACCTGATAAGTTTAATTCTGCTTTAAGAACATGAGAGCACTATATACTATATGACAATGATGTTTATGTATCTATTTGCAGTATACTATATACAGTATAAAACAGGAGCTCTGAGGTTCTGAGGCAATGTAGAACATATGGATACCGCGTGTTTTTCCACTACAGTAAATAGAATTATGAAGCAGTCCACATCAATCCACCTAGCAAATAGTTCTCCAGAGCAGACACATTGGCATAAAGAATTATGTACACCTACAGTACAGATACATCTGTGGCTAGGTACTTTGTTTTTTATTGTATTTCTGTCCAATTTTAAAATAAAGAAAGCAGGAACTCATATGCTTCATAAATACCGAAAAGAAGTGTGACACCTGTTGTCACTGCACATAAATCAGAATACCAATAAAGAGAAAAAAAAAAGGTTAGAATGTCTTGATCAAAGGGTTTATCCACAAGCCTTTGCTATTCATTATCGCAATGACGGCTAGCTACATTTTTTTACAGACATAGAATTATCTGTGAAATCTGTTTGACTGACCATGAAGAAAAACTTACAAATTACCCAGCATGGACTAAGGCTGCTCACGTTTTTGGGATAAATGATGAGATCTACAGTTCCCTATTGCACATGCCTACACTGTTGAATCATTGTATTTTGCATAGTTGTGCAAGCGCTGACCTTAGGTCAATAAACAGACTGTACAAATCTAAAAAACAAACGGCCATGATTTTCAGCTCTCACAATGAAATAGTACTGTAATCCATAACGCTTTGTCTGTAACCCATTGTAAAATAACATGTTACATCAAAGATTCCCCATGGATTTTATTAGACCATCTAATATTCAGTTGTCATGTCATCTGACAAGAGATTTTCATTAACAATCCAAAATGAATAGCGTAACTTACAAGCACAAGTAAGCCAAACATATATTTGGTTCTTGTACAGTAACCATTCAGAAATAATAATCTTGCATTAGAATGACAATGAACTGCTAAAACTGACCAATAAATGTTTGCAATGAGCACATCATTGTTTTTTGCACTTTATTACTAGTTAAAAAGCTGTTTCACACCAGATGCAGTCCAGTGCTTTTTTATTCTGCATCAAAAATGCATGGACAGTGCTTAAAGTGATACTAAAGTCTCAGTTTTTTCATTTAAGAATAACAAACATGTTATATTTACCTGCTCTGTGCAGTGGTTTTGCACAGAGCAACCCAGATACTCCTCTTTTTGGTTCCCCTGCCGGCTCTCCTGGCCCCTCCCTTCTGCTGAGTGCCCCCACAGCAAACAGCTTGCTATGGGGGCACCCAAGCCGAGCCACTGCTCTGTGTGTCCATTCAGACACAAAGCCGTGGTTCGGCCCCACCCCCTCTTTCTCCTCATTGTCTCACTGACTTTGATTGACAGCAGCGGGAGCCAATGGCACCGTGCTGCTGTCTCAGTCAATCAGTCAGCCGAGACTCTCCTGCAACATCGCCAGATCGAGATGGGGCTCAGGTAAGTATAAGGGGGGCTGAGGGGGGCTGCTGCACACAGAAGGTTTTTTTTATCTTAATGCATAGAATTCAAGAAGATAAAAAACCTACTGACTTTACAAACACTTTACCTTGGATTCCAATGGCCCTAGTTCACACCAGTGCAGTGCATTCCAGTGCAGTCAAAAAAAGTACACGTTGCATTTTTTCTGTATGGAACACGAATGAAACATGGCAAAATGAATCAGAACGCAGACATCCTCAACTGATATGAAGGAAAAAAGAGGGGAAATAGCACAACAGAACACAATAAAAACGCATCAAACACTCACCAGAATGCATCAAAGATGCATCTAAAAACATGCATGCAGAAGTGTTTTCGGAATGCAGAAATTGTGGAGTGAACTGGCCCAAAGACCAAAGAGAACTGATTTTGCTTGACACCTTACCATGTGCTGCTGTAAATCATGTATGCAGTTAGGTGTCTACACCGTACTTTGCATATTACATCTTACCATTTGTGTAAAAATGGTATCAAATACTTTCATTACTATGCTACTGAGGGGTATTAATGTCCTTGCCACACAGAAAATAGTTTCTTTGCTAACACAGCTGACATTATTTTGCCAAA
This sequence comes from Lithobates clamitans, assembly GCA_037952925.1. Lineage (NCBI taxonomy): Eukaryota > Metazoa > Chordata > Amphibia > Anura > Ranidae > Lithobates > Lithobates clamitans. Next base: position 16,958,863 of record JBBGZY010000655.1, read on the forward strand.
TCTGCTTAAAGTGCCTTTCCATGGCTGTTTAGTCAACAGATTTGACCTACAAAATCGAGCAGGCTTCATATTATTGTCCAATTTAGCTTTGATCGAGAAAGCAAAACTTGTCAAATTTTTTGCTTTGCAGGTGCTCTTGGTCACATGCATGGTAGAAACTGTTCACACTGCAATTGCAAAGAACGCGGAGCAATTCAGCACTACGACCACTTTGCGTTGCCAGCTGGCTAGGGAGCAGTTTGTTTTGTACAAGCTTTATTTGAAGTGTACAAAACATACACTTCATTCACTGCAATGAAGAGGCAGTGCGATGACCTGTGCTTCCTGACATTGTAGTGCTATTCGGACCGGTGTGTGTGCTGAGATAAAATGCAGCATGTCAGCATTTTATCGCAGAGCTAGGCTGCATTGCAGTGTGAATGGGACACATAGGAAACAATTGTTTCCTGTGTGTTCCTGTGGTGACAGAAGTTTTACCGCACTGCGCATAGTATGAATTAGCCCTGAACGGATAATGGCCCCCGTGAAAGGGACCTAAATTCCAACTTTTGTATTCAATTATTGGAGATTTACACTGACTGATAATCTACTGTCCAGTAAAAAAAAATCTAATTCATTTGTTTTCATGGAATAATTGTACAATACATGTGTCTGTGGACATTAGCAACACAGGAATTGCTTTATGAAAAATAAACAAAGCCGGAGCAAAATCAGAGCTGTGTTCCATTTTTACCTATCATGAATCATATTTCATTCAGGAGCATATTGTATTTAATGATCAGATTGGCAAATATGGAACATTTGCCCCATAGAATGTTTGTGCAACAGTTCCTATCAGTTAGCAGGGGTTGCATCCTCATTTATTTACAGTAGAAAGATATGGTTTAAATTCACCCACATCACCAATCAGCTTCAAAAGTTTGACCACCAGCTTTTATTTTCCAACTCAAGTTAAATTCTAATTAGTTGTTGTGTGAATATAGAACAGTTGTTATTTAAATAGATTCCTGCTGTGAATATTGTTACCCTGGGTTTACAACTTTGAACCATGTTTCCACTTGCTTAAAACAGGAAACTGCTAGCACTATAGGCAGGCAAGCCATTAGAACAACTCTGCCACATGAGTACAGTGACTAAGCACAATATAAAAGGTCTGTCACGTATCATGCAATCTCAATAAATGCACTCAAATGTTGTCTGTGGGTCAAATTTCAAATGTTCTTGGGTCCTAGATTACATGCCCACTATTGTGTTTGAGGACCCCCCCCCCCCCCCAAAGTGTGTCTTTATATCCATTTATTATCTTTGTGTTATGTTTATTTTTGTTTGGCACATTTTTTATGCACATTTTTATATCTTGATTTAGCTCTCTTTAGAGCATCTAGGAGTATCATGCTCCATTATTGGTATTTTTTCTTTGGTATTTGTTCCTGCACTATTATCTTTATTTTCTTCGTTTTGTGTCCATGTTATTCTCATAAACTGGTCTTTCTGCCTAAGATGTATGTCCATAGATTTTGCACTTGCCCCAGCTTCATTTCCCTGGCCAAGGAGCCTGTTGTTGCGTGTTGCCTAAAAATGGACTCCATTTGTACTGGCCATTAGCTGAGGGGTGGTTCTGTTTACACCTGGGATCATGGAGCCTATTGCCAAATTGTTACCCAGCAAGGGACACCATCCATACTGGGCATGTGCAGGGGGGTGGAACCCCTTCTTTAGTCTTATGCCGCGTACACACGATCGGAAATGGCGCCAGCAAAACTCCGATGAGGCTTTTTGCGACCGTGTGTATGCTCCATTGGTCTTTTGCTGGCAGAATTCCAGCCAGCAAAATATTGGGAGCATGTTCTCTATTTTTCGGTCGGGAAAAGTTCCTTTCCAAAAATGCGTTCGTCTGTATGCAAATCCGACACGCAAAAAATCACGCATGCATGGAAAAAATTTGACGCATGCTCGGAAGCATTAAACCTCACTTTCTTGTAGTGTTGTATGTCACCGCGTTCTTGATGGTTGAAAGTTCAGAGAACTTTTGTGTGATCGTGTGTATGCAAGGCAAGCTTGAGCGGAATTCCGTCGGAAAAACCATCCGAGTTTTTTCTGACGGAAATTCCGATCGTGTGTATGCGGCATTAGGACGGCTCATTTTACCTAGCAACTAATGCTGGGGGTGTGTGGTTTTCCCTCTCCTTGAGGCTACGCTATGCACATATGATCTGGTTTCCATGACATTGGTGGCTAGCACCAGACACCCTTTTCCTTGTCAAAATCAAAATCAAATCAAAACCAAACCAATATTTGGTATAACTACCATTTGGCTTCAAACCAGCATCAATTCTTATACTTGCACACTTTGTACACTTGCACAAAGTCAGAGATTTTGTAGAACTATAGTCAACCAAATATACCAAGCAGTTGCTAATGATCATCAATTTCATGTGCAGATTGAAACACAGTCGTTAACTGAAACAGAAACAGCTGTGTAGGAGGCATAAAACTGGGTGAGGAACAGCCAAACTCTGCTACTAAGGTGAATGGCCATACACCATGGCAAGGCTGAACACACAAGGTAGTTATACTGCATCAGCAATGTCTCTCTCTGGCAAAGATTTCAAAATGAGCTTGACAAAGGAGCACGCACTGTGTGTATCTTCCTAGTGCGCATGCTTTGAAATGCGTTACGAGCATGCCAGTGGATGACGTCATCGCGCTCAGTGCTGTGTTCCAGCTTCCAGCTCTCCAGCTGCGTACCCTCATTTTCAGGCCCTACTCAATCAGAAACAGCATCCCGCTGGCCAGGACGGCCCCCATGAGAGGCTACACAAGTTGTGGAAAAATCGTTCAGCCCAAATCAATGCAGCGTCTATACACTGGATTATATATTCCGGTTATAAATTAAATCTGTCTACATTCAGAGGCTACCTTCTTTCCAAAGATTTCAAAGCAGCCTGGGGTTTCAAGATGAGCTGTTCAAGCTCTTTTGAGGAAGCACAAAGAAATGGGCAACGTTGAGGAACGTAGACACTGTAGTTGGCCAAGGAAACCTTATGCAGCAAATGAAAGACACATCATGCTTACTTCCATTGGATATTAGGAGATGTCCAGCAGTGCCATCAGCACAGAACTGATGGAAACCACTGTGACCCAGGTACACCCATCTACTGTCTGGTGAAGTCTGGCCAGAAGTGGTCTTCATGGAAGAATTGTTTTCAAAAAGCCATACCTCCAACATGTAAACGAGGCTAAGCACCAACATATAGGAATTGAAGTACAGAAAAATGGTAGCAGGTGCTCTGGACTTATGAGTCAAAATTTGACATACAGTGAATTGAAAAAGTATTCACACCCCTTGAAATTTCCCACATTTTGTCATGTTACACCCAAAAACGTAAATGTATTTTATTGGGATTTTATGTGATAAACCAACACAAAGTGGCACCTAATTGTAAAGTGGAAGGAAAATGATAAATGGTTTTCAAAAATGTTTATAAAGAAATATCTGCAAAGTGTGGCATGCATTTGTATTCAGCCCCTTTACTCTGATACCCCTAACTAAAATCTAGTGGAACAAACTACCTTCAGAAGTCACCCAATTAGTAAATAGAGTCTACCTATGTGTAATTTAATCTAATTTAATAAATACAGCTGTTTTGTGAAGCCCTCAGGGGTTTGTTAGAAAACCTTAGTGAACAAACAACACCATGAAGGCCAAGGAACACACCAGACAGGTCAGGAATAAAGTTGTAGAGAAGTATAAAGCAGGGTTAGGTTATCAAAAAGATCCCAAGCTTTGAACATCTCATGGAGCACCGTTTAATCCATCATCGGAAAATGGACAGAGTATGGCACAACTGCAAACCTAGTAAGACATGGCGGGCCACCTAAACTAACAGGCCGGGCAAGGAGAGCATTAATCAGAGAAGCAGCCAAGAGGTCCATGGTAACTCTGGAGAAGCTGTAGAGATCCACAGCTCAGGTGGGAGAATCTGTCCACAGAATAACTACTAGTCATGCACTCCACAAATCTGGTCTTTATGGAAGTGTGGCAAGAAGAAAGCCATTGTTGAAAAAAAGACATAAGAAGTCCCATTTGCAGTTTGCGAGAAGTCATGTGGGGGACACTGCAAACATGTGGAAGAAAGTGCTCTGGTCAGATTGGAACTTTTGACTAAAAGCAAAATACTATGTGTGGCAGAAAACGAACACTGCACATCACCCTGAACACACCATCCCCACCGTGAAACATGGTGGTGGCAGCATCAAGTTGTAGGAATGATTTTCTTCTGGAGTGACAGGGAAGCTGGTCAGAGTTAATGGGAAGATGAATGGAGCCAAATACAGGGCAATCTTAGAAGAAAACCTGTCTGCAAAAGACTTGAGACTGGGATGGAGGTTCACCTTCCAGTAGGACAGCGACCCTGAACATACAACCAAAGCTACAATGGAATGGTTTAGATCAAAGCATATCCATGTGTTAGAATGGCCCAGTCAAAGTACAGACCTAAATTGAGAATCTGTGACAAGACTTGAAAATTGCTGTTCACAGACACTCTCCATCCAATCTGACAGAGCTTGAGCTATTTTGCAAGGAAGAATGGGCAAAAATGTCACTCTCTAGATGTGCAAAGCTGGTATAGACATCCCCAAAAAGACTTGCAGCTGTAATTGCAGTGAATGGTGGTTCTACAAAGTATTGTCTCAGGGAGCTGAATACAAATGACCGCCACACTTTTCAGTTATTTATTTGTAAAAAATTTTGAAAACCATTTATCATTTTCCTTCCACAATCATGTGCCACTTTGTGTTGTCTATCACATAAAATCCCAATAAAATACATTTAAGTTTTTGGTTGTAACATGAAAAAATGTGCAAAATTCCAAGGGGTATGCATACTTTTTCAAGGCACTGTATTTGGCTGTTGCAAGAGGCAACCTGTCCTTAGAGAAGGGGGAGGAGCGAGCAGAGGAAGATCTGGCATGCAATCAGCTCTGTGATCAGGAAAGAAGACTGTGTAGAGCCCGAGCACCTCCAGGATGGCTTGTCGGAGGTCTCTGGCCCGAAAGAGCTTGCTAATTGTCCTTACCATCCGATGAACGCTGAATTCCATGAGACATCCGCTCTGTCCGTACTACCAGCTTGGGATTCAGAGCTACCTGCCTGTTTGGGACAAGGGCCCTGACCGGGTTTGAAGTCACAAGCTTCCTTTGCTTGCTGTTTGGTAAGCCTTCATTTCTTATGATGGTCACTTCTTGGATGCGGTGGTGGATTTGTCATGGAATTATCTTTATGAATTTCAACACTTTTTGCATATTATTTAATATTATTTAATGAACACTTTGCAGTTTAATCACTGATCCTACAATTAACTTATATTTATATATATAAACAAAGTTTTCCTGTTATGGATATTGCTAATCAAATCAATTGAGTGATTTATTTATTAGTGTTTAACATTGATGTTAATTAATTAATGTCAATATTTGGAATTATATTTATTTTTATAATTTTATATATAGCAAATTTTTTTCAATCTTAGCGCTGCTACTGTTTTCTTCTTTGTTGCAAGAGGCAGTTTGTCCAGGAAGGACTGGAGAGCAGTACAATAATGAGTGTCTGCAGGCAACAGTGAAGCATGGTGGAGATTCCTTGCAAGCTCGGGGCTGCATTTCTGAAAATGAAGTTGCAGATTTGGTCAGGATCAATGGTGTCCTCAATGCTGAGAAATACAGGCAGATATTTATCCATCATGCCACACCATCAGGGAGGTGTGTGATTGGCCCCAAACGTATTCTGCAGAAGGACAATGACTGGTGGTCTCTGCAATATTCCAATTGATGGTAGACAAGGATCCAAGTATCATGCCCCGAGCTCTGTAGAGGAGCCGCATCCGCTGCCACCACCAGCTCAGAGCTGGTGGTGGCAGCGGATGCGGCTCCTCTGCAGAGCTCGGGGCATGATACTTGGATCCTTGTCTACCATCAATTGGAATATTGCAGAGACCACCAGTCATACCTAGAATTACATGTGGAACAATTTCTTTCCAGAGAATAGAGAAGACAAGTTGTACAGAACTGCTGCAAGGAAATTCGGACAGTGGGAACGAGGAATTGGACATGGTGTGGCAATTACCTATCAAGAGTCAATAGAGAGAATCATTTACTATCTGAAAAAACTGCGTTCTTCTCCAAGGGACACATGTTCCATTACTTCTGATTTCTTAAAAGGAATCTGTAGTGAATCTTCAAGATTGCATATCTTTGGCCATTTGAACTACATGGTCTTGGAATTCCTGGCTTGATGATCCATCCTGACGATCGTTTGAGGTTCGTTGGTTGAAGTGCACCCTGTGAGTTCCAGCCTTCCGGACATCCCTTTATAGCCCCGGTGGGGCTTACTGCTTTATTGACTCCATGTCATAAGACACGGGAGTCCATCTTATCTAGTAAGAGTACCCACCCTTCTCTACTCATTGATGTCAAATATCACTGATGTTGTTTTCCATCTACGGACTCACACCGTATACCATTGATTCTGTTTTCCATCCACGGACTCACACCATCCCTACTAGTCCTTTCAGGACTTTTCTAATATTAATTTTGGAAGTATTTTTCTTATAGTGTGGACACAAGTGGACTTCTTTTTATACAAGAATTTATGATTCATTTAACACATGACTCACTACCAGGGTTAACACTTAAGCCCCATACACACTATCAGATTTTCTGCTGAGTTTTTCCATCAGATTTACCAAAACCATATAATACGAGGTCAAACCTTAGGAGTTTCAATGTGTAAGCAATCAGGCAGGCCCTTGCACTACATGGTTTTGGTAAATCTGAAGGAAAAACTCTGCAGAAAATCTGATAGTGTGTATGGGGCTTAATGGACTGGTCACATTGTTATATATTTATTTCACTTTTGTAGCGCTGCATTTCCCTTTTTCTCTGTATCTTATTGTTTGTCACAATGTATGCGGCTGCTGTCTTATTTTTGTTTTCACTTTAGAGCGCAGTGGTTTTTTTTATATCTTTTCTTTCCCCACAGAGCCCTGATCTCAACTTTATCGAGTCTCTCTGGGATTACATAAAGAGACATTAGGATTTGAGGCAGCCTACACTCACATAAGATCTGTGGTTATTCTTCAAGATGTCTGGAGCAACCTACCTGTCAAGTTTCTTTTAAAACTGTGTTAAAGAGTAGCTAGAATAATTGATATTGTTTTGATGGCAATCAGTAATTAAACCAAATTTTGATTCCAGATATAGGATACTAAGTTATGTAAGCGGAAATCAGTAACACAGCAACTTAAGTTATAGCAAGAGAAAAGTGTTGGGATAAAAAGAGTAAAGGAAAAAAAAATCCTTGGTACTGCTGGGGGAAGTTGTGGATTGCTGGACTGATCACAGAAATCACTGCACAGAAGAAAGCAGGGTTCGAAAGAAACAATTTGTAACACAGAAGAAGAAACTCGACAGGATTGTACTGAGAAACAATAGAGAAAAGAAAGAAAGACAGTATGATTGGAGGGCCAAAAATTTAGTTGATAATTCCTGAGAGCTAGGGACAGTTAGATGTAAAGGTTAGATAATTATGACAAAAGCAATATATGGACGTTAGTAATAATAATAGTGTATATCTGTTTGTGTAAAAACAATAAAGGCTACATTTAATGTAATTCTGATCAATTATATTCATTTGCTTTGAGAAAAGACTGTTTTAGACCTTCGGTCTTTCAAACAAACAGTCTAGACTTTCTGCTCTACAAATTTAAGGGTGAATGAGATTCACCAGTATAGCTTTGGAACATGTAATATGCTTTAGTTCTATTCATTCTTAATATTGAAAGGATTGAAGATGTAACAACAAAGTTATTCTGCCTTTTCAGAAATAACAGTCTACAGACGCCTCTAATGGTGCTGCATTTGTTACAATGAAATACGTTATTTGCAAGGCTCTTGAGAATCAGTTCTACTGCCCACAATATAGAATGGGGAGCTAAAGATGCTCAATATATAACAATGACATAATGATAAAGCAGAAACATCAGAAAGCTTGGTATCTTCATTTCACTTGTGTTCATATTTTTTTTCTAACTATAATTCTGCTTGCATTCCGGTATGAGCCAGTAAAATTTAATTGCCTGTTAATCCAACAGCCTGCAAAAATATAAGTAAAATATTGTTCTGTCTCCCTTTATATCACTGAATGCTGCTACATGTCATAAATGCCAAGCTACAGTTATGTGTCCTTTGAGAACTATTACATATTCCTTCACTCAAACTGATGTACTTTTTTAACAGTATTCTAGAATCCGGAAAATTCAAAGACTTTTTGAGCTACAAAGCTACAAAGCTACATGGACTATATACCTTCTCTGCTCTTGGCATAGTCTACACTCCATATGGGTTTTCAGCTGGAGTTCGTTGATTATCACATGGACTACAAGTTTGCTGATTATCACATTCATAGTCCATTGAAACTGAAAGTCTGTCTGCCACAGTGATAGTTTATTAATTCACAGACTTCTGTGACGGAACAATGTGGCTGTGCAGGTGGTGATTTAAATGAGACAGTGGTTGCAGCGGAGAGGAACCCCTGCCTATTGTCAGGGGAAGGGGCTCAGGGGTGGGAGGGGGAATGCTTAGAAACATGTTACATATTGCACCCTAAATCAAGGAGTAACTTGTAACATGTTCCTAAATGTGAACCATTTATCATTTTCCTTCCACCTCATAATTATGTGCCACTTTGTGTTGGTCTATCACATAAAATACATTTACATTTTTGGTTGTAACATGATAAAATGTGGAAAACTTCAAGGGGTATGAATACTTTTCCAAGGCACTGTATTTGGCTAATGCAAGAGGCAGTTTGTCAGTGAAGGTATGGAGAGCAGTACAATAACGAGTGTCTGCAGGCAACAGTGAAGCATGGTGGAGGTTCCTTGCAAGCTCGGGGCTGCATTTCTGCAAATGGAGTTGGAGATTTGGTCAGGATCAATGGTGTCCACAATGCTGGGAAATCCAGGCAGATATTTATCCATCATGCCAAGCCATCAGGGAGGTGTGTGATTGGCCCCCAACGTATTCTGCAGCAGGACAATGACCGCTAACATACAGTCAATGTCATTAAGAACTGCCTTCAGCTTAAAGAAGAAGAAGAAGGAGTCCTGAAAATGATGGTTTTGCCCCCATAGAGCCCTGATCTCAACATCATCGAGTCTGAGAGAGGGGGAATGCTTAGAAACATGTTACATGTTGCACCCTAAATCCAGGAGTAACATGTAACATGTTCCTAAATGTGAACTTAGCCGAATATACCACCCTGTGCAGGCACAAATAAAGCAGGTTTGTTTTCTACAATTAAAATACACTTCTGAAAAGTAAAATAAAAAGTGTCCAGTGCTTCAGAAAAAGTGTTCCATGATGCAATCAATTTAATAATGATGTGATCACTGTTTAAGTGATTGTAAAGTCCCATTTTTTTTTCTATAGAAATAATAAATGTTATACCCACCTCCATTGTGCAGTGGTTTTGCACAGAGCGGCCCATATCGTCCTCTTCTTGGGTCCCTCTTTAGTGCTCCTGGCCCCTCCCCCCTGTTGAGTGCCCCAACAGTAAGAAGCTTGCTATGGGGCACCCGAGCCGAGCCACAGCTCCATGTATCCATTCAGACACGGAGCCATGGTTCAGCCTCGCCCCCACTCTCTCCTCATTGGCTAACTGACTTTGATTGACAGCAGCGGGAGCCAATGGTGCCTCTGCTGTGTCTCAGCCAAGCTGGACGGCCGAGGCACTCGTGGATATCGTTGGATTGAGAAGGGGCACAGGTAAGTATTAGGGGGTACTGGGGGGGGGGGGGCTGCTGCGCACAGAAGGTTTTTGATCTTAATGCATAGAATGCATTAAGATAAAAAAAAAAAACCTTCTGCCTTTACAACCACTTTAAGACAATCCACTTCACTCAATTCCCCTGCCAATGTCAATATTGTACACTGTGCTGCACAACTCTAATGCCCTGTACACACGGTCGGATTTTCAGACGGAAAATGTACGATTGGAGCTTGTTGTCGGAAATTCCGACCATGTGTGGCTTCCATCGGACTTTTTCCATCAGAATTTCCGACACAGGATGACCAGCCTGAGAGCAAGCTATAAAATTTTCCGACTACAAAATTCCGACTGTGTGTGGACAATTCTGACGCACAAAGTGCCACGCATGCTCAGAATAAATTAAGAGACGAAAGCCATTGGCTACTGCCCCGTTTATAGTCCCGATGTACGTGTTTTACATCACCGCGTTCAGCACGATTTTCCGACAACTTTGCGCGACCCTGTGTATGCAAGACAAGTTTGAGCCAAAATCCGTCGGAAATAAATGGATTTTGTTGTCGGAATGTCCAATCAATGTCCGATCGTGTGTACAGGGCATCAGTGTTCTTACTCCACATGTGATGACCTCTGTTCATGCAAACACCTCCACACCTGCAAGAACTCACTAGATAATTTGACCTCTTACTATAAAAAGTGGGTCAAATTGTGCTTTTTCCCTCAAGGGGTTTAATCCACACGACTCTTCCACAACTCCTTTTAAAAATGTGCTTCATCACACACAGGCCACAGGGAAAAGCAAAAAGGCCAAAACGGTATAAAATCCTTTATTTATTTTTTGTGAAAGCTGCAAAAAACATATAAAATGCACTTATATACTCCTGTGCTATTGCCCAGCACTTGTATGTCTATCTCTTAATCCTGTGTAGTTGCTGCCTCTACTAGCTCTGTTGGTGCTGTCATTCCTGCACAGCAGAGAGAGGGAGAGGCAGCAGTAGGTGCCAATTAGGCTCTGCTACAGTCAAATATACTGACAGGGAACATACTGATTGAAAGCAAAAGCAGATCATTTATAAGTACACTATATTACCAAAAGTACTGGGACACCTGTCTTTACACGCACATGAACTTTAATGGCATCTCAGTCTTCATCTGTAGGGTTCAATATTGAGTTGGCCCACCATCGCTCATCCATGTCTTGGCCCAAAACATGGATGAGCGAGTTGTGGTGGAGGAACTTGACTAGCCTGCACAGTGTCCTGACCTCAACTCGATAGAAGACCTTTGGGATGAATTATAATGGAGTATGCGAGCCAGGCCTTCTCATCCACATCAGTGCCTGAACTCACAAATGTGCTTCAGGAAGAATGGTCAAACATTCCCATAGACACACTCCTAAACCTTGTGGACAGCCTTCCCAGAAGAGTTGAAACTGTTATAGCTGTAAAGGGTGGGCCAACTCAATATTGAACCCTACAGACTAAGACTGGGATGCCATTAAAGTTCATGTGCGTGTAAAGGCAGGCGTCACTAAACTTTTGGTAATATAGTGTATGTTGCTGCTCCTTCATTCTCCAATCAGCAGGCTTTGGGCATGGTGGTAAAACCATTAGAAACCACTAGATTTCTTAGCACCAAATTGGTGACAGCTCACAGGCTGAACAAAACTAAAAATCCTTTGACACATAAGACAGTTTATTTATTTGAACTTCAACTATGCATATAGTTGTTTGCCTGGAGCTTAAATTTAAATGGTTTAGCATTAGGATGAAGCCTAGTTTGCCTTTTACGATCTAAATTGTTTAACTGAATGTGGCTTTAATTGTATGTAAACATTGAAACATGAAATTTAGATTACATAACGAGTAGGTTGCAAACTATTAGGCAGAAGAAAGTACAGCCTTGACAACTGCTATCAATGCATTCTCTGACAATGTTTATAGCAGGGTTGATATGTTAATTAGGCCTCTTGTAATCATTCAAGCATTTTTTGCAGCTTTGTAAACAGGCACCCAAACGCTAATTAAATGAGCAATCAGGCCAGGTGCTTCATTCGTACTTGTCAATGACATGTTCAGTCTGTGTACTCTGCTTTAATGTCATACCCCAGCTCCCTGTGGGACAGATTTTAACACAATTTATTAAAGCATTTGACATTAGTGTACTAGTTCATGTTATATAGAATCTATCTTGTTTACATTTTAATATATTTGGGAATTTTATTAGCTTACAATAAATAATATCAATATGTATGAATATTTAAAAAAATTTAAAAAAAAAAACGTTTTCCCATTAATCATTTGCAATCACATATATGCATTTTGTGTAGCAGTGTATTCTGTGCTTGGATATGAGACAATCCATTGTTTTCTCCGAATCTGTTTGCACCAATTAATGGAGTTATGATGAGCTGGAAAATAAGCCCTGCATACTATATTTTGGGTATTTTGACCTGCAGGATGTAATTTAAGTCAATTCAACAAGCTTTCCTTTTTTGTAAAAAAAAAAGTATTATAACTGTGTAAAGGGTGAAAATCTCCTCTAGTGCCCTGACTAGGCAAAACAATAATAAAACATCTGACTCATGGACTGTAACATATCCAAAGCATTTACAAAAACTTTTAGTCAAAGCTCGCTAAAACATTCACAGATTTAATGCTTCACACCAGAATATAAAGTGTTAAAGCAACTTGAATTTATGTGCGCTGACATGACATGCGTTTGAAATACATTGCTTTTTTGAAAGATTCAGTTTGAATTTTGTATTTCAAAGTAAAATGCCCAAATTCAGAACCAGGTGTATATATGGTGACACTAAAATGATATTTGAGCTAAAATGAATGAATGATAAAAATAAATTATAATCCTCTTCTGTTGGTAATGCAAACAGAAGCCCGGGTTGCAGACTTGCAAATTTGAGAAACAGATGCCTGATGCTGAAAAGCCCATAAAGCAATAACACATCTGGTAGAGTGTGTCTTAACAGGGAAGGAAGAAACCAAATCCTTTAGACTATAGGCTCTAATGATAACTTGTCTGATCCACACAGCAATGATGGTGTGAAAAGCAGGAAAACCCTTGTGAAGCAAAACGTATGGAAAAAAGGACAATATCCTGGTTAAAGTGGAAGGCAGAGACCACATTTGGGAGGAAAGAGGCCTTAAGCCCCCAAACTATTTTGTCCTTCTGCAACACTAACATAGGCTCTTTACAGGATAGGGCCGCTCAGAGATTCTCCTCGCAGAGGAAAAGCCACCACCATTCCAGAAAGGTCAGAAAAGGTAATATCCCTTATAGGTACAAAACTTGGCTTCTGTAATGCTGGGAAAACCAAACGGATCTCCCAAGGAACCACAGGGGAACAAACAGGTGGAGAGATGTAAGCCACTCCCTGAACAAAGACCTTAACCAAAGTGTGAGAGGCCAAAGGCTTCTGAAACAGAATGACCAAGGCCAAGATTTGTCCCTTAACAGTACTCAAGGCCAAATGTTGGTCCAGACCAGGTGGAAGGAAGGACAGACTATGTCACATGGACTAGTGTATACAGTGACAGTTCCTTGAGATGCATTACGCATAATAGACCTTCCGAGTGCAATGGTAGACTTTTAAAGAAGCTGACTTCCTAGTCTTCAAGAGGGTAGGTATGACTATATTTGAAATGCCCCTGTCCTTCAGAACTGTGGTTTCAACTGAGAAGCAGGATTAAACATTGGCCCCTGAAGCAGAAGGTCCGGATGATACAGAAGGGACTGTGGAGCATCTGCCAGGAGCTTGAGTATGTCTGAGTACCATGTCTTGCTAGCCAATTTGGTGTAATGAACATCCTCATTCTCACTCCTGCACAGTAGATGAGGGAGAATCTGGAGGGGTAGAAGACATAAATCAAGAGAACCATCATCAGACAGTCCACTGTAAAAGCGTGAGAGCCCCTGGACCTGGCGACAAACTCGCCCCATTTGCTGTTGAATTTGGATGCCAGTAGGTCCACATAGTGTCCTCACTTGTGCCAAACAACTTGAAATACCTCTGATTGAAGAGTCCATTCCCCTGGATTCCGTTGCTCATGGCTGAAAAAGTCCACTTGTCAATTTTCCATGCTTGGGATGTGAATAGTGGATGGGGGCGCAAGAGAGGATCAAGTCTGCTTCCTTTAAAGCAGTGTGACTTCTAGTGCCCCCTTGATGTTGAATGGAGACCATGGCTGTGGCACTGTTTTCAATATTCTTTATTACAAATTTTTCTTACATATTAATTTACAATTTTTTACATTTTATTTTATTACTATATAATTCCCCATATGTTCCCAATTACATTTCATTCTCTCCTAACATTCATTCCGTTCCCTCTTATCCACTTTATAGTCACCTTATACCATATTTTCAGGTATTCCTGTATCCATTGTTAAATAGGATCTATTCCACTTTGCCCATATGTTTTCATATCTCTGCACATTTCCCCTTTGTTCATACATTATTCTTTCATGTGGTAAAACCTGGTTTACCGCTCTCACCCATTGACTTAGTGTCGGTAGTTTTGGCTGGATCCATTTCTCTACTATTTTTTTCCTTGCCAGAAATAATGTTTCTTGCAGAAACATCCTAATGTATCTGCACCCTCTCTCCTCCTTTAGTACTCCCAGCAAACAAAGTTCAACCGTGGCCATAATAGGTCTATTTAAAACTTTGGAGGAACTACGTGGAGGAAGTCTGCACCGTCCTGCCCACACCTTGTGCAGTTTGCTGCAGGCATCCTCCCCATTCTATACAACCTACTCGGAGCTAGGTATGTCTCATATATTATATTTAACTGGATTATCCTGTTGTTCATTGCTGGGGATACATTCAAGTGGGAGGAGCAAATTTCATCCCATTTCTGGTCACTCATATCTGGGATAGCTGTCTGCCATTTATCCTTTACTCTCACCAGTTCACCACTTATTTTACTCTGTAGCAGATGTAAATATAGTTTGGATACGGTCCCTGTGATCTCAAAATACCTATGAGAGGGTATTTAGTTTTAGTTCCTTTCTTCTCAACTGTACCTGTAGTACTTACCTGAGCTGTAGATACCTATAGAACTGTTTACTCGATAGGTTATATTGTTTAGACAGGTTTTCATAGGATAATATTATATTTTTATCATACATCTGACTAATGGTTGTTACCTTATTCTGTTTCCAAAATTTACTATCCTCAAATGTTTCCAAATGCTCAAATGTAGGATTATTCCGCAAGGCACTTTCTGGTGGGATGTCGGTACATCCCTTCAGTTTTTTTGACTCCTTCCAAACTGCCCTAGCCAGCTTTAGAAGGGGAATTTTTTCTCCCACCCTCCTCAAATCAGTTGTTTCTAGTCCTACCAGAAGATCATCTACCTGCATCCTGCTTAATAAATATTCCTCTACCCTTGTTTTTTGTTCCTGCCTTACCAAAGATCTTAAATGTTTTAATTGCCCTGCCAGATAATATAAATATAAATCTGGCAGCCCTGCTGCTGTTTTGGGTCTTTGTAACATATTGAGTTTTAATTTACATATACCATATGCCCAGATAAACCTAGTCATCTGTGAATTTAGATTTTTAAATATCTGTTTTGGTATTTTTACTGGGGATGTGCGAACACATACAAGCACTTAGGCAATATATTAGACTTAATCAACTGTATTCTTCCTGCCATTGACACTGGTAATTTTATACATATTCACAGTTTTTTCTTGACATATTCTACCAAGGGGAATATATTAGCTTTCAGGGCTTTCTCTGGGTCCAGAGTGATGTTTATTCCTAGATATTTAAATGCTTCAACTATATTTAGTGGGGTCTGAGGTCTCATTCTATTGCCTGGCCCAAGCAGCATCAATGCGGATTTTTGCCAGCTTATCTTAAGCCCTGAAAATGTCCCATATATTTCTATTATTTTCATTGCCTCCATCAAGGAAGTATGCACATCTCCCATATATATAATGATATCATCAGCATATAAACCTATGTGTTCAATCTTTTCCCCCACTTTAATCCCTTTATACTTTTTAGATTGTCTAAATCTATTTGCCAGTGCTTCAATTGCCATGGCAAATAGTTGAGGGGACATTGGGCATCCCTGTCTTGTTCCCCTATATAGTTTTATTGTGGGGGATAATATTCCATTTATTTATTACGTTTGGCACTGTTAGCTAAATTCTCATCAATTGTCCATGCAATGAAAGAGTCCAGCACTGAAAGAAGAACCAAATTCTCATCTGATGTCCATGCAATGAAAGAGTCCAACATTGAGAGAGCAACCAAATCGCCAGGAGTTCAAAAATGTTGATGAGAAAGTGAGCTTCCTCCGACAACCAAGTTCCCTGCACTGACAGTGTGTTCAGGACTGCTCCCCAGCCCAACAATCGGGCATCCATCATAAGAACCACAATTGTGGAGAAAAGGGCTTTGATATGTCCAGTGCTGGGGGAGAAACCTACCATATTAGGGAGAGTTTAGCTTTAAATTGATACTAAAGTCTCATTGTTTTTAGTTAAAACAAACATGTTTTATACTTACCTGTTCTGTGCAATTGTTTTGTACAGAGCAGCCCAGATCCTTCTCTTCTTGGGTCCCTCTTCAGTACTCCTGTCTCCAACCCTCCTATTGAGTGCCCCCATAGCAAGCAGCTTGCTATGTTGGCACCCAGGCCGAGCCCCGCCCGCTTTCTCTCTTCAATGGCCAACTGACTTTGACTGACAGCAGCCGGAGCCAATGGGGCAACATCGCTGGATCTAGATGGATCTCAGGTAAGTATTAGGGGGGGCTGAGGCTGCTGCACACAGAAGGATTTTAATTTTAATGCATAGGATGGAGAATGCAGAAGTTGAGACTGCAAATTGGGGATAAGGATGCTTTAAAGTGGTTCTAAAGCCTCAAGGTTTTTTTACCCTAATGCATTTTATGCATTAAGGTAAAAAACCTTCTGTGTTACAGGACCCATCCAGCCCCCCCCTTATTCTTACCTGAGCCTGATCTGATCCAGCGATGTGCACAAGAGCAGCAGCTCTTGTCACTGTCTCCCTCCACATTAGATAGATTGATAGCGATAGGCGCAGACAGGGCAGCTCAGGAGCATGCCCGCATGGGTGCCCCCATAGAAAGCGGCTTTTCATGGGAGCACTAAACAAAGAGGAGGGGCCTGAAGCATCGGGGGGGCAATAAAGAAGAAGGATCAGGCTGCTCTGTGCATAACCATTGCACAGAGCAAGTAAGTATACCATGTTTGTTATTTTAATTTTAAAAAATATGAGGGTTTAATGTTCCTTTAACCTTTAGGTCCATGACACTCCTATCTGTGAGATGGGTCTAGTGATGATGGAGGTCAAGGATCCAACTGAAGGTGCCTTCTGCCTCTTTGATGTTAGCTGACAGGGACAGGAAGGACTGATCCTTTAACAGAGATACTCAACATTAAAGGGGTTATAAAGGTAATTTTTTTTTTTTTTTTAAATAACAAACATGTCATACTTACCTTCACTGTGCAGCTCGTTCTGCACAGAGTGGCCCCGAACCTGCTCTTCTGGGGTCCCTTGGCGGCTGTTTCAGCTCCTCCCCGCAAGAACTAACCACCTTAATGCGAGCTCCCTCGCATGGTGGTTAGTTATTGCGGGCGCGCTCCCGTGATACAGCCGGCGGCTATAGCCGCTCACTGTATCACTCGGCCCCGCCCCCCGCCGCGCCGCGTCATTGGATGTGATTGACAGCAGCGCGAGCCAATGGCTGCGCTGCTTTCAATCCATCCACTGTAGCCAATCAGCGACTAGGCAGAGCTGCAAAAGAGAAGACGGGAGCGAGCAGCGGAGATTCGAGGTGTCAGGTAAGTAAAACGGGGCAGCTGGGGACGGCGGTAATGTCAAAAGTTTTTTCACCTTAATGCATATAATGCATTAAGGTGAAAAAACTTTTACCTTTACAACCCCTTTAATTCCTTTGATATAAAGCAGAGCCATAACTGAGGCAAACACCTTGCTAATGCTATAAGGTGAACAATACGAATATGCAGATAGGCATCCCAGATGTCTACTGAGGCCAAAAAATGTAATGACCAACCTGGCATTTACCATGAAAAACTACCTATAAGAACAAGTTGAGAGTTTCCAGATGCAGAATAGGACTACTTCATTTAGTTTGGGAACCATGAAGAAGTTAGTGTAAAAACCTGGAAAGTGTTCACCTGCTGGAAAAGGGGTAATTATATCTTGTTTAAAAGCAGCAAGCAGATATGTCCATTGGACAGCAGAAACCAGATGCACCCATTGTAATAAGGAAGGAGACAAACTGGAGAACATGAAGCAGAGAGGGGGTTTGTGGCCCCTGGAAATTAGGTTCTGGATCAAGGTATATTAAATTTTCTGGGACCAGAAGGCTGACTTCCTCTCACTTTGATGAGTAGGGGCACCCCATCACAGTGAGAAGGCCTTTGCCGGTTTGGAAGGCCTTGTCTTCTTATGTCACTGGCTTAGATTTAGCATTGGAAGTCTAAGAAGGATGACAAGAAACCCTGCCTAATCTCAGACGTGTACAGAGAGAAGGCTAATCCTGGAAATTTGGTGAGGTGTATCCACCAAGTCATTCACGCAGTAGCCCAAAGCTATAGGCAAAACGTCTAGCTGACTATGAACTGAGGGATCAATAAGAGTGGATTCAGATTCAAGGGCCACAAGTTTTGTTCAGACAGCAATGGGCTGACAGGCTGCCATAAACACAACTAATGCCGCGTACACACGGTCAGACTTTTCAGCTACAAAAGTCCGACAGCCTGTCCGACAGACTTTCGACGGACTTTTGGCGGACTTTCGACGGACTTGCGGCGGACTTTCTAACGAACAGACTTGCCTACACACGATCACACAAAAGTCCGTCGAATTCTTACGTGATGACGTACACCGGACTAAAATAAGGAAGTTCATAGCCAGTAGCCAATAGCTGCCCTAGCGTGGGTTTTTGTCCGTCAGACTAGCATACAGACGAGCGGATTTTTCGACCGGACTCGAGTCCGTCGGAAAGATTTGAAGCATGTTTCAAATCTAAAGTACGTCGGATTTGAGGCTAAAAAAGTCAGTTGAAAGTCCGGAGAAGCCCACACACGATCGGATTACCAGCCAGCTTTAGTCCGTCAGCGTCCGTTGGACTTTTGTAGACGAAAAGTCCGACCGTGTGTACGCGGCATAAGGGTTTATTGGCAAGGCCTGCCAAGACTCTCGATGGAGGGCTGCAAGAGTCTTGATAAGGTAAGAAACCACCACAGCAATTGCCCATTTCCTAAGGAAACTTTCCTCAATTGGGTATTGTTGGGTGAAACATTTATAAAGAGTAAATATTTTTTCCGGCTGAGGCCAGTCTCTATACAGGACACACTCAACCTGCACATGGATCGGAAAGATCTTAGTGTAGAGAATTTCAGAGACGCCATACTGGATACTTTTGATTATTCAGGATGCTCCTACACCAAACAAGAGTGAACAGCTTCAAAAATCTTAAAAAAGCAAAGTATAGCAATAGTCTTCTTAACCACTTCAGAGCCGCGCTATAGCCGAATGATGGCTACAGCGCGTACCTACTTTGCCAGGAGGGCGTTAATAGACGTCCTCCCATGCTTGAGCGGCCTGCACGTCTATGAGACTCGCTGGATCACAGATCGGAGTAAGTGGTCCATCCCAACCCCTTACCACGTGATCAACTGTCAGCCAATGACAGCTGATCATGTGATGTAAACAGAGCCAGTAATCGCTGATAGCGCGAGGAGAAAAAAAAAGCCGATCACCGACGGCTGTCAGAGGGACATCGGTCTCGATTAAGGAGAGCAGCCGCGGAGTCATCTGTGCCCACCAGTGCCACCTACCAGTGCATAACAGTGCCGCCTACCAGTGCCCACCAGCGCCACCTACCAGTGCCTACAGTGCCACCCATCAGTGCCCACAGTGCCACCTATCAGTGCCACCTATAAGTGCCCATCAGTGCCATCTATCAGTGGTACCTATCAGTAATACATATCAGTGCCCATCAGTCCCACGCATTAGTGCCACCCATCAGGGCCCATCAGTGCCATCTTATCAGTGGCCATCAGTACCGCCTCATCTGTGCCCATCAGTGCCGCCTTATCTGTGCCTATCGGTGCCGCCTTATCTGTGCCTATCAGTGCCCACCAGTGCAGCCTATCAGTGCCCAGCAGTGCTGCCTTATCAACAATGCTGCCCATCAGTGTCACCTACCAGTGTCCATCAGTGTCACCTACCAGTGCCCATCAGTGCCACCTATCAGTGCCACCTATGAGTGCTCATCAGTGCCATCTATCAGTGGTACCTATCAGTAACACATATCAGTGCCCATCAGTCCCACGCATTAGTGCCACCCATCAGGGCCCATCAGTGCCATCTTATCAGTGGCCATCAGTACCGCCTCATCTGTGCCCATCAGTGCCACCTTATCTGTGCCTATCAGTGCCACCTTATCTGTGCCTATCAGTGCCCACCAGTGCAGCCTATTAGTGCCAACCAGTGCTGCCTTATCAGCGCATATCAATGAAGGAGAAAAATTACCTGTTTGCAAAATTTAAAAAAAAAACTATGAAACATGATTTTTTTTTTTTCCTCATACAAAAGATTTTTATTTCAGCAAAAATTATTACATACAGTTCCGGAACACACATGTCACTATACAGAATAGCGATACAATCAGACATGAAGACAATAAATATTGCATCACCTCTCCCCCATACGTTTCCAGTGAAGCATATTATAGTGTTTAATCCCTCCCATTAATCCTCCACCTGCACACCTATATCTTCAGTAAATCACAATACAATCGCTTATTCTTATTTGTTTGCAACAGCACAATTATCAGACTCTCTAAAATAAACGGTCAATCACTAGGTCTACTGGCTCAAGTCCAGGGACCTCCAGCCACTGTGCCCAAAGCTTCTCAAATTTTTTTGATGTTCCCCTGTGTTGAAAGATATTTTTTTCCAAGCGGATAGTGTTCCCCATTTGTATGATCCACTCCTGCTTTGTAGGAGGGTCTTCAGATTTCCAATGTCTAAGAATTAGCATACGTGCCTGAAACAAAGTTCTGTTGATGGCTTGCTTAAGGATATCTCCTGTCAATAAGTCATCTATTATCCCTAACAGACATGGTTTGGGGTCTAATGGTATCTGTATCTGGAAGACCATATTAATGGTATCCAGTACAGTTTTCCAATATAAATGGAGTTTGGGGCATCTCCAGAGGAGATGAATAAGATCTCCGTGGTCTCTACGACATCTTGTACATGTGAGATCTGTACCAACCCCCATACGGACAAGTCTAGCTAGTGTATAATGTACCCTGGAAAGTATATACAGCTGGGACAGTTTTTGAGCAGCATTCAATGAGCACAAGGGGACCGCCTGCAGAGCCTTGTCCCACTGTTCCTCCTCAAATGTGCCAACATCCTGCTCCCACCTGGCCATAACCTTCAATGGCGAGTCCCCCAGAACCAAATTCAGAAGCATAGCGTAGCAGTCATGATTTTTTTTTTTAATTTCCGTCTTTTTTTGTTTGTTTAGCAGAAAATAAAAACCCCAGTGATGAATAAATACCACCAAAAGAAAGCTCTATTTGTGTGAAAAAAATGATAAAAATGTCATTTAGGTACAGTGTAGCATGACCGCACAATTATCATTCAAAGAGTGACAGTGCTAAAAGCTGAAAATTGGTCTGGGCAGGAGGGGGGTTTAAGTGCCCAGTAAGCAAGTGGTTAAGATTGGGAGAAACGTCTGTAGCAGAGATATCATCCTTATCCAGTGTTTCAGAAAGTAAGGGGTTTTCTTCAGCTGACACCCCCTTTTCTTGCATTGTCTGGCTCAAGGGCAAAGTCAAAGACTAATTCAGAAAAAAATTGAAAGGCATGGCTGTGAACCCTGCTGTCTAGGGCCTCAGAAAGGCTAATAAATTTGGCCCATAAACTCTGACATTGTGACAGAAAAATCCTCTTTAGACAGGAAGTCTGATGTGGCCAGATAAATGAGCAGAAAAAGTAGGAAAGTCAGAATGGGGGCAGGCATCAGAGAGCTAATTAATGTGCTACCACCCCCAGGCTGAGCCTCGGCTAGTGAGGCCAACCAACCCCTTATCTCTACAATTATGATCTGTCATGCCTGTGAACAAAATGTTCTGATGGGGTACTCATGATCTTTGCAGTAGTGCCTCAATGTGCTTTCAGAGCAAGAAAACCAGGAAATGTTGTCTAGCCAGCATCCTTTCTCTAAAGAGAAAGCCGCAAAGTGTGCAAGTGCAGTAACTGCCGTGGGAGTGAGTAGCACCCGTTTGCATGATCTCAGTAATGCACCACTCAGGAAGAGGGGGTACAATAACATCACACTAGGTGCGCTTTTAGAATTTAAGATGGTGCCAATGCCACCACACCAAGGCAACCCTGGAGCCATCACCACACCAATGGAAGGATGGATAGAGGTCACCATAGCCCAAAGGGGAGCCTGGGCATCCTGGGAAACATTTTTAAAGAGCGTCCACCCTGTACTCACTACTCAGGAACAATCTGTGATCAACAGCTTTCTGGCTTGACCCTCCGCAATGGGCATACCCCCACAGGGTCCTTAAGAAACTGAGCTCTGCACCAGGCAGATCATGACTCTGGACTTGTAAAGCACCCTGTGGATAACTCCACATCCGGCACTACATGCCAAAGGGAGCACCCACAGCAGGAGCCAGTGTAAAGCAACATTATAAACTGGCCCCATATCATCCAGAGATGGAAAAAAACTCCATAGAAGAAGGTAAGCTTCCCTCAGTAAAGAGAAGAGGTCCATCGCTTAGGGACACTTGCAAAAATGGGGGCTAGCTGAACATTTTTTCCAACATCCATTCACCTGAAAGCAATTGCATATAACTCAGTCATAATGACTTAAAGAAGCCTGTATACTGTACTACATAATCAAGAAAATTATCTTTATCTTTAGACTTTCATTCACCATGAAATGTAAACAATGGTGGGATAAGTTTCCCACTGTTACTTATAATTAGAAATAGGAGATTTTTACATTTCACTGAATTCTCCTTAAAGAAAAGATAGGTGCCTTCTCTGGTGAATGCAAATATATTTGTGAAATATCACAAAACATTGTACAATTGAAAAATATACCGTATATAAATAATAAAACATCAGATAAGTGTTGCATTGACAACACAGAGTCAATTCTTTTAAATATTTCCTTAACAATAATCCATTTTGGCAGGGTAATAAGAAAAATGTTGGAGACTTTCCAATTTCTCATTATGTGTGACACAGATGTACAGCTTTTTGCACCTGCCATGACACAGTGAAGTAAAGGTTTGAGATTTTAAAGAAATGAATTTCAACACATATTTGCACTAAGTAGTGTAGTTCCACCTTAAGGAAAGCATGGGCTACTGTTATAAAATTGTGTAGTGGGAGCACAGAGGCTTGGAGGTTTGCACGTCTGTCTTGCAGCACTGGGGTTCTCAGTTTAAATCTCAGCAAGCCACTATCTGCATGTTTTTCTTCTACTTATGTGGGTTTCCTCCCACACTCCAAATATAGCTGGTAGGAATATAGTCACGTTTCTAAATTGGCTCTAGTATAGGTACGCATGCGAGATAGGGACCATAGATGGTAAGCATCTCAAGGGCAGGGACTGATGTGTGTTCTGTGTTATGTATACAGTATAACAAGTGCTCCCCCAACTCTCAGCACTATATTATTTTATAAGCCACATAAGGGTTGATTTACAAACACCGGGGTTTAGGAAATCGATACAAAAGTGGGATAGTAGTCTATCGGAACTAGTTACTATTTTATTCCTTAAAATAAGACAGGAATCTGACTGATGTGGATGGCATCTCTGCTGTCCTTTGCTCCAGTTTTTGTAAAAAGGCTCTGCAGTATATAAAAAGCAATGACTAAAATGATTACAGTTCTCAGTAAGCGGAGGCTGAGATCACAAAACTGATTTAAATCAGTATAATAAACAAATTTATCACTTTGACTAATATGACTAGATGGCCCTCATATACTGAGTTTTAAAATATGTGCTTTCATTTCTTTAGTCTGGCTCCGCTAACTCCATAATTCTTTTGCCAACTTTTCTTTCTAAATCCGATCGAGGCAGCTGTAGGAAAGAGGGACTCGGTGTAAAAAATGGGACTTTATGGACAGAAATCTGGAAAGGTCATTGATAAAAATGATTTATCTATGTTTTGTGAATTCTACCGCATTTATTAAAATTGGTTTTGCAATTAAGCCATAAATGGTTGAGCTCTGTCTGCTTTCCATGCTTAAATTTGCCAAAAGCCATAGTTAATGTTTATAGAACGCACTCAACTCTCTACTGCATGTGGACTTTTAAACTTTTGCAGTCTTAGAACTGTTTCTGTAATCTAAAAAGAAATACTGGTC
The DNA here is from genome assembly GCA_037952925.1 of Lithobates clamitans. Taxonomy (NCBI): domain Eukaryota; kingdom Metazoa; phylum Chordata; class Amphibia; order Anura; family Ranidae; genus Lithobates; species Lithobates clamitans. The sequence goes on from JBBGZY010000655.1 coordinate 16,983,128, forward strand.
AAGTGTGACCTGAGAACACTCTGTATTCCTTGCCTGTACAAATCCTTTCAATCATTACAGTTTTTATTTCATGTATACAGGTCTACAGCCAATTAATATAAAAAAAATGTATGATTTCATCCAGTCATTTGAACTTTGAAAACAGTGATATCTTCCAATGTATCCAAACAAATTTGGAGACAATTCAGCTTTTCAAATTGCCACCCCAAGATTTGCCTAGGTAGTGGAAAGTATCAGTTAAGATTTGGACTTGTATTGCAGGTTTTTTACATTTTAGCCCCTACTACCAGTGGCGGCTGATGCTCAATATTTTGGGGGGGCAAACAAACCTGCCCCCCCTTACTTGCACAACTGCCAACCAACAACCTGTGCACAGGAGACGTACAGGAAGGCCGTGATCGGATGGTGGGCCATGATCGGAGGTGGTGCGGGCTCCTGAAAGCTGTCCCTGGCCCCCTCACTCGCAACCCCCCTGCCCATATGGGTCGGACAGGAAGGCGGCCATCCATGTCCTTACCTTAGGAGGTAGTGCTGGATCCGGGGTAGGACTCCTGGAAGCTGCCCCTCCGACCCTCCACCTGCTGCAGCTTGCCAAGGGAAGAGGCGGGCTGTTGCTTCTACTCCCGACTGAACAGGAAGTGAGTCCTGAGACCTGATTGGCTGGGAGTCCTAAGACTCATTCAGTCGGGACTATAAATGAGGCAGTAGCCAATAGCTTTAGTTTCTTGATTTATTCTGAGCATGCGTGGCACTTTGTGCGTCGGATTTGTGTACGCACGATCGGAATTTCTGACAACGGATTTTGTTGCCGGAAAATTTTATAGCAAGCTCTCAAACTTTGTGTGTCGGAAATTCCTATGGAAAATGTGTGTTGGAGCCTACACACGGTCGGAATTTCCGACAACAAGGTCCCATCACACATTTTCCATCAGAAAATCCTATCGTGTGTACAGGGCATAACACTGCAAAGTGAGCATACACTGTTTTATTCTTTTAATAAATCAACCCCAGTATGTTGCCCTTGGCACACCCAAATGATGACACCCTCTTGTCCTTGTGTCATTGTGCTATTGGAGGCAGCATGGGCCTGGTTTAAATACAAAACTATGTTTTATCTGTACAGATCTCCAGACAAGAGAGAGGAAAGATGATTTTATGTTGCGCCACCTTTCCCCTACAGTTCCCCTGCTAATTTAGCCATGAATGTATAAAGGTGGCCAGGACATGGAAACAAAAAAAGGATCAAGTTATTGCAACTTATACATTTTGAGGGTCTGAGTTCTGCCACTAGCTACTCCCTTTTTTGTCCACTTTACTGAAAAAATTAGTAAAGGAATACAAAGTGTTCTATTGAAATTTACTACACTCTTTGAGTAAAATGTAGTCTGTACAATCAATGAAACTCTTATTATCTAACCCTTTGGGGAATTTCCAAAATTAGCCATTTGCATGTTGAGCCAAGGAACCTGTGCCCACTTGAAACATCCGGAAGATTTTTTTTTATTAAAAAGAAAAAACCTACTGGAGGTTTGAAACATAAGATTAGCTGAATCAGCATAAAACATAACTTACTATGTAAACTGGGCATGTCTTACCGGTGTCTATGGGGGCTGCATACGAATGTCTAAAAATGGAATTAGGTTCCAATATATTCAATTAAATGTTATGGCTACTGCATTACATAATTTTGCATTTTTTCTTACATCGTTAACAGGGTAAATAGGGTTTTTTCTCACATTGTTAACAGTGTTAAAAGTAGCAATCATCTACATACTTAAAATAGTGAGTAATTATTAAAGTTTCTTTTTTTTCTTTTTAAATGTAATTTAGAATTGGTATGTTAACCTACTGTATATAAGCTATATATCAGGTTACAGTAGCCTTTAATAAGACTGCTCCAAGGAGATGTATTATATTCAGCTCAATAAAACCTGACATAGATTCTAACCCCCCTTGAATAGTATCAATGATCAAGCAATCATAAGCAAAAAATCAATTTGGAAAGTTGTTAAGTACAGGTTAAAAAGTATGTCAATTAGGTATAATACAATTATTTTTGACTATACTGCAAGTTTTGATGGACTTAGCTATTCCAGATTTAAACAGCATTTACAAAAAGAAAAGATGTTTAGGAATTTGACATGTCAGCTCTGAAAGTTACAGTTATATGTTACATTTGGAATTAAAATGTTTTTTTATTTTATATGACTGGCATTATTGTCTTATCAGTTGGATACATGTTTCCTTGTTTACCATAGATGCAGATTTATGTTTCTTTTTATGCACAATTCCAAGTTTAATAACTATTATATATTCTTCTAGCTACAAGATCGTTAATTTTAACTGATTTAGTATTAATATATGTTAGTATTATTGCTAACAGTGTGTACCATCAAACACCAAACCCTTCAATAATATATTAAATAGTTACAAAAAAGATCTCATACTTACAGGTGGTCCTGTGAAGGGACAAAACAGAAAAAAAGGAAATAAAACAAAAATTAGAAACATCATAAAATAACACAAAAGAAAAAACACAATATACTGCACGTCTAGTAGTGTACAACATGTGCTTTCTCTATTATTAAAAAATATTTTGTACCTTTCTGCCTTGTATATTAGGTGTTGAAGATATATCACCATCTAGAATAATAGGCCTTGCCTTAACCTCCCTGGCGTTATGATTATGTCAGATTTTTGCGTTTAAAAGCGGTACAATTGTTTTGCATAAAAATTTGGCGTTTTTTATTGTAGGCCTGTAATTCTTAGCAATAACACACTTAAATGTGTCCAAACAAGAGTCTAGTAGACATCCCGGGTATGATAAAGTTTGAAAGACAAAATCATAAATTATAATATAATAAATAACTATAAAAAATAATAATATAATAATAATAATATTAATTTCCCCACGCTTCACTATCGCTCAATTCTGCAAGTGTTCTAATTTACTATCGCTGTTTTCTAGCTGGTGTAAAACCACTTTTGACGTAAAGGGACACTTTTTGGTTGCCATGAACAATCTCAAGTTTCCAGGCAGAAAGAACAGTATATATAATATAAAACTGCATGCAGGGCACTGGACAAACCACTAGGGACAAAAGGGATGTGAAATAATTTCATACAGTACTGTAATCTGTAAGATTACAGTGTACTGTATGTATTATGAATTTTCATTTTTTTAATCTGCCACCAGGCTCCGCCCCCATGCATTGCCACGCTCGCAGGTAACGGAGCCCGGCACAGAGAGGCATTGGGCAGAGGACAGAGCCCACGGAGACAGCAGGGGAACATCGCAGGATCCTGGGGACAAGGTAAGTACACCGCCCCAGGATCCTGCAATGCAATCCCGAGTGTGGCTCGGGGTTACCGCTAATGGTACTGAAATTTACCCCCGAGCCACACTCGGGAAATCCGCCAAGGCGGTTAAGAAAAACCGAAATCATTAACTTACTGTAATCATTACAATAATTTACCATCCTGAATACAGGATTGTTTGGAAGTATGTGATTATTACTTCCGCAGTTATGTGTATATGTTGCTATATCTGTATATTTTTGAACTCATGCCTGCCTGTTCACAGATTTTAAATGGAGATTTCAGTTCTACTTTAAGGCCTCATGCACACTGGACTTTATAATAATGTTATAAAAATGCCAGTAGCTTTGCAGTGAGTTTTTCTAAGTTTTTTAGCGTTTTTTTTTTCAATGGGATCAAAAACATAAAAAAATGCTGGTGAGCCAAGTTTTTGAGTGTTTAGCAGCATTTTTAAGCTTTTTTTGACATTAGAGCGTTTTTACATCTGAAAAACTCTTCTCAGAACCCACTAGTTTTGGGGTTTTTTTACAGCCAAAAACAGTTGATAACAGCCTATGTGTGCATGGACACATAGGATAACATGCTGGAGAGTTTATTGACTGTAGAAAAAAAGCCAAAAACAGCAGCTGTAAAAAACGTCCAAAAACGTTCAGTGTGCATGAGGCCTAAGTGTCTAGAAGTGGCCAACAACAGCGGTAAAAATAAAACCTTTGCAAGTAACTGACAGGTTTAGGGCCATTGACAATACATTTATTATTACATTTTTTTCAAAGGGACAATTATTACTCTTCAAAAATTATATATTATGAGGCTGCGCTTGGTTACAAAATGTGCCTTTTTAGTGAAACAATGAAAACAATATTGCCAGCCTAAACCATTACTTTTTTGCTTTAGCAAAGTGAATTTTCCAATCAATGATTTCAATTAGCCTGTGTGTATTACATATAGTGATCTGGTTTTCACTGAAAGATCCCACAGATGTAACTTTAATTCTCTTTTCCCAGTGACTTTTTTATTGAAATTTATTTGGAAAGTTAAGTCAAACAGCAGTAAATATATTTCATTTGCAGGAAAGAAAATTAACGTCTAACACAAAATCTGTTTTATTAGAGCTGGCGGGCACATTTTATTTTTTATAACGGTCTAATGTATTGGCGCAGCTTATTTACCAGATATATGTATACGAGTATTTTATTCCCTTCAATTTGCAGGTGCAGACTGCAGCAGTCACCATTAAATGAATAAATGTTCAATTATTACACTGAAGGATAATAAAAAAAAAAATACGAAATGTGTACCAATAATTTGTTCTACTTCTGCAAAACAGGTTTTTAGATGATTTCTAAGTGAATCTTAATTTATATAAAATATCTCTTAACCACAGGCTTTCAAAAGAGAATGACGGGTTATTTTCATACTACATTATTCTCTTCTGCTACTGTATTTTTTTTTTTTTTTGTGAATGACAAACCATGTGTCTGCCACATGGTACCACAGACAGCAGCTGGTGATTTTGTGAAATGTGCTCTGCACATGCCACACATTGTGGTGGGGCTGCATTGCCAAATATATTACAGGTGCATTTTTGGGCTGCCTTAAAGTGGTTGTAAACCCTGTACAACCACCTCTACCTACAGGTAAGCCTATATTAAGGCTTACCTGTAGGTACTGGAAATATCTCCTAAACCTGTACGGTTTAGGAGATATTTACCATATACGCTTGCGCCGACATCATCGGTGCATGCGCACTGAAGAAAGGGAAGGATCGTGCCATTTCTAAAGGGCTTGAACCATGACTGGCGACTCTGGCCAATCAGAGACCCAGAGTCTGTGGCCCCCGGAAGGAAGAGGGGTGAAGATGGACACTTCCACACAGCGAGGACAGCGGTGACATTACAGGCTTCCTTTGCAGGTAAGCGCAACATAATGGGCTAGTATGCAACACATCCCAGTACACAATAAATAATGCACCAATGTGAATGAGCCCTAAAAGGTGTTTTAATATTATTAATGCCTTAAAGGGGTGATGAACCCAAAAAACAAAAAATGTAATATATTGCAGTTTACCAATCTTTATATGTGATGGCTGCATTCATTTTCTTTTCTTTTTTTTTATTCACCTGGTGATCTGGCCAGTAATGCACCTCCTGTATCAGGCTTCATGTACACTACAGCTCCTAAACTTGAGTTTAAGAGCTTTTGGCGTTTTTTTTTTTTCAAAAAAGCCTATGGGGTTGATTAACTAAAGACAAGTCCACTCTGAACTACAAGTGCACTGCAAGTGCACTTGGAAGTGCAGACTGTAGATCTGAGGGGAAGATCTGAAATGAGGGGAAGCTCTGCTGATTTTATCATCCAATCATATGCAAGCTAAAATGCTGTTTTTTATTTTCCTTGCATGTTCCCCTTGGATCTACAGTGGCTGCACTTCCAAGTGCACATGTAGTGCAAAGTGGATTTGCCTTTAGTAAATAAACCCTTATGTGTCCATGTACACATGGGCTTTTACCAGAATTTAGGAGCAGATGCGGTTAGGGGAGGTTCAACCTCCCTCTTTTGAATGCGAAAGAATCGCCTGCAGGATAGGAACATTTTGACTGCTGGCCGCAGGAGACCGGAAAATGTGGCAAAAGTTTTGCATTTTCCCGTGGACACGGTAAATCGCGGTCAAGTGCACATGAAGCCTTAAAGTTCTCCACTCTGCATGAAAAAGCACAGGGGCACAAGCAAGATGTACTAGCTGATGTAGATACAGTAGGGTCCCTTTCACACAGGCATTTGGAGCAGGTCTGGGGGAAGGGAGTATTAGATGTACTAGCAGATTTAGATACACTAAGGCCCCTTTTTCACAGGCATTTTGAGCTTGTCAGTTTTTCAAACTGACCTACTTGGAAGGTAAACAGACTTCTGGATCCGACCGGGTCCTTTTCTATTTTGGTGGACTGGAACGGAGGTAGCCTAATGTAAACAGACAGTCCATTTACACCTGGCTGCCATAGCGCTCAGTGTAAATCTCTGCATAAATTGAAGTGGCACAGATGTTACATCCATCCTGCTCTGATCAGCAGATCTGCTCACAGACTCACAGACTTCAGCACGACTTCAGCGCGACTTTGCGCAACTTACAACGCAACTTAAAGTTGCCTCCAGGACAGGTGATCACAGAATAATCAGCTCTGTTGGAGGGAGGGGGTTGCCTGGGCAAACATGGGAAGTACCTGTGTAAATTATTTTCTTTTTCCTGTAAAGTCGCTTCAATATAGATGGATATCTGACTTGGAGGCAACTTTCATTGAAATCTATGGGTACAAGTTGCCTAGAAGTCGCCTTGAAGTAGTACAGGAACCTTTTCTGAAGTCGGAGCAACTTCAGTAGTGTACATTAAGACGGCTCTCATTCACTTCAATGGAATTTCTTATGTCCAGCGACTTGAGGAAACTTAAGGTCTGACAAGTCAGATCCCAAGTTGCTGTAGTGTGAACCGGCACTTACTGACTGGATCCCCAAATAAAAAAAAAAAGAAAGCTTAAAAAAAGAAAACAAATGCAGTCATCACATCTAAGAATTGGTAATCTGCAATATAATAAATGTTTGCTTTTTAGGTTTAATACTGCCCAATAAGCAAAAAGTAAATAGAAGTAAATGTTAGACAAGCATCATATGCATCACTTGAACATGGAAATTCTAAAGGATGAGTCATTTTTATATATTCTCCTAACAATGAAGAACCACTTTCCTGAGTTTATATATATCTGCACAATAGTTCCATCTACTTTGTCTGTACACGCTGTGGCTTTTTTTCTTTCTTTCAGTGTAGAGCAGTAAAATACTGCCTGATGCCAGCTACTGACTAATAGTAAGTACTGGGAAATCTGTGTTAATATGTTTTCTACATCAGTAGACAGTTGGCTAATATACCTAAGCTTTACAATGTGTTGTAAGTTTTGAGACAAAGACAAAAGGCCAGAGAGAAAGTCCACACATAAGGCCATTCTGTTAAAGTGACAACAGCTACTAGAAGCGTGAGAATTCACTGGGTCAATGGGCAAGAGAGTATACTATACTACATATACGCATACAAACTACTTTCATGAAAAAAGCCTAAGAGTAGGACCAAAGAAAGAGAGCTTACCAGGTTCCCCTCTTCTACCTCTTTTGCCTCTTTGTCCTGGAGGGCCTAAAATCAAAACAGAAATATGTTGTTAGTTTTGGCAATTATATAAAAATGAATCATTTAATTGGAAAACACATGTAGGTTTTTCATCATTGGGCTTTATTTGGCTTTCTACACAAAAAACACAACCATGCTTTATTCCTAGAATTCAAATAGCTTCAAAGCCTGACATAAGCATTACAGAATTAGCCATGCCTGTATTATATCTATACATGCTATTCTGACCTTGTCAGCACTTGAACCTTTGACCTTTCTGTCAAAGCATTTGCCGAGTCTGGAGCCCAAGAAATTATATCTGAAAGTCATTTCAAGACTTTTCTATTAGAGTTCTTGACAAGCAATTATTTACTGGGTTATTCATTATGAAAGAAATGTAGATTGAAGACTTAGAAAACACACACAGAGAAAATTATTAACACCTACAGGCTACAAAACTAATAGCAAGATCAAAACATCAAAATCAGTACATGAAATAGTGTCAAGGTTGACTATGGAGGACATCTACATTAAAGTCACTTAAAATAAAATTAAACCCTATATTTAGTTTGCTGAAAGCATTATGAATAAAAAGCAATTAATATTTTTAAAATAAAATGTTTTCAGGTTTCCGTGTTTCTGATCTCCTGCAGCCTCTTTGCAGTGTCGTACTGTCTACATACACTCCAGCAATGGCAGCATGGAATTCCTCAGGTAGTTTTCCTGGTAGTAACACCAGTGGGCCATGTTTGTGTAATTTGTGTTGAAATAACCACTAGTAGTTGTCATCGAGAGTCCATGAGGCAAGAGGACAATAAAAGACAGTGCAGAAGCACAATTAGTAGACATGGACAAAGCATCGTCACCCTTTGACAAGAAGTGCCTGATCACAGACCTTCATGGCAGGGTTGCTAGTTTTTTTTTTTAATGAAGGCTGTAGGTTTAAAAGATTACAATTAATTTGGAAATAAAAATAAAATGTTAAATTTTAAAGCTTTTGTAAGGACCAAGATCCTGGAAAGCATGAATTTCTTCAGTATTTGAATCTCTTTAGGTCATTACTTCAGTATTTTTAATATTTTTCAGAGTGAACATGCTAATCCAATGGAAATCATAGTCATGGGATGACAGAAGCTTGAGTTGGCTGAATTGGGCAGAAATCTCAGGTTTATAGGAGTCTCCTAAGCCAGCTGAGCACCTACTGTTGAGGGGAACAGTTTATTGGGCCAGTAAGGAAACCTGTCTTGGACTCTTTTGTCCCTTCACTACTATGCTAACGCCAGCTCATGCACTGCTCTGGCCCCTCTAGTAGCTGTCTTTACTCCTTTAGCCTGAGTGCTATCAGTTGTTGACTCATGTACTGGTAAATATGGTCAATAAAATATGTTCCTAATAAGCAGCAAAAAAGCTTTAAGATAAGTTAATCCCAACCATAAAGTGTAAGTCCACCCTAAAACTAAAAACCCTGCATCTACAGACATGTACATTCTAACACTAACCTATCTAGCCCTGTAAAGAAGAAATTAGTATACATACCTTTTCTGAAGCCGATTCGACCCGGGCTCCAGCGGCGGAAGCTCTTCAGAGGACACAGTCGACAACAACTGTGAAATTAATGGAGAGTGACGTCACCCATAGAGTTACTATGGGGCTTCCATTGCCGGACGTGTCCTCTGTACCCACCTCCGCAGTGAAGCTGTAGATAACAGCTCAGCATGGGATTGGATTGGATTGGCTGCAGAAAAGGTATGTATATGTTTTTTTTCTTTACAGGGCTAGATAGGTTAGTGTTAGATTGTTAATGTCTGTAGATGCCGGGATGTTAGTTTTAGGGTGGACTTCTACTTTAATAGCTGCATGTACTGTGAAATAATTCATTCTCAAAGATACTCATGGATCACAAAGTTTCCAAAGTTGGGTATCATTCAGTTTTATAACAGCTTAGAAGCACCTGTTGTGTATTTACATTACAGGCCTGGCAGGTTGCCAACATTCTTGTGCAATAGAAAATTGCTAACATTTCGGTGCCCTTGTTGCAAAATTTAAAGATACATTTCTCCATAGTGCCTATAGCTACAGTGAACTTGTTTTAAAGCACTTTTACGGCTTCTTTAGAATATGTACTTGCTTATATGTAGTGTGTGTAGCCTGGGAGCAGGTTCACTTTGCACATCTTAATCAAATTAGATTATACTTCAGCTATCACTCACAGTGGATTTTTTTCTGTGCTGTATATTTCATGTTATTTCTGTAACTCTCAATAAAGTACTAGTCTAACTAAACTCCCAACTGAGTCTGACCATGATTTATCCAAACCATGCACCCCAATTGGTGAATCAACATTTCTTTACACCAGTGTCACTACTAATATAAAACTGTGCATGCTGCTTTTTGTAATCAGAAAATATCATACAAACAACTTTCAATTATTTCTTAAAAGTAATAAAGAAATCAGAAATATCATTTAACTTAATCTGACTTACACGGTTTAGATAAGTGCAATATGTTCTCCTTACCTTAATAAGTTATGAACTGCATTTGCATTGTAGGCAAAAATATATTTTGCATATACAATAGACAATTCCATTGGTTCATTTGTGCAAACATATGAACGCTTTAGTCCTTTAGATTTTAATATATCATGACATGGGAAATGGACGTTCCTATACTATCCTCAGTCAGAGAGTGAAACTTCAGCCTTTTTTTTTATATTGTTTAGAGTAGGGAAGTGAACCTATAGAAACTCTGTCAGGTATTTTATTACTTGTACTACCCCAAACCACTGCGCTGACCTCATGTAACCCTTTTAAAAGGGTGGGCGCTTGGCTAAGCTATGAAATTGCATAAATACAAGCCTACAGTATCTCACAAAAGTGAGTACACCCCTCACATTTTTGTAAATATTTCATTATATCTTTTCATGTGACAACACTGAAGAAATGACACTACAATCTAAAGTAGTGAGTGTACAGCTTTTATAACAGTTTAAATTTGCTGTCCCCTCAAAATAACTCAACACACAGCCATTAATGTCTAAACCGCTGGCAACAAAAGTGAGTACACCTCTAAGTGAAAATGTCCAAATTGGGCCCAATTTCTAGGTGTCATGTGACACGTTAGTGTTACAAAATCTCAGGTGTGAATGGGGAGCAGGTGTGTTAAATTTGGTGTTATCGCTCTCACTCTTTCATACTGGTCACAAGTTCAACATGGCACCTCGTGGCAAAGAACTCTCTGAGGATCTGAAAAAATGAATTGTTACTCTACAAAAAAATGGCCTATGCTATAAGTAGATTGCCAAGACTCTGAAACTGAGCTGCAGCACGGTGGCCAAGACCCTACAGCACTTTAACAGGACAGGTTCCACTCAGAACAGGCCTCATCATGGTCGACCAAAGAAGTTGAGTTTACGTGCTCAGCGTCATATCCAGAGGTTGTCTTTGGGAAATAGATGTATTAGTGCTGTTAGCATTGCTGCAGAGGTTGAAGGGTGGGGGGTCAGCCTGTCAGTGCTCAGACCATATACCGCACACTGCATCAAATTGGTCTGCATGGCTGTCATCCCAGAAGGAAGCCTCTTCTAAAGATGATGCATAAGAAAGCCCGCAAACAGTTTGCTGAAGACAAGCAGACTAAGGACACGGCTTACTGGAATCATGTCCTGTGGTCTGATGAAACCAAGACAAACTTATTTGGTTCAGATGGTGTCAAGCCATGTGTGGCAGCAACCAGGTGAGGAGTACAAAGACAAGTGTGTCTCGCCAGCAGTCATGCATGGTGGAGGGAGTGTCATGGTCTGGGGCTGCATGAGTGGTGCCGGCACTGGGGAGCTTCAGTTCATTGAGGGAACCATGAATGCCAACATGTACTGTGACATACTGAAGCAGAGCATGATCCCCTCCCTTCGGAGACTGGGCTGCAGGGCAGTATTCGAACATGATAACGACCCCAAACACAACTCCAAGATGACCACTGCCTTGCTAAAGAAGCTGAGGGTAAAGGTGATGGACTGGCCAAGCGTGTCTCCAGACCTAAACCCTATTAAGCATCTGTGGGGCATCCTTAAACAGAAGGTGGAGGAGCGCAAGGTCACTAATATCCACCAGCTCCGCTTTGTCATCATGGAGGAGTGGAAGAGGACTCCAGTGGCAACCTGTGAAGCTCTGGTGAACTCCATGGCCAAGAGGGTTAAGGCAGTGCTGGAAAAAATTGGTGGCCACATAAAATATTGCTACTTTAGGCCCAATTTGGACAGTTTCACTTATGGGTGTACTCACTTTTGTTGCCAGCGGTTTAGACATTAATGACTCTGTGTTGAGTTATTTTGAGGGGACAGCAAATTTACACTGTTATACAAGCTGTACACTCACTACTTTACATTGTAGCAAAGTGTCATTTCTTCAGAGTAGTGACATGAAAAGATATAATAACATATTTACAAAAATGTGAGGGGTGTACCCACTTTTGTGAGATACTGTAGATAAAAGCCAGAAATGTTCCATAATGACCACTTATTGAAGTCATAAATCAGCAAAAAAGCACCTATATTTTAAGAGTATGCAAACCATCTTTCTCAATGACAGATGGGAGACCCTCATCTATGAGGGCCTATGCTTGACTATTCTCAAAATGTTGGTGTATTTTTTTCTAGTATGTGAATTCAGAAAATGGTGCTGACTTTTCTCTACCTTTTGGTTCTTATTGCTGGCTGTGTCCCAATGAAGGGCAATAGCTATCACTTCCTGTGATGACCAGGACAGTAAGTGTGGTGAATATCTCTATTAGGTAAACAAAAAACAAACAATCAGTGTTTGCTAAAATTAATTTTTTTAGCTAATCAGACAGGCCATCACACTACATTGCTATTTGTAGAACTTAAAGTGGTTGTACACCCTGTACAACCACTTCTACCTACAGGTAAGCCTATATTAAGGCCTACCTGTAGGTGCTGGAAATATCTCCTAAACCTCCACGGTTTAGGAGATGTTTACAGTAAAGCCCTGCGCCGGCTTTCTACGGCGCATGTGCACTTTAGAAAGAGCAGATTGTGCCGTTTCTAAAGGGGGTCATGCCGTGACTTGCGGCTCCCGCACGCGTGTGCGCGAGTGACGGCCAGTCACAGAGCCGGAGTTCGCAGCCCTGGAAGGAAGAGGGGTGAAGATGGACGCTCACTGCTAGTGGGGACAGTGGTAACATTGCAGGCTTCGTTTTCAGGTAAGTGACACATAATGGGCTACTATGCGGTGCATAGTAGCCCATTATGCTTTACCTTTGCAGGGAAATAAAGAGGAAGTAAAACCCATCAGGGTTTACTTCCTCTTTAAGAAGATTGTACAATCAGACTGTATAATGCAGGAGTGTCAAATTCAATGGACTTCCGCCACTCTGGCTACAAAATCGGGTGGGGGAGCCACATGACAAGGCCTGGCAAGCCGAATTTGGCCCGCGAGCCTTGTGTTTGGCATATGTGGCATAATGTATGATCAGCTTTAGAGCTTTTGCCAGGTTTAATGGTGACTGGGCTAAAAAATAAAAAAATTATCCAACAATGGCACAGATAGCAGTAAAAAAAAAAAAAAATGACAGGGGTTTCCAAGCTATCCAAGACTATAAGAAATCCTGTTGTTTTTCTATTCAAAAGAACAGTATTCATAGCAATGCATTCTGATGCAGCAGTGACATGTGTTACATCATAAAAACGTTTTACAGCGTTATAGATCCAAAATTAGTTCTCATCTTTTGCCTAAAAAAAAGTACAACATTGTACTTTTTCTTAATAATACTTTACACTCCGTTTGCTCTCATTTTTTATGCACATTATTCCCTGACTTGGATCACCAGGGATCTCCAATATATTCTATCTCGTATATACTGACAAATTAGCAGGAATCTTGCAATTAAGTTGCAGGTTTTACACTAGCGAATCCTAAATAAAAACTGCAAAACTTGTCATTTATCGACCCCTTCATAAAATTGTTTATTCTGATTTTTTAACACATTTCTCCAAAATGAATACTAATCTGGGAGAATATATCTAATGTTTTCTTTAATAATATAGCGTGCTCTATTAGTGTGATGGGAAGGAGGATTAACTATCAAAGTTTCCCAGGTTTCTAAACTGAGTTAAAAGTACACCACATTTCCTAAGGAAAACACTCCTCCATTGAAAAGGTTTTTTTTTTTTAAATCTATTACACTGATTATATACATGCAGTTAAAATACCTTCTTAATATCTGTTGGCTGTCGCGGAGTATAATTAATTCCATAGCCCTACATTCTGTCACCCTTTCCTCACCAACTTCAAATAATTTGGAGTGTATAATTGAGTGAAGTGACCGTAAGATCTTAAGGTTTTTTTTTTGGACCGTGGTATACATAATGTGAAAATTACAGCATGAAAACATCGAAACATTAGGCAGAAAAACATTTGCTGTAAAATATTATATGGTTGATAGCTGGTCTGGGTTTTAGTAATTACACTGCACTCTCCATGGTCTGGCTAAAGAAAACATGAGGTTGATGATACTTGTATGTATGTATGCATGTATGGATAACTTTAAAATGAAAAACATGCTGATATATTAGGGCTACCTTACTAAAGAAGTCATTTTTGCTCAAAGTTTTTTTTAGCTCAATCAAGAACAGAGGGAATTTCTGTTACGTTGGAAGGAAAAATTCTTGATGTGCCTAAACTCATTTGAAAAGCATGTTAACGCTAGGCAAGTTTAGCGCTTGAGCATTGTTTCATTTCATTGGCTAGAATAAATGATTATTCTGACCAATAAAATGAATTAATGCCCAAGTGCTTGATGAGTTTACAAAAATGCAGACTTAGGTGCGTTTTTGATGCTGCTTTTCTCCTTTTAAGGAGAAAAGTGTTCAGGAAAAGCTGGACAAACACCCAGTGTGCATGAAGCCTAATGCCCCGTACACACGGTCGGATTTTCTGACGGAAAATGTTCGATGGGAGCCTTTGTCGAAAATTCCGACCATGTGTAGGCTCCATCGGACAGCTTCCATTGGAATTTCCGTCGCACAAAATTTGAGATCTGGTTCTCAAATTTTCCGACAACAAAATCCGTTCGCGTAAATTCCGATCGTGTGTACATAATTCCGATGCACAAAGTGCCACGCATGCTCAGAATTAAGCAGAAGAGGCACTGGCTATTGAACTTAATTTTTCTCAGCTCGTCGTACGTGTTGTACGTCTCCGCGTTCTTGACGTTCGGAATTTCCGACCAACTTTGTGTGACAGTGTGTATGCAATACAAGTTTGAGCCAACATCCTTCGGAAAAAAATCCATGGATTTTGTTGTCAGAATGTCCGATCGTGTGTATGAGGCAAAAGAGTAGACCCATATTGAAATATTAACCCTTAAAATTATTTTAATGCACAAACACAATATAATCACCTTTTGGTTTTTGTGATATATATATAAAATTAGGTTGTGTCGAGTAAATAGCTACATAATTTGCCCAGCTTTCCTATGTGTGTGCATGGGGAGGGGGATTTTATATTTCTGAGGATCAATTTTTAATTTTTAAAACTTTTTTCTAGTTAACTTTATTGCTATCACAATAGGGCTGACAGGGTTATCTTCAAAGCAGTATTAAACCCAAAACCAAAAATTTCATATATTTCAGCTTACCAACCATTAGATGTGGTGGCTGCATTTGTTTTTCTTTTTGTAGGCTTTTCTGTTTTCACCTGATAATCTGGCCAGTAACACACTTCTTGCATTAGGCTGGGTTCACACATGTGCGGTCCGAAATTCAGGTTTATTTTCACTGCAAATTTCCAGAGTAGCTGTTCAGCAATTCAGCTATTATTTAGATACGGTTCTGATGCAAGCTTTAAGAGCAGGCAGCCGCCAGAGTCTTTAACAATAGCTGGTTGTTAAGGGGTGGGCAGGAAAGCCGGCCACCATGTCCTTAACAAGCAATGACTCCTCAGCTATCAGTGGATTCCCCACTGACAGCTGAAAGTAAACAAAAGAATTGCCGGCAATAAAATTGGAGAAAAAAACATTGTGAGGGTCCCCCCCAATCCATATCAGTCCTTTCGGTCTGGTATGCATTTTAAGGGGAACCCCATGCAAAAAATTTAAAAAAAGGCATGCAGTCCTCCCCAAATCCATACCAGACCCTTAGGTCTGGAGTGAATTCTGAGGGGAACCCCGTGCCAAAATTTAAAAAAATGGCTTGGGGCCCCCCAAAATCCATACCAGACCCTTATCCAAGCATTCAGCCGGGCAGGCCAGTAAAGGATGAGTGAATGAGTAGGGGTACAATATACCCCAAACTCTTTCACATAGGGGAGCCCCCTTGTTAAAAAGGGCTTCCAAATTCTGATCAGGCCCCCACCAACAGACCCCCACAACCACCAGCCAGGGTTGTGGGGAAGAGGCCCTTGTCCCCATCAACATGGGGGAAAGGTGCTTTGGGGGGAGCCACGCTACCCCACCCCAAAGCTCCCCCTCATGTTGAGGGCTTGTGGCCTGGCATGGTTCTTTGGGTACTCTCTCCCCCCCCTTTCCTGACCTGCCAGGTGGCATGCTTGGAAAAGGGTCTGATATGGATTTGGGGGGACCTCACGGACATTTTTTTTTTATTAGGCGTGTGTTTCCCCTTAAAATCCATACCAAACCTGAAGGGCCTAGTATGATTTGGGGGACCCCCACAGTTTTTTTTTTCTCAATTAGTATTCAAAACTGATGACGTGCGATTCAGAAGCATTTCTATAGAAGTCAATGAGCCTGAAATGCGCACCTGAACCACACCACAGTGGTCAGAAGATGCACAGGACTCTTTTTCAATTCGAACTGCGGATACACCACATATATGTGAACAGTTTCAATAGAAACCAATGTTATATCATGAGAATCGGATGCATTTCAAAAGGTATCCAATTTGACACCCCCCAGGCAAGATATTTAAAGGAATATTTCACTTTTATTGTTTCACTTTAAGCATTAATAAAATCACTGCTCCCAAAAAAACGTCCGTTTTAAAAAAAAAAGTTTGCATGTCCCCTGTGGCAGGACCCGGGTCCCCAAACACTTTTTATGACAATAACTTGCATATAAGCCTTTAAAATGAGCACTTTTGATTTTTCATGTTAGTGTCCCATAGACTTTAACAGTGTTCTGGTGGCTTTCGAATTTGCCGCGAACACAGCATATTGTTCGCTGTTTGGCGAACAGACGAACACCCGCTGTTCGACTCGAACATTGGGCTCATCCCTACTAGTATGTGATCTGAAACTTCCAGATCTGGGGTGCACACATGCACCGCCGGCGGCCTGCTCCCGCTGTGATCACACACAGCGGGAGCCCAGCAGTGGGTACCGCGGACTCGATGTTCATTGGCACCCACCGATTGTTCAGTACACAGGCAGAGCGGCGATCTGCCTATAAACAAGGCAGATCGCAGTTCTGTTAGTAGGAAAGGCATTGATCCTGTGTTCCTGCAAAGCAGGGACACAGATCTATGCCTTGCCTTAGTAAAAGCATCTCCCCCACAGTACACAAGCACTTGCTAGGAGGACACTATAGGACACTATTAGTGTCACTGGTCCCCAAAAAGGGTCAGTTAGTGTCCAATTTGTCCGCTGCAATATCGCAATATCACAGTCGATGATCGCCGCCTTTACTAGTAAAAAATAAATAAATAAAAATATTTCTAAAGTTTGTAGCTATAACTTTTCCACAAACCGATCAATATTCGCTTATTGAGATTTTTTTTTTTACCAAACACATTGAAATTTATGAATAAATGTGATTTTTTTTTCATTTTTTTATTGGATAAGTTCTATAGCAGAAAATAAAAATGTCTTTTTTTTCAAAATTGTTGGTCTTTTTTTGTTTATAGCGCAAAGAATAAAAACCACAGAGGCAATCAAATACCACCGAATGAAAGCTCTATTTGTGGGAAAAAAGGACATACATTTTATTTAGGTACGACCGCGCAATTGTCAGTTAAAGTGACACAGTGCTGTATCGCAAAAAATGGCCTGGTCAGGAAGGGGGTAAACCTTCCAGAGGGTAACTGGTTAAAAGACTTCTAAATGGATACAGACAGTGCCACTTTTCTCATCAGAACACTGAAAGTGCATCATGTGATTATAATGAAGGCTGACCCTCCTGTTCAAAATCAGGAAATCCTTAATTTGCAGGGATTTCCTCTCATTTCCTGTTTGGCTATGGGACAGGAAGTGAAGGGATATCACCCCAATGGGACACAGATAGCAAAAAAAAATCTGACAGGTGTTTTATCCCTCCCTTACTCTGTCCAAAGTGAAAAAAAAAAAAAAAAGTTTTGCCTATAGTTTTACTTTGAAATAATCTCATAACTGACTGTATTCAATTTTTCAAAATCTTATATTATGAAACATAAGAGAATTTTTCTGAACAGATTTAGGTGTAAGGGAAAATATCTGCTAATACTGTGTTTCTTACACGGTCCTTGTTCAGGTCTTATGTCCTGTACACACGATCTGACATTGATCGGACATTCTGACAACAAAATCCATGGATTTTTTCCAACGGATGTTGGCTCAAACTTGTCTTGCATACACACGGACGCACAAAGTTATCGGAAAGTCCGATCGGTCTCAACGCGGTGACGTAAAACACGTACGTCGGGACTATAAACAGGGCAGTAGCCAATAGCTTTCGCCTCTTAATTTATTCTGAGCATGCGTGGTACTTTGTGCGTCCGATTTGTGTACACACGATCGGAATTTAACCGATCGGATTTTGTTGTCGGAAAATTTTATAGCCTGCTCTCAAACTTTGTGTGTTGGAAATTCCAGCGCAAAAAGTCCGATGGAGCCTACACACGATCGGAATTTCCGACAACACAATCCGATCGCACTCTTTCCGTTAGGAAAATCCGACCGTGTGTACAGGGCATTATTGCTTTTTCCTTCTGCCTGGGTGTTGGAAATTTTCACTATTTCTACAGGAAGATAATTGCTGGTGGAATAGAACCATCAGATTTAACCCCCTCTGCAAAAAAGACGTTTAGTGGATCTTTTAGTGGTACATAATAATTATGAAAAAAAACTCAATTTACATATAAATTAGAAAATATTTTATGTGTCTACATTTTCCTACAAAAGTAAATGTTTAAATTGTAGATTTCTCTACAATGAGAGAGCGTGTTCTAGGTTATAACGTCCTGCACATAGCCAACTAGTTTGCCTTTTGATCACTGGACATGCAAGGTTTCACATTAAAGAAAACAGATCGAGCGAAAAGTAAAATAAACAGTAATATAAACCTGGAAAGATTCTGTAAAAATCTTGTGTGTCTAAAAAACATATAAAAGAGAAATACTTTAATAAAAGCAAGCTGCTACTCTTTTCATCTCCCCATTGGCCCGAACCTAACTCCTCTTTCATTGTGACATTCATTTTATTTAGTCTGCAGGAAGCAGTGTGTTGAAAGGAACAACGGGGCACCTTGTTGAAGGTGGAATGGGGAGTTCTGGCATTCACCGCTCTAAAGATTAGGCTACTTCTGTTTGCATCTGAGAGAACTGTGCAGATATAGCTCCGCACTTGAAAAAAAATCCTGTCAAAGGTCCTAAAATGTCACTGAAGGGAAAAAGAAAATGCTGCACTTGTGTGTGTGGGCTAATGAAGTCTGTCGCTGGCAATCAAAGGATTCGTTTTTTTCGAAGAAAAGCAGCAGCAAGCCCTCAAAAGGACAGCTGAATTGAGAATATCTCTCATCAACGTTGACACTGTTTCGTAATGACCACATACAACTGTGTTCTTGAAAATGTCAAGTTTCTTGTAGCTACGGTGCCAAAAGAAAAGAACTAACTGGTTTTCCAAATCGGAGCATGCATGATTCTTCTCAGAGGTTATTTCACTGCATACATGTATATGATGTCACATCCACGGTAGCTGCAAACACTCACAAGATGTCATACTTTTTCCCATCACGGATGAACTGTGAATACCAGGCACAGCACTATTTCTAAAACAGACTGCATCTGACAATAGCTCATTGTAACATTGCCATGGTTTGACAAAGGGCCAAGATTGGAAGGCACAATGTCAATATGTCATCCGTACAATGACATATTAATGCCATGGGATTCTAAGACAAGTACTGTTGGTTACACGCCGCTCCTGATTTTAATGCAGAGAAAATACAGACATTGGGGGTTAATTTACGAAAGGCAAATCCACTTTGCACTACAAGTGCACTTGGAGGTGCAGTCGCTTTAGATCTGAGGGGTACATCTGAAATGAGGGGAAGCTCTGCTGATTTTATCATCCAATCATGTGCAAGCTAAAATGCTGTTTTTTATTTTCCTTCCATGTCCCCCTCGGATCTACAGTGACTGCACTTTCAAGTGCACTTGTAGTGCAAAGTGGATTTGCCTTTAGTAAATCAACCCCATTGATTTTCTATGGGATCGCAGGCAGGAATGCCCGGACAAAATATAAACTCAATAAACCAACTTTTGTTAATAAACTATTTTATTGGATAAGATTTGGCCGTGGCATATATTGTTGGCTTATAAACATAGTTATTCAAAATAAACTAACATACGTATTTATTTCAAATATAGAAATAACTCAACACCAAATATTTAATAAAATACAGCTCAGCCATTAAGAGTCAAGCTGAAAAACAAATCTGACTTTAATAATATTTCATAAAACTGTCCCCCTTTACCTTTGAGTAGCAAAGGGGACCTTACCACATAACATAGCCGCGACAAGGGAAGGGGGGGGTGGGAAGTTCCACTGTTGATCCTCTTCAGGCGACTGGCCCCAGACCCTATAAACTAGCCCTTTATATAGGGGCCCCCTGGAATTCCAGAATGTTCCAGGGGGTCATATGACCCTAATTGACCTATCCTAACCTTATGGTTTTATTTATTTTTTTTTTTCAATTCTAGAATCTTCCAGGTCAGCTGACCTGGAAAACCAATCCCAGGCTTTCCCGCCAATTCCACACAGCGGGGGAGCCTGGAAACTGCTCCTGCCACAATCCCATAAGGAAAAGGGGAGCCTTAGCACAGGCTAATCCTCTTTTCCCCCCATTTTAGTGAAAATAACAGTATGTGTCGTCTGAAATTATCAGAGAATGGCTGCCACTAGAAAATGAAGAAAATATGTTGTGTTAAAACTATTTACAGTGGAACCTTGGATTACGAGCATAATCCATTCCAGGAGAATGCTTGTAATCCAAAGCATGCAATACCGCATGAGGTGGGGGGGCGCCGAAGAGCCTTGGAAATACTCAGGGACAGCTCGGCTGAACTCGGAAACCCTCGAGAAAGGAGTATTTCCGAGTGTTTCCAAGTATTTCCGACTGATTCCAAATATTTGCGAACGGCTCCGAACCATTCCAAGTGTCACCGGCGCCCCCGCACCTCTGGCCAAATGCGGTACTGCACACCACATTAGCTTGAATACTGCTAGTTTTGCGAGACAACACTTGCAAATCAGGATTTAAAAAAAAAAAGTTGCTCATCTTTCAAAACGCTCGTTAATTGCGTTACCCGTTAAACCATAGTTCCACTGTATTTATTTTATAAAGAAGCAACAAGGACATTTTGTCAAGAGAGACTAAA
Source organism: Lithobates clamitans (assembly GCA_037952925.1). Taxonomy (NCBI): domain Eukaryota; kingdom Metazoa; phylum Chordata; class Amphibia; order Anura; family Ranidae; genus Lithobates; species Lithobates clamitans. Next base: position 17,004,196 of record JBBGZY010000655.1, read on the forward strand.
ATGGTTTGGGGTTAGTTGTACATGTGTTTAACATATATATGTTTTAATACTATTTCTATATAATTTTTTGTTTTTTATATAAAATATTACTTTGCAAATGAACATTTCTTCAGGGTGTGAGCAAGACACTGGTTTGGAGAGCATTCTGGGTTTTATAAACAGAAAGCACATCAGTAGCTCCTCCATTAAGATGGTCTCTATCTAAATGTATCTCTATACATACCCCTATGCTCACAATGTAATTTAGTTAGCTCTGTAAACTACCTTTTTATGAAAGAGCAGTTAAAGCAGAACTTCACCCAAAAGGGGAAGTTCCACTCCTTCTCCTCAACTACCATATTTGTAATATATTTTGGGGGGAGGCAGAGGGTACCTAGTTTTGCCAGGTACCCACTCCCACTTTTGCTTGGATTGCCTATGCGATCCGAGTGGTAATTTGCCCCCCCCTCTTCCTTACCCACAACCTTCTGGGAACCCTCACATTTCCCATGAGGCTGCGGAACCATTCCCGGGGTGCACATGCACAGTGGGAAGCAAGCTGTGAAGCCGTAGCTGGCTTCCCACAGTTAACATGCGAGTGCCGGGGACCCAAAGACCGGCGCTGGATACCTGGATAGGTAAGTGTCTGTTTTTTTTAAAAGTCAGCAGTTACAGTTTTTGTAGCTGCTGATTTTTAGGTTTTGGGAACCTGGCTAAAGCCGCTCGAGAAAGTTGCATTTAGTATCTGATGTTAAACGTTAAATATGAATATGTTTAATTATCTCCCTATTACTACAATGTCTAGTTTCACCCTCAGTTCTGTCTAATGCTGCGTACACATGGTGGACCTTTCGACCGACTAGGTCTGGCGGACTTTTCGACTGACTTTCTGACGGACTTTCCGAATGAACGGACTTGCCTACACACGATCAACCAAAGTCTGACGGATTCGTACGTGATGACGTACAACCGGACTAAAACAACGAAGTTGATAGCCAGTAGCCAATAGCTGCCCTAGCGTCGGTTCTTGTCCGTCGGACTAGCATACAGACGAGCGGACTTTTCGTCTGGACTCGAGTCCATCGGACTGATTTGAAACATGTTTCATTTCTAGGTTCGTCGAACTTTTGGGAAAAAAAAGTCTGCTGGAGCCCACACACGATTGAATTTTCCGATGGACTCCGGTCCTCCGGACCAAGTCTGCCGTAAAGTCCGCTCGTGTGTACGCGGCATTAGCCTACATACATGGTCTTGTCTGTCTGAAAAGGAAGCACGTGATTAGCAGTAGAAGGAATAGCCCTTCTCCATCCTTTATACACATCTGACCTACTATTGAGTTCCCACTACCTAAGCCTGACGAATCCCCTTGTCATTTTGAGTCTTACGGTCTGGAAGGGCAGTATGTCTTCTCTTGTATGTAATATATACATATATGAATTGCACACACATAATAATGACATCTTGATGTTTTTTTTTAAGGGTACATGATGTTTGCACAATTGTTTATTAAATCTTTATTTTCAGTAAAAATACACTAAAATGAAGTGCATACAAACACAACTTAATCCTCTTTTTTTTTTATACATAAAAAAAGTGTTGAGTAAAGATACCAAACATGTCCAGCCTCAATGTCATAGTCCTGTAAATGTGATTGGGCAGCACAACAGCTGCTAGATCACTTTAACATAAAGTGGTTGTAAACCTCAGATATGGAATATGAACAAAGTGTATCTTTCTATAGTGTGTACTTGTTTACATTCAAAGCACTGAGTCTCATTTCTGTCTGCTGCTTTATTCCTCTACTATCAGCATGAATCACTTCTGACAAGTTTTCATGACACCAAGAGAAAAATGGTGACAGAGGAAGGAGTTCCAGCAGATTGACAGTCTCAGCTCTATCCTATCCCTGTGTGAAAGGGGGGGGGGCTTCCCTCCAATCAGCTCTCAGAGCTCTCCAGAGTGTAACTTCAGCTCTCCACACCCTTTTTTCTGAACTATCAGACAAGCTTTATAAATTCATCACTTTAAACAGATGTAGAGGAGAGAAGGCTGCAGATGAACAGATGCAACTTATATAGGATGATTTTTTTAGTCTCTGTGTATCACCTGAGGCCAGCCACTTCACTGGGAATATGTAAGGGTTTACAAACGCTTTAAAGCAGTAGTAAACCGCCAGCTTTTTTTTCTAAACCTGCAAGGCAAAGTTATAAAGTGCTAGTATGCATTGCATACTAGCACACTATGTGAAACTTACCTTAAAACAAAGCATTCCAGCGACGCACTATCACCGCTGACAGGGCTTCCATCTTCATCTGGTCTTCCTTCCAGGTTGGCGGGGGCTCTGGTCTTTTGATTGCATGAGCTGCGATGACGTCGCTCCCGTGCGGGAGCCAATGTTCTTAGCACAGGATTCTGAAGCGCACAGGACCTTCAGAGCGCATGTGCCGGTGACGTCAAGTAAATATTTCCTAAGCGGTGCACGGGACAAAGGTTTTAACTACATGAATAAAAGCTGACCATTGTAAGCACCCCTGTCAGCGTTAAATGGTTTGTCTTGTAATGGATGTGATTAAGGTGTTACCAGGTAAAAATGTTAAAATGCCTATTAAAAATGTAATATTGTGTCAGAAAGCTAAGCTTGTTAAATTCTTAACTCTAATGCCGCGTACACAGGGTCGGACTTTTCACCTACAAAAGTCCGACGGACGCCGCCGGACAAAGTACGGCGGAAAGTCCGACCGTGTGTGGTCTCCATCGGACTTCCGACGGACCGTTTCGGTCGGATTTTTGCGGAAATCCGACGTACTTTAGATTTGAAGCCTGCTTCAAATCTTTACGTCGTACCTCCGCCGGACTCAGTTCCTGACGGAAAGCCCGTTCGTCTGTATGCTAGTCCGAAGGACCAGATACGACGGAGGAGCAGGTTACTGCATCTCGCGCTCGCTGCAATAGGAAAAACAAATCTTCCTATTGCGGCGAGCGCGGGGCATACCAGGCCCTTAGGTCTGGTATGGATTATAAAGGGGAACCCCTACGCCGAAAAAACGGCGTGGGGTCCCCCTAAAATCCATACCAGACCCCGATCCGAGCACGCAGCCTGGCCGGTCAGGAAAGGGGGTGGGGACGAGCGAGCGCCCCCCCCCTCCTGAACCGTACCAGGCCGCATGCCCTCAACATGGGGGGTGGGTGCTTTGGGGGAGGGGGCGCCCTGCGCCCCCCCCCCCAAAGCACCTTGTCCCCATGTTGATGAGGACAAGGGCCTCTTCCCGACAACCCTGGCCGTTGGTTGTCGGGGTCTGCGGGCGGGGGCTTATCGGAATCTGGGAGCCCCCTTTAATAAGGGGGCCCCCAGATCCCGGCCCCCCACCCTATGTAAATGAGTATGGGGTACATGGTACCCCTACCCATTTACCTAGGTAAAAAGTGTCAGTAATAAAACACAACACAGGTTTTTAAAATAATTTATTAAACAGCTCCGGGGGGGGTCTTCTTCCGTCTTCGGGGGTCCCTCCGGTTCATCTTCTCCCGGCGTCCGGTTGGTTCTTCTCCGCTCTCCGGCCTCTTCTCCCGGTGTCGCAGGTCTTCGGCCGGCCCCTCCGCTGTCTTCATGTAGCTCTATTGCGAGCGGAGGTCCGGACTTCTGGGCTTCTTGGCTTCTTGGCTTCTTGGCTTCTCTTCTCTTCTCTTCTCTTCCCCCAGATGTTGACACGACGCTCTCTCCGGCTGGACTGGTCTCTGAGGGCTGCGTTGTGACTTATATAGGCGGAGACCCCGCCCCCATATGATGTCACAGTCCCTGGGCATGCTGGGACTGTGACGTTTTAGGGGGCGTGGTTTTATTACTGACACTTTTTACCTAGGTAAATGGGTAGGGGTACCATGTACCCCATACTCATTTACATAGGGTGGGGGGCCGGGATCTGGGGGCCCCCTTATTAAAGGGGGCTCCCAGATTCCGATAAGCCCCCGCCCGCAGACCCCGACAACCAACGGCCAGGGTTGTCGGGAAGAGGCCCTTGTCCTCATCAACATGGGGACAAGGTGCTTTGGGGGGGGGGGGCGCAGGGCGCCCCCTCCCCCAAAGCACCCACCCCCCATGTTGAGGGCATGCGGCCTGGTATGGTTCAGGAGGGGGGGGGGCGCTCGCTCGTCCCCACCCCCTTTCCTGACCGGCCAGGCTGCGTGCTCGGATCGGGGTCTGGTATGGATTTTAGGGGGACCCCACGCCGTTTTTTCGGCATAGGGGTTCCCCTTTATAATCCATACCAGACCTAAGGGCCTGCGACGGGGCTCGCAAGGTTTCAATCTCGCCAAAAAAAGCGGCGAGATTGAATTCCTTTTCTAGTCCCGTCGTACCAAAGTCACGTTCAAAATGAACGGACTTGTCCGTGTGTGGGAAAGTCCGTTCGTTCTGAAAGTCCGGCGGAAGTCCGTCGGGAAGACCGGATTCCGGAAAGTCCGGCCGTGTGTAGGCAAGTCCGGCCGTTCAGAAAGTCCGGCGGTAGTCCGCCGGAAGTCTGGCGGCAAGTACGTCGGACCTAGCTTTCTAGAAAGTCCGACCGTGTGTACGCGGCATAAGAATTTCAGATAACAACAGATATCTGCTAGTTCCCTTTTTTCAGTCTGAAGCCGAACCACAAAATATTATAAAAAGACTGTTTCTTCCAAGAAATTGCACCAAAGGCAGACATGACATCAACAAGAGGAAATTACCAAGATATTTAATAATAGTTATGATTAATTGCTAAGTTTGCTGAAATCATTGCTAAAACTGCTGAAGCTGCTAAAAATTCAGACAATGTCACAATAAAGTGTTTTGCGTATGTCATATTCTCTGTCTGGAAAAAAGTGTATAAAACTAAAGGAAAAAAGAGGAAATAAAGTTCAGAAGTTCTTATTCTGAACTGAGTGTCAACACTATTGCTTGGTTAGTTAAAGTGAGTTGAAAAATAACAGACTTACTGGCTGAATCAAAAAGTAATAAAACTATGTTACAGAGTGACTGCTGTGTTAATGCTATCGACAGACCAAATTATATATGTCATTTTAGATTTTTTCCCATACAAAAAATTGAAACTACAGGAAAGATGATAGTAAAATGTTTCCTAATAAAATTATAAACAAGCAATAAATTGTTAATTGCTAAGGAAATTGCACAAATAATTATTGGCAGTAAGGCAAAGCAGATATCTTGGATATTGCTCATACAAGGCCCCCTGGATATACGCTAAATTCTAAATTCTACCTTAAAGTCACAAAGTACCCATTATTGGTAATTATGTTATCAATGGCTGAATAAAAACATATGCTAGATAACCAGAAAAAGGCAAAAGTACAATTCAAACTGATCTTATTGTCATAAGCCATAGACAAAAATATTTTTTAGCTGTAATTTTCCCATAAAGCACAAGGTATGCAATGGCATGGCATTTGATATTTGTAATTTAAACAAATAAATGATTTTAATGAGCAGAAATTCAGAATATGTACAAGCAGGGGAAAAAAAAATAACTACATCATGTCACTTCTAGTACTGTGCAAAATGTGCTGCTAAAAAAGGAAGGAAGCAGACTTCAGCATCTTGCACTGTAATCTAACATTTCAGCATGAAATATTTTGTTCCTTGGGTGTCTACTCTAATATCCAAGCCTTTCTATTTAAGAAAAAATTGTGTTCCAAGGGGAATAAACCGTTTCAATAAAGATAAATGGATGTATGTTACGGTATGGACAGCCAGGGAATAACTTTACACTGTAGCTTCACATATCAGCTGCATGTTTCCAAAGGTTCTAGTATTGCTACAAAATATTATAGAAGCAACGCAAGGTCTAAAAAAACATATTCCCTCAGGTACCAAATACAAAAGGCAAAATGGCAGGTCTATTAAAAAAAAAGGCAATTTATATTCCTGAAGATATTTCAGTTTCATCAGGCAAATGCACAAGCCTCAAACCGCTACAAAGTAAAGTATTCTTTCCAGATGGCAAATGTCAGTCTGACAGGATTTGAAATAAAATATGGCAAATATTTGTTGAGAAACATACTTCATGTGCTTTCTATCAATCCACTGTTTCAAGAGAAAACTTGATATAATGCAAATTAATTGTTGTTTAATATTCCTCCTTCAGTGGTTCTACATTTCTCTTACCTCACCTTCATGTGTCAACTATCATTAGCAACTCAAAAAAAAATACTCTTTCTTAGAATACATATTTTCATGTACACACACATATATACATATATATATATATATATATATATATATATATATATATATATATATATATATATATATATATATACACATATATATATATATATACACACTGAGCAAAATTATAAACGCAACACTTTTATGTTTGCCCCTATCTATCAGGAGCTGAACTGAAAGATCTATGACTTTTTCTATGTACACAAAAAGCCTATTTCTCTCAAATATTGTTCACAAATCTCTCTAAATCTGTGTTGGTGAGCACTTCTCCTTTGCCGAGATAATCCATCCACCTCACATGTGTGTCATATCAAGATGCTGATTAGACAGCATGATTATTGCACAGGTGTGCCTTAGGCTGGCCGCAATAAAAGGCCACTCTAGAATGTGCAGTTTTACTGTATTGGGGGTGGGGTCCAAAAACCAGTCAGTATCTGGTGTGACCACCGTTTGCCTCACGCAGTGCAGCACATCTCCTTCGCATTGAGTTGATCAGGTTGTTGATTGTGGCCTGTGGAATGTTGGTCCATTCCTCTTCAATGGCTGTGCGAAGTTGCTTGAAATTGTCAGGAACTGGAACACGCTGTCGTACACGCCGATCCCGAGCATCCCAAACATGTTCAATGGGTGACATGTCCGGTGAGTATGCTGGCCATGCAAGAACTGGGATGTTTTCAGCTTCCAGGTATTGTGTATAGATCCTTGCAACATGGAGCCGTGCATTATCATGCTGAAACATGAGGTGATCGTTGTGGATGAATGGCACAACAATGAGCCTCAGGATCTCGTCATGGTATCTCTGTGCAATCAAAATGCCATCAATAAAATGAACCTGTGTTCGTTGTCCACTCCATCCACAACATTGACATCAGCAAACCGCTCACCCACACAACGCCATACACGCTGTCTGCCATCTGCCCTGTACAGTGAAAACCGGGATTCATCCTTGAAGAGAACACTTCTTCAAAGTGCCAGATGCCATCGAATGTGAGCACTTGCCCACTCAAATCGGTTACGACGACAAACTGCAGTCAGGTCGAGACCCCGATGAGGACGACGAGCATGCAGATGAGCTTCCCTGAGACAGGTTCTGACAGTGTGTGCAGAAATTCTTTAGCTATGTAAACTGATTGTTGCAGCACCTGTCCGGGTGGCTGGTCTCAGACAATCTTGGAGGTGAAGATGCTGGATGTGGAGGTCCAGGGCTGGTGTGGTTACACGTGGTCTGCGGATGTGAGGCCAGTTGGATGTACTGCCAAATTCTCTGAAACGCCTTTGGAGACAGCTTATGGTAGAGAAATGAACATTCAATTCAAGGGCAACAGCTCTGGTGGACATTCCTGCAGTCACCATGCCAATTGCACGCTCCCTCAAAACTTGCGACATCTGTGGCATTGTGCTGTGTGATAAAACTGTACATTTTAGAGTGGCCTTTTATTGTAGCCAGCCTAAGGCACACCTGTGCAATAATCATGCTGTCTAGCCAGCATCTTGAAATGCCACACCTGTGAGGTGGATGGATTATCTCGGCAAAGAAGTGCTCACTAACACAGATTTGTACATAGAAAAAGTCGTAGATATTTTAGTTCAGCTCATGATAAATAGGGGCAAACACAAAAGTGTTGCGTTTATAATTTTGCTCAGTATATATATATATATATATATATATATATATATATATATTTTTTTTTTTATTGTATATATAGAGTATATATTGTATATAGTTTATATATATTGTTTATGCATACAAACCTGTTATAAGTTTATTTTATTTTTTTTCTGTCTTTTCCCTTCTAGGTGGGAAGATTTTCCTTTACTTCTTGTCCTACAAATGCAACAGTAAGGGTCGGTTCACACTAGGACGACTTGGGATCCGACTTGTAAGCTCTCAAGTCGCCCCAAGTCGCTTTACTGTGAGATTTGCATTACAGTGAATGAGAGCGTCTTAATTGACACTACTGAAGTCGCTCCGACTTCAGAGCGTACTACTTGTACTACTTGGATCCGACTTCTAGGCGACCTGTACCCATAGAATTCAATGGAAGTCGCCTCCAAGTTGGATCTTCATCTATATTGAAGCGACTTTACAGTTAAAAAAAATAGTTTGCCCAGGCA